>JBBGZY010001007.1:0-600000 GCA_037952925.1 Lithobates clamitans
TACTGATAAGCTTTCCAACTTTTTGATGGCCAGGGTGACCTTACCATTTGGACCAGTGTTGTCAGGGATGTATGTACAGCATGTCCCTGTACCTTCTATCATTTTACAAACACCCCCCTTCTCTGCTAAAATAAGGTCCAAGGCCATCCTATTCTGAAATGTGTGGGGGCTAATTGGTCAGCAATCCCCTGTAAGGCATCTCTGGTGTAATTCACAAACTGCTGCTGGTTGTAATAAATGTAATTTATCCAGTCTACATTTTTGTTGACAGCGATTATGGGAATCAGAGACTCAAAACCTGCCTTTACTTGGTCTCAGGCTTTAAACTCATCCGGGACCCTCCTTGGGACCCCTATGGCATCTATATACACATGTGGGTTAAAACTTCCCTCAGGAGCACTCCTCTTTCTCCTATGGTTGGTTGACGGTTCAGGGTGTGGGGAAAGATGGGTCATATGGGAGGATATGGATGGGGCATAATGACCTTTGCCAGGGCACTGTAAGGGCTTACCTTGGTTGGAGTCCATATTGCAGAGATGTATGCTCACCCTTGCAAATACACACAGCTCACGCTAACAAGGTAAGAAGCTACCTGAGCTGTGAATCTGTGCACGGGGGCAGCATAAGGAACTGAGGTGTGGCTCAGAGGCAAAGAAACCTCCTTGAGCCACTTGGGGCATGACCACGCCTGGCCGTATGCACAGGGCATGGTAGGGACCGTGACAGCTCCCCCCCATAGGAATGCCCTCTGGGCGTGAACAAATAGTGCGTCAACAACGTCCATACTATATGAATCAATAGAAGAGTTAGAAAACTTTTCCTTATTCCCATTGGGCTTTTTTCCAGTCCTTGCTGGAAAGACTTTTGTCGCTTGCAAAGCTCTTTAAAAAATCTCTAGGTCCTGCTTACAGACCATGGTGTCATTCGAGGCATACGTACAGTTAGGAGGTAGAACTTCAAGTGGGGACACAGGTACAGGAACTTCAAGCGGGGACACAGGCACTGGAACTTCAATTGGGGACACAGGCACCGGAACTTCAAGCAGGGACACAGGCACTTCAATTGGGGACACAGGCACAGAAACTTGAAGCGGGGACACAGGCACAGGAACTTCAAGCGGGGACACAGGCACTTCAAGCGGAGACACAAGCACTTCAAGCGGAGACACAAGCACTTCAAGCGGAGACACAAGCACTTCAAGCGGAGACACAGGCACTTCAAGCGGAGACACAGGCACTTCAAGCGGAGACACAGGCACTTCAAGCGGAGACACAGGCACTTCAAGCGGAGACACAGGCACTTCAAGCGGAGAAACAGGCACTTCAAGCGGGGACACAGGAACTTCAAGCGGGGACACAGGCACAGGAACTTCAAGTGGGGACACAGGCACAGGAACTTCAAGCGGGGACACAGGCACAAGAAACTTCAAGTGGGGACACAGGCACAAGAAACTTCAAGCGGGGACACAGGCACAAGAAACTTCAAGCGGGGACACAGGCACAAGAAACTTCAAGCAGGAACACAGGAACTTCAAGCGGGGACAAAGGCACAGGAACTTCAGAGGTAGCAGGAAGGATTCTAATAGTGCCCACTTGGAGAACCTTTAGCCGAGGTGGGCGAGTAGGACAGAGAGAGATAAAGTGCCCCCCCCACTCTCTGCCAAGCACGCCCATACACCGCAGCGCCGCTACAGAAATCCGGCCGCCGTGGGCTGCATGTGTGCGGGAGGCGGCAGCGGGAGCTGGGAAACGGCAAGACGGGTGGGGGGGTTTTTCCTCATGCAGGGGGGCGGCGTGTGTCACTCACGCCCCCATAAACAGCAGGTGACAGGTGGGGCCTTAAGCTCCGCCTACCCTCCCCTGCACTGCTTTCCTGCAGTGAATCTTTTCCTCGGCCCTGGGGCGGGATCTGGCTGTGACATCAGGAGGAGGAGAGAGAGGAGCATGAGGGAAACCCCCAGGACAGCAGGTACAATGATTGCATACATTATAGCAGTGTTATGGGCACTGGCAGTGGCAGCATTTGATGGGCACAGTGTTAGCATTTGATGGGCACAGCGTTAGAATTTGATGGGCACAGTGGCTACGTTTGATGGGCACAGTGGCTGCATTTGATGGGCACAGTGGCTGCAATTGATGGGCACAGTGGCTACGTTTGATGGCACAGTGGATGCGTTTGATGGGCACAGTGGATGCGTTTGATGGGCACAGTGGTTGCGTTTGATGGGGCACAGTGACTGCATTCGATGGGCACAGTGGCTGCGTTTGATGGGGCACAGTGGCTGGATTTGATGGGCACAGTGGCTGCATTTGGGCACAGTGGCTGCGTTTGGGCACAGTGGCTGCTTTTGGGCACAGTGGCTGCAATTGATGGGGCACAGTGGCTGCAATTGATGGGCACAGTGGCTGCAATTGATGGGCACAGTGGCTGCGTTTGATGGCACAGTGGCTGCGTTTGATAGCACAGTGGCAGCATTTGATGGGTACAGTGGCTGCGTTTGAGGGCACAGTGGCTGCAATTGATGGGCACAGTGGCTGTGTTTGATTGGCACAGTGGCTGCGTTTGATGGGGCACAGTGGCTGCATTTGATGGCACAGTGGCTGCGTTTGACGGGGCACAGTGAGGGTGCAATTGATGAGCACAGTGAGACACCCCCCCCCCCGTGATAGCATTAAAACTCAGCAGCTTCAAATACTGTAGCTGCTTACGTTTAATATTAGGACACTTACCTGTCCAGGGATCCAGCGATGTCGACACCTCAGCCGATTTTCAGATTGGCTCTCGGGTTTTGCCACTATCATTAATGGTAAGGGAAACTGACCGGTTCCCTACTGCACATGTGCGAAGCGCGTTGCACTTTCTGAATGGCCCAGTGGAGGAAGGAGGAGGGGGGGCAAACTTCAGAGGGGACAGCGCAGTCTCCCGGAAGTGGGGAAGGGTACCTGTCAGAAACAGGTACCCGTTCCCCCCTGAAAGGTGCCAAATAAGTCTAAAGAGGAAGGGGTGTGGTTTACAGATGATAGGGTGGGTCTTAAACAGGAAGGGGTGTGGCCTCGGCAGGATGGGGTGGGTCGTATTTAAATTAGGGGGTGCATGCATTTAGTCAGGCCTAGGGCAGCACAAAACCTAAATACACCACTGGGGGCGGGTCCGCGGGTTAGTTCTGGGAGTTCTATCTATACCCACACAAGATATGTCAATATTGAAAAGGTAGGAGTGGTCAGGTAAATCCTTTTCTCTAATCACGCCTCTGGCTGCACCTGTGTCGATCAGGAAAGTGGTTGGATGCCGCTCAATGGGTAGGGTCACCCTCGCTAATGGGCCTTCTGGGTTCTTTGAAGAGGTTGCCATAACAGGGGTTGGTGACACAGGCTTGTCCAATTCCTAGCTTAGGAGATCCAGGTGTTCCGAGGTGGGACATCCAGGGTTTTGATATTGTTGCTGCTGGTGTTGGTACTGTTGTTGAGGATATTGATTTTGTGCATTTGGGTTCCATGGTGGGGGAAATTGCCTAGGGTCTCTGGGCGCTTTACATTCCCTTTTGAAATGTCCTGGATTTCCACAGTTGAAACAGGTTGGTGGTGGCCTCGGTGTGTATGGGGTAGTCCCCGCTACCATAAGTGGTGTGGTTTTCTTGGTAGTCTGAGAAGATTCCAGACCCTTTGCTACCAAAAGGAGGGTGTCTAGGGGCAGCACACGGTACTCCGGTTGGGCCATGGTGAGGCCTTTTCGGATTGACTCCTTGAGGCCTGCCACGAAGGCTGGAGACAGCATCTGACTGTGTGCCTTGTTATGGGTGGTGAATCCCAAATCTGAAAAAACTTGTGACAGTCTGGTGTAAAACTTTTCTACTGACTCCGTTATGTCTTGAGTAACATCTTGGATACTTGTGGCTTGGTCAGCCAGTCTGTCCCTCGCCCACTCGCGCAGATGCTCACAGAATTCCACACCAGAAGTAAAGGTATTGTCATCAACAATCCTTGCATCATGGAGACTTTTCTCCATAATGGGCCAGTAAGCATCTCCAGCTTTTATTTAACATAAACTGACTAGATCTCTCCATGCTGCTGAGTATGTTTTTTGGATCTGGGCCAACCTACGGTAAAAGGGCATGGGTTGTTTTTCTGGGTCTGGCAGAGTGGTCACCAGGGTGGATGCTTGGAATGGAGTGCACGTGACATACATCACAGGTGCATCGGCCACTGGCCTAGGAGCTACTGTTAATGCCCGTGGCATTGGGGTTGGTCGAGGGGGGTTCCAAGTAATCAACTCCTCATCCTGTAAAGAGAATGGGAAAGTGTCCGGTATGGACGCCGGGGGATGTTGATATGAATGTAAACTCACATCTGGCCTTGCCGTTGTATTGGGGAAGGCCGGAACCCCACCCACTGGAGCGGTGGCATGCGGTCCTAATAAGTTAGGCATGTCAGGAGTTTGGGTCGGTAGGAGAGGCATGTAAAAAGTACCGTCTGCACTTATGACTGGGTAGATGGAGGTTACAGTGCCTGTAGGCCTTCCGGTGCTCTGACTAGGTGCACCAAGATGGCTGCCGCCGGAAGGAGTCATAGGGAGTCTTCCAGCATCTTGACTGGATGTACTAAAATGGTTGCTACCGCAAGGGGTGTGTTGGGCTGTGGGCGGAAGTATGGGCAGCAACGGGGCATGGGCTCAGTGGAGTGACAGGTGTTACGGTCATCATATGGCGGTGGCTGGTTATTGTCAGTCAGCACACATAACGGTTCATTCTTGTCAATGCATTGGTGATACACATATACTGTTATGCCCTGTACACATGATAGGATTTTCCGATGGAAAATGTGTGATAGGACCTTGTTGTCGGAAATTCCGACCGTGTGTAGGCTCCATCACACATTTTCCATAGGAATTGCCGACACACAAAGTTTGAGAGCAGGCTATAAAATATAATCGGTTAAATTCTGATCGTGTGTACACAAATCCGACACACAAAGTGCCATGCATGCTCACAATAAATTAAGAGATGAAAGCTATTGGCTACTGTCCTGTTTATAGTCCTGACGTATGTGTTTTACGTCACTGCGTTCAGAACGATCGGATTTTCCGACAACTTTGTGTGACCGTGTGTATGCAAGACAAGTTTGAGCCAACATCCGTCGGAAAAAATCCATGGATTTTGTTGTCGGAATGTCCGATCAATGTCCGATCCTTTGTACAGGGCATAAGTTTCCCCTGCTGCACCTCCTGCTCTATCCATTGTTCTCTGTGGATGGCCTTTGCACATTATACCAGGCTTCCGCTGTTTTCAGTAGATTGTTATCCAGCAGAACGCCTCTCTTTTCTTTCATTATTCTCCGCCATTCCTTCGGCTGTAGCCGGCCTCCACTTGCAGTCATCCCGCATACTTTTGCCAATTTTCCCAATTTCTTTACATGCTCCACCCCCTCTCTTTTTGCCACCAGGTCACACGCTGAAACCCCCTTCTCTGACTTAACTAGTTTCTGTCCCATCTTCTCTCATCTTCTGTGGCCCTCCCAGCAAAAACCCGAGATTTCTTACACGGTCTATCTCTGCCCCCTCACACTCTTCTGGCTGTTCCTGGTGACAGGGGCACCTCTCCACACCCCCATGTGACAATACTATGTCATTCACCAAGCACTAGTGCTGTCATATACAGGGTGGGTTACATGTGCCTTTATACCATGGTTCTCAGGTATTTCCATTGCTCCCAGCTGCTGGAAAGTGAGGAAAAGGAAAGGTGAGTATTCCCTGCTGGAGATGGGGACACTGAAACAAATTGGTTGCTTTAACCTGCATGAGAAAATTTTAACTGGAAAAATGAAGGACATTCAATACAATGTAAGGTAGACAATAATATAGAAGAAAATTGTAAATAGTTAAATCAGTACTAGGGATGAGCTTCGTGTTCGAGTCGAACCCATGTTCGACTCGAACATCGGCTGTTCGACCGTCCGTCGAATTGCGAACGATATGGGCCGTTCGCGCCAAATTCGTGTGGCGCGTCACGGCCCATAATTCACTGCGGCATCGCAGTGCATTGCTGGCTGATGATTGGCCAAGCATGCACTATGACCCGCATGCTTGGCCAATCACAGCGCCGTCAGTAGAGAGAGCTGTAATTGGCCAAAGCCAGGGTGGCTTTGGCCAATTATGGCTCAGGGGATTTAGTACACACCCCACACTATATAAGGCCGCCTGCACGGCGGCCCTGTGTAGTGTGTGTTCCGGTGTGCTGAGCGATAGAGAGAGAGAGAGACAGTGTCATTTGATTTGAGTTAGATAGATTAGGCAGAACAGTCAGTCAGTTAGCTGCACTTACAGTGTATTGTGTATATATATGCATCCCAGGTGTTGCATATATATATATACACTGTATTCAGTTTAGCTAGATCCGTTCCTGTTATCTTCTATCTAGACTATTTACATTCAGTGCAGTGTGTCCTGCTCACAGTGTTCAGCTAGATCCGTTCCTGCTATTTACATTCAGTACAGTGCGTCCTGCTCACAGTGTTCAGCTAGATCCGTTCCTGCTATTTACATTCAGTGCAGTGCGTCCTGCTCACAGTGTTCAGCTAGATCCGTTCCTGCTATTTACATTCAGTGCAGTGCGTCCTGCTCACAGTGTTCAGCTAGATCCGTTCCTGCTATTTACATTCAGTGCAGTGCGTCCTGCTCACAGTGTTCAGCTAGATCCGTTCCTGCTATTTACATTCAGTGCAGTGCGTCCTGCTCACAGTGTTCAGCTAGATCCGTTCCTGCTATTTACATTCAGTGCAGTGCGTGCTGCTCACAGTGTTCAGCTAGATCCGTTCCTGCTATTTACATTCAGTGCAGTGCGTCCTGCTCACAGTGTTCAGCTAGATCCGTTCCTGCTATTTACATTCAGTGCAGTGCGTACTGCTCACAGTGTTTAGCTACATCCGTTCCTGCTGTTTACATTCAGTGCAGTGCGTCCTGCTCACAGTGTTCAGCTAGATCCGTTCCTGCTATTTACATTCAGTGCAGTGCGTCCTGCTCACAGTGTTCAGCTAGATCCGTTCCTGCTATTTACATTCAGTGCAGTGCGTCCTGCTCACAGTGTTCAGCTAGATCCGTTCCTGCTATATACATTTAGTGCAGTACGTCCTGCTCACAGTGTTCAGCTAGATCCGTTCCTGTTATCTTCCTACTGACAGGCAGGCTTGTCTGGTTACAGTATATAAAGCTACCTGAAGAAAATTACAGGTGTTCTTTTTGATCCTATTAGTACCACGGTCAGGCAGCTAGACTATTTACATTTAGTACAGTGTGTCCTGCTCACAGTGTTCAGCTAGATCCGTTCCTGTTATTTACATTCAGTGCAGTGCGTCCTGCTCACAGTGTTCAGCTAGATCCGTTCCTGCTATTTACATTCAGTGCAGTGCGTCCTGCTCACAGTGTTTAGCTACATCCGTTCCTGCTGTTTACATTCAGTGCAGTGCGTCCTGCTCACAGTGTTCAGCTAGATCCGTTCCTGCTATTTACATTCAGTGCAGTGCGTCCTGCTCACAGTGTTCAGCTAGATCCGTTCCTGCTATTTACATTCAGTGCAGTGCGTCCTGCTCACAGTGTTCAGCTAGATCCGTTCCTGCTATATACATTTAGTGCAGTACGTCCTGCTCACAGTGTTCAGCTAGATCCGTTCCTGTTATCTTCCTACTGACAGGCAGGCTTGTCTGGTTACAGTATATAAAGCTACCTGAAGAAAATTACAGGTGTTCTTTTTGATCCTATTAGTACCACGGTCAGGCAGCTAGACTATTTACATTTAGTACAGTGTGTCCTGCTCACAGTGTTCAGCTAGATCCGTTCCTGCTATTTACATTCAGTGCAGTGCGTCCTGCTCACAGTGTTTAGCTACATCCGTTCCTGCTGTTTACATTCA
The DNA here is from genome assembly GCA_037952925.1 of Lithobates clamitans. Lineage (NCBI taxonomy): Eukaryota > Metazoa > Chordata > Amphibia > Anura > Ranidae > Lithobates > Lithobates clamitans. Next base: position 7,901 of record JBBGZY010001007.1, read on the forward strand.
GTGCAGTGCGTCCTGCTCACAGTGTTCAGCTAGATCCGTTCCTGCTATTTACATTCAGTGCAGTGCGTGCTGCTCACAGTGTTCAGCTAGATCCGTTCCTGCTATTTACATTCAGTGCAGTGCGTCCTGCTCACAGTGTTCAGCTAGATCCGTTCCTGCTATTTACATTCAGTGCAGTGCGTCCTGCTCACAGTGTTCAGCTAGATCCGTTCCTGGTATTTACATTTAGTGCAGTGCGTCCTGCTCACAGTGTTCAGCTACATCCGTTCCTGCTATTTACATTCAGTGCAGTGCGTCCTGCTCACAGTGTTCAGCTAGATCCGTTCCTGCTATTTACATTCAGTGCAGTGCGTCCTGCTCACAGTGTTTAGCTACATCCGTTCCTGCTGTTTACATTCAGTGCAGTGCGTCCTGCTCACAGTGTTCAGCTAGATCCGTTCCTGGTATTTACATTCAGTGCAGTGCGTCCTGCTCACAGTGTTCAGCTAGATCCGTTCCTGCTATATACATTTAGTGCAGTACGTCCTGCTCACAGTGTTCAGCTAGATCCGTTCCTGTTATCTTCCTACTGACAGGCAGGCTTGTCTGGTTACAGTATATAAAGCTACCTGAAGAAAATTACAGGTGTTCTATCCCAGCTTAGTGCAGCTACAGGCCATTAGTATGTCTGGAAGGCCAAGAAGGAGAGGCAGACAGTCACAAGCCAATAAGAGAGGGCAAGCAGGCTCTGTGTCTAGTGCTGGTCGTGGAGACGGTGCATCCTCATCAGCACGTGGCCATGGGACACGCTTGGCCTTTTTTTCGGCAGCTGGCCGTGTTGAGCCGCAACATGCGGAAGACTTGGTCGAGTGGATGACCAAGCCGTCCTCATCCTCCTCATCCTCTCTCACCCATGCCCAGGGTGCTTTGTCTGGCAAAGCAGCGGCCTCTTCCCTCAGCTCAATGTCATCAGTGACTCCTTCCCTAGCTCCACCATGTCCTCATGAGGATTCCCTCGAACTGTTTGACCACAGTGTTGGGTACATGCTCCAGGAGGATGCCCAGCGTTTGGAAGGCTCTGATGATGATACTGAGCTCAATGAAGGCAGTAACATGAGCACGGACAGAGGGGGTGCCCAAGAAGGACAGCAATCTGGCAGTCATGCTCCCCCTGCTGCAGCATACTGCCAGGTTTGCTCCAGTGATGAGGAGGGAGGGGATGATGAGGTCACTGACTCAACGTGGGTGCCTGATAGGAGAGAGGAGGAGGAGGAGGAGGAGGAGGAGGTGGCACATCACCAACTAGGCAGGATGCCCTCCAGGGGCCAGCCTAAGGGCAGCACATTGACTGCATCACACCCCAAAGCTCCACATGTGCAGGGCGCTGCAGTCTCTGCGCGTTATTCAAAAAGTTCTTTGGTGTGGGCCTTTTTTGAGACGAGTGCATCAGATCGCACCGCTGCTATTTGCAATATATGTCTCAAGCGTATCTCGCGTGGCCAAAACATCTCCCGCTTGGGTACCACATGCTTGACCAGACATATGTTGACCTGCCATGCAGTTCGTTGGCAAGCGTATCTAAAAGACCCACACCAAAGAACAAAGACGATCTCTCCTTGCTCCTCATCAGCTGAGATTTCCAACCCCACTAGACCTTCAGTCCTCTCTGCGACCTGCAGTGAGAGGAATGAAGGTGTAGAATTAGGTGTGTCACAGCCAAGTACTTATGGGCAATCTGCTTTTGGTACACCGACGTCAGATTGTACCAGGCAAATTTCCCTGCCCCAGCTGCTGCACCGCCGAAAGAAGTTTGCTCCCAGCCATCCACATGCCCAGCGGTTGAATGCTAGCTTGGCAAAATTGCTAGCACTTCAACTGCTGCCTTTTCAGTTGGTAGACTCTGCCCCCTTCCGTGAGTTTGTGGAATGTGCGGTTCCTCAGTGGCAGGTACCCAAACGCCACTTTTTCTCACGGAAGGCGATTCCGGCTCTCTACCGGCATGTGGAAGGCAATGTCCATGCCTCGCTGGACAGGGCGGTCAGCGGTAAGGTGCATATTACCGCTGACTCATGGTCCAGCAGGCATGGACAGGGACGTTACTTAAGTTTCACGGCGCATTGGGTGACTCTGCTGGCAGCTGGGAAGGATGCAGGACAAGGTGCAGTAGTGTTGGAGGTTGTTCCGCCACCACGCCTCCAAAATGCTGATTGTGACACACCTCTCTCCTCCACCCCCTCCTCTTCTTCTTCCTCCATGGCCTCTTCCTCGGAACCAGCGGTGCTCCGTAGGCGTTCAAGGGGCTACGCAAGTACGCAGGCCAAAAGATGCCATGCGGTGCTTGAGCTGGTGTGCTTGGGGGACAGGAGCCACACTGGGGCAGAGGTTCTGTCAGCTCTGCAGGGGCAGGTTCAGAGGTGGTTGACGCCACGCCAACTTAAGGCAGGAATGGTGGTTTGCGACAATGGCACCAACCTCCTCTCTGCCCTCCGACAGGGACAACTGACCCATGTGCCCTGTTTGGCTCACGTCCTTAACTTGGTGGTGCAGCGGTTCTTGGGCAGGTACCCGGGCTTACAGGATGTCCTGAGGCAGGCCAGGAAAGTCTGTGTGCATTTCCGCCGGTCATATAATGCCAGTGCTCGGCTGACGGACCTCTAAAAGGAGTTTAACCTGCCCAAGAACCGCCTAATCTGTGACATGCCCACCAGGTGGAACTCGACGTTGGCCATGCTGCAGCGGCTGCACACGCAGCAGAGGGCCATCAATGAGTACCTGTGCGACTATGGCACCAGGACAGGGTCAGGGGACCTTGGTTTTTTTTCCCCACGCCAGTGGGCCATGATCAGGGATGCATGCACTGTCCTGTCACCATTCGAGGAGGCCACGAGGATGGTGAGCACTGACAGTGCATGCATCAGTGACACTGTCCCCCTTGTCCACCTGTTGGAGCACACGCTGCGTGGAATAATGGACAGGGCACTTGAGGCAGAACAGAGGCAGGAAGAGGAGGACTTCCTTAGCTCTCAAGGCCCCCTTTATCCAGACAGTGTTCCTGCGTGCCCGCCGATCACACAGGAAGAGGACGAGGAGGAGGAGGAGGAGGAGGAGGAAGATTGTGTCAGTATGGAGGTGGAGCCTGGCACTCAGCATCAGCAGTCTTTAAGGGATCAGTCCCAAGGAACACATGGACTTGTACGTGGCTGGGAGGAGGTGGCTGCGGACGTTGTTGTCCTTAGTGACCCAGAGGACTCCGGACCGAATGCCTCAGCAAACCTACGCTGCATGGCCTCCCTGATCCTGCAAAGCCTGCGTAAGGATCCTCGTATTCGTGGTATCAAGGAGAAGGACCAATACTGGCTGGCAACCCTCCTTGATCCACGTTACAAGGGTAAGGTTGCGGACCTTATCTTGCCATCGCAGAGGGAGCAGAGGATGAAACATCTTCGGGAGGCCTTGCAGAAAGGTCTGTGCAACGCGTTCCCAGAGACTGGGAGGTTACAAACTCCTGTTTCTGGACAACGTGTTGCTGAGGCTTCGGTCAGTCAAAGAAGGAGCGGTGGAGAAGGTGGCCGTCTGACCGATGCGTTCAGACAATTTTTTGGTCCGCAGCCCCAAGGTATGATCGGTTCCAGCAACCATCGCCAGCGTCTGTTTTACATGGTGCAGGAATACCTAGGGGCAAGATCAGACTTGGACACCTTTCCCACCGAAAATCCTCTGGGTTACTGGGTCTTGAGGATGGATCACTGGCCAGAGCTTGCACAGTATGCAATTGAGCTACTGGCCTGTCCTGCATCCAGCGTTCTTTCGGAACGCACATTCAGTGCTGCTGGAGGCGTGGTAACCGATCACAGGGTGCGTCTGTCCACCGACTCGGTCGATCGGCTGACCTTCATAAAAATGAATCAGTCTTGGATCACCACCAGCTACCAAGCACCTGATGCAGATGTAACCGAATAATTTTTTTTGAAATCTCAGATCCCTTCAAAGACTGCCTATGCTGATGCTGAGTGACTATCCCTGAGTAATTATCCTCTTCCTCCTCAATCATCACGCTGATAGCTTGTAAGAACATTTTTGGTTCTGGGCGCCACCACCAGTGCCTAAGGCACAATTTTTCAGCCCCTGTTTAACAGGGGCGTGTAATTACAATTTTTGATGTAATACTTTGCAGCAGGGCTCGTTCCTGCATTCCAACTAGAGTGTCTGTGAGGGGTTGCAGTGTTGTGGCACCAGCACCAGTGCCTAAGACCCAATTTTTCAGCCCCTGTCTAACAGGGGCGTGTAATTACAATTTTTGATGCAATACTTTGCAGCAGGGCTTGTTCCTGCGTTTCAACTAGAGTGTCTGTGAGGGGTTGCAGTGTTGTGGCACCAGCACCAGTGCCTAAGACCCAATTTTTCTGCCCCTGTCTAACAGGGGCGTGTAATTACAATTTTTGATGCAATACTTTGCAGCAGGGCTCGTTCCTGCGTTCCAACTAGAGTGTCTGTGAGGGGTTGCAGTGTTGTGGCACCAGCACCAGTGCCTAAGGCCTAATTTTTCAGCTCCTGTTCAACAGGGGCATGTAATTACAATTCTTGATCTAATATTTCACAGCAGGGCCCTGTGAGGGCTTACAGTGTTTTGGCCACAGCAACACCTAAGGCCCAAATTTCTGCTGAGTATATAGGGCAGGACCCTACTTTCAAACATCTAACTTACAAACGACTCCTACTTGCAAACGGAAGGAGACAACAGGAAGTGAGATGAAATCTACCCCTAAGGAAGGGAAATTCTCTCCTGTAAGAGTTAATATGGGAAAACAATTTTTCCTTTCCACTGATGCTTTCCAATCCTTGTTCCACAAAAAAACCCAAATTTTCAAAAAACATTTTTCATTGGGACAAAAAAGTGAGGTGAAATCTTCTGAAGAGGAGGAAAGACGCAAAACAAATGTCACAGGGGTGATAACCCTTCCCTATGTTTTCCAAAAAGCTTAGAAAAGATTTTTTGGCTGGAGCTAAACACATTAAAAATGTTCAAAATTACAAACAGATTCTACTTAACAACAAACCTACAGTCCCTGTCTTGTTTGCACCGCCTGTATACTGCTGTTCAGAGTATATAGGGACCTTTCCTTATTTTAATTTGGGTGCGGGGTTCCCCTTAATATCCATACAAGACCCAAAGGGCCTGGTAATGGACTGGGGGGTACCCATGCCGTTTGTCTCACTGATTTTCATCCATATTGCCATGACCCGACATGACATTAAACCCGCAAGCAGTTTTAAATGAGATTTTTTCCTTTAAAAATGACATTTGGTGCAGGGACTGTTCTAAACATGGGAAACACGCGTCACTTTACAGGCATACTATAGACACCCCCCAGGTACGATATTTAAAGGAATATTTCACTTTTTTTTTTTTACTTTAAGCATCATTAAAATCACTGCTCCCGAAAAAACGGCCGTTTTTAAAAGTTTTTTTTGCATTGATACATGTCCCCTGGGGTAGGACCCGGGTCCCCAAACCCTTTTTAGGACAATACCATGCAAATTAGCCTTTAAAATGAGCACTTTTGATTTCGAACGTTCGAGTCCCATAGACGTCAATGGGGTTCTAACGTTCGTGCGAACTTGCGGTCCGTTCGCGGGTTCTGGTGCGAACCGAACCGGGGGGTGTTCGGCTCATCCCTAATCAGTACATATGATACTGTGCAAAGTAACAGGTTTACTTTACAGAAGGGTCTTTAAGTAGACTGTATTTAACTTCTCTATACCACCCCACTATTGAGCCACTCACTTCAAAGTATAGGGCACATGTGACACTCACCTTACCTAGCTCCAATGCAGCATTCAATGCTTAAGAAGCCAATACCTAGACTCGTGTGTGGTCACATAAGGGTGGGAGGAAGTATTCTGACTCCGATTGTTGTGAAGTGATTTATCCCTTGTGAGACCTCTATGCCTGGCCTGTATAAGATATAATCACTGAGGACAATCCTCATCAGATAGTTTGAACTCACCAAATACTGATTCCATCCAAGATGCTTTTATTCTGAACATCAGGTTACAGCAGATGATAGGATACAAACAGATGAATAGGTTGTAGAATTTATGCGGTCAAAAGATGATATTGTCTGTAGCTTACAATGCAGAACACATGTGCCCTGCAACGTGTGGCTTGTAGCTGCATCCATGACAAAGGAAGTACAATAACAGGAAGAAGGGTGGAGCATTACATACAAAGGAAGTGTGTCATAACATAAGGAAAATTAAAACTTGAGAAAACAAGTGCATTACCACAAAAGGTCACTAGATGGCAGCATGTGAACTAAATATAAACGTCCAAAGAAATTGGTTAGGAAAACAGTCTATATAAATTCTATACCGCGTTGGGGCAGCACAGCCCCCGTCTGGCATGGTAAATGTCACTATATACATCAGAACGTTATGCAACTGCAAATGACAAACAGTGTAATTTGCTAGATGTCTTAAAGACCTAAAAGACATAAAAAGAACATGCATATAATGCAATAACAATAACCCTTAATTTAAGGATTCAAGTTATGTCAACTGAAGTCCAAGACACTTTCTTCTTGAAGTCACAGGTAGGATCCAGCAGCGTAGACAAACAAGTTCATTCTCCAAAGGGTAAGAGCAGAATAAGTTCAGTGATAGGTCTGATGAAAGACTTTACAGTCCCTTGTCTTGAAACCTTCACCTCCACCTTACGTACCTTACCATCATCACTAGGAACGCTCTTTACAATAAGTCCCATGGGCCATTTGTTTCTTTCAGCTTGCTGCTCCTTAAGCAGAACAAGATCTCCAACTTGTATGTTAGGGTTCAGCCGTTGCCATTTCCTGCATCCTTGCAGAGTAGAAAGATACTCCATCTTCCAACGATTCCAGAAGCAGTTGACAAGGTATTGTACTCGTTTCCACTGGTCATAGCACAGATTTCCTGCTTTAAAATTTCCAGGTGGAACAGGAACAGACCCAAGCTTCTGGGTAAGAAGTGTAGCTGGAGTAAGGATAGTTGGGGTCTCTGGATCTTTGGATACTGGAACAAGTGGTCTTGAATTGATTATGGCAGATGCCTCTGCCAGGAAGGTGGTTAAAATCTTTTGGGTAAGTCTTGTGGAGTTAAAGTCCATAAGCATAGAATCCAATATTTTACATGTGATGCCTATCATTCTCTCCCATGAGCTACCCATGTGGGAAGAATGAGGAGGATTGAAAATCCATGTACAGCCCTTTTCAGCTAAAAAGTCTTGGATTGGCCTAGAGTTGAGCTGTAACTCTCGACAGGCTCCAACAAAATTAGCTCCATAGTCAGATCGTAGTGTCTTGACTGGTCCTCTGATGACTAGGAATCGTCTTAGAGCATTGATGAAACTTGAGGCATCCATAGATTCTATTACTTCAATGTGTACTGCACGCACACTCTTTCAAGTGAACAGCACTGCCCATCGTTTGCTATTTGCTTGGCCACCTTGAGTTTTGCGGACCGTTACCATCCATGGTCCAAAGACATCCAAACCAACATGAGTGAAAGGTGGGTTGGTACATAACCTGTCAGCTGGCATTTGCTGTTGCTGGTGTTCCCTCTCAGTTTGCGGCACTGAACACAGCTGTGCAGTGTAGCTGTGATCTGTCTTTTTGCTCCTATAATCCAAAGGCCTGCAGCTCTTATGGCACCCTCTGTGAAGTGTCTACCTTGGTGCTTAACCCCCTCATGGTAGTGCCATATGAGCAAAGTGATAATGTGATGGCGAGCAGGTATAATGAGAGTATTCTGTTCTTGCCCACTCAACTCAGCCTTGTTTAAATGTCCACCAACCCTTAACATGCCATCATTGTCAATGAATGGATTCAGGTTGGCAATTGGACTGTTTTTTGCAATGTCCCTCTTGACACGGATACATTTAATTGCTGAGCCAAAGACAATCTGTTGTACACTGCTTATTATGATCAGTTCACCTTTCGCAATGTCTTTTGCAGAAAGAAGCTTTTAGCACACGTGCCAAACTTGACAGTGAGCATCTGTGGGCTTTGTGTGGAAGCAATCTGCAATATGGACTAATCTTGCGGTGGTGTGCACAAGCCTTTTCCACTTGGAGAAATGCTCAAAGCGTTGACAGCCCAAGACGAGTCTTTGTTCAGTTCTGGTGACGAGGGTTTTAACTTCAGGACGAATCTCTGCATCCTTGTCAGCTTCTGAATGATCCAGCAGGAATTCAGGACCTGTTAACCAAGAAGAATTTGCAAAGACACTGGCCTGGTAGCATGATCTGCAGGGTTGATTTCAGATGGAACATAATGCCAATGTTCAGGTTTAGATGATTTCCTGATTTGCTTTGGCTTACGTGGATGATACGCTCTGAAGAAAGGCAGGTACCAGCACTCATCGTGTCTTTGAAGTGGTGGGGCTGGTTCGGCGTGATCGTTGTCAAAGATCCTTTTCATAAAGGCGATGAAATGGTCCTTCATTTCAGGCCTGTTCTTTAGTGTTCGTTGAAGTGAGTTGAATCTGGATAGAGCCTGTTCACGATTGGTTGGGAGTTTAACCCTTGCAGCAAAAAAAGGTAATGGTTTGACCCAGCTGTTAGACTCATCCTGGAAGAATTCTTTTTCCATTATTTTCATGAACTCTGTCTTCGACTGACAAGGCTATTTTGACGTCATCGCTTGTAGTATAAAACACTGTGGTACCTAGGTTGTCATCACAAAGGTTAGGAGTGACATCAGGTACTTGGATGATGTCAAGAGGCTTCTCTTTTACTTCATAATGGCGAGGGCACTGTTTGAAGTGGGATGCACGTCCGTTTCCTAATATGTAAGTTTTGAAGGAGTGGATCTCGGATGACGTACGCATTCAATCCAAGCATATGTTGCCCACGATTACCTAGCCTAGAATGAGTTTTTGTGCGTAAGGGTGTTATACCAGAAGGTTCCACATGTATTGTCACTTTAAGGCTGGCTCCACCCAAGAGTGATGACAAGGGTCAAGGGGCATGGTAGCCATCTTAGAGCACATGTAAGGAAGCATAATAAGATATACCTGTCCTGAGATACAGTGTACAGTGAGTACTGAAATAAACAGTTGTTCCAGATCAGAGTCTTGTGGCTGTCACAACTCAGAGAATGTAACAGTGGCGACGAGGATGGGATTTACAAAGTGTCTATCAGTCTGAGAGAGGGAGAGAGACAAAGGCAGTGTGGATTGTCACCTGGATGAAAGCACTCACAGAGCCCAGCAGAAAAATGTCATTGATTGGGACATTAAGTGAATATGATGGGGAACAAACATCCTGGAGTTCCTGGGTTGAGAGACTGGAACTGTATTTCAGTGCAAATGCCATCCCAGACAACAGGCAAGTAGCAGTATTTCTGACAGTGGTTGGTGCTAAGTCATATGACACTCTTAGGGATCACCTTTCCCCTGTAAAACCAGAAACTAAGACACTGATAGAGGATTACTTCCACCTTAAACCACTAGAGATTGCAGAAAGATTCCGGTTCTATCAGCGGCAGCAGCAGCCAGGTGAAGAAATTAAGGCTTATGTGCTCGCCCTTCGCAGACTAGCCTCTACCTGTTCTTTTGGGGAGTACTTACCTACTGCACTAAGAGATAAGTTTGTCATGGGACTGAACAGTGAGTCTAGCCAAAAGAGACTGTTCACAGAGAAAGACCTTACCCTTTTAAAGGCAACTGAGATAGCTTCAGTGATGGAAATATCTGTGAAAGATACAGAGAAATTGAACCCCCAGGACAGAAGGGAAGACGTGAAACAGGAAGTTTTCAGAACAGCAGTCAAGCCAACTGCCGCAAACTGGAAATACAGACCCCCACCAAGCCGGGAGTCAGCTTGCTACCGTTGTGGGAATACAGACCATGACCACAAAGACTGCCGGTTTAAGGATCAGACCTGTCATAATTGTGTTAAGACAGGCCATCTGAAACGAGTGTGCTGTAGCAAGAAGGTGCGAGATAAACAACCTCTCGAACCCCAAGACAAAGACATATATGGTGGGAAGATATACATCATCATCTGAGTCAGAGTATGGGGAAGTGATCCACAGAGTAGACATACATTATATGCATTCAGCACCCTCCGCAATGACTGTGGAGGTTACTATTGAGGGAAAGAAACTCAAGATGGATGTGGACACAGGAGCAGCAGTTTCAGTTATCACCCAGAAGCAAAGGAGACAAGTTCAGACCTGAACAACTGTTCGCCCAACACCAATCAAACTGCAGACATACTCAAAGCAGATGCTCCATCCACTGGGTTACGTGAAAGTACAGGTATTGTACAAGGGTCAGACAAAGAGACTGCCATTATATATCCTAGAAAATGAGGGACCCCCTCTCTTTGGGAGAGACTAGATTGCTCACTTTGGTATTCCAGACACCACCATAAATCCCTGTAACACCGTTACAATTCCATTAGGAGATAATGAGGGATGGGTGGCGTCCCTGAAGCAGCGGTTCCCAAAGATATTTGATGACCAGTTGAGGAAAATAAAGCATGATTGTGTGAGACTCAAGCTGAAACCCAACGCTCAGCCTAAGTTCTTCAAAGCTCGGACAGTACCTTTTGCACTCCGAGCAGGAGTGGAAGCAGAACTAGGTTAGCTGGAGGAACAAGGTGTCATCTCAAAGGTAGAGCACAGTGAGTGGGCATCACCAGTTGTACCAGTAAAGAAAGCAAATGGGGACTTACGCATTTGTGGCGATTTCCGCATGGCACTGAACTCCCAACTGGAGATAGACCAGTATCCCCTACCCAGAGTAGATGACATTTTTGCCTCTCTTGCAGGGGGTCAAAAGTTCACCAAGCTTGATCTCAGACAAGCATTATTACAGTTGGAGGGCCATCCTTCTTCCCGCAAGTTTCTAACCATCAACACCCACAAGGGACTGTATGTATACAATCGGATGGTGTTTGGTGTAGCCTCCGCCCCAGCCATTTGGCAACGAAAAATGGACGACATTTTGGCGGACATTCCTTTCACGCAGAGCCTGCTAGATGACATGCTCATCACGGGACGGACAGAGCAGGAACACAAGTGGAACGTGGAGCTTGTGTTGGCGAAACTCCAAGAGCAGGGTCTAAAAGTGAACTTAGCAAAATGCCAATTCATGGTGCCTAAATTGGAGTTTTGTGGCCACCTTGTGGATGCGGAGGGTATACACACCACGGAAGCCAAGGTTGATGCTTTAGTCAAAGCTCCAGCTCCAACCAATGTCCAGCAGCTGCGATCATACCTTGGCTTGCTGAACTATTACCACAAATTCCTGCCAGATCTGACACACACCTTGTTTCCGTTGAACAAGCTTTTGGAGAAACACTCCAGATGGGACTGGTCGGCTGCATGCCAACGTGCTTTTGAAGTTTCTAAGCGGAAGCTGTTGGCATCATGCATGCTCATGCACTATGACCTCCAGAAGCCTCTCACCTTGGCTTGTGATGCCTCACCCTATGGTCTGGGGGCTGTACTATCTCACATCATACCAGATGGGTCAGAAAAACCAGTGGCATTTGCCTCCAGGTCTTTGACAAAAGCAGAAAGCAATTACTCACACATTGACAAAGAGGCTCTTGCACTGATATGGGCAATTAAGAAGTTTCATCTTTACCTATATGGTAGGGAATTCACCATACTAACGGACCATAAACCACTCCTTCAGATCTTTAGCCCTGACAAAGGCATCTCTCAGACAACTGCGATCTGCCTCAAATGCTATGCCCTATTCTTGGGAGCATACAGCTACAAAATCCAGTATCGCGGTCATGATGCCAATGCTAATGCGGACGCAATGTCCTGACTGACAGGGACGTCAGTGGACTCTTCTCCACCGGTCATGAGTTGTCGTTACACCAGCCTGTCCTTCTTGTCTTCTGGAGAGATAGCAGCCCATACAGCCAAGGATACATTTCTGAAAATAATACTCTCCTGGGTATGGTCCAGTTGGCGTGCAACCGTCACACCGGATTATGAACCTTATTTGCATAGGCGTATGGAATTAACTGTTGCTGGCAACTGTGTTTTATGGGGAGACCATGTGATCATTTCACAGACCCTCCGGAGACACATTCTGGACTTGGTACATACTGGTCATCCCGGGGGCACACATATAAAACAAAAGGCATGTGGGGTGGCCAAAACTAGACTCAGATATCACGACATATGTGAATGCTTGTGTCGGATGTGCACAAACTGCAAGAGACCCTCCTCGAGGGTGCGTCCAGCCCTGGACTTGGCCCGCGGTTCCTTGGTTTTGCCTACACTTGGACTTTGCAGGCCCGATCAGAGGACACACCTTCATGATCATAGTGGACGCTTATTCAAAGTGGCCTGAGGTCATTCCTGTTACTCAGCCAACGACTAAGGCAACGGTTTCCATACTGTTACATCTCGCTGCTACGTTTGGATACCCCAGAGAAATCGTCACGGACAACAGTGCACAATTCACCAGTCAGGAGTTTCAGTGTTTCCTGACTGCCCACAACATCAAGCACAAGCTGACCACACCTTACCACCCTGCTACAAATGGTCAAGCAGAACAGTTTGTGCAGACTTTCAAACGCTATTTCAAAGCTACAGTGGCTGCAAGTAAACAACAGTCCCTGTCACCATAGCAGCTGAACTCCTTCCTTTCAGCTTACAGAAACACACCACATGCAACCACTGGGAAAACTCCAGCGGAACTCCTTCTGGGTCGGCAGCCATGGACTGTTTTGGACAGTCCAGTAACACGTACTGCAGTCCCAAGACAAGATGGTCAGACACGATGAGCTCCCCCCATTCACAGCCCAACAAAAGGTATGGGCCCGATCTTATGATGCTTCCGACACCCGTTGGCTTCCTGCTGTCATTTCAGAGACTTTGGGACCCAAGATGTATAGGGTCTGCCTGGAAGATGGCTCCATTTGCAGTTGGCATGTGGACCAACTGCGTCCTCATTCTCAACTGCCCCAATCCCTGACGCCGGCTGAACCACCAGTGTCACAAGGATCTGACCCCAGCGGATCAGGATGCACCGAGACTGATGCTCAGCTCCAACAGAGCCCTCCAGCCCTGGTCCGGAGGTCTGTTCACCCTCTGAGCTAGTGGATCCCATCTTGGCCCCGCCGGTGCCCATTCCGGCCAGCATTGTTTCCTCCAGTCTTGAGTCGCTGGGTGTCCGCCCTCAATGACACTGTCGCCCTCCTGACTGGTTTTAGCTGCAAGACCGGTTGCAAGACTTTCGACGGGGCTGCCGAAAGTGATCCAATGCCATTTTATCCCTGCAGCTGTCCCTGGAAGCTTGGTCCCACATCTGGATGCAGGAGAAGTCCTGTGAATCTCCTGTGTTTGGAGGACTGTTATTAGTTAATTTTTTGTGCCTGTTCTCGTTTTTGTTGTGTTTTCTTTTTTTTTTAGGGAAGGATGGAAGGTGTTATACCTGAAGGTTCCACATGTACTGTCACTTTAAGGCTGGCTCCACCCAAGAGTGATGACAAGGGTCAAGGGGCATGGTAGCCATCTTAGAGCACATGTAAGGAAGCATAATAAGATATACCTGTCCTGAGATACATGTTGGAGTGTACAGTGAGTACTGAAATAAACAGTTGTTCCAGATCAGAGTCTTGTGTCTGTCACAACTCAGAGAATATAACAGTGGCGACGAGGATGGGATTTACAAAGTGTCTATCAGTCTGAGAGAGAGAGAGAGAGAGAGAGAGAGAGAGAGAGAGAGAGAGAGAGAGAGAGAGACAAAGGCAGTGTGGATTGTCACCTGGATAAAAGCACTCACACAGCCCAGCAGGAAAATGTCATTGATTGGGACATTAAGTGAATTTGATGGGGAACAGACATCATGTAAGATATACCTGTCCTGAGATGCATGTTGGAGTGTACAGTGAGTACTGAAATAAACATCAGTTGTTCCAGATCAGAGTCTTGTGTCTCTCACAACTCTCTTCCTAGCGTCTAGTGTCTCTTCCTAGCAAGATCAAGATTTCAGCATTCATGTCCATAGCAGGAATTTCATTAACAAGGGGCCTCAAGTGAGGATGGTGATATGCAGCCACTGGAGTAGGAAGTTCTTCCCTTTCGTCTGGTATCTGGTCACACTCAACTAATGTTGGTAGGGGTATGCCCTCTCCCTTATTGATATGAGAGACCATGAACCCATCGGCCCTTCTACCGAAGGTCTCTTCACGACCAGAACAGGTTCTGAGAGTATACGGTGATGTGTGTCCCTCTATACCAAAGATCTCAAAGAATTTAGGCTTAACCAGGGATCTGTTGCTCTGTTCATCTATTATGGCATACATCCTAATAGCTTCCTCAGGTTGACCCTTTGGGTATATCTTGACTAGGCATATCTTATCGCAACATTTGTGATCTAAGCCTTCTCCACAGACTTTTGTGCATGAAGAAGAAACGTTAGCTGTGGCTGGAGCATGACCTTGTTGCTCCCCACCATGACTTGAGACAGGGCTGGAGGTAGGAGGCTGCCGTGAATTGTCTGAGTGTGGACCCGGATGCATAGCTGTAACATGTCTGTCGCTACTGCATTCTGTGCACTTGATGACAACTGTACAGTCTTTAGCAAAATGTCCATAACAAGCACAGCACCTGTAACATATTCCAAATTTCTGAAGAACCTCCTTGCGCTCTTGTAACGTCTTTGCCCTAAGCCCACGACATTTCTTTAGGGGGTGAGGGTTCTTGTGAATAGGGCACTGACGATTAGGGTCTTTATCTCTGCCACCTGAATCACTCTGGTGAGCAGGAGAGGATACGGGTGGTGAGATGTCTGTCCTTTTAACAGATATTGCTCTATTAAAGTCTCTACGTTTAGCTGCTATGTTATCATACCTTGATAAAGATGATGAAGTAGGCAAGTTGGGTTCACTGAAGCTGAAATCGTTTCTCATCCAGGCTTGATCACTGATGAACCTGCAAAAATATGCAAATGGAGGAAAAGATACATTATAGTCTCTTTTGTACCTTGAGCCTTGTTGTGCCCATTTCTCTTGCAGGCCGTATGGCAGTTTAGACACCACTGGATTGACACCATGAGCAGTGTCCAGGAAGCTTAGTCCAGGTAGACGTGGGTCTGTCTTTGTCAACTCCAGCTCCATGAGAAGATCACTCAGATCTTGGAGCTTGCGATAGTGTTTGTTCCCTATTTTTGGGAAGTTTTGCAGTCTCTTGAATAGAGTGCTTTCTATGGCTTCAGAGCTACCATAGGCTTGCTCAAGTCTTGCCCATGTAGCAACAAGACCTGCATCCGGGTGGTCAACATGCACTGTTCTCAATCTTTTAACACAATCTTCAGATTCTGGCCCCAGCCACTTTATGAGCAAATCAAGTTCCTCCTTTGTAGTAAGGTTCAGATCAGCAATGGCAGCTTTGAAGGTTGATCTCCAGGCCCTGTAGCTCTCCGGACAGTTGTCAAACCTTGAAAGGGTAGTGTTAATGAGCTTGCGGCGTACCATATATCTGGCAAAGTCATTCAAGTCTGGTCTCTCACTCTTCGGTGCCAAAGTAACTTGTGGAACCCCTCGGGTGTAAAAGTTCTCTGGTGAAGTAGGGTGAGGTTTGCCAGGATGAAATTATGTTGCAAGAGCGTTTAACTGTGGTGTAGTCCCTAAGGCTTGTGCTGGCTGTGGCTTGAGCTGCGGCTTGTCACTGGAAGTCACCTTGTTGTCAGCAAGAGGTGATGCAGTTTGCTGCATAGATGCACTTGTGTTGTAGACTTGAAGAGGCTCAGGCATTTGGAGCTGAGAGGTCTCTGTGTTGAGAGTCAGAACAGTGTTGTTAGTAGGGATGAGCCGAACACCCCCCGGTTCGGTTCGCACCAGAACCCGCGAACGGACCGCAAGTTCGCACGAACGTTAGAACCCCATTGACGTCTATGGGACTCGAACGTTCGAAATCAAAAGTGCTCATTTTAAAGGCTAATTTGCATGGTATTGTCCTAAAAAGGGTTTGGGGACCCGGGTCCTACCCCAGGGGACATGTATCAATGCAAAAAAAACTTTTAAAAACGGCCGTTTTTTCGGGAGCAGTGATTTTAATGATGCTTAAAGTAAAAAAAAAAAAGTGAAATATTCCTTTAAATATCGTACCTGGGGGGTGTCTATAGTATGCCTGTAAAGTGACGCGTGTTTCCCATGTTTAGAACAGTCCCTGCACCAAATGTCATTTTTAAAGGAAAAAATCTCATTTAAAACTGCTTGCGGGTTTAATGTCATGTCGGGTCATGGCAATATGGATGAAAATCAGTGAGACAAACGGCATGGGTACCCCCCAGTCCATTACCAGGCCCTTTGGGTCTTGTATGGATATTAAGGGGAACCCCGCACCCAAATTAAAATAAGGAAAGGTCCCTATATACTCTGAACAGCAGTATACAGGCGGTGCAAACAAGACAGGGACTGTAGGTTTGTTGTTAAGTAGAATCTGTTTGTAATTTTGAACATTTTTAATGTGTTTAGCTCCAGCCAAAAAATCTTTTCTAAGCTTTTTGGAAAACATAGGGAAGGGTTATCACCCCTGTGACATTTGTTTTGCGTCTTTCCTCCTCTTCAGAAGATTTCACCTCACTTTTTTGTCCCAATGAAAAATGTTTTTTGAAAATTTGGGTTTTTTTGTGGAACAAGGATTGGAAAGCATCAGTGGAAAGGAGAAATTGTTTTCCCATATTAACTCTTACAGGAGAGAATTTCCCTTCCTTAGGGGTAGATTTCATCTCACTTCCTGTTGTCTCCTTCCGTTTGCAAGTAGGAGTCGTTTGTAAGTTAGATGTTTGAAAGTAGGGTCCTGCCCTATATACTCAGCAGAAATTTGGGCCTTAGGTGTTGCTGTGGCCAAAACACTGTAAGCCCTCACAGGGCCCTGCTGTGAAATATTAGATCAAGAATTGTAATTACATGCCCCTGTTGAACAGGAGCTGAAAAATTAGGCCTTAGGCACTGGTGCTGGTGCCACAACACTGCAACCCCTCACAGACACTCTAGTTGGAACGCAGGAACGAGCCCTGCTGCAAAGTATTGCATCAAAAATTGTAATTACACGCCCCTGTTAGACAGGGGCAGAAAAATTGGGTCTTAGGCACTGGTGCTGGTGCCACAACACTGCAACCCCTCACAGACACTCTAGTTGAAATGCAGGAACAAGCCCTGCTGCAAAGTATTGCATCAAAAATTGTAATTACACGCCCCTGTTAGACAGGGGCTGAAAAATTGGGTCTTAGGCACTGGTGCTGGTGCCACAACACTGCAACCCCTCACAGACACTCTAGTTGGAATGCAGGAACGAGCCCTGCTGCAAAGTATTACATCAAAAATTGTAATTACACGCCCCTGTTAAACAGGGGCTGAAAAATTGTGCCTTAGGCACTGGTGGTGGCGCCCAGAACCAAAAATGTTCTTACAAGCTATCAGCGTGATGATTGAGGAGGAAGAGGATAATTACTCAGGGATAGTCACTCAGCATCAGCATAGGCAGTCTTTGAAGGGATCTGAGATTTCAAAAAAAATTATTCGGTTACATCTGCATCAGGTGCTTGGTAGCTGGTGGTGATCCAAGACTGATTCATTTTTATGAAGGTCAGCCGATCGACCGAGTCGGTGGACAGACGCACCCTGTGATCGGTTACCACGCCTCCAGCAGCACTGAATGTGCGTTCCGAAAGAACGCTGGATGCAGGACAGGCCAGTAGCTCAATTGCATACTGTGCAAGCTCTGGCCAGTGATCCATCCTCAAGACCCAGTAACCCAGAGGATTTTCGGTGGGAAAGGTGTCCAAGTCTGATCTTGCCCCTAGGTATTCCTGCACCATGTAAAACAGACGCTGGCGATGGTTGCTGGAACCGATCATACCTTGGGGCTGCGGACCAAAAAATTGTCTGAACGCATCGGTCAGACGGCCACCTTCTCCACCGCTCCTTCTTTGACTGACCGAAGCCTCAGCAACACGTTGTCCAGAAACAGGAGTTTGTAACCTCCCAGTCTCTGGGAACGCGTTGCACAGACCTTTCTGCAAGGCCTCCCGAAGATGTTTCATCCTCTGCTCCCTCTGCGATGGCAAGATAAGGTCCGCAACCTTACCCTTGTAACGTGGATCAAGGAGGGTTGCCAGCCAGTATTGGTCCTTCTCCTTGATACCACGAATACGAGGATCCTTACGCAGGCTTTGCAGGATCAGGGAGGCCATGCAGCGTAGGTTTGCTGAGGCATTCGGTCCGGAGTCCTCTGGGTCACTAAGGACAACAACGTCCGCAGCCACCTCCTCCCAGCCACGTACAAGTCCATGTGTTCCTTGGGACTGATCCCTTAAAGACTGCTGATGCTGAGTGCCAGGCTCCACCTCCATACTGACACAATCTTCCTCCTCCTCCTCCTCCTCCTCCTCCTCCTCGTCCTCTTCCTGTATGATCGGCGGGCACGCAGGAACACTGTCTGGATAAAGGGGGCCTTGAGAGCTAAGGAAGTCCTCTTCTTCCTGCCTCTGTTCTGCCTCAAGTGCCCTGTCCATTATTCCACGCAGCGTGTGCTCCAACAGGTGGACAAGGGGGACAGTGTCACTGATGCATGCACTGTCAGTGCTCACCATCCTCGTGGCCTCCTCGAATGGTGACAGGACAGTGCATGCATCCCTGATCATGGCCCACTGGCGTGGGGAAAAAAAACCAAGGTCCCCTGACCCTGTCCTGGTGCCATAGTCGCACAGGTACTCATTGATGGCCCTCTGCTGCGTGTGCAGCCGCTGCAGCATGGCCAACGTCGAGTTCCACCTGGTGGGCATGTCACAGATTAGGCGGTTCTTGGGCAGGTTAAACTCCTTTTGGAGGTCCGTCAGCTGAGCACTGGCATTATATGACCGGCGGAAATGCACAGAGACTTTCCTGGCCTGCCTCAGGACATCCTGTAAGCCCGGGTACCTGCCCAAGAACCGCTGCACCACCAAGTTAAGGACGTGAGCCAAACAGGGCACATGGGTCAGTTGTCCCTGTCGGAGGGCAGAGAGGAGGTTGGTGCCATTGTCGCAAACCACCATTCCTGCCTTAAGTTGGCGTGGCGTCAACCACCTCTGAACCTGCCCCTGCAGAGCTGACAGAACCTCTGCCCCAGTGTGGCTCCTGTCCCCCAAGCACACCAGCTCAAGCACCGCATGGCATCTTTTGGCCTGCGTACTTGCGTAGCCCCTTGAACGCCTACGGAGCACCGCTGGTTCCGAGGAAGAGGCCATGGAGGAAGAAGAAGAGGAGGGGGTGGAGGAGAGAGGTGTGTCACAATCAGCATTTTGGAGGCGTGGTGGCGGAACAACCTCCAACACTACTGCACCTTGTCCTGCATCCTTCCCAGCTGCCAGCAGAGTCACCCAATGCGCCGTGAAACTTAAGTAACGTCCCTGTCCATGCCTGCTGGACCATGAGTCAGCGGTAATATGCACCTTACCGCTGACCGCCCTGTCCAGCGAGGCATGGACATTGCCTTCCACATGCCGGTAGAGAGCCGGAATCGCCTTCCGTGAGAAAAAGTGGCGTTTGGGTACCTGCCACTGAGGAACCGCACATTCCACAAACTCACGGAAGGGGGCAGAGTCTACCAACTGAAAAGGCAGCAGTTGAAGTGCTAGCAATTTTGCCAAGCTAGCATTCAACCGCTGGGCATGTGGATGGCTGGGAGCAAACTTCTTTCGGCGGTGCAGCAGCTGGGGCAGGGAAATTTGCCTGGTACAATCTGACGTCGGTGTACCAAAAGCAGATTGCCCACAAGTACTTGGCTGTGACACACCTAATTCTACACCTTCATTCCTCTCACTGCAGGTCTCAGAGAGGACTGAAGGTCTAGTGGGGTTGGAAATCTCAGCTGATGAGGAGCAAGGAGAGATCGTCTTTGTTCTTTGGTGTGGGTCTTTTAGATACGCTTGCCAACGAACTGCATGGCAGGTCAACATATGTCTGGTCAAGCATGTGGTACCCAAGCGGGAGATGTTTTGGCCACGCGAGATACGCTTGAGACATATGTTGCAAATAGCAGCGGTGCGATCTGATGCACTCGTCTCAAAAAAGGCCCACACCAAAGAACTTTTTGAATAACGCGCAGAGACTGCAGCGCCCTGCACATGTGGAGCTTTGGGGTGTGATGCAGTCAATGTGCTGCCCTTAGGCTGGCCCCTGGAGGGCATCCTGCCTAGTTGGTGATGTGCCACCTCCTCCTCCTCCTCCTCCTCCTCCTCTCTCCTATCAGGCACCCACGTTGAGTCAGTGACCTCATCATCCCCTCCCTCCTCATCACTGGAGCAAACCTGGCAGTATGCTGCAGCAGGGGGAGCATGACTGCCAGATTGCTGTCCTTCTTGGGCACCCCCTCTGTCCGTGCTCATGTTACTGCCTTCATTGAGCTCAGTATCATCATCAGAGCCTTCCAAACGCTGGGCATCCTCCTGGAGCATGTACCCAACACTGTGGTCAAACAGTTCGAGGGAATCCTCATGAGGACATGGTGGAGCTAGGGAAGGAGTCACTGATGACATTGAGCTGAGGGAAGAGGCCGCTGCTTTGCCAGACAAAGCACCCTGGGCATGGGTGAGAGAGGATGAGGAGGATGAGGACGGCTTGGTCATCCACTCGACCAAGTCTTCCGCATGTTGCGGCTCAACACGGCCAGCTGCCGAAAAAAAGGCCAAGCGTGTCCCATGGCCACGTGCTGATGAGGATGCACCGTCTCCACGACCAGCACTAGACACAGAGCCTGCTTGCCCTCTCTTATTGGCTTGTGACTGTCTGCCTCTCCTTCTTGGCCTTCCAGACATACTAATGGCCTGTAGCTGCACTAAGCTGGGATAGAACACCTGTAATTTTCTTAAGGTAGCTTTATATACTGTAACCAGACAAGCCTGCCTGTCAGTAGGAAGATAACAGGAACGGATCTAGCTGAACACTGTGAGCAGGACGCACTGTACTAAATGTAAATAGTCTAGCTGCCTGACCGTGGTACTAATAGGATCAAAAAGAACACCTGTAATTTTCTTAAGGTAGCTTTATATACTGTAACCAGACAAGCCTGCCTGTCAGTAGGAAGATAACAGGAACGGATCTAGCTGAACACTGTGAGCAGGACGTACTGCACTAAATGTATATAGCAGGAACGGATCTAGCTGAACACTGTGAGCAGGACGCACTGCACTGAATGTAAATAGCAGGAACGGATCTAGCTGAACACTGTGAGCAGGACGCACTGCACTAAATGTAAATACCAGGAACGGATCTAGCTGAACACTGTGAGCAGGACGCACTGCACTAAATGTAAATACCAGGAACGGATCTAGCTGAACACTGTGAGCAGGACGCACTGCACTGAATGTAAATAGCAGGAACGGATCTAGCTGAACACTGTGAGCAGGACGCACTGCACTAAATGTAAATACCAGGAACGGATCTAGCTGAACACTGTGAGCAGGACGCACTGTACTAAATGTAAATAGTCTAGCTGCCTGACCGTGGTACTAATAGGATCAAAAAGAACACCTGTAATTTTCTTAAGGTAGCTTTATATACTGTAACCAGACAAGCCTGCCTGTCAGTAGGAAGATAACAGGAACGGATCTAGCTGAACACTGTGAGCAGGACACACTGTACTAAATGTAAATAGTCTAGCTGCCTGACCGTGGTACTAATAGGATCAAAAAGAACACCTGTAATTTTCTTCAGGTAGCTTTATATACTGTAACCAGACAAGCCTGCCTGTCAGTAGGAAGATAACAGGAACGGATCTAGCTGAACACTGTGAGCAGGACGCACTGTACTAAATGTAAATAGTCTAGCTGCCTGACCGTGGTACTAATAGGATCAAAAAGAACACCTGTAATTTTCTTAAGGTAGCTTTATATACTGTAACCAGACAAGCCTGCCTGTCAGTAGGAAGATAACAGGAACGGATCTAGCTGAACACTGTGAGCAGGACACACTGTACTAAATGTAAATAGTCTAGCTGCCTGACCGTGGTACTAATAGGATCAAAAAGAACACCTGTAATTTTCTTCAGGTAGCTTTATATACTGTAACCAGACAAGCCTGCCTGTCAGTAGGAAGATAACAGGAACGGATCTAGCTGAACACTGTGAGCAGGACGTACTGCACTAAATGTATATAGCAGGAACGGATCTAGCTGAACACTGTGAGCAGGACGCACTGCACTGAATGTAAATAGCAGGAACGGATCTAGCTGAACACTGTGAGCAGGACGCACTGCACTAAATGTAAATACCAGGAACGGATCTAGCTGAACACTGTGAGCAGGACGCACTGCACTGAATGTAAATAGCAGGAACGGATCTAGCTGAACACTGTGAGCAGGACGCACTGCACTGAATGTAAATAGCAGGAACGGATCTAGCTGAACACTGTGAGCAGGACGCACTGCACTGAATGTAAATAGCAGGAACGGATCTAGCTGAACACTGTGAGCAGGACGCACTGCACTAAATGTAAATACCAGGAACGGATCTAGCTGAACACTGAGCAGGACGCACTGCACTGAATGTAAATAGCAGGAACGGATCTAGCTGAACACTGTGAGCAGGACGCACTGCACTAAATGTAAATACCAGGAACGGATCTAGCTGAACACTGTGAGCAGGACGCACTGCACTGAATGTAAATAGCAGGAACGGATCTAGCTGAACACTGTGAGCAGGACGCACTGCACTGAATGTAAATAGCAGGAACGGATGTAGCTGAACACTGTGAGCAGGACGCACTGCACTAAATGTAAATACCAGGAACGGATCTAGCTGAACACTGTGAGCAGGACGCACTGCACTGAATGTAAATAGCAGGAACGGATCTAGCTGAACACTGTGAGCAGGACGCACTGCACTAAATGTAAATACCAGGAACGGATCTAGCTGAACACTGTGAGCAGGACGCACTGCACTGAATGTAAATAGCAGGAACGGATCTAGCTGAACACTGTGAGCAGGACGCACTGCACTGAATGTAAATAGCAAGAACGGATCTAGCTGAACACTGTGAGCAGGACGCACTGCACTAAATGTAAATACCAGGAACGGATCTAGCTGAACACTATGAGCAGGACGCACTGCACTGAATGTAAATAGCAGGAACGGATCTAGCTGAACACTGTGAGCAGGACGCACTGCACTAAATGTAAATACCAGGAACGGATCTAGCTGAACACTGTGAGCAGGACGCACTGCACTGAATGTAAATAGCAGGAACGGATCTAGCTGAACACTGTGAGCAGGACGCACTGCACTGAATGTAAATAGCAGGAACGGATCTAGCTGAACACTGTGAGCAGGACGCACTGCACTAAATGTAAATACCAGGAACGGATCTAGCTGAACACTGTGAGCAGGACGCACTGCACTGAATGTAAATAGCAGGAACGGATCTAGCTGAACACTGTGAGCAGGACGCACTGCACTAAATGTAAATACCAGGAACGGATCTAGCTGAACACTGTGAGCAGGACGCACTGCACTGAATGTAAATAGCAGGAACGGATCTAGCTGAACACTGTGAGCAGGACACACTGCACTAAATGTAAATAGTCTAGATAGAAGATAACAGGAACGGATCTAGCTAAACTGAATACAGTGTATATATATATATGCAACACCTGGGATGCATATATATACACAATACACTGTAAGTGCAGCTAACTGACTGACTGTTCTGCCTAATCTATCTAACTCAAATCAAATGACACTGTCTCTCTCTCTCTCTATCTCTCAGCACACCGGAACACACACTACACAGGGCCGCCGTGCAGGCGGCCTTATATAGTGTGGGGTGTGTACTAAATCCCCTGAGCCATAATTGGCCAAAGCCACCCTGGCTTTGGCCAATTACAGCTCTCTCTACTGACGGCGCTGTGATTGGCCAAGCATGCGGGTCATAGTGCATGCTTGGCCAATAATCAGCCAGCAATGCACTGCGATGCCGCAGTGAATTATGGGCCGTGACGCGCCACACGAATTTGGCGCGAACGGCCCATATCGTTCGCAATTCGGCGAACGACCGAACAGCCGATGTTCGAGTCGAACATGGGTTCGACTCGAACACGAAGCTCATCCCTAGTTGTTAGTAAGACGTACAGGAGATAACTCTGTATCATTGCAAACATTATGCTTTAGTACATATTCACTGGTGCGTTCAACTCGGTTTGGGATTCCACTGGGATGGACCAGTCTGAGTTAGCACTTTCTCCCATTGCTTGCTCGAGAACTCTCAGCCTTGCTAGGGCAGCTGCTTCTTCCTTTTCCACTTGCAGAATCTTTAATTGGGAATCTGCCTCTGCTTGTTGAGCTTTCATCTTTGCCTTTTGTGTTTCTATTTCTGCTTATTTTCTTGTAAAGGAGCTTCGCATTTTATTTGCTTCCAGACTTGCATGGGCCTCTATTAGCTTGTCGCTTAATGTTGAACTTCTGGAGCAAGAGGATCTAGAAGGAAGTGCAGTGTGCTTGGTTGATGTGGATCTGTGAGATCTGGTCTCCTGCAGTTGAGCAATGTGGAGCTCTGCCTTACACTGGGCATTTTGCACTAAGAGATCCCTTTGTTGGTTTAGTGCATCAGCCCTGGTCAGTTCTGCTGAAGAGTCCTCTATATTACAATCCTGAAAAGCTGTGTATTTTGCAAACAGCCGCTGGTAGTGCTCGTACGCGGCAGATAAGCGATCTATAGAGTCTCTTAGTTCAGCTGGTTGATCATTCAAGTGTGACAAAACTGACATGCAGTGTGAAGTTCTGTCCCATAAGTCTGACAGATTGCTGGAGAACTCATCTCTTGTGGCTTCATAGTTTTCTCTGAGTTTCTGTGTTTTATTGTACGTTTGGGTCTTACACTCTGTTCGGCAATATCTGCAGAATCTGCTCCCTGTACATCTGCAGGTTCAGAGGCATGATAAATCTGCGTTGGTTCAGCCACAAAGGGGTACTCAGAGTCTTGTCTACACATTTTTCACGTTTTTGCAAGAAATGGTACTGTCTCTTTAAGAAGATGAGCAGCAGCTTACACAGGTGGGGTAACACAGTTCAATATAGAGAAACAGTTTTTAACATTCACATGAGGTGCAGTAACCTCGTGCGACCATGTGCTTCACAAGATGGCGGATGGCACTTAGCTTGATTGCAGATCAGGCACACACATATACACAGCATGCTGTGGGAATTCTAGACATCTTTTGACTATTCTGACTCCGATTGTTGTGAAGCGACTATCCCTTGTCTGGCCTGTATAAGACATAATCACTGAGGACAATCCTCATCAGATAGTTTGAACTCACCAAATACCGATTCCATCCACACAATGCTTTTATTCTGAACATCAGGTTACAGCAGATGACAGGATACAAACAGATGAATAGGTTGTGGTATTTATGCGGCCAAAAGATGATATTGTCTGTAGCTTACAATGCAGAATACACGTGACTTGCTACATGTGGCTTGTAGCTGCATCAATGACACAGGAAGTACAAACACAGGAAGAAGTGTGAAGCATTACATACAAAGGAAGTGTGTCATAACATAAGGGGAAATAAACTTGAGAAAACAAGTGCATTACCACAAAAGGTCAATAGATGGCAGCATGTGAACTAAATATAAACATCCATAGAAAATGGTTAGGAAAACAGTCTATATAGATTCTATGCCCCACTGGGGCAGCACAGGCAGAGTACCTAGTTCTATGTCAATTTTGAATTTCTTAGCAAGGGTTACCAGGAAGGGATAGATTAGGACAGTGGAAAATGATGGCGTACATAAGCTCAGCATTCTCCTGCAAAGTGAAACCATTACTTTGACCTGCATGGACAAAGTCCGGCTAGCTTTAAATTATTCTGTTCCAGAACCTTTATTAATTCATTTGCTAAACAAAAGATAGGACAATTTTTATGAGACAAGTCATTGGAAAACTTCCCTGATTTTATTTCCTGCTGATGACAATAAGACTTGTGTGCATTCAGTAATGCGTGACACGGGATGAAGGAAGAAGTTCTGTTTAATGACCTTTTGATTTAAATACCTTTCTAGAATTAACTGGAAAATCTCAAGAAGAGAACGTTTTGTAACTGACCTCTTTGCATTAATTTTAAATAAATATATTTGGATTTATTCTATAGATGAAGCAACCCACAGGGAGGAGAAATATATTTCCAATATATTTAGAAAAAAAAATACATATATACACACACATATATATATATATATATATATATATATATATATACACACAGTATCTCACACCCCTCACATTTTTGTAAATAATTTATTCTATCTTTTCATGTGACAACACTAAAGAAATGATACTTTGCTACAATGTAAAGTAGTGAGTGTACAGCTTGTATAACAGTGTAAATTTGCTGTCCACTCAAAATAACTCAACACACAGCGATTAATGTCTAAACCGCTGGCAACAAAAGTGAGTACACCCCTAAGTAAAAATGTCCAAATTGGGACCAAAGTGTCAATATTTTGTGTGGCCACCATTATTTTCCAACACTGCCTTAACCCTCTTGGGCATGGAGTTCATCAGAGTTTCACAGGTTGCCACTGGAGTCCTCCATTACGACATCCCGGAGCTGGTGGATGTTAGAGACTAACAGACAACACTTGTGTGTTGTCACATGAAAAGATATAATAAAATATTTACAAAAATGTGAGTGGAGTACTCACTTTTGTGAGATACTGTATATATATATATATATTATTATTATTATTATTCAGTATTTACCGTATTTATCGGCGTATAACACGCACTTTTTTCCCCTTAAAATCAGGGGAAAGTTGCAGGTGCGTGTTATACGCCGATCCCTGCCGATCCGGAGCTGTCACTTCTTCAAAATCGCGGACCGCGATTTGAAAATGGCGCCGCCGGCGCCGAAGTACACAGAGCCGGTCCTCGGCTCTTTCCGGCGGCTCTCGTTTACTTTCGGCTCCACTCGTAGTCCCGAGCGGAGCTATCCGAACCTACTCGGATAGCTCCGCTCGGGACTACGAGTGGAGCCGAAAGTAAACGAGAGCCGCCGGAAAGAGCCGAGGACCGGCTCT
Source organism: Lithobates clamitans (assembly GCA_037952925.1). Classification (NCBI taxonomy): domain Eukaryota; kingdom Metazoa; phylum Chordata; class Amphibia; order Anura; family Ranidae; genus Lithobates; species Lithobates clamitans. Next base: position 34,949 of record JBBGZY010001007.1, read on the forward strand.
GTGTACTTCGGCGCCGGCGGCGCCATTTTCAAATCGCGGTCCGCGATTTTGAAGATGTGACAGCAGGGACAGGGGATCCCAGGCTGCACGGGGGAAGGCTGCACGGGGGGAAGGCTGCACGGGGGGAAGGCTGCACGGGGGGAAGGCTGCACGGGGGGAAGGCTGCAGGGGGGAAGGCTGCACTGGGGAAGGCTGCACTGACAAGGCTGCACTGGGGAAGGCTGCACTGACAAGGCTGCACTAACATGGCTGCACTGACATGGCTGCACTGACATGGCTGCACTGACAAGGCTGCACTGACAAGGCTGCACTGACAAGGCTGCACTGGGGAAGGCTGCACTGGGGAAGGCTGCACTGGGGAAGGCTGCACTGAGGAAGGCTGCACTGACAAGGCTGCACTGACATGGCTGCACTGACAAGGCTGCACTGACATGGCTGCACTGACAAGGCTGCACTGACATGGCTGCAATGAAGGGCATTTAAATGTAAGTTTTTTTCCCTTCAACTTCCCTCCTAAAAGTTTTTTTTCCTTAAAATTCCCTCCTAAATTGGGGTGCGTGTTATACGCCGGTGCGTGTTATACGCCGATAAATACGGTATATAGCGCCAACAGTTTACGTAGCGCTTTACAAATTGAGGGTAGACAGTACAAATACAATACAATTTGATACAGTAGGAATCAGAGGGCCCTGCTCCTTAGAGCTTACAATCTAAGAGGGAAGGTCAAGAGATACAAGAGGTAATAACTATGGGTGATGTGCTGATTGAGAAGATAAAAGTATAGTTGTTAGGTGGGGGTCAGATAGGCTTCTCTGAAGAGATGAGTTTTCAGGGATCGTCTGAAAGTGGATAAAGTAGGAGAAAATCGGACGGATTGGAGTAGAGCATTCCAGAGGATGGGGGAGGCTCTGGTGAAGTCCTGAAGGCGAGCATGGGATGAGGTGACAAGGTAGTTTGAGAGCAGGAGGTCTTGGGAGGAGCGAAGAGAACGATTAGGTTGGTATTTTGTGACTAGGTTAGAGATGTAGCTGGGGGCCAGGTTGTGGATGGCTTTGTAAGTTATAGTTAGTATCTTGAATTTAATTCGGTGACTGAGTGGCAGCCAATGGAGGGATTGGCAAAGGGGTGTGGCAGACGCTGAGCGGTTTGTGTGGTGGATGAGCCTGGCAGCAGCGTTCATGACGGACTGAAGTGGGGATAGCCTATTTAGAGGTAAACCAATAAGGAGGGAGTTGCAGTAGTCGAGGCGGGAGATGACCAGGGAGTGGATTAGAAGCTTTGTGGTGCCATTGGTTAGGAAGGGGCGTATCTTGGAGATGTTGCGAAGATATATATTTAAACAAATATTTACAATATGTTGTAAATATACAATATGTCACATGTACATGTATTTTTTACTAAACATATTGGAAATATATTTCTCTTCCCTGTGGGAAAGTACTGACCACCAAGGTGAAGGGCATTCTTCCCACTGATCACCAATGTAATAAGTCATTCTTCCTCCAACTGACCACCAATGTAATAGGGCTTTTCTCCAACACACCATTAATATAGAGTTCCTTCTTTACCCAAATATAATGTACAGGGACCCTTCTTCACTGATCACTAGGGATAAGCCGTAACCCCCCCCCAGTTCGGTTTGCACCAGAACTTGCAAACAGGCAAAAAAATTTGTGCGAACACTGTTAAAGTCTATGGGACACGAACATGAAAAATCAAAAGTGCTCATTTTAAAGGCTTATATGCAAGTTATTGCCACAAAAAGTGTTTTTTGGACCCGAGTCCTGCCCCAGGGGACATGAGTCAATGCAAAAAAGTTTTAAAAACTGACGTTTTTTTTAGGAGATTTTATTAATGCTAAAAGTGAAACAATAGAAATTAAATATTCCTTTAAAATATTGTGCCTGGGGGTGTCCTTAGTCTGCCTGTAAAGTAGCACATCGTTCTCGTGTTTATAACATTACCACAGCAAAATAACATTTCTAAAGGAAAAAATGTAATTACAGCTCGTGGCTGTAATGTGTTGCCGGATCCTGGCAATATAGATAAAAATCATTTAAAAAAATGGCATGGGCCGTCCCCCCCAGTCCATTACCGGGCCCTTTGGGGAATTATTATGGGGAACCCCGCACCAAAATTAAAAAAAAAAATTGCGTGGGGTCCCCCCAAAATCCATACTAGGCCCTTCAGGTCTGGTATGGATATTAAGGGGAACCCTGCGCCAAATCTTTTTTTTTTAAATGGCATAGGGGTCCCCCCAAAATATATATTAGGCCCCTCAAGTCTGGTATGGATTTTAAGGGGAACCCGAGCCAAAATAAAAAAAATATAGCTTGGGGTCCCCTCCAAAATCCATACCAGACCCTTATTCAAGCAGGCAAGGGCCTCATCCCCATGACCGTTGCCTGGTGGTTGTGGGGGTTTGTGGGCGGGGGGCTTATCGGAATCTGGAAGCCCCCTTTAACAAGGGGACCCCCAGATCCCGGCCCCCCCTATGTGAATGGGTATCGGGTACATTGTAACCCTACATATTCACCAAAAAAAGTGTCAAAATGGTACCCGTGACTCCAAAAAAAGGATTTTACAGGTAAGCTGTTATAAAAATCCTATTTTTTCCTTTACAAATGTCATTGTGCTGCTTTCATTCATAAAACTATGTACGGCCGCGGTGTAAGCAGCCTTACATACTGTGGGGCATGGACTCAGCCCCCTGAGCCATGATTGGCCAAAGGCACCCTGCCCGCTGTGATTGGCCAACGCATGCAGGTCAGATGCATGCTTTGGCCAATCAGCAGCCATCAATGCACTGCAATTTTGCAGTGCGTTGACGGTCTTGCCATTCATTATGGCGCGTTCTGCAGGCACTCAAATTTCCCGTGAACGCCGCATAATGTTCAGTATTCGGCAGACAGGCGAACATCGGGCTCATCCCTACTGACCAGCAATGTAAAGAAGCCTTCCCTTACAGACTTTCTCTGCTGACCACCAATTCAAAGTGGACTTTCTTTACTTACCACCAATGTAAAGGTACATTTCTCCATTGACCACCAATGAAGGAGAGCCTTTCTCCTGGAACGCCAATGTAAGGGGACCCTTCTACAATGACAATTACCACCAATGTAAGAGGGACATTTTCTACTGATCACTGATGTCATGGAGCCCTTCTCCATGGACCACCAAAAGTAAGGTGGTCCTTCTCTATCTAACCTTAATGTATGGAGGCCCTTCTTTACTCATCATCAATAAAAGGGGACTCTTCTTCACTGACTGTAAATGTAATGGGGACCTTCTCTACTTAACCACTAATGTATGGAGCCCTTAACAATTGACCACCACTGTAGTTGGGTCCTTCCTCACTGACCATCAATGTCAGGAGTACCTTCTTTATTGACCACCAATGCAAAGGGGACCTTCTTCACTGACTATCAAGGCAATGGGGCCCTTCTTCACTGACCACCAATGTAAGGGTGTCCTAAACTGACCACCAATATAGGAGGTTCCTACTCCCCTAACCACCAATGTTTGACTAAACAGTCAAAGTACACCACATTCTACCATGAGTTGTACCTATTTTTGAAAGGGTTGTGTAGAGATGCAATAGTGAGAGTTACTCTGTCTCACACCTGTTACATGGAAAGGGTCCCTGAACAAGTCTAAAACTGTTTGGAGAAAGGTGGGTGTTGACCATAAGAGTATTCTCTTTTATGGTCAACACCATTCTCTTTTATGGTCTCTTTTATAGTTACGGTGTTTTACACCTGTTGGATGGAAAGGGTCCCTGAACAGCTCTAAAACTGTTTGAAGAAAGGTGGGTGTTGACCATAAAAGAGTATTCTCTACGCAGTCTTTGCTCCTTTATGCTACCCTATCATGTGGGGAGCACAGGTCCAGACCTGTCCAGACCTGTTTAATCTCAGACAGGCCACAGTGCCAGATTGATACCTGGGAGTTGGAGATTGTGAATGGACAGAGATAGTTCACATCATAACAGACTAGTGTAACTAAAGCTGGGTATACATGGTTAGTTTTTTTTTTTTTTTTTTTCAGCCCAAAAAACAAACCGATTCCCCACAAGCAAGGTGGATGGAGGAGTCATTCCCTCTGCAGCATTGTATTCTTATAGCAGAAAATGTTTCCAGTGTGGCATCTAAAGATCAACTTCTACCAAACAGAGAGGGCTACATACAGATAGAAATTCAGCCGGTTCCTGCTGAACAGGGATGAGCTTTGAGTTTGAGTCGAACCCATGTTCGATTGTTCGTCGAATTGCGAACGTTATGGGCCGTTCATGCCAAATTCGAGTCGTGGCCCATAATTCATGGTGGCATCGCAGTGCATTGCTGGCTGATGATTGGCCAAGCATGCACTATGCCCCGCATGCTTGGCCAATCATAGCGCCGTCTGTACAGTGAGCCGTAATTGGCCAAAGCCAGGGTGGCTTTGGCCAATTATGGCTCAGGGGGTTTAGTACACGCCTCACACTATATAAGGCCGCCTGCGTGGTGGCCCTGTGTAGTGTGTTATGGCGGCAGAGAGAGAGATAGACAGAGAGACAGTGTCATTTGATTTAAGTTAGATAGAGTAGGCAGGCGAGTCAGTTAGCTGCACTTACAGTGTATTGTGTATATATATGCATCCTAGGTGTTTGTGTATGTATATATATATGTATATATATATATATATATATATATATATATATATATATATACACATACACACACACACACACACACACACACTGTATTCAGTTTAGCTAGATCCGTTCCTGTTATTCTCTTCCTAATATAATAATATACTAACAGGCAGGCAGGTGTTTTTACAGTGTTTACAGTTAGTGTACTGTGTCCTTTGCACATTGTGCACCTAACAATTTTTTAGATAAAAATAAGAGTGCAGCGCCAGATAAATACTACAAGTGAGTATGATATGTGTAATGATAATGTATACAGTATATTACCAATATAACAATAGTGATCAATAATCCAGTGCAAAAATGAAAAGTCAAGTGAAAAGATAGTCCACATGTAATTACTCAATTGGCAATAAACATGCATAAAAAAACACAAAATATTGGTGACAAATACAATTCATACATGAAAATATCCAAAAGGAAGATTTCCAATGCGTGACCCAGGGTCTATGTTTTCCACCACTTGTGCTGCCCGTCACCTTTCAATAGATACAATGGAGGCTTACCAGAAAGCCTGCGACCGCCCTTATTCTGGGAGGTCTAAATAGGCTTAGTAGAGCAACAGGAATGCTGCTAGGATCTCCCAGACCTCCTACACAGGTGACCGGTCAGCTTCAAAGAAGATCATCCTCAATGGCGCACTTCCAGGACAATCGCTATACACCAATGGCTGTGCGCTTCCATGGACCAGGCATGAGCATCCAGTGAATTACCCAAAAGGAGCGAAAAAAAGACTCCAATAGTGCAAAGATTCCTCCTCGGTGGAGGGAGCTCCATCCTCTCACCCAGCATAAGCACCACAATAGGGGTAAATTAAGCTGTGATCAGGGATGGAGGAGCCGGCCGCGGGGGTTCTGGGATTTGTAGTTCTAGAAGGTCAGAGGTCTCAATCAGTGCATGAGCAGCAGACTACATCTCCCAGCATGACCCGCGCTAGGGGCGGCGATCCAGCTGGTTGAGACTTGTGGTTGAGGGTGGCAGGCTTGCCTCGGTAATAGCCTCGTCTCGTGCTGCTTCTCAACTATACAATTTTTTAGTCCGCAGCCCCAAGGTATGATCGGTTCCAGCAACCATCGCCAGCATCGGATTCACATCGTGCAGAATTACCTAAGGGCAAAATCAGACTTGGACACCTTTCCCACCGAAAATCCTCTGGGTTACTGGGTCTTGAGGATGGATCACTGGCCAGAGCTTGCACACTATGCAATTGAGCTACTGGCCTGTCCTGCATCCAGCGTTCTTTCAGAATGCACATTCAGTGCTGCTGAAGGCTTTGTAACCGATCACAGGGTGCGTCTGTCCACCGAATCGGTCGATCGGCTGACCTTCATAAAAATGAATCAGTCTTGGATCACCAGCTATCAAGCACCTGATGCTGATGTAACCGAATTTTTTTTTTTTTAATGTGAGATCCCTTCAAGACTGCCTATGCTGATGCTGAGTGACTATCCTGTTATGCTGAGTGACAATCCTCTGCCTCCTCAATTTTCATGCTGATAGCTTGTAAGAACATTTTTGGTTCTGAGCACCGCCACCGGTGGCTAAGGCCCAATTTTTCTGCCCTGTTTAACGGGGGAGTGTAATTACAATTTTTGATGCAATACTTTGCAGTAGGGCTCATTCCTGCGCTCCAACTATAGTATCTGTGAGGGGTTGCAGTGTTGTGGCAGCAGTGGCTAAGGCCCAATTTTTCTGCCCCTGTTTAACAGGGGCGTGTAATTACAATTTTTGTTGCATTACTTTGCAGCAGGGCTCATTCCTGCGCTCCAACTAGAATATCTGTGAGGGGTTGCAGTGTTGTGGCAGCAGCACCAGTGCCCAAGGCCCAATTTTTCAGCCCCTGTTTAACAGGGGCATATAATTACAAATTTTGATGCAATACTTTGCAGCAGGGCTCATTCCTGCGCTCCAACTATAGCATTTGTGAGGGGTTGCAGTGTTGTGGCACCAGTTCTGCCCCTGTTCAACAGGGACATGTAATTACAATTCTTGATCTAATATTTCACAGCAGGGCCCATTCCTGCGCCCACCAAGAGTAACTGTGTCATGAAGATCCTGCCAGTAACAGGCAGATTAGACCCATCGGTGCACGATTGCGGGCGTCTATGCGCACGCGCACATGCACTCGTTAGTGTCTGGCGGGTTATTTAAACCTGTCTGGCACTTGCATCATTGCTGTTTGCTCTGCAGCTCTTTGTATGTGTTTCCTGAAAACCTGATATCTGCTCCTGTTTTGACCCGGCTTGCTTTGAGACTATTCCTGTTATCTGCCTGTACCTGATCCCTGGCTTGTTTGACGATCCCTCTGCCTGCTCCTTTTGTACCTCTGCTGCCAGCCTGCTTACCGACCCGGCCTGTTAGACGATCCTGGACTCCCATCCAGTCTGCTGAGCCTGTCTGCTGAGCCATCCAGGCTGTTCACCTGTCTGCTGATCATCCAGTCTGCTGGGCCTGTCTGCTGAGCCATCCAGGCTGCTCACCTGTCTGCCTGATCCATCCAGTCTGCTGTCCTGTCTGCTGAGTTGTCCAGTCTGCAGTTCCTCTCTACTGATCCATCCCATCAGCTGTGCCGGCCATCTGATCCTTCTGCTGTTGATCCTGCCAGGCACTCATACCACTCCGCACTCCTGCACCCCTGTCTCCACTATCAGGGGCTCTCGAGTCGGAGACGTAGGAGAGGCCATCCTCTGCAATTCGGGCTCACCCTTTAGGTACGTAACAGTAGCAAACAGCCATGTCTGAGCCCGAGCAGGGAACCTCTCCTATGCAGGAACTTTGTTTGCACTTAGCAGGCCTGACCCAGGCTGTCAAAAGCCTTCAGGAAGGATACACCCGGTTGGAGGAACGGGTCCAAGTACTGTCTTCTCCCACTGGAATTCAAGGAACCCCTCAAGCCTCTACCTCTTCTACAGGCACCGCATCCTCTCCTACGGTGGTGATGCTTCCGCCCGAACCACGTGTCCCCACACCCGGAAAAATTTGCTGGGGAGCGTAGGAAATTCAGGGCGTTTCGCAATTCCTGTGAACTGTACTTCGCCCTCCAGCCACGTACCTTCTCCTTGGAAGCCACCAAGGTGGGCTTTGTCGTCTCTTTACTTTCGGGTGAACCTCAAACCTGGGCCCATCGCCTCCTGGAACAGAAAGCCGATGTGTTGACCAACCTTACCACCTTCTTTAATACCATGGCTCAACTGTATGAAGACCCTCAGCTTTCTGCAACTGCCGAAGCCGCACTGTACGCCCTTCAGCAAGGGCGCCGGGCGGCGGAAGATTATGTGGCTGAATTTCGGCGGTGGAGCGCAGACACTGACTGGAATGACGCTGCGCTCCGTTACCAGTTTCGCATGGGACTGTCTGACCCCTTGAAGGACGAGCTAGCCCGAGTTGGTGTACCCCAGACCCTAGACGCATTAATCAATCTTGCCGTACAGATTGACCGGCGGCTGATGGAACGTAGGTCGGAAAAAGCAACTGGATTTTCCAGACCAACCTGGATGTTACCTAGAGTGCCCAGTCACCTGCATCGGCCCCTACCTCTCAGTCCACTTCTACAACGGACACTTCGGAACCCATGGAGTTGGGGGTGCTTCGCCCTTCTCTTACTATGGAAGAGCGCCAACGTCGCCGGGCAAATAATCTATGTCTCTACTGCGGGGAACCCGGTCACTATGTCAAGAATTGCCCTACTAAACTTCGTAAGTGTTTACGAAAATCTCCTGAACATGTGCTTACTGGAATCCAGACCTCTTCTCATCTTGCCCTCTCTATCTCTTTGCAGCTTCCAGGAAAGACTCTGTCAGTGCCCGCCATTATTGATTCAGGAGCCTGCAGCTGCTTTATGGACTCATCTTTTGCAACAAGACATTAGATTCCTCTGCTTCCTAGGACCCAAAGACTGTCCATTCACCTGACTGATGGGTCCACTATTAAATCTGGGCCGGTTATCCAAGAGACTTCCCCTTTGCCAGTCACCATTGCCGGTGCCCATCACGAACTGCTTCGTATGGACATTATCTCCTCACCTCTGTTTCCTGTAATTCTTGGAATGCCTTGGCTTCAAGCCCACAATCCTGGTGTCAACTGGGCCACAGGGGAGGTCACCTTTTCCTCTCCTTATTGCCAGCAATTCTGTGCCTCAAAGGACCCCCATGGGCCATTTCATTTGCTATGTCTGGACACTGAAGCTGAGCTATGCCAAACTGTCCCGAAAGCCTACCATGACTTCATTGACGTGTTCAGCAAGAAAGGAGCAGAAACTCTACCTCCCCATCGGGCGTATGATTGCCCTATCGAGCTCCTTCCAGGGGCCGAAATTCCCTTCGGAAGAATCTTCCCGTTAACCGAGTTAGAACAGGTGGCCCTTAAGGACTATATCGATGAAAACTTAAAGAAGGGTTTCATTCGTCCATCCACTTCCCCGGCAGGTGCGGGTATCTTTTTTGTAGAGAAGAAGGATCACACACTTCGGCCTTGCATAGACTACCGTGAGCTAAATAAAATTACCGTCAAAAACAGGTACCCCCTTCCCTTGGTCCCCGAGTTATTCCAGAGACTGGGAACAGCTACTATCTTTACTAAACTTGATCTTCGAGGAGCCTATAACTTGGTCCGCATCAGGGAAGGAGATGAGTGGAAAACGGCGTTCCGCACCCGTTTTGGGCACTTTGAGTACCTAGTAATGCCCTTCGGGTTATGTAACGCTCCTGCCACGTTCCAGTATTTTATTAATGATGTTTTCAGGGATTATTTAGATCTGTTTGTCATCGTCTACTTAGACGATATTCTAATCTTTTCTTCCTCCCTAGATGCTCATCGCAGACACGTCAGGTGTGTTTTGACACGACTTCGACAGCATGGCCTGTACGCAAAGTCAGAAAAATGTGAATTCGAACAAGAGAGTATACCATTCCTGGGATTAATCATCTCCATAGAAGGTATCAAGATGGATCCGCAGAAGATCGCTGCAATACTTGACTGGCCAGTTCCTGTTGACAAAAAAGGAATCCAACGTTTCGTTGGATTCGCTAATTTCTACCGGAAATTCATTAAGGGGTTTTCTGCCATCATTGCCCCTATTACCCAATTAACCAAACTGGTAGTTCGCTTCCATTGGACCCCAGAAGCTCAAGTTGCCTTTGAATCTCTCAAGGAATTGTTTACATCTGCCTCCGTTCTAAAACACCCTGATTCCGCCCTGCCATTTGTACTTGAGGTAGATGCTTCTGAGATCGCTGTTGGAGCAGTACTCTCCCAACGCCAAGGAACCAAGGCACTGCTCCACCCGGTAGCCTTCTTCTCCCGCAAACTTTCGGCTGCCGAAAGGAATTACGATGTGGGGGATCGGGAACTGCTGGCAATCAAATCGGCACTTGAAGAATGGCGGTACTTACTTGAAGGAGCAACTCACCCAATCTTGATCTTCACTGATCATAAGAACTTAGAGTACTTGAGGTCGGCAAAGAGGTTGAAGCCACGGCAAGCCAGATGGGCGTTGTTTTTCTCCAGGTTCTCTTTTCATGTTACTTACTGGCCAGGCTCTAAGAATACAAAACCTGACGCCCTGTCCAGAATGTTTCACAAATCCAAAGAAATGACTTCCCCCGATACCATTCTTTCTCCAGGGAATTTTCTTCTGCTGCAGGAAGATTTGCTCTCCCGGATCAAACAGGCTACTCTGGGGTGGACGCCCCCCGCTAAATCGGAACTACGAGCAAAAGACGGGTTGTTCTGGTACAAGGACAAGATTTTTGCACCTGAAAGCGTACGAGTCCCTATATTAGAACTCTGTCACGATCACGCACTAGCTGGACATTTTGGCATAACTAAAACCACCAATTTGGTACAACGTACCTTCTGGTGGCATCAGGTAGGCTGAGACTGCAAGAAGTTTGTGGAATCCTGTGTCACTTGCATTAGGAACAAGAGCAGTAGAGCCAAGGCCTGGGTATTATTGAGACCACTACCTGTTCCGGATAGACCCTAGAAGATGTTATCCATAGACTTCATTGTAGAGTTACCCCCAGCAGAGGACCATACCACCATCTTTGTGGTGGTAGACCGGTTGTCAAAAATGGCACACTTTATCCCTATGAAAGGCACTCCCTCTGCTTCTGAGAATGCACAGGTATTCATCAGAGAAATTATCAGACTCCATGGAGTACCGGCCAACATTGTCTCAGATCGGGGGGTACAAATTACTTCCCGATTCTGGAGGTCCTTATGCAAAGCTTTGATGATCGAGCTATCTTTCTCTTCCGCTTATCACCCCCAGACAAATGGGCAAACAGAGAGGACCAACCAAACCCTCGAACAATACCTCCGCTGCTATTCTTCATTTACTCAAGATGACTGGATCTCTTTGCTTCCGCTGGCTGAATTCGCCTACAACAATTTTACACACTCTGCTACAAAACAAACCCCATTTTTTGCCAATTATGGCTTCCATCCATCATTCCTGCCCAGCTCCATCCCAGAATGTCCTGTACCAGCAGTTCATGAAACAATTAATTTTTTTTCTCTCAACAATCAGCTCTTGCAAGAAACTATGGCCAGGACACAGGAACACAATAAAGAAGTTTTTGATAAAAAGAAACGTGGAGAACTGTTACTGGCACCCGGTAATCTAGTTTGGTTGTCTACACTGAACCTGAAGATGGCATGCCCTTCGAAAAAGCTGGGTCCTAAATTCATAGGCCCATTTCCTGTGAAGAGGAAAATCAATGAAGTGGCTTACGAGTTGGAACTTCCTGAGTCACTTAAAATTCATCCTGTTTTTCACGTAACACTATTAAAACCCTCTGTTGCTAATCCCTTTCCTGGCCGAAGCTCTGACCCTCCTGATCCTGTATTAGTAGATGGGGAAGAGGAGTTTGAGGTAGAAGCAATAGTGGATTGCAGGAGGAGAAACAATCAAACTCAATTCCTGATCAAATGGAAGGGCTATGGGCCCGAGGAGAATTCATGGGAACCTGAAGAAAACATCCACGCTGAGAGTGTGGTTCAATCCTTCAAAAGGTCCCATCCTGAAAAATTGGCTCGGATGGGCATCCGGAGGCTGCCCCTTGGGGGAGGGGCAATGTCATGAAGATCCTGCCAGTAACAGGCAGATTAGACCCATCGGTGCACGATTGCGGGCGTCTATGCGCATGCGCACATGCACTCGTTAGTGCCTGGCGGGTTATTTAAACCTGTCTGGCACTTGCATCATTGCTGTTTGCTCTGCAGCTCTGTGTATGTGTTTCCTGAAAACCTGATATCTGCTCCTGTTTTGACCCGGCTTGCTTTGGGACTATTCCTGTTATCTGCCTGTACCTGATCCCTGGCTTGTTTGACGATCCCTCTGCCTGCTCCTTTTGTACCTCTGCTGCCAGCCTGCTTACCGACCCGGCCTGTCTGACTATCCTGGACTCCCATCCAGTCTGCTGAGCCTGTCTGCTGAGCCATCCAGGCTGTTCACCTGTCTGCTGATCATCCAGTCTGCTGGGCCTGTCTGCTGAGCCATCCAGGCTGTTCACCTGTCTGCTGATCATCCAGTCTGCTGGGCCTGTCTGCTGAGCCATCCAGGCTGCTCACCTGTCTGCCTGATCCATCCAGTCTGCTGTCCTGTCTGCTGAGTTGTCCAGTCTGCAGTTCCTGTCTACTGATCCATCCCGTCAGCTGTGCCGGCCATCTGATCCTTCTGCTGTTGATCCTGCCAGGCACTCATACCACTCCGCACTCCTGCACCCCTGTCTCCACTATCAGGGGCTCTCAAGTCAGAGGCGTAGGAGAGGCCATCCTCTGCAATTCGGGCTCACCCTTTAGGTACGTAACAAACTGTGAGGGCTTACAGTGCTGTGGCAACACCACCACCACGAAAGGCCCAGTTTTTCTGCCCCTGTTCAACAGGTGCATGTAATTACAATTCTTGATATAATATTTCACAGCAGGGCCCGTTCCAGCGCCCACCAGGACTAACTGTGAGGACTTACAGTGTTGTCGCACCAGCACCACCACCACCACCAAAGGCCCAATTTTTCTACCACTGTTCAACAATGGCATGTAATTACAATTCTTGATCTAATATTTCACAGCAGGGCCCGTTCCTGCGCCCATCAAGAGTAACTGTGAGGGCTTACAGTGTTGTGGCTACACCAACACCAATTTCTGCAGAGTATATAGGGCAGGCCCCCACTTTCAAACATCCAACTTAAAAATGACTCCTACTTGCAAACGGAAGGAGACAACAGGAAGTGAGATGAAATCTACCGCTAGGAAGGGAAATTCTCTCCTGTAAGAGTTAATATGGGAAAAACATGTCTCCTCTCCACTGATGCTTTATCACCAAACCTTGTTTCACTAAAAACCCCAAATTTTCAGAAAACATTTGTCATTGGGACAGAAAGTGAGGTGAAATCTTCTGAAGAGGTCCACAGACAGCAAAAAAATAGATACATTTTTTGGCTGGAGTTACACTTTAACCACTTCCATACAGGGCATTTTCACCCCCTTCCTGCCCAAGACAATTTTCAGCTTTCAGCGCTGTCGCACTTTGAATAACAATTGCGCGGTCATGCAACACTGTACCCAAATTAAATTTTTATCATTTTTCCCCCACTAATAGAGCTTTCTTTGGGTGGTATTTGGTCACCCCTGTGGTTTTTATTTTTTGCGCTATAAACAAAACAAGAGTGACAAGTTTGAAAAAAAAACACAATATTTTTTACTTTTGGCTATAATAAATATCCAATTTTTTTTTTTAACAAATTTTTCCCTCAATTTAGGCCGATATGTATTCTTCTACATATTTTTGGTAAAAAATATCATAATAAGCGTATTTTATTGGTTTGCGCAAAAGCTATAGCGTCTACAAAATAAGGGGATAGATTTATAGCATTTTTATTATTGTTTTTTTTACTAGTAATGGCGGCGATCTGCGATTTTTATCATGACTGCGATATTGCGGCGCACACATCGGACACTTTTGACACATTTTTGGGACCATTCACATTTATACAGCGATCCGTGCTATAAAAATGCATTGATTACTGTATAAATGTGACTGGCAATGAAGGGGTTAACCAGGAGGGGGTGCTGTAGGGGTTAATTATGTTCCTAGGGAGTGATTGTAACTGTAGGGGGAGGGGACTCACAAGGGGAGGAGGTCGATCGGTGTTCCTCTGTACAAGGAACACACCATCGGTCTCCTCCCACCTGACAGGACGTGGATCTGTGTGTTTACATAAACAGAACCACGGTCCTGCTTGATTGCCGGGCAATCGCGGGTGCCCGGCGGACATCGCAGCCGCCTCTGGGGGGCCTGAAAGGCCGTCACGTCATATGACGGCGGCCCAGGATAACAGCTGCACCGTCCCGCCATCGTATGACGGTGGGCGGGCAGCAAGTGGTTAAAAATGTACCAGTTCACCCTGCCTAAACAATCCTACCATAAATCATTGGCCATGCACATGGTAAATGCGGCGATCAACCAACCCCCTGACTATCAGCGAATGGCTGGCGAGGATTGCTAAGATAGAGGAGATGGAAGAATTGATCCACACCTCACAAGATCGCATACAAAAATTCACCACTGTCTGGGCATGTTGGACACATTTTAAGAGTACAGAGTGCTACAAGTCATACTTCCCGACGTGATACTCTCCTCCCCGAGTGGCAGGGAAACTACCCGGTCATTCTCTTTGACCGAAACTGGGTGATCTGAGACGAGGAGCGGCCCTTTAACCCCTCACCCCCTGCTTCCTTTCTCTCTCCTCTTCTTTCCCCCCTTTTCCCGCTGCCCCTTATATGCCACCCCCCCTCTTTCTTTATCCCTCCAATATCTCCACTTTACCTAAGTTCCCTCTCCCATCTATACATATCCACCCATACCCTCTCTACAATACCTTACCAAAACAATCAGCGAAATATGCTCTAATATCTCATCAGAGACATGTCATTCTCATTTTTCATACAAGTATAATACTCCTCTTTACTCCATGATCGGACCTGTTGATATTGGCCCACACGGAGGACATTCAATCACAACAATACTTGTCTTGAGTAAGATGTCTCGTAGTAGAATGTTCACAGACTGATTGTTTTTTTCCTTCCTTGTACAGCGATTACATTCTTTATGACGCACTTTACTTATCCTACCATACGACTCCATTTCCCATGATCCAGATTGTAACAACATTTTCTGTATTGCTAATGTATGAGGCCTCATGCACACGGGATGTTAAAATAACGTTATGAAAATGCCAGTATCTTTGCAGTGATTTTTTTTAACTTCTTTCAGCTTTTTTCAGCGTTTTTGCAATAGCGTGGTTTTTTTTTCAAAAATTAGAGTTACGTACCGGTAACGTCTTTTCCAGTAGTCTTTCAGGACAGCCACCATGAGAGATAGTCTCCTCCTCTTCCTCTAGGAAACACTGCGCCAGCCCATAAATTCTCACTTCCCCCTGCCAGACCTCAGTATATTCCGAGATTACCTCCGGTCAGCTGGGGAGACACAAGAACACATTAATAACATACTATTCCACATCATTATCATGCTGCGTTCTGGTCTTTTATAAGACCCCCCAAAAATTTCGGGTGGGTAACTAGGGCTGTCCTGAAAGACTACTGGAAAAGACGTTACCGGTACGTAACTCTAATTTTCCCCTTTCGTCTTTCAGGACAGCCACCATGAGAGGATAAACGAGCACTTACCAGTTTAGGGTGGGACTACAGCTTGCAATACCTTTCGCCCAAAGGCTTGCTCACTAGCCGACACCAGGTCCACTCTATAGTGCTTTACAAAAGTGGAGTAGCTGGACCATGTTGCCGCCCTGCATATTTGCTCTGGCGTTGCTCCAGCCTTCTCTGCCTGCGAAGCTGCCATAGCTCTAGTAGAGTGTGCTCTTATACCCATTGGGATTTCCTTCCCTGCCAATGTATAGGCCTGGCCAATGGCTACTCTGAGCCATCTGGCAATAGTGCGTCGAGACGCTTTGCATCCTTTTCTGGCCCCAGAAAACAAAACAAATAAAGAGTCTGCCTTTCTAAACCTCTTGGTCAGCTCTATGTACTGAAGGATACATCTCCTTACATCCAAAGAATGAAATCTTAATTCCCTCTCCCCCGAGGGGTTGGGACAAAATGAGGGTAAAACTACCTCCTGACTTCTGTGGAAACCAGAAGCAACCTTAGGTAAAAATGCTGGATCGGTCTTAAAAATGATCCGATCTGGAAAAATAACGCAAAAAGGAGGTCTAATAGATAAGGCCTCAATCTCACTGACCCTCCTGGCAGTTGTCACTGCTACCAAAAAAACTGTCTTTAACGTAAGATCCTTTAGTAGACATTCCTCTAAAGGTTCAAAGGGGATTCCCGTCAGACCCTGCAAAACTAACGATAGGTCCCACTTGGGAAAGGGAGGGCCTTGAACCGGTCTTTGTCTGGACAGAGCCCTAAAGAATCTGACCACCCATGGGTTGGTGGCCAGATGCTTTTCTAAATAAGCACTGAGTGCTGATACCTGACCTTTAAGGGTACTTATGGATAAACCCCTGTCTGCCCCGCACTGAAGGAATTCCAACACAGCTGTGGGACTATGTACCGCAAAGGACCCTTCTGCACACCATTCATTGAAACGCACCCAGACCTTTTTATATATCTGGCGTGTTTCCTTCTTCCTGCTATTGAGGAGGGTGGAGATTAATCTCTCAGAAAAACCCCTAGCTCTTAGCATTCCCTCCTCAGTAGCCAGGCCGCTAACTGCCACTGGTGAACCTGTGGACAGAGGACTGGGCCCTGTGAGAGGAGATCCTCTCGAGGTGGCAGGAATAAGGGAGGTTCGACCGCTAGCTGCTTGAGTACTGAGAACCAAGCCCTCTTTGGCCAATGTGGTGCTACCAGAATCAGGCACGTGTTCTCCATCTGGAACTTCCTGAGAACTGCTGGTAATAACGCTGGGGGCGGGAAGGCATAGCAGATTCTGAAATGCCAGTCCTGGATCAATGCGTCGACCCCTTGCGCTCCCTCCCCTCTGTTTAGGGAGAAAAAACAAGGGGCTTTCGCGTTGCTTCTTGACGCGAACAGATCTACCTCTGGAGGACCCCACTTCTCTGAGATGAGATTGAAAACCTCCTGGTTGAGGATCCAATCGCCCTCTCTCAGTTTGGTTCGGCTGAGAAAGTCTGCTATCACATTCTTTTCTCCTCTCAGGAAGACTGCTGAGAGTGAGAGAGTGTGAGTCTCGGCCCAGCTCAGAATGTCTGAGGCCAATGTCAACAGGACTCCGCTTTTCGTGCCGCCCTGTTTGTTTACATAAGCTACGGCGGACGAGTTGTCCGACTGCACCTGAACATGGTGGCCCTGTAGCTCCTTTTTGAAGAACCTGAGCGCTAGCCCGATTGCTCTCAGCTCCTTCCAATTGGACGACCTTCTGAGTTCGTCCCCCTCCCAGGTGCCCTGTGCTACAAGGGAACCCAGATGCGCCCCCCAACCTTTGCCGCTTGCGTCTGTGGTTACCACCTGAGAAACTGGGATGAACCACAGACGACCCTGCGACAAGTTTGAGACCCTCCTCCACCACCAGAGGGATCTCTTTACTTGGGGTGGGACCTGAACCAAGGTGTCCAGATTTCTCTGGCTGTGATCCCACACCTTTAGGACAAAGGACTGTAAGGGACGAAAGTGCAGACTCCGGAAGGCCCTGGAGCTTCCTCTGCCCTAACTGAAGTTGCAGGTTGGGCAGGAGCAGAGCCCTGCGCATGAGGCGGGGTTGTATCCTGGGGAGCTGGACTAATGGGAGGTTGAAACCTTTCAAATAAGGCTTTAAATGAAGAAAAGGTGGACGAGAGCTCCTTTACTGAGGCTGCAAGTCCTGACTCCTGTTCAGAGTCCCTCTCTTTAACAAGGGAGTCTATGCACTCCCTACACAAGACCTTCGTCCATGCCTCCCCTAATGTGTCCCTGCAAGAGGCACACCTCCTCTTAGAGCTATGGGTAGACTTAGACTTTTCTGTAGCTTTCTGAAATACATGAAAGGAAAAAAACAAACATTTTGTCACTTTTCTTTTTTTTTTTTTTTTTTTTTTTTAAAAACAAGGATACAACCCTGGGAGTGCACTAGACCCTCCTTAACCTATGGGGATCTGAGCCTCCCTCCCCTGACCACCCAGGGTACCTGCCCCCCCATGACAGGAACCATACATGGAGGGACAATCCTAGGTAAAGAGTACTCTTCCCCAAGGCACTCTTACCTTAGGAAGGCTGGAGGTAGTGTCCGTTGGCTGAGCATCCGCTTCCGACATGACATGCAGGTGGTTGCTACTACCGAGTCCTCCACTGCCTGTGCGCGTCCCAGACTCGTCTCCAGCTTGTGCCTGGCTTCCCTATCAGCGCCGCGACCCGGAACCGGAAGCCACGGGTCAAAGGCAAGCCCCCGCCCTTCCGCCGGAAATGACGTCGCCCGTCGTCCGGCCCGCCTAGTTCCAAAAAGAGAGCGGCCTGTAAAGTATACAGGAAGGGCGGACGCCAGCCTGCTGCAGCCCTGTAGCCGCAATAGGGAACCCCCACAGCCTGAAGCTGCGCTCAGCAAGGAAGTGGTGGCAACCAAACGAGGGGTAAGTCCCCCCCATGCCCCTAGGAAGCCCCTGCTCCCATTACAGGCTCAAAACAAAAAACAAACAGCCACAGTCCCCTGACTGAATGGCCTGGTTCCTTGCACAGTGTCTCCCCACCGGAGGAAACACTAATACTGAGGTCTGGCAGGGGGAAGTGAGAATTTATGGGCTGGCGCAGTGTTTCCTAGAGGAAGAGGAGGAGACTATCTCTCATGGTGGCTGTCCTGAAAGACGAAAGGGGAAAATTTTTTTTTTTTTTTCAGTGGCTCAAAAACGTTAAAAACGTTGGTGAATGGCGTTTTTGAGCGTTTTTGAGCGTTTATCAGCTTTGGAGCATTTTTACAGCTGAAAAACGTCTCTCAGAACCCACTGGTCCTGGGTTTTTTTTTTACAGCTTAAAAACGCCTATGCCATTTGCAGCTCAAAAACGCCTAGGTGGGCATGAAGCCATAGACTAACATAGACAGGCCTTTTTTAGCTGCAAAAAACGCTCAAAAAAGCGGCTGTAAAAACATCCGTGTGCATGAGGCCTAACAATATCATGGATGCTCCTTTCAAAAACCTGTTCAATTTTTTTGTACATGAATTGTGCTCTCTTTCAATAAAAACCTTTTTGTGGAAAAAAAAAATGTACCAGTTCAAAATTACAAACAGATTTTACTTAATAACAAACCTACAGTCCCTGCCTTGTTTGCACCGCCTGTATACTGCTGTTCAGAGCCCCACGCCTTTCCTTTTTTTAATTTGGGTGCGGGATTCCCCTTAACATCCATACAAGACCCAAAGGGCCTGGTAATGGACTGGGGGGAGGGGGGTACTCATGCCATTTGTCTCACTGATTTTCAGCCATATTGCTGGGACCCGACATTACATTAAAGCCGCAAGCAGTTTTAAATTACTTTTATTCCTTTACAAATGTCATTTTGTGCAGGGACTGTTCTAAGCATGGGAAACACGCACCACTTTACAGGCATACTATAGTCACCCCCCAGGTACGATATTTAAAGGAATATTTCACTTTTTTTTTTTTTCACTTTAAGCATCATTAAAATCACTGCTCCCGAAAAAATGGCCGTTTTTAAAACTTACAAGTCCCCTGGGGCAGGACCCGGGTCCCCAAACCCTTTTTAGGACAATAACTTGCATATTAGCCTTTAAAATTAGCACTTTTGATTTCGAACGTTCGAGTCCCATAGACTTTAATGGGGTTCTAAAGTTCGCAGGTTCTGGTGCGAACCGAACCGGGGGGTGTTCGGCTCATCCCTACTGCTGAACTAGCTGAATTTTGATCCGTCTGTACCCACCTTAAAATTATTCTTAAAGCTCAAGGTTTTTTACCTTAATGCATTGTAAGCATGAAGGTAAAAATAACCTTCTGGATGCAGCTCCCCCCTTATACTTACCTGAGTCCCAT
Organism: Lithobates clamitans; assembly: GCA_037952925.1. Lineage (NCBI taxonomy): Eukaryota > Metazoa > Chordata > Amphibia > Anura > Ranidae > Lithobates > Lithobates clamitans. The sequence continues at coordinate 54,642 of JBBGZY010001007.1, forward strand.
CTCAAACCAGCGATGTGCATGACAGCAGCAGTTCTCCTTGGTCTCTCTCTCCTCATTGGCTCACACAGCAGTGGCAGCCATTGGCTCCTGCTGCTGTCAATCACAGCTAGTGACAAACAAAACCAAAGAAAATTCCCAGCTCAACTCACCAACCAGCCTGCGACCAACCAAATGCTCCTGTCTAACAATTTGCATGAAAAGCAGGGGTTTAGTTAGCACATATTTGCAAATACATGCATAAGATGGAGATCCACTCCACAGCACCCCAGTATTATTTGCAGACCTAACTCTAAATTTATGAGAGCCTCCATAGTAAAAGCACATGCATTATAATGGATAGATAAAGGGCAGGTGAACCTGAAGGGAGGCACAGGGGCACACTGGAGACCCAGCATATATCACAATGGCAGCAAAGGTGTCCAGTGCATCCCCCCACCAATATTACATCAGTAACAAACAACTGGCCACTTCCCCCATTTATAACTGGCCTTCGGAGCAGGGAGCCAGTGTCGGTATAAGGTCGTCTAGAGCCCAGGGTGAGCATACCAATCTGTACCCCCCCCCCCCCCCCCAAGATGTATGAGCATTATGTGTGTCAGCAAAATTCCCCCTACAAAAACACTGAGCACTAATCTGCATGCCTACCCCTAAGCACAAATTACCCTCCTCCCAGTACAAATCCACCCCCCTGCTAAAATCCCCCCTCTCAGCACAAATCTTTGCCTCTCCATCCCTCCAACTCAAATGCCCCCCCCCCTCCAAAAAATGTCCCCTACTAAAATCTCCCCTCCTAGTACACATCCCTCCCGCACTTCAAATCCCTCCCTCCCAGCACAAAATTCCCCCCAAATCTCTCCTCCTAGCACAAATCTATGCACACTCCCCCCTCCCAACACAAATCTCCATAGATCATCACTTTTAGCCCCCCCCCCCCAATTTCCCCTCCTCTGCCACCCCCAAATCCCCCCTTCCAACACAAATCCCCTCCCCCTTCTTCACATGATACCACAGTGTCCAGGGCAGCTGCCCCTCCTGCCCACTCCTTGTTCCGGCCCTGCAAGGAGCACGTGGAAGGATAATGCATGGAAAACAAAACCAAAGAAAATTCCAAGCTCAACTCACCGGCCAGTCTACCAATCTTTGGTTCTGCCTGACATGTGTTGTCCTTCAATGTGCACCTTGCTGCGAAGGCCAGTTATAGATGGGGGCAGCGGCCAGTTGTTTGTTACTGGTTTAATCGCAGCTAGTGAGCCAATGAAGAGAGGGGGAGGGGGTCAAGCCACACTCTGTGTGTGAATAGACAATGTCCATTCACAGGAGTGCGCCTCGAGAGCATAGCAAGAGGCTTGCTATTGGGGCATTCGGCAGAAGGGAGGAGCCAGGACCGCCAGCGGGGGACCCAAAAAGAAGAGGACCGGGGCTGTTCTGTACAAAACCATTGTCCTTGTCCAATCTGGCAGTTTAAGGAACCATTTATGCAAAGAGGCTGAGACTGAAGCAGCTCTGTCTTAAGGAGGAAATAGACAGAGCTGTACATCAGAATAGCCAGGTGGCTGAAAGACCTTTATTGTTGTGGTAAACACTTCCTGTGCGGGTAGAACACCATGTTACAATGACGTTCGAATCAATAATTTGTTTGGCTGGAGCTCACGTAATGTTACAAAATGACTAATTTGTTTGGCTGGAGCTCACGTAATGTTACAAAATTAATAATTTGTTTGGCTGGAGCTCACGTAATGTTACAAAATAATTCCTACATGTTTGCATTTCCCACCTGGGGTTCAGACACAGCAGGACCTGGGGATCTGGAATGTCTGTACTGTGGATAGGTGATTCTCTCACATATTAACTTTCAGATGTTTGCATTGTTTAGGTGTCGATGAAGTGTAGGGTATTTTGCTACATGTCTGTTTGAGGCTGTATGGAGAAAGTACATTGCAATGTGTCCCCAGTGCATGTAGTCCCCTGTCACTAGCAGCAGCCGCTCATTAGGAGGATTGTGTAAGTCCAGCAGCCTCTCTTTCTTTCCTCCTCTGCTTATACCTGTAGCACCTTGGTGTTTAGGCAGTGCTGCTCCTAAATGTACCTGCCAGGTATAACTACCTTGGTCTATTGTTAGGAATCAATTGATCTCAAGTCTGTACTTGCTGCACTTTTCTCTTCTGCCGCTAGGTGGCCGGGTACTTGGTGTCACTGCAAGGTCAGATTATGGGTATATGGGGTATCTCAGCCAATGGGTAGAGGTTTTCTTAAATCCCTTGGCCTGCTGGGAGAACCTATATATTTGGGTGGAGTCAGGTGATCAGGGTTCTGTGCCACCTGGACGGCTGTCTGGGTGGATGTGTGTTGTATTGCCCGGGCTGCTAGGCCGGAGTTTGGGCCTATCCTGGGCACATCTGGCTGCTAGGCTGTCTGAGGGTCTATCCAGAAGTAAGAGAGCAGCGCAGGGTTGGGATTGCAGCTTGTGGTCCAACCAGAAGTGACAGTTCTGCTGGCCGGAGAACACGTCGTGGTCGGAGGTTTAGGGGAAGCTGTCGCCACTAAGGGACCATCCACCTTATTACCAGGGACCACAGTGAGTAGCTGAAGCAAGTACCGGAGCAGGATTCTCACCAACCGGGGATGGTGAAGAAGCGGGAAACTTCAGTGGGTATCAAGCCAGGGACCCAGCCAGCGGAGGTGACGCTTGCAGAGCAGCCTTGTGTGTCAAGTCAGGGACCTAACAGGCCAGTGGGTTGAAGCTTGAGAAGTATATTGATTGCCAAGCTAGGGACCCAGCAGAGAAGCAGGGCTGATGCTTGAGGAAGATACTACTGTGAAGATTGGAGTCGCTCAAGGGATTCAGTGACAGTGAATCATCTAGTCTAGTGAGAGACCGGAAGCTCAGTGGGCTGAGGAAATACAAGAAGTGATTGTAGTGGAAGGAAGGAACTGTTATGCTGCGTACACACGGTCGGAATTTCCGACAACAAATGTTCGATGGGAGCTTTTTGTTGGAAAGTCTGACCGTGTGTAGGCTCCATCGGACATTTTCCATCGGAATTTCTGACAAACAAAATTTGAGATCTGGATCTCAAATTTTCCGACAACAAAATCCGTTGTCGGAAATTCCGATCGTGTGTACACAATTCCAACGCACAAAATTCCACGCATGCTTGGAATCAAGCAGAGGAGCCGCACTGGTTATTGAACTTTTCTCGGCTCGTCGCTTTCTTAACATTCAGAATTTCCGACATTTGTTTGACCGTGTGTAAGCAAGACAAGTTTGGGCCAACATCCGTCGGAAAAAAAAACATGGATTTTGTTGTCGGAATTTGCAATTGTGTGTACGCGGCATTACACTTTGTGTTAGGAACTGTTAAAGACTGTTGCCATAGGAGACAGCATTCCTATACATACAGATGTGGTGTCTTGCTGGATGCCTTTCCCTGCATGGCTGTACTCCTGTTGAAGTCTCTGAGTCTGCCAGTTAATCTTGCAACTACCTAAGGGTGTCCTGGCTCTAACCCTCTCTCCCAAAGTTCTGTTAAGAGAAATAAAATCTCTTCTGCATCCAAGAAGTGTCTGGCGCCCAATCAATCTACCTTCGCATTACACCCACTATGCCATGCAACCCACCATATACAGAAGGATGTCAGCTATCTCTGGCCCTGGAGTTTCTCATTAGACCAAAGGAGGCCTGGGACCTTGCTACATACCTGTCTCCCCTTCTCCCTTCCTAGGTCTCAGTGCCAGATGTGATCTGCCCATGATAAAGGAAGGAATGTGATCTGTCCATGATAAAGCTGGCTATACACTAGTAGATTATCAAATGTTCAAACAAACATTTGTACGAAAATTCTTAGTACAATCAACGGTTTTATGAATATCACTGGAATATACAACGCTCTAGGTGCCTTGCCGCCTTAAAATGGGAATAAACTCACTTTTGTTGATCTTTACCTATAGGTAAGCATATAATAAGGTTTACCAATAGGTACAGTAAATATATTCTAAGCATGCAACATTTAGATATTTACTTTAGAATCTGCCAATGACGTCACCGTTCATGTGCACTGGGCTCTGAATGGAACGGTCCAATCAGAACTCCATGTCATGGGAGTGACATCATCACAACTCGGCCATTCATAAGGCCAAAGTCTGCAAACCCAGAAGGAAGACCAGGTGAAGATGGAAGTGCCTACAGCAGGGCTTCATTTTCAGGTATCATAATGTGAAGTGGCGGCTGGTGACGTTTTAGAATGGGGGCGCAGACCCCGCCCTTCCTTTTTGACCCATACCACTTCTCATAAGCCCCACCCCTTATAGAACCCACCCACTCCTTCCCGTGTATTCTAATTGCTTTCACCCATAGTGTCAGGAGTATTCAGCTCAGCATCACAGGACAGAGTATACAGCCCCAGCATCACAGATCAGGGTATATAGCTCAGCATCACAGGAGAGAGTATACAGCCCCAGAATCACAGATCAGGGTATACAGCTCCACATCACAGATCAGGTTATATAGCTCAGCCTCATAGATCAGGGTATATAGCTCAGCATTACAGATAAGGGTGTACAGCTCCACATCACAGATCAGGGTATACAGCTCCACATCACAGATCAGGGTTTACAGCTCCACATCACAGATCAGGGTATACAGCTCCACATTACAGATCAGGGTATACAGCTCCACATCACAGATCAGGGTATATAGCTCAGTCTCAGGGTATATATGCCCACAATGCACAGTCCGTCACTGATAATGTGCTAGTATGCGTTGCACACTTGCATATTATGACTTAAACTGCCTGGGCCCTTTTTTTTTGCTGCTGTGGTTTACTACCGCTTTAAATTAATTAATTTACTCTGTATATCACTATAAAATGATATTGGTTCTGTATTCTTTAAAAGGGAGAGTGCTGGTAGGTGGGTGCAAGGGTGGCAGGAGAAGTGGGGGAGCGAATACCTGCACCTATTCTCTGACAAAGTCTTGTGTGCACACCTGGCCATCAGAATCACCTATATGGACAAAATATGGAAACCCCCAAGGTTATGAGTTTGATGTTTCCAATGAAGGGGACTCGTAATACTACAACATACAAAGACATTTTAGAGGACTGTGTGCTTCCACCCTTTTGGCAACAGCTTTTTCAAAATAATTTTGTGCCCCTATGTATTATATCTGCAAAGAGGGGGGCAACTTCATATCAATGTCCATGGTTTATGAAGAGGATATCCAACAATCTTATATAGGTTTGATGGTCCGGTGTGCACAAATTTTTGGCTAAATTGTATAGGTTTTATAATTTTGCAGGCATGTTTTAACAACCAAATGATCTCTGTCAAAAAGACATCGATCAGACATAACATTATAATGACCCAGCTAATATGGAGTAGGTTCCACTTTTGCCACTAAAAGAGTCCTGACCTATTGCAGGAGCAGATTCTTTAAGTCCCGTAAGTTGTGTGGTAGGGCCTCAATGGATTGGACTTGTTTTTTCCAGCTCATCCCACAGATGCTTGACTTGTTTGAAATCTGGAGAATTTGGAACCCAAGTCAATATCTTGAACTCGTTTTTGTGTTCCTCAAACCATTCTTGAACCATTTTTGCAATGTGGTAGGGTGCATTATCCTGCTGAAAGAAGCCACTGCCATCAGAGAAAACTGTTTTCATGAAGGGGTGTACTTGGTCACCAGCAATGTAGGTAGGTGGTACATGTTAAGTAACATACACATGAATGGCAGGACTCAAGGTTTCCCAGCAGAACATTTCCTAAAGCATCACACTGCCTCCGCTGGCTTGCCTTATTCCCTTACTGCATCCTGGTGCCATCTCTACCCCAGGTAAGCAACACACATGAACCCTGCTATCCACATGATGTAAAAGAAAACATGATTCATCGGATGAGGCCACCTTCTTCTAAGGCTCTGTGGTCTAGTTCTGATGCACACTTACTCATTGTAGGCACTTTTGGCTGCGGACAAAGGTCAGCATGGGTCTAGCAATTACAATTCGTTCTTTGAGAAAATCACTCAAACCCTTCCGTTTGCCTATTTTTTCTGCTTTCAACACATCAGCTTCTGGGATAACATGTTTGCTTGCTGCCTAATATAGTCCACCGTAATGTGATAAAAGATGTATTTCACTTTACCTGTCAGTGATCCTAATGTTATCGCAGATTAGTTAATTCAATTACAATTCTAACTCCAGCCACAAATTAAAGAAGTCAAATTTCCTTACCTCTTGTCCCTCCCATAGAGGAGATTGGGGGGGGGGGGGTGCTGCTGGGACAGGAAGCTTTGGAAAGCAATATAAACCATGTCAGACATCTTAACACTTCTCCATTCTAATAAAATGCCTGTTGGAGAGATTTCCCATCACTTGTCCTAACAGGGATTGAGGTTAAATCTCCTCAGTTTGGACACAGGCAACAATAGAAACCTGACAGAAGTTCTAACCTGTCCTACCCCTACCCAAATCTTTAAAAAAAAAAATACACACCCCTAAAGAAATATGCCTAGGGATGAACTTCAGGTTTGGATCCATTTGGCCCGAACTCTAGCTATTCTAGGAGAAGCAAATGACCAGATTTGACCTGTTCACCCTTCAGGAACTCTGCCTGTTGCTGCAGCCAGAGGTGACTAATTTAGGGACCGTACCACTACAGGCAGCTGGGAGATGTCATTTAGCGGATTTTTTTTCTGTCACTTTTGCTGTACAGTAAGTCCTCTACATACTAACGAGTTCCGTTCTGAGAGCATGTTCATAAATCCAATTTGTTTGTAAGTCCAACAGAGTTAGCCTACGTACGAAAGCAACACAATCGGCCCAGTAAATGACTGTAATAGGTTCATAACACATTTCACACAAATAATACATGGAAAAAAAGATTGAAATATAGATACAGTACTGTATATAGCAAAGTACATAGAACCACAATCATCAGGAATGTGAACTAACTCACACGACTGGACATTCAAACATATGTCCGTATCTTTGCAAGTTCGTATGTAGGGGAATAACTGTAGTACTTCCTACAGGTACGGCAATTCACATGCAGGTTTAGAGCATCTCCAAAGCATGTTGTTTAACCACTTGCCGACCGCCTCACGACGATATACGTCGGCAGAATGGCACGGGCAGGCATGGGTACGTTACTCCCCTCCCACGGTCGATGTATGTCGATGTATGTCGGCAGAATGGCACGGGCAGGCATATGGGCGTACCTGTACGTTCCTGCCTCCCAGCGGGCAGGGGGCCTGATCGGGCCCCCCCCCCGATCCCTGCTGAGGGGGAGGCCACCGATTCATGGCCACCCCCTCGCGATCGCTCCTGGCAAATGAGAAGCTTCCTCTGCTTCTGAACTGTAAACAGAAGCAGAGAAAGTGATGTCATCTCTCCTCGTGAAGCCTTTTTGTTCCGGCTTCCGAGGAGAGAAGACATCTACAGTGAGTCTGTACAAACACTACACTAGCACACATAGGCACATAACCCCCCCCCCCCCCCGTCACAATGACACCAATAGCAGTTTTTTTTACTGATTACTGCATTGGTGTCATTTGTGACTGTTATAAGTGTTAGGGCAGTTAGTGGTAGGCCCCTTTAGGTCTAGGGTACCCCCCCTAATAAAGGTTTAACCCCTTGATCACCCCCCAGTTAACCCTTTCATCCCCTGTCGCCAGTGTCACTAAGCGATCTTTTTTTATATTATTAGTGTCACAGGTGACGCTAGTTAGCCAGGTAGGTATTTAGGTTCACCGTCAGCTTTTTATACCGTCAGGTACCCCCATATACTACCTAATAAAGGTTTTAACCTCCTCATTGCAGTGTTAGTGGGATCAGCCCAGATACCTGTTGGCACCTGCATTTTGCCCCTCCGCCCAGCCCACCCAAGTGCAGTATCGATCGATCACTGTCACTTACAAAACACTAAACACATAACTGCAGCGTTCGCAGAGTCAGGCCTGATCCCTGCGTTTGCTAACAGTTTTTTTGGTAGCGTTTGATACAGTTTCTGACAGCCTAGGAGCTTTTGTACCTGTGAGTCTCACTACTGTACCAGTAAATTTAGAGCCCAAAATGTCAAATCGAAGGTACACTAGTGAAAAGGGCTACACATTTCTGAGCATGACAGTGAAGAGGAAGTCACTCATCTGTCAGATTCAGGCTCAGAATACAATCCTGTAGACGACAGCGGCTCCATGACAGATAGCTCTGATGACGGAGTTGTGGTCCCTGCCAAGGTCAGGCCTAACAGACCCCGATCTTCTTCTGTTGTTGAGGTGCAAGAACCGCAGGGCTCTCGTATGGAGCAGAGAAGTACTAGTGCCGCTCATCCTTCTGGTGAACTGGCAAGCACCAGCGGCCTAGTACACCCTGGTCGTAGTCTAACCAGCACTGCAGTAACAAGTGGTGACGTGGCGAGTCTCATAAGTGCAGTTCAAGCTGGCGAGGTGGCAAGCACAAGTAGTGTCCCACTGCCACCAAGAAGACAAAGACAGGCCCGTCGAGCCCATAGTGCCCTTCCTGCTGCATTCGCCAATCCTAATTGGGAACCCACCACTTCTGCAACACCTGCTCCCATTCACTGGCCAACCCAGCATTCAGATGGAAACAGTTGATTTTACGCCACTTGATTTTTATTCTATCTCTATAGATCTATCGTGGACCAAAGTAATTTTTATGCTGGTCAATACATTGCTGCTAATCCCCAATCCTCCCTTGCCAGAGATTGATTGATACTGGGCCTATCCCTCGACATGGGCATAGTTAAAATGAGTATGTTGCGGTCATATTGGTCCACTGACCCAATTTACCATATGCCCGTGTTCTCTGCCTCTATGACCAGGGCACGATACGAGCAGATCTTGCGGTTCATGCATTTCAACAACAATGAACTCTGTTGTCCTCGTGGAGACCACTTCAACCAACGTTTTGCAGACTTGTTTACTCTCCATCAAGTTGTCTGTGTTGACGAGTCCCTGATTAAGTTTTCTGGCTGCTTGCCTTTCAAACAGTATCTTCCAAGCAAGCGTGCCAGATACAAGGTTAAGATGTATAAGCTCTGTGACAGGGCCACAGGCTATACATGTAGTTTTATGGTTTACAAGGGAAGAGATAGTCACGTAGAGCCGCCGAACTGCCAAGATTACATAAGGAGCGCTGGCAAGATTGTGTGGGACTTGGTGTCACGCTTATTCGGAAATGGGTGCCATTTGTATGTGGACAATTATTACACGAGCGTGCCACTTTTTAGTCACTTCAGTCAGCAGCTTATAGATTCCCATCTTAGGCTGGGGGAGAGAGCCTGCTTGAAGTGTAATAACTTGCTTGCTGTGAAGTGGAGGGATAATAAGAATGTTTTCGTTTTTCCTCCCTTCATGCAGACACGACGGTCCAAATTCCTACTGCGACTGGTGTTGTGGAGAAACCCCTCTGTGTCCACGAATATAACCAAAATATGGGGGGGGGGTGGACCTCAAGGACCAGTTGTTGGCGCCATACCTAGTTGCCCATAAGGCCAGACGCTGGTACAAAAAAGTGTCTGTTTATTTATTTCAATTGGCTTTGCTGAACGCTCATGTGCTATACAGAGCTTCAGGTCGGACTGGATCCTTCCTTAAATTCCAGGAAGAGATCGTCAGAGCCCTTCTGTTTCCAGACGGTGCTCCACCTCACTTTCCCAATCCAAATGCAGTAAGCCGGCTGCATGAGAGGCATTTTCCGAATGGCCTCCCGAGTACCACTACCCAACGAGCCCCCCAAAGAAGATGTTGTGTCTGCAACAAGCGCGGATATAGGCGTGACACCCGCTATTATTGTCCCTCCTGTCCTGACAATCCTGCTCTTTGCATTGGAGAATGTTTTGAACGCTACCATACACTAGTTGAGTATTAGCATAGGGTACAGCATTGCACAGGCTAGGACACACTTACACAGGGTCTCCCAAGATGCCATTGCATTTTGAGAGACCCGAACCTGGAACAGTTACAGTTACAACCGTTACAGTTACAAAAAAAAAGTGTAAAATTAAAAAAAGTGTAAAATTAAAAAAAAAAGTGTAAAATTTAAAAAAAAAAAGTGTAAAATTTAAAAAAAAAAAGTGTAAAATTTAAAAAAAAGTGTAAAATAAAAAAAAGTGTAAAATAAAAAAAAGTGTAAAATTAAAAAAAAACAACAATGTTTTATTGTTATTATGTTTTATCATTGCTTTTCAGGTATGTATTTTTTTTATACTTTACTGTTTACTGTGTTTTATTGTTAACCATTTTTTTGTTTTCAGGTACGCCATTCAGCTGCAGCGTGGATTTATTTATCTTGACAGCAACAGCGTTTGCTCCAACAATACATAAAGCCGTGACTCCAGCACTGTTGGAGGTGATTTCACCACCTCAGTTAAAAAAAAAGAGCATATATGCTGAAGCATGGGGGCAGCAGGGGTGGAGGAGTGATTTGCTCCTACCTTTTGCGGATGGATGCCCCCATGCTTCGGCATATATATATTTTAGGCACAGGTTGCGTTAAAAAATGTTTTATTTTTTACTGTTTTTTTTTTGTATTTGCTTTGCAGGTATGGTAAGTCTTACTGTTATACTGTAATGTTACTTTGTTTTATTGTTAACCATCATTTGCTTAGCAGGTACGCCATTCAGTTGCAGCGTGGATTTATCTATCTTGACAGCAACAGCGTTTGCTCCCACGATACATAAAGCCGTGACTCCGGCGCTGTCGGAGGTGATTTCACCACCACAGTTTAAAAAAAGAGCATATATGCCGAAGCATGAGGGCAGCAGGGGCGGAGGAGGGATTTGCTCCTACCTTTTGGGGCGGATGCCCCCATGCTTCGGCAAATATAAACGGTGCATGTATGCCCATCATTAGAAGTGGGTGGATGAAGGGAGGTATTCTAATGGTGGGCATACCCACCGATCAATCTCTTTTTTTTTTCAGCCCACAGGCTGCATGAAAACAAAGTTTACAATATATGCCCAACAAGGACCAGCAACGTACTGGTATGTTGCTGGACTTTGAGTGGTTAGGCCAGAATGATGCCTGCAGGTTTAGGTATCATCTTGGTATCATTCTTTTTAGCCAGCGGTCGGCTTTCATGTAAAAGCAATCCTAGCAGCTAATTAGCCTCTAGACTGCTTTTACAAGCAGTGGGAGGGAATACCCCCCCTCCCACCATCTTCCATATTTTTTTCTGGCTCTCCTGTCCCAACAGGGAACCTGAGAATGCAGCCGTTGATTGGGCCAGCTGACCATGGAGCTGATCAGAGACCAGAATGGCTCCAATCATCTCTATGGCCTAAGAAACCTGAATATATGAGCATTTTATGACTTAGATTTTGCCGGATGTAAACAGCGCCATTGGGAAATCTTGGTGTGGTCAGATGCTTTGAGGGCAGAGGAGAGATCTAGGGTCTAATAGACCACAATTTTTTCAAAAAAAGAGTACCTGTCACTACTATTGCTATCATAGGGGATATTTACATTCCTTGAGATAACAATAAAAATGCTAAAAAAAAAAAAATAAAAATGAAAGGAACAGTTTAAAAATAAGATAAAAAAAGCAAAAAAACAGTAAGAAAAAAAAAAAAAAAAAAAGCACCCCTGTGCCCCCTGCTCTCGCGCAAAGGCGAACGCAAGCGTCGGTCTGGCGTCAAATGTAAACAGTAATTGCACCATGCATGTGAGGTATCACCACAAAGGTCAGATCGAGGGCAGTAATTTTAGCAGTAGACATTCTCTGTAAATCTAAAGTGGTAACCTCTAAAGGCTTTTAAAAATGTATTTAGTTTGTCGCCTGTGCACGTTTGTGTGAAATTTTAAAGCATGTCGTGTTTGGTATCCATGTACTCTGCCTAAGATCATCTTTTTTATTTCATCAAACATTTGGGAAATATAGTGTGTTTTGGTGCATTAAAATTTTAAAAAGTGTGTTTTTTCCCAAAAAAATGCGTTTGAAAAATCGCTGCGCAAATACCGTGTGAAAAAAAAAATGAAACGCCCACCACTTTAATCTGTAGGGCCTTTGCTTTAAAAAAAAATATATAATGTTTGGGGGTTAAAAGTAATTTTCTTGCAAAAAAAAAAATAATTTTTTCATGTAAACAAAAAGTGTCAGAAAGGGCTTTGTCTTCAAGTGGTTAGAAGAGTGGGTGATGTGTGACATAAGCTTCTAAATGTTGTGCATAAAATGCCAGGACAGTTCAAACCCCCCCCCCCCAAATGACCCCATTTTGGAAAGTAGACACCCTAAACTATTTGCTGAGAGGCACGTTGAGTCCATGGAATATTTTATATTTTGACACAAGTTGCGGGAAAGTGATTTTTTTTTTTTTTTTTTTTGCACAAAGGGACCCCAAAAACCAAGCACCGCCTTCAGGCTTTCTAAAGGTGTAAATTTTTGATTTCACTCCTCACTGCCTAGCACAGTTTTGGAGGCCATGGAATGCCCAGATGGCACAAAATCCCCCAAAAATGACACCATTTTGGAAAGTAGACACCCCAAGCTATTTGCTGAGAGGCATGGTGAGTATTTTGCAGATCTCACTTTTTGTCACAAAGTTTTGGAAATTGAAAAAAGAAAAAAAAAAAATACATTTTTCTGTACTTTCTTCATTTTTAAAAACAAATGAGAGCTGCAAAATACTCACCATGCCTCTCAGCAAATAGCTTGGGGTGTCTACTTTCCAAAATTAGGTAATTTGGCGGGGTTTTGTGCTATCTTGGCATTTTATGGTCTTCAAAACTGTAAGAGGTAGTGAGGAGTGAAATCAAAAATCTACGCCCTTATCTCTTATCTATCTACGCGGCTAGGCTCCTAAGAAGTCCCATGTGGTATCCCCGTACTCAGGAGAAGCAGCAGAATGTATTTTGGGGTGTAATTCCACATATGTCCATGGCATGTGTGACCAATATATCATTTAGTGACAACTTTGTGCAAAAAAAAAAAAAAAAAGTTTGTCATTTTCCTACAACTTGTGGCAAAATATAAAATATTCCATGGACTCGACATGCCTCTCAGCAAATAGCTTGGGGTGTCTACTTTCCAAAATGGGGTCATTTGGGGGGAGGTTGTGCCATCTTTGCATTTTATGACCTTCAAAACTGTGATAGGTAGTGAGGAGTGTTTTGTATTTATTTTGTTTTATTTCGGTCTTTTTTAATAAAGAATAAAAAACTCAGAGGTGATCAAATATCACAAAAAAGAAAGCTCTATTTGTGGGGGAAAAAAAATGGTAAAAATTTCATTTGGGTACAGTGTTGTATGACCGCGCAATTGTCAAAGAGTGGCAGCGCTAAAAGCTGAAAATTGGTCTGGGCAGGAAGGGGGTTTAGGTGACCGGTAAGCAAGTGGTTAAAGGGGCATGGCAGGGGGTGTGTCCTATGTCTACATACTTTTGCTAGTTGTAAGGAATGTAACCATCAAGAAATGTATAATTCCATGCATGTATCTAGTCAAATTTAAAAAATAGATATCTATCTATCTATATACATACATACATACACACACACATAAGTGAGTACACCCCTCTCATTTTTGTAAATATATTATTATCTTTCTATGTGACAACACTGAAGAAATGACACTTTGCTACAATGTAAAGTAGTTAGTGTACAGCTTTTATGTAAATGAACTGAAAACGCATGAAAAATGCACTGGACCCCAGTATAGTGAAACAAAAAAAAACACACACCTTGGAATGCATCTGGAAACGCATCAAAAACACACCGGAACGTCAAAAACACGGTAAAAATGTGCATGCAGAAACGCATCTGGAACGGATCCAGAGTGTGTTTTTGTGGGGTGAACCAGCCCTAAATCAGTAGTAAACCACCGCATTGGGGGGGGAATCCCAGGCAATTACATAATGTGCTAGTATGCATGGAATACTAGCACATTATGAAATACCTTAGAACGAAGCCCTCCATTGGTGCGCAGTTGCTGCTGAGGGTTCCATCTTCAACCGGGCTTCCGACCGGGTTAGCGGGCTGCGGCAGCTTGAATGGTCGAGCCATGGGTATGCCGTTCCTTCGGAGCGCATGTAACGATGACATCACCAGCTGCTGCAAGCTAAAATAAATAATAACTAAATAAATAGAATAAAAAAAAAATTATACACAAAGACAGGAATACCACACGTGTATTTAAAGTGGAGTTCCACCGACATATTAAAAAAAATAAATAAATAAATAAATTCTAAAAAGGCGTTTGTTAAGATGATCTTAATGCAATGCTGCAATCACTATTCTTACTAATAGCGCCGCTATATTTGTTGTTATTTTTTTTAAAAACAAACCTTATATTTCCCTGTCTTGCGCGGTTCCATGTTGCTTGTGGGCCTACGAAGCCCACAAGCTTAAACTTCATGGTTTCGGTGCTGCTGAATAACCAGCATGCACCGCCCCTTCTCGCGCAAGCGCAGTAAGCTCATTTAGCAGCGCAGGAAACTTCTCAGGTTGCCATCACAATGGGCGGCGGCAGAAGTACTCGCCCCGTTGTGATGGCAACCATGATAAGCCTATAAAATACCGGGATTCTAGCCCTCGGCGCTGCCCAGTGACTCCTGGGAAATGATGACACACATCTCCTAGGAGTACTAGTGAACACAGGCGCCGAGGGAAGTGACGTGAGACACCGTGGAGAGGAAGGAGGAAGGGGGCAGATTACAAGAGACCCCATGGCAACAGCCCTGAACAAGAGTTTAGGGTTTAAAAATGACATTTCAGCTTTTGGTAGATGCCAGTGGGTTCAATAACCAACTAGCTGTATTCTGTCCCTTGGGTACAAAATCCCAATGGCTGAGTCCACAGCCCCCCACTTGCTGCAGGCATTATGATGAGTCTTAATTCCCAGATTTGTGTTATGGACAGTAATGCATCACAAAGGAGAACTAAAGCAGAAGAAAAGTCCATATCTCACCACAGGAGTCCATAAAATGAAGATGAGAAGAAGTTAGTGGCAGTCATATTATATACGTACAGTGGCTTGCGAAAGTATTTGGCCCCCTTGAACTTTTCAACCTTTTGCCACATTTCAGGCTTCAAAACATAAAGATATAACATTTTAATTTTTTGTGAAGAATCACCAACAAGTGGGACACAATTGTGAAGTGGAACGAAATCTTTTGCATTTTTGAAACTTTTTTAACCAATAAAAAAATGAAAAGTGGGGCGTGCAAAATTATTCGGCCCCCTTGCGTTAATACTTTGTAGAGCCCCCTTTTGCTGCGATTACAGCTGCAAGTCGCTTGGGGTATGTCTCTATCAGTTTTGCACATCGAGAGACTGAAATTCTTGCCCATTCTTCCTTGCAAAACAGCTCGAGCTCAGTGAGGTTGGATGGAGAGCGTTTGTGAACAGCAGTTTTAAGCTCTTTCCACAGATTCTTGATTGGATTCAGGTCTGGACTTTGACTTGGCCATTCTAACACCTGGATACCTTTATTTGTGAACCATTCCTTTGTAGATTTTGCTGTATGTTTGGGATCATTGTCTTGTTGGAAGATAAATCTCTGTCCCAGTTTCAGGTCTTTTGCAGACTCCAACAGGTTTTCATCCAGAATGGTCCTGTATTTGGCTGCATCCATCTTCCCCTCAATTTTAACCATCTTCCCTGTCCCTGCTGAAGAAAAGCAGGCCCAAACCATGATGCTGCCACCACCATGTTTGACAGTGGGGATGGTGTGTTGAGGGTGATGAGCTGTGTTGCTTTTACGCCAAACATATCGTTTTGCATTGTGGCCAAAAAGTTCGATTTTGGTTTCATCGGACCAGAGCATCTTCTTCCACATGTTTGGTGTGTCTCCAAGGTGGCTTGTGGCAAACTTTAGACGAGACTTTTTATGGATATCTTTGAGAAATGGCTTTCTTCTTGCCACTCTTCCATAAAAGGCCAGATTTGTGCAGTGTACGACTGATTGTTGTCCTATGGACAGACTCTCCCACCTCAGCTGTAGTTCTCTGCAGTTCATCCAGAGTGATCATGGGCCTCTTGGCTGCATCTCTGATCAGTCTTCTCCTTGTCTGAGCTGAAAGTTTAGAGGGACAGCCAGGTCTTGGTAGATTTGCAGTGGTCTGATACTCCTTCCATTTCAAAATGATCGCTTACACAGTGCTCCTTGGGATGTTTAAAGCTTGGGAAATCTTTTTGTATCCAAATCCGGCTTTAAACTTCTCCACAACAGTATTATGGACCTGCCTGGTGTGTTCCTTGGTCTTCATGATGCTCTCTGCGCTTTCAACAGAACCCTGAGACTATCACAGAGCAGGTGCATTTATAGAGAGACTTGATTACACACAGGTGGATTCTATTTATCACCATCAGTCATTTAGGACAACATTGGATCATTCAGAGATCCTCGCTGAACTTCTGGAGTGAGTTTGCTGCACTGAAAGTAAAGGGGCCGAATAATTTTGCACGCACCACTTTTCAGTTTTTTAATTGCTAAAAAAGTTTAAAATAGCCAATAGATTTCATTCCACTTCACAATTGTGTCCCACTTGTTGGTGATTCTTCACAAAAAATTAAAATTTTATATCTTTATGTTTGAAGCCTGAAATGTGGCAAAAGGTTGAAAAGTTCAAGGGGGCCGAATACTTTCGCAAGCCACTGTATATTTATATTCCATCGTCAATGGGCGACCTCTTGAATCCACACAGCAAAATAAGGCATTGGGTCATCGTGAGGACTTCCTGTTCTCACAGTTCAGACACATGTAGGATTTACTATGCATAGCCCCCTGCACCTAGTAGGAAATTCAGCTTGGATCGCCTTTCAAAAACCTAAAGTAGACCTATCGGAACTTTGCAGTAACTGTAAATTATTCATTTTTTCTTTAAATCTACCTCTTTTTTTGGATGCAGTATTTATGTGCTAGGTAAGTTAGCCTAGGCACAGGAATTGCTGCAGCATAGAAGGAAGCATCTAAGGCAGGCCAATCGATGGATTGATTGACTGAGTGGATACACTCAGTCTCCCCATGCATGGAGCAAATCTCGGCTGGACCCTGCTGAACCAGCCGAGATTCGAACCATCTATGGTCGACTTAAAGCAGAGTGCCACCCAAAAATGGAACTTCCGCTTTAAGGAAGGTGACCCCCTGACATGCCACGTTTGGGGGGGAGGGAGCGGAAACCCTGAAAAATGAGGGTTCCAGCTCCCACTTCCTTCCTGAGCTCCGCGGAGCTGGAAGTTATTTCGCCTCTCCCCCCTATCTCTGGGAAATCATCTGGGACACGTCACATATCCCAGATGATTGCCCGGCCAGTCGCGGTGTGGCTAGCGCATGCGCAGTGGGTGCCCGGCTGTGAAGCCACAGCCGGGCGCCCACAGATACAATGCCTGGCACTGCTGAGAGGAGGGAGAGACGAGCGGGGCTTCATACGCCCGCATCGCTGGATCCTGGGACAGGTAAGTGTCCAATTAATAAAAATCAGCAGCTGCAGTATTTGTAGCTGCTGACTTTTTTTTTTAAGCAGAACTCTGCTTTAAATCTTCCCTGTCAAGTTTTTACTGTTCAGTGTAGAGTTTTATTCGGTCGCAAGGTGGCACCAGTGTGGCTATCTTGTGTGATATTGTGATAGATTTTTATGCTGGAAGGTCACAGAGTGAGAGGGAACACAGAAGTAGTTGTGGATGACGGATTGTATGCTGGATGGTCATGGAGAGGAAGCAGGAGTTTGCCGAGCTGTATGAAGCTATGCGAGTAAATAGCAAAGACCATAAAGGTTACTGGCAGCCAAAGGAATTTTTTTGAAGAACGGACAATTTTTGTTTTTATGAATTTAACATTCAGAAAAAAAGGGTACAGGGCATTCAGGTTGCAGAAGTACAAAAGTTCTGAAACACCGGTATCCGAGTAAAGATATAACAAATAAACCTCCTGTCAAGGCACACCACATCAAGCCAAAAGGAATGTTATATGATTGTGTTATATCTGAGCCAGCATCCTAAACCTGGCTTGAATTTAGGCCCATTCAATTTCTGATTTCGACCTATTAGTTGCAGTCACATTTGGGGTATTTAAGCAGCAGCACAGCCTAAATACAAAACAGCCAGAAGCAGAGATTCCTTCATTCATGCTATTTAGAACACAAGGAACATCTTAGATTTTTCCTGCTCAGCCTGCAGACTGAACAAGAGAAATCTACAGTTGTATGGCTTGTTTTAGTTCCAGAAGTAGATGCTGACTCTGGATAATGCCTAAATAAAGTCCATCTAGTAAGGAGACAGAACAGTGAAGACAATTTCAGGAGGAAGTAATACGATATCAGTAAATGTTAACATTCATATCTCTATGCATTCATTTTCATAGAAAAAAATATCTCAAACTAGGTTCACTTTATAGGGTGACCAGCCAAATCTTTGCTTATTACTGGTTGTAGAATAGCGTGCGAATGGGTTAGAAGCACCGTCGGGTTTTAAATTCTGTCTTTGTCCCCTTTACGGAGATTTCTCTGCACTCCCTGTTCCAGAGACGTAGCAGAAAGTCCATGGAAATGTTCTCAGAATGAGGGAAATTCACCCTACTGGGGCCGATTTACACTACTGTGTGGCAAAAACACACAGTAAAAATCCCTTTCTTTTCCAGCACATTACCACAGAGCGTGGTAAGGCATAGAACACGTGTTGCGGTGCCATAAATGGAACCTAACCCACCTCAAAATTAAACAGCAGCACATTTGTGGTGTGCTCCACTGAAAAAAATAAAAATGGATTTTTGTACTTGTTTTCTTCGAGTCTATTGAGAGACACAGAAAGTATTTCCCCTTTTGGGTTATACTGCTGTCTACAATACAAAATTCCCTCAGAATGGTAAATCAGTCCTTGGAAGAGAAGATCCAGAGGATATAGAAGAGATTCATATGGAAGCACATTCATGATATGCAGACTTGTCAGTGACAAAAGTACTGAAGCCAGAGGCTCAACATAACAGCCAGGTATGTGGAATTTTCAGAAGGAGGTCTCTATATCTCATGGCAGATTCATTAGAAAAGCCTCAATAGAACTCTCAAGCAGCCACAGCAATGGTAGGAGACCTGCCTGTTCATCCATGCAGCGCAACTGCCACATCCACGATGCATTATACAGGAAAGGTGATCATTCGGGCTGTAGCTCTCAGCATGGTGTCAGGGTCGTCATTTTGTGCCGGTTAATGGAGCACATCCTAAAGAAATGTTTCACTTTCTCAGCTACCTGAAATAAAATGAACAGACACAACAATGTCATTTTAAATAGGAAAGGAGGGGAACTGGGAGGAGCACTGGGTATTTCACACAAAAGAAAGCAATGCAATAGGATTTCTTTTTAAAGTGGTTGTAAACAAAACAAAAAATAAAAATACGATGTGAATATATGAAAAATATGAAATACTTACCTTAGATCGAAGCTGTTGCAGTGGTCCCTGCACACAGCTGTGACCGGCAACATGTCTTTCGAAGTCATTTCTGGGTTTGCGGGCTCCGGCGCTGATTGGCCAGAGCCGCGATAACATCACTCCCTTGCGCATGCGCACGGGAGCCGCCGGTCACGACACAGGCCCTGAAGAAATGGCACCAGCAGGCCGTTTCTTCAGTGTGCATGTGCCAATTACGTCAGCACATGCGGATACAGTGAATATCTCCTAAACTGTGCAAGTTTAGGAGACATCGATGGTACCTACAGGTAAGAATTATTATAGGCTTTCCTGTAGGTAAAAGTGGTGTAACAAGGATCACAACCACTCTAAAACAAGTACATGGTTACACAAACACATATCAGGAATATGAAAAGTTGGGGTAACTACACTTTACAGCTTGGCCCAAATGAGCCATAGCCCTCACTAACATGTGAGGTCACTGGAAGTGGGGTATAAATGGTATATAGGCGAGGCTACATACAGCACGCAGCACTGTGTTTCGGGTTGGAGCCGAGACCTTCCTGTCTCATACCTGGAACACAGTAGAGTATCTGATCGGCACTCAGCTATTATGTAAATATCAAAAGCTGGAGTTCAGCTTTAAGGATCAGTCCACCCCAAACTGATATTTTAGAGTTTAGTAGCCACAGTAGTTAGAGCACTCGATATATTCTATATGGCCAAAGGTCTGTGGACATCTGGCCATCACACCTATGTGAACTTATTGGTCATCCCATGCCAAAAACCATGACCATGGCTTCCACCTACAGCCATCACAACCTACACTCTTCTGGAAAGATTGTCCAGTGGAGGGAGCCTGTGGAAATGTGTGCCCATTCAGTCAAAAACATTTTCACTAAAAACACCTGAACTGAATAGTTTGGAGAGCTGTCCACATACTTTTTGTCATACAGTTAGTGTGATGGTCAAGCATCTCCCGGCAACTTTATTAGCGAGATCCCTGTGCTAGGTTCCTGGGTCTGCTCACCTCCCATGACCATTATGAGCATTCCTCACTCACCCAGTTTGTTTATTCATGTAATAATATTAAAGAGGAACTGCAGTCTGCTCACATTTTTTTTGCATTGATCCATGTCCCTTGGGGCAGGACCCATGTCCCCAAACACTTTTAATGACAATAACTTGCATATTAATCCTTAAAATTAGCACTTTTGATCTTTCACGTTCGTGTCCCATAGACTTTAACGGTGTTTGAACAAATTTTTTGCCTGTTCGTATGTTCTGCTGCGAACCGAACAGGGGGGTATTCGGTCCATCCCTAGTCACAAGGAATGTAAACATCTCGTGAGTGTAATAGGCAGTGACAGGTACTCTTTATGGAGGGATCTGGGGTCTATAAGACTCCAAACCCCTTCACTTAAGACCCCTTTCATACTGGAGCGTTTTGCAGGCGCTATAGCGTTAAAAATAGTGCCTGCAAACCGCCCTAAAACAGCTGCTCCATTCACTCCAGTGTGAAAGGCCAAGGGCTTTCACACAGCAGCGGTGCGCTGGCAGGGTGTCAGAAAAGGTCCTGCCAGCAGCTTCTTTGAAGCGGTGAACTCAACGCTGCTCCCCATTGAAATCAATAGGGCAGCGCTGCAACACCACCGGCAAAACTCCGCTCCGGCGGCTTTCTTTGGGCAGATTTAACTTCTTTTTGGCCGCTAGCGGAGCGGTTTTAAACTAATTTTCTAAAAATAGCGCTGCTTTACCACTGACACCGGTGGTGGCAGTGTGAAAGGGGTCTAAATGTATTCAAAACGCTAAGATGGGTGCTTTTAAACACTTTATTTTTTTTTAACTCGCGCCTGGTGCCTAGGATGAGAGTAATCCGTAAGTGAGGTTATGACATCACTTCCAAGTTACTAGATAAGAGACCCGAACAAAGCAATCGGCTCCGTTCGGGTCTCTGGCCAGCCGATGGACATCCCCTTCCGCTTCTTGTGATAGCGGCCGAGAGGCTGCTTAGCCACATCGGTTGTTATTACAAGAAAGCCGACCATCAGCTCTAAAGAATGCAGCTGCAGGCATCACCCCGGTATAACCACTTGCAGCAATATCGGCAACATTGATAAGTTTGTTACCGATACCGATCCTTCAAAAGAAGTGGATATCGGCCGCGCCGATAATTGGTCGACCCCTAGTGTGAACCCAGCCTAAGAGATTTCTTCAAATTTCCTGCTGCATCTCTGGGACTGGAAGCAAAGGTAAAATTTACCCAACGGTATACAGAGCATAAAAATAACCGGGCATGGATTTTAATCCCCCTTCACTCTAAAATACATTTGAACTGTGAACATTTTTCCTTTGTCAGGTTTTATTGTTACTTCATATTTGGATAGAAAAGAAAAAACCCTCTCCATTTATATCATTAATATGCAGAAACCATCACTGAAAGCACAACACATCGAACCTTGAAGCAGATGGGTTACAGCAGCAGAAGACCACACCGGGTACCACTCCTGTCAGCTGAGAACAGGAAACTGAGGCTACAATTAGCGCACAGGCTCACCAAAATTAGACAATAAAAGATTGGAAAATTGTTGCCTGGTCTGACGAGTCTCGATTTCAACTGTGACATTCAGATGGGAGGGTCAGAATTTGATGGATCCATCCTGCCTTGTATCAATGGTTCAGGCTGGTGGTGGTGTAATGGTGTGGGGGGATATTTTTCTTGGCACACTTTGGGTCCCTTAGTACCAATTGAGCACCGTTTAAATGCCACGGCCTACCTGAGTATTGTTGCTGACCATGTCCACCAATTTATGACTACAGAGTACCCATCTTCTGATGGCTCCTTCCAGCAGGATAATGCACCATGTCACAAAGATCAAATCATCTCACCACTGGTTTCTTGAACATGACAATGAGGTCACTGTACATCAATGGCCTCCACAGTCACCAAATCTCAATCCAATAGAGCACCTTTGGGATTGGGGAACGGAAGATTCGCATCATGGATGTGCAGCCAACAAATCTGCAGCAACTGCGTGATGCTATCATGTCAATATTATTATTATTATAAAGGATTTATATAGCGCCAACAGTTTGCACAGCGCTTTATGGACCAAAATCTCTGCGGAATGTTTCAAACATCTTGTTGAATCCATGCCAGGAAGAATTAAAGCGGAGTTCCACCCACTTAAAAGTCAGCAGCTACAAAAAGTGTAGCTGCGGACTTTTAATAAATCGAACACTTGTCCCATTGTCCAGCGATGTGGGCCAATCAAGTCCCGCTCCTCTCCACCACCTCTCTGCGGAGCCGGCAGTGTAACTGTGAGCTCCCGGCTGTGGCTTCACTGCCAGCCATGCACTGCGCATGCGCGAGCCATGCAGCGATTGGCCGGGCAATCTCCTGGGACCTGTGACGTGTCCCAGAAGATTGTGGGGGGTGAACTTCCATCCAGCGCCGGGAGGAAGTGGGAGCTGGATGCCTCTAAAAAGAGGGTATTCACTCCCCCCCAAAAAAATGACATGCCAAATGTGGCATGTCAGGGGGTCACCATCACTTAAAGCGGAAGTTCCATTTTTGGGTGGAATCCGCTTTAAGGCAGTTCTGAAGGCTCTAACCTGATACTAGCAAGGTGTACCTAATAAAGTGGCTGTTGAGTGTATATCATCTACAGTCTATTAATAGCAATCTATTTATCTAATAAACACACAAAACAGAGATCCTCCATTTAAAAGATTTAGAGAGCTCTTTATCAAATTTGACCCGGCTACATCAATCGGCAGAATTTTTTAGATTAAAATGGATACCCACCACTCTCCCAGTATAATCTAATGGCACAGTATTAATGTATATATACACACACACATGCAAGCCTCCTGCATGTATCCCTTCCTTCCGAATGTCAACCCCTTTAGCAGTAGGAGCCCCACAAAACTCTGGAATCAGTAGGCGGGTCTCTTTGCCGGAGCTCGGTGGGCAGAGTCATGATGTCACAAGACTCCCCCCGCCTACCTCTACACCCTCCTACTCTTCAGTCACCCTGATCATGCCCCATGATGAGTAACATCCAGTCAAAACTCAGAAAAGGCAGCACATGACTTCAGCCTGCCCAATCATGCTGAGGTGTGGAGCAGCCAATCCTGGGAGAGCTGGAGAAGAAAGGGGGGGATGTGAAGCTGGAATTGTAACACTCTCTGCTCCTTCATGAGATAAAGAAAGGAGATGTCAGTCACAGCAGTGGGGGATGTGGCAACACAAATTTGTCTGTGTATCATTTGTTTATCTTAGGCTCAATGTACACGGGACTACTTTACAACCTCTTCTGAACGATTTAACTTGACAGATAAAAACCCACGTTTAAAACGTCCGTTTTGCCATTTTTTTTTTTCAAAATAGCCAAACATGAAAAAACACCTGTAAACGAAAACGCGGCTAAACGCCGGTACCGCGTTTAGCACCTGAAACGTCAGCGTCTGAACTAATTTTTTTGCCTTCAAAGAAAAGCTTCTAAAGGCAACTCCCTAAAAAAAAAAAAAACATGTACACATAAGATAACATTGGATGAGTTCAGGGGCAGCTGAAAAAAAAAAATCAGCCAACTGCCTCTGAACGTCCATTTACCAGCAGCAGTGTACATGAGGCCTTACTGCAAAAAGACAAGAGAATTGCTCAGAGCTGGATTAACTCTTCCAGACTAGGCACAGATGACTTGATATCCTCTACTGTACCAGGTATAAGTCTTCATTAAAAAATAAATAAATGATTCTCAGGTTTACATCCACTTTAACCACTTCACCCCCCGAAGATTTTACCCCCTTCCTGACCAGAGCACTTTTTTGCGATTCGGCACTGCGTCACTTTAACTGACAAAAACAAAATTGACGTTCTTTTTCCCCCACAAATAGAGCTTTCTTTTGGTGGTATTTGATCACCTCTGCGGTTTATATTTTTTTTTGCGCTATAAACACACAAAAAAAAAAAAGGAAGAGCGACAATTTAGAAAAAACAAAAAAAAAAAAACAAAAACAAAACAAAAGGCATTATTTTTTACTTTCTGCTATAATAAATATATCCCCCCCCCCCAAAAAATACATATACATATATATATACATACATATATATATATATATATATATAATATTAATTTCTTCAGTTTAGGCCGATATGTATTTTAATTTTTTTTTTTTTTAAACAAAAATAAATCGCAATAAGCATATATTGATTGGTTTGTGCAAAAGTTATAGCGTCTACAAAATAGGGGATAGTTTTATGGCATTTTATATTAGTAATGGCAGCGATTTTTATCATGACTGCGACATTATGGTGGACACAGACACTTTTGACACTATTTTGGGACCATTGTCATTCACACAGCAATCGGCGCTATAAAAATGCACTGATTACTGTGTAAATGACACTGGCAGGGAAGGGGGTTAAACACAAGGGGGCGATCAAGGGGTTAAGTGTGTCCTAGAGAGTGATTCTAACTGTGGGGGTGGGGGGTGCTACCACTGACATGACAGCGATCACTGCTCCTGATGACAGAGAGCAGTAGATGTCTGTCATGACACAAGACAGAACAGGGAAATGCCTTGTTTACATAGGAATCTCCCCGTTCTACCCCTCCACACTAAAATCGTGGGCCGCCGGCAAACAGAGTTCCCGGGACCCAACAGGCAGCAAATTTAAAGGCACGTACCTGTACGCCCATTTGATTGCCTGTGCCATTCTGCCGATGTATATGTGTGTGGCAGTCGGCAAGCGGTTAATTCCCTTGTGATTACTTAAAAAATGATCTGTGTGCACCAGAATACGTTCATAATAAAGATCAATTGAAGAATAGTTTTGATCATAATTTTAGTTTACATCAATAGCATGACACAATACCATGTGTGTTGCATTACTCTATAGTTTAATTGATGATTAAGCAATTGTTTTTTTGTGCTTGTTTACACCTACTATATATCGATACCAAATGTCTATGTGTATGGCCACCATGGTGTCCTCTGCCCTTCTCAGGTACCTACCTATCTGCTGTGACAGCATGCTGGCTTTTTCTCAAGTCTCAGCGGAGGAGTTCTCAGTCGCCATGTAATAAGTAGTCAATAGACGGATGCAGAGCTCATTGGGAGTCGTAGTCACCTAGGATTCATTACCAACTATCTGACATCACGCAGCACTTCTTCATCTACAAGAACAAAAAATACAAGTATTACATTATTTGGCAATATTTTACTTACAGTGCCTTGAAAAAAGTATTCATACCCCTTGAAATGTTCCACATTTTGTCATGTTACAACCAAACAACATAATTGTATTTTATTGGGATTTTATGTAATAGATCAACACAAAGTGGCACATAATTGTGAAGTGGAAGGAAAATGATAAATGGATTTCCAAATTTTTTACAAAATAAATATGTGAAAAGAATGGCGTACATTTGTATTTAGCCCCCCGGAGTCAATACTTTGAAGAACCACCTTTCACTGCAATTACAGTTGCAAGTCTCTTTGGGGATGTCTCTATCAGCTTTGCACATCTAGAGAGTGAAATTTTTGCCCATTCTTCTTCGCAAAATAGCTCAAGCTCTGTCAGATTGGATGGAGAGAGCGTCTGTGAACAGCAAATTTTCAAGTCTTGCCACAGATTCTCAATTGGATTTAGGTCTGGACCATTCTAACACAAGCTTTGATCTAAACCATTCCATTGTAGCTCTGGCTGTATGTTTAGGGTCGTTGTCCTGCTTGAAGGTGAACCTCCGTCCCAGTCTCGGGTCTTTTGCAGCTCCTAACAGGTTTTCCTCTAAGATTGCCCTGTATTTGGCTCCACCCATCTTCCCATCAATTCTGACCAGCTTCCCTGTACCCGCTGAAGAAAAGCATCCCCACAACATGATGCTGCCACCACCATGTTTCACAGTGGGGATGGTGTGTTCAGGGTGATGTGCAGTGTTAGTTTTCCCCCCACACATAGCGTTTTGATTTTAGGCACCTTCTTCCACATGTTTGCTGTGTCCCTCACATGGCTTCTCGCAAACTGCAAACGGGACTTCTTATGGCTTTTTTTCCCCAACAATATCTTTCTTCTTGCCACTCTTCTATAAAGGCCAGATTTGTAGAGTGCACGACTAATAGTTGTCCTGTGGACAGATTCTCCCACCTGAGCTGTGGATCTCTGCAGATCCTCCAGAGTTACCATGGGCCTCTTGGCTGCTTCTCTGATTAATTCTCTTCTTGCCCGGCCTGTCAGTTTAGGTGGACGGCCATGTCTTGGTAGGTTTGCAGTTGAGCCATACGGTTTCCCTTTTTTAGATGATGGATTGAACAGTGCTCCGCAAGATGTTCAAAGCTTGGGATATTTTTTTTTTTTTTTTTTATAACCTAACCCCGTTTTAAACTTCTCCACAACTTTATCCCTGACCTGTCTGGTGTGTTCCTTGGCCTTCCTGATGCTGTTTGTTCACTAAGGTTCTCTAAAAAACCTCTGAGGGCTTCACAGAATAGCTGTATTAAATTACACACAGGTGGACCCTATATACTAAATTAGGCAACTTCTGAAGGCAATTGGTTCCACTAGATTTTAGTTAGGGGTATCAGAGTAAAGGGGGCTGAATACAAATGCAGACCACACAAAAAATTGAAAATCATTTTCCTTCCACTTCACAATTATGCACCACTTTGTGTTGGTCTATCACAAAAAAAATCCCAATAAAGTACATTTATGTTTTTGACTTGTAACATGACAAAATGTGGAAAATTTCAAAGGGGTGTGGATACTATTGCAAGGCACGGTACCTTTACTAATAACACTGTATTTTATTATTTAACGGATATGATAGGTGCACTTACTTCCTATAACCACAGCCTGGCTATACAAAGCGGCACAGAGTACACAATACAGGCTACAACAGAGCTGTCCATCCTACCACTGAGAGGAAGGAGACCTCCCTGGAAGAACCATGGATATTATTATTAGAGCTGTCCTTAGATGAGCGGAATGAGCAGTCATGACATAAGATGGGATTATTAGACCTCGGTAGTTCCAGGCTCATAGGTAAAGCATAACTCCAGCTAAATACACCTTTGAAATACATGATTTTTCTTTTATCAATAATAAATAAAAAATAAGGGCATTTTCCTGGCCCTACAAAGGGGTACAAACAACAAATAATGCACACATATGTGGCACATCAGGAGTAGAATTTTTTTTTATTTTTGAGCGGGTCATGCTAATGGCATAACACATACTATTAGATAAAAAAAAAAAAAAAGTTTAATTTTTTTTGGGCCATTTTACTTTTAATAAAAATCAGCAGATATCTATTAACCACCAAATAAAAGGCCAGTTGGTTCTGATAAAAAAAAAAAAAAAAAAAGGATGTAGTTCACCTGGAGCACCTCAAGATTTTGCATTCTTTTAAAGGATACCATGACTAAAAAGAAAGGTCTAGAAATACTGGAAAAGGAAGAGATTAAATACAAGGGATTGATTTACTAAAAGACAAATAGACTGTGCACTTTGCAAATGCAGTTGCTCCGATCGTTCCCGAGAGAGAAAGCGGCGGCTTGCCTGCGTAAACAAGGCAGATCGCCGTTCTGCTAGTAGGGGAGACAGAGATCCTGTGTTTCTGCTAAGCAGGAACACGGATCTCTCTTCTCACAGCCAAAGCATCCCCCCAACACAGTTAGAAAGCACCCCCTAGGAGCACATTTAACCCTTTGATTGCCCCTGGTGTTAACCCCTTCCTTGCCAGTGTCATTAGTACAGTGACAGTGCATATTTTTAGCACTGATCGCTGTATTGGCGTCACTGGTCCCCAAAAATTGTCACTTAGTGTAAGATTTGTTTGCCGCAATATCGCAGTCCTGCTAAAAATAAAAATTCCATAAAAATATCCCAAAGTTTGTAGACACTATAACTTTTGCGCAAACCAATCAATATACACTCACTGGTTTTTTTTTTGTTTTTTTTTTACCAAAAATATGTAGCAAAATACATATTGGCCCAAACTGATGAAGACATTTTATTTTTTACATTTTTTTTTATTGGGTGTGTTTTATAGCAGAAAGTAAAAGTCTCTTTTTCAAAATGGTAAGTTCCTTTTTTTTTTTCCAATAGCGCAAAAAATAAAAACCACAGACGTGATCAAATACCACCAAAAGAAAGCTCTATTTGGGGGGGGACATTAATTTTATTTGTGTACAGAGTTGAACGACCGCGCATTTGTCTGTTAAAGTAATGCAGTGCCAGCAGGATTGCTATGGTGGGTTCAGACTAGGGGTGCAACGGATCGTCAACGATCCGTGATCCGAACGGTTCAACCTGTTCAGATCGGCATAGGCCGCGGCTTCGGCCTAGCTCCGGAGTGGCAGCCATCTTGGTACACCAGGCGGCGCGCTGACATCATCACCCGCCTCAACTGCAAGCAGACAATTGTAGGGGAGATGTGGATATTAGTGGGAGAGATGTGGATATTACCGTGGGGGGGAGACGTGGATATTACAGTGGGGGGGGGACGGGACATGGATATTACAGTGGGGGGGGGACATGAATATTACATTGGGGGGGGGGGGGGACATGGATAATATTGTGGATATTACAGTGGGGAGATTGTGGATATTACAATGGGGACTATATGGTGGTGGAATTTTCACAGGTTTTTGTAAATTCAATTAATTTTTTTTTAGTTGATCTGAAAATGATCCGATCTGTGACTCCTGATCCAAGGAACGGTCCGAACCGTGAGTTTTTTGATCAGTTGCACCCCTAGTTCAGACTAATGCCCCGTACACACGGTCGGACATTGATTGGACATTCCGACAACAAAATCCTAGGATTTTTTCCGACGGATGTTGGCTCAAACTTGTCTTGCATACACACGGTCACACAAAGTTGTCGGAAAATCCGATCATTCTGAACGCGGTGAGGTAAAACACGTACGTCGGGACTATAAACGGGGCAGTGGCCAATAGCTTTCATCTCTTTATTTATTCTGAGCATGCGTGGCACTTTGTGCCTCGGATTTGTGTACACACGATCGGAATTTCCGACAACGGATTTTGTTGTCGGAAAATGTTATAGCCTGCTCTCAAACTTTGTGTGTCGGAAATTCCTATGGAAAATGTGTGATGGAGCCTACACACGGTCGGAATTTCCGACAACAAGGTTCTATCACACATTTTCCATCGGAAAATCCGACCGTGTGTACGGGGCATAAGATTTGAAGTGCATCAAGCTGTCACAAAGCTTGAGTACCAAAAGTGATATCCACTACAGATCTGTACCTCTGGGGAACTGTACATGTAGCAAACAGAACCCTGACAAAGACAAGCTGTACAGATAGGTGGCAACCACCCCAAACAAGGCTAGCTGGTAAGCGTGCTGCGAATATTTGTGTTATTTTGTAATGCACCAAGTGCACCTTACCGTAAAGGCTAGTTATAGATTTGGGGTTGGTTGCCACTTATCTGCACAGCTTTTCGGCTGCATTGTGTGTGGGGGACACATTGGATGCTTTCAGCTGTCATTGTGCTTTTGCTGGGTGTCTAACGTGTCCCTGAATCTTTAAAGGAGGGGGCGCCCCCTCTAGGCAAACCTGCCCTTAAAGTATCCCCTGCTATATGTGCTTCAACTTGGGAGACTCTGAAAGCTATAGTAAGAGCCCTTTCACACTGGGGCTCCAGAATAGGCAGTTTTCAGGCGCTATTTTTAGCGCAAAAACGCCTGTAAAGCGCCTCAGTGTGAAAGGGGTCTAATGGTAACGGATTTCTAAGCCAGAGCGGAGTCTCCAGACAACACTATTTTGTTCTGCCTCTGACACTACAAAATAACAGGTCTTTCCAGTCATACCACCCAGCCAGTTTGTATTAGCCCATAAGTGGATGGATTTTCCTCATCTTTTCCAAAGTTTGTGTTGGTCTGCACAGAACTTTCCACACCATAAGACGCATTTTTTTCCCCAGAAATATGGAGAAATATGGGGGAAAATGTCTCTGCTTCTTATAGAGCGAATGCATGCTAGGCACCGCCCCCCCCGCCAGAAGAGAGGCAGGAGAGGGGAAGGCAGACATCTGAAGCCCCTGTGAGCAGGGCCGGACTGGCCTACCGGCGACTGCAGCGCTCTCCTCCCTCTGTCCTCCGGCACACGTATGTCACAGAGCTGAGTCTGTGTGCAAGGTCCCGCCCCCCTAGACCGACTTGCGTCAGTGTTCAGACTATCACACGAGTCGGTCTAGGGGGGCGGGACCTTGCACACAGACCCAGCTCCGTGACATACGAGCGCCGGTGTTCTGCCGAGCGGCAAGACACCGGAGGACAGAGGGAGGAGAGCGCTGTGTATTATTAAGAAAATGGTGAGGCTGACAGTGGGCACAGAGGCTGCAATTGGTGGGCAGAGAGGCTGCAATGGGCACAGAGGCTGCAATTGGTGGGCAGAGAGGCTGCAATGAAGTGAAGCTGAATTGGTGGGCACAGCAAGGCTGCAAAATATTGACACAGAGAGGCTGCAATGATGGGCACAGAGAGGCTGCATTGATGAGCACCATGAAGCTACAATGATGGGCACAGTGAGGCTGCAATCATGGGCACAGCGAGGCTGCATTGGTGGGCACATGGTCAGGCTGCATTTATGGCAATGCTCAGACTGCATTTCATGGGCACTGGTAAATATTTTAGGACACCATTTGGTTCAGAATATTTTTCTTGTTTTACTCCTTTAAAACCTAGGTGCGTCTTATGGAGCGAAAAATACGGTATGTTGAATGGCATGAAGTGTGAGCTGCTACTCCGTTTTAAACAAGCGCTAAAGATGGACATAGCAGTGCAGGTGTTTTTTTTTTGTTTGTTTTTTTTTTTTACATTTTTTAGGTTAGTGTGTGAATTTGTAAGACACACATAACATAGAATACAGACTAGAACATTTTCAACTTACCAGGCTAAGGCCATTTATTGAAACAAAGAAGTCAAAGAAAGGTTGAAGCCCAGCTCTGTGTCCAGGAGAGTTCTCTTGCACCTGTTGAGAGAAGCGGAGTCTGTTTAGTCATCGATTTGGATAGATTTTCGATTTATCATCTCATTAAATCTGAACTGTACTGTGTAGGATGTGAGGGCTGTTGGTGCTTTGACTTGAAACAAACAGATTTAGGAGTTATGGAGTGAACATAGAGGCTGCCACTGTCAATCGTTCCTTCAGGGTTCCCAGTGAACTCATTGCCCGGCTATAATGCTGATCCTCGGGCATCACAACTTTGTAAAGTTACCAAAGCAAAGCTAATATGCACACTAGGGGTTATGAGGATGTCTTTTTTGTGCAGGATTTTTCCAGGCCCATGACTAAGAAGATAATGAAGGAAAAGGTAAGCAACTAGCAAATTAAGAAGGTTGACAATGGCAGTGCTCACATTTCAGTAGAAGTTTATCTAAAAAGGACCATCACCGGCATCTGCTAAAATGAACAATAAGCCAATCTGAACTCTGATCCTCCACTTTGGCTGTGATGAAGATGTGTGATGAAGGAATAATAGAGGGAATATTTCTATACTAGGAATGCAGTTTGCGGTAATGCACAATAAAACAATAAATAACTACTTACTTAGAGCAGTTCAATAAAGGGTCTGGAGGATCTTAGATATGAGGAAAGGTTGCGAGCACTGAACTTATTCTCTCTGGAGAAGAGACGCTTGAGAGGGAATATGATTTCAATTTACAAATACTGTACTGGTGACCCCACAAAAGGGATAAAACTTTATCGCAGAAGAGAGTTTAACAAGACTCGTGGCCACTCATTACAATTAGAAGAAAAGAGGTTTAACCTTAAACTATGTAGAGGGTTCTTTACTGTAAGAGCGGCAAGGATGTGGAATTCCCTTCCACAGGCGGTGGTCTCAGCGGGGAGCATTGATAGCTTCAAGAAACTATTAGATAATCACCTGTATGACCGCAATATACAGGGATATGTAATGTAATACTGACACATAATCACACACATAGGTTGGACTTGATGGGCTTGTGTCTTTTTTCAACCTCACCTACTATGTAACTATGTAACTATGTGGGGCCTAAAAGCGTGTTGAGAAACTACCTTTAAAAGGGCACGATAAAAAATAAAGATTTTTATTATTAAAAAACAACTTGAAAGAAGTTGTAAGGGCAGAAGGTTTTTTATCTTCATGCATTCTATGCATGAAGATAAACCTTCAGTGTGCAGCAGCTCTCCGAATCCTTACCTGAGCCCCATCTCAATCCAGCGATGTTGCACGAGCGTGTCCGCTGTCCGGGACTCTCCCTCCCAATTGGCGGAGACACAGCAGCGGTGCCTTCGACCCTGCTGCTGTCAAAAATCGGTTAGCCAATGAGAAGAGAGGAGGCGGGGCTGAACCGCGGCTCAGTGTCTGAATGGACACACAGAGCAGCACCTCAGGTGCCCCCATAGCAAGCTGTTTGCTGTTGGGGTCACTCGATAGGAGAGAAGGACCAGAAGCGCCGACAAGAGACCCAAGAAGAGAAGGATCTGGACTTCTCTGTGCAAAATCACTGCACAATGCAGGTACGATTTAACATGTTTGTATCTTTTAAAGAAAAGAAAATGAAAATTTTTACTTTAGTATCACTTTATTAAAGAGGAGTTCCACCCAGGGGGGCCATTAAAAAAAAAAAAAATTAAAAGTCAGCAGCTACAAATACTGCAGCTGCTGACTTTTAATTGGACACTCACCTGTCCCTGGGTCCAGCGGTGCGGGGGATCGAAGCCCCGCTCGTCCCCCCCCCTCCGCTCGTCGGCGCCGGCATTTCAACTGTGGGCGCCGGGCTGTGGCTTCACAGCCTGGCACCCACTGCGCATGCGCGAGCGGCGCCGAGCGCCGTGATTGGCCGCTTAATCACCTGGGACCTGCAATGGGTCCCAGACGATTGACAGGAGGGAGGGAGAAGAGCCGAGCCCTTCCTGTGCCAGGGGGAAGTGATGTCACCAGCCCAGGCAGACGAAGGGGCAGACTACGAGGGACCACCTAGCAACAGGCATTTAGAGGTAAGTAAAAAAAAAAAAAATATCCAAATGTTTTTTTGTTTTTTTTTTTAGAATTATTTAGATATGTTTGTTTTTTTGGGTGGAACCCCACTTTAAGTTGATTTCCTACGATCATCAGCACCATCTAGTGCCCATAATGTGATAATTTTCCTGGAATACTTCGGATCCACCTGTCAATTTATCGACTCCAGTCTGCTCTATGGACATCCGATCCACTAAAAACAGGCGGGATCCGTTCCCCATCCATCTGGCGGATCAGATAACAGTCGGGTTAGACAGACAGACGGTCCTTTTACATTGGACCGCCCATAGAGCGGGCTGTGTCTGCATAAGCGGAGCGGACATGGACCAGCCATCTGCCTGCTCAGCGGTGATTAGCTGACAGATTCCCTGCTGTGCAGACAGACTCCAATGGAGCCGCTCCATGTGGAAGGGGCCCAACACATCTTAGTGCCTTATTGCAGTTTAGACACTAGGGGGAGCCCTCAGCGGCTCCGTGTTATTACTCTAACTTCTGAGACAAATTATATTCCACATACTCCCATACTAGCATTGTGAAACAAAGCAGTAAAGCATATTTAATGCTTTAGGAAGTAAAGTGTAAGTCCCACTGAGCCGGTCACCCAACAAATACTGGGGGTGAAACAGTGTTTAGAGCCAACCAGTTCCACACACAAGAATATACTTCACCCCATTCTCTGGGGCGGGTGGGCGACATTAGAGGTGGAGGAGAGAGACGAGCGGGCGGACGATCAGAGATGACATCATCTCTCAATCAGCTCCTTGTCACCGCTCTTCCGCCCTCACAGCCGGGCCACTTCAATGTGGGAGCAATCTGCTACAGGGAGCAGAGAGATGACATCATTTCGCACTGCCCGCCACACAGCGCTCTTCCGCCCTCACAGCGCGGGCCTCTTAAATGTCGGAGGTGCGGCAGGGAGCAGAGAGATGACATCATCTCTCACTGCCCACCCTGCATCTCCTCTCTCCTGCCCTCACTAAATGGACAAGTGTTGCCAGCCTGCCACCAGTGCAGCGACAATGCATATTTGGTGGCACTGGCTGGCATGGCAAGTGACAATCCACATCAGTTGGCAAGTGACAACCCACATCCAGTGGCAGGTGACAATCTGCTAATGGTGGCAAGTTACAAAGTTGCATCTGGTGGCAGGAAATGTGGCAAGTGACACGCCCAGGGCGCCCACTGATTCTGCATTATGGTGAGTTGAACCACTTCATTATATATTAGAGAATGTAACAAGAGAAACAATGCGCTTCGATCACCCTGACATGATATCACCCATGGTGCCATGATGATTGAAAACACCAACAGCAGCCTTTGCCCGCGAAAAAGTTGCTTACCAGCGGTGTGCCCCCCTCCCCCGGGCCTGCAAAAAGGTTGGTGACCGCTGCTATGGGCTCTAGCCCCAGATCTTTTGCAGACCTCCTAGTAACGCCCCCCGGTACTGATTATTATTATTATTTTTTTTTTTAAATTGACGCGCGCTGCCTCTGATTGGCGGAAGGGCTGACAGATGCGTCATACCAACCGCCCGCATGCTGAGCCGGCGCCATTTTGACTCCGCCGGCGACCAGGAAGGAGGTGTGTCTTCTCAGAGCTCCTGTGACAGAACAGCGCCCTATAGTGGAGTCATCTGGGACTACAGCACAGCTCTTTTATCGGAGATAGATAGTGTCATTACTTTCCATGTAATCTTATCAGTGAGGCCGGCATCAGGGGGGGGCAGCCAGAGGCGGCTCTCTAATTTGCCTGATGGGTGTGTGGGAGAGAATGTCCCCAAGCTAGCGGGGCTTCTGTGCTGTGCTGTGAGTTGTAAGGGGAGGAGGCGGGGCTTCCGGACACTGCTGAACCTGTCAGGGGGAGGGGGCGGGGCGGACTGGGGGGCGGGGAGGGCCGTACTGGTGAAGTGTCTTTTTGTATAGAGCGCTGCCTGCTGTGAGTTGTAAGGGGAGGAGGCGGGGCTTCCGGACACTACTGAACCCGTCAGGAGGGAGGGGGCGGACTAGGGAGGGGGCGGGGCGGACTAGGGAGGGGGCGGGGCGGCCTCTGATGCCTCGTTAAAAAGGCCGCCCTGCTGCAGACAGACGGGACACCCGCCGGTGTAAGGACATATTGGGCGACCAATCGCAGTTTGCTACGGAAGTGACGTTCCGTCGCCGCCATCTTGCTACACCCCACACTCGTCCACAGTAAGGATACACTAAGAAGGGGGAAAGCGGACATGTTGTTACACCCACCGGAGTTTTGCATTTTACACGTATTTATAATACTAAAGTCAGTTTCTATAGTGGAATACAGGACTTGAAACTCTGTCTGACCGCATACATGTCGAATTTTAAAAGCAGCAAACTTCTGTCAGATTAGCAAACCTGTGAGATGAGCAGGGATGCCGCTGCTTTTAACATTCTAAATCTAAGTAGTCAGACGGAGTTCTAGGTCCTGTATTTCACTATATAAACTGACTTCACTGCTATAAATATGTGTAAAATGCAAAACTCCGGTGGGTGTAACAACATGTCCGCTTTCCCCCTTCTTAGTGTATCCTTACTGTGGACGAGTGTGGGGTGCAGCAAGATGGCGGTGACGGAACGTCACTTCCGTAGCAAAGTGCGATAGGTCGCCGAATATGTCGTTACACCCCCGCCCCGCCCCCCTGTGTTGTATGTGGGCGGAGCACATAGCGGGTATGTTCTCTGTACATCACCAGCACACAAAGTCCACAGCAGTCACTTGTGTGAGGCCGAGTGATCTCCACCCCACAGGAGCTTCTAGTCCCGCCCACCCTGATGTCATGTAGAGGCGGGGATGCAGGATGAGAAGGCTGAGGAGATGAGTGCTGCTAAGAGACCTAACGAGGAGCCAGTGAAGCCCCGAGCAATAGTGCGGGAGGCGGGAGGGGTCGCTCATTTGTAATGCTATTAGTAATATACAGCATGGAGGGGGTTAATGTACTGCCACTGATGTATTAGTGATCAGTGTCAGTTCATTAACCCCTTGTATGCTGGAGCATCAGTGCCATTTCTGTACTACCCCTAGGGAAACTAAAACTGAGCGCCCCTCCCCCATCTATATATGTCCCCCCAGGAGCAGTATATACTGGGATTGTCTCCTGATGGGGAAGACACAGATATTCACAGAGATCACCCCGAGACATGAGGGCAGAGGATGGGGG
Source organism: Lithobates clamitans (assembly GCA_037952925.1). Lineage (NCBI taxonomy): Eukaryota > Metazoa > Chordata > Amphibia > Anura > Ranidae > Lithobates > Lithobates clamitans. The sequence continues at coordinate 91,204 of JBBGZY010001007.1, forward strand.
TATGACATCAGGGCACTGGTGGGCACGGATCTGTAGTACTGGTTGGCACGGATAAGGTGGCAGCGATTAAGAGGCACTGGTTAGCACTGATAAGGAGGCAGTGATTAAGCGGCACTGATGGGCAATGGTTGGCACTGATAAGGAGGCAGTAAGTAAGCGGTACTGGTTGGCACTGATAAGTTGGCAGTGATGAAGCTGTACTGATAAGGAGGCAGTGATTAAGCGGCACTGGTTGGCACGGATAAGGAGGCAGTGATGGGCACTGGTTGGCACTGATGAAGAGGCAGTGATGAAGCTGCACTGATAAGGAGGCAGTCATTAAGCGGCACTGATGGGCACTGCTTGGCACGGATAAGGTGACAGTGATGAAGCTGCACTGATAAGGAGGCAGTGATGGGCACTGGTTGGCACTGATGAGGAGGCAGTGATTAAGCGGCACTGATGGGCACTGGTTGGCACTGATAAGGAGGCAGTGATGAAGCTGCACTGATAAGGAGGCAGTGATGGGCACTGGTTGGCACTGATGAGGAGGCAGTGATGAAGCTGCACTGATAAGGAGGCAGTGATTAAGCGCACTGATGGGCAATGGTTGGCACGAATAAGGTGGCAGTGATGAAGCTGTACTGATAAGGAGGCAGTGATTAAGCGGCACTGATGGGCACTGGTTGGCACTGATAAAGAGGCAGTGATGAAGCTGCACTGATAAGGAGGCAGTGATTAAGTGGCACTGAAGGGCACTGGTTGGCACTGATAAGGAGGCAGTAAGCGGTACTGGTTGGCACCGATAAGGTGGCAGTGATGAAGCTGTACTGATAAGGAGGCAGTGATTAAGAGGCACTGATGGGCACTGATGAGGAGGCAGTGATTAAGCGGCACTGGTTAGCACTGATAAGGAGGAAGTGATGAAGCTGCACTGATAAGGAGGCAGTGATTAAGCGGCACTGATAGGCACTGGTTGGCACGGATAAGGTGACAGTGATGAAGCTGCACTGATAAGGAGGCAGTGATTAAGCGGCACTGGTAGGCACGGATAAGGAGGCAGTGATTAAGCGGCACTGATTGGCACTGATAAGGAGGCAGTGATGAAGCTGCACTGATAAGGAGGCAGTGATGGGCACTGGTTGGCACTGATGAGGAGGCAGTGATTAAGCGGCACTGATGGGCACTGGTTGGCACTGATAAGGAGGCAGTGATGAAGCTGCACTGATAAGGAGGCAGTGATTAAGCGGCACTGATGGACACTGGTTGGCACGGATAAGGAGGCAGTGATGAAGCTGCACTGATAGGGAGGCAGTGATTAAGAGGCACTGATAGGCACTGGTTGGCACTGATAAGGAGGCAGTGATCAAGCGGCACTGGTTGGCACTGATAAGGAGGCAGTGATGAAGCTGCACTGATGGGCACTGATGAGGCAGTGATTAAGCGGCACTGATGGGCACTGGTTGGCACGGAAAAGGTGGCAGTGATGAAGCTGCACTGATAAGGAGACAGTGATTAAGCAGCACTGGTTGGCACGGATAAGGAGGCAGTGATAATGCTGCACTTATAAGGAGGCAGTGATTAAGTGGCACTGATGGGCACTTGTTGGCACTGATAAGGAGGCAGTGATGAAGCTGCAGTGATGAGGAGGCAGTAATTAAGAGGCACTGATAGGCACTGGTTGGCACTGATAAGGAGGCAGTGATGAAGCTGCACTGATAAGGAGGCAGTGATTAAGCGGCACTGATGGGCACTGGTTGGCACGAATAAGGTGGCAGTGATGAAGCTGTACTGATAAGGAGGCAGTGATTAAGCGGCACTGATGGGCACTGGTTGGCACTGATAAAGAGGCAGTGATGAAGCTGCACTGATAAGGAGGCAGTGATTAAGTGGCACTGAAAGGCACTAGTTGGCACTGATAAGGAGGCAGTAAGTAAGCGGTACTGGTTGGCACCGATAAGGTGGCAGTGATAAAGCTGTACTGATAAGGAGGCAGTGATTAAGAGGCACTGATGGGCACTGATGAGGAGGCAGTGATTAAGCGGCACTGGTTATCACTGATAAGGAGGCAGTGATGAAGCTGCACTGATAAGGAGGCAGTGATTAAGCGGCACTGATGGGCACTGGTTGGCACAGATAAGGTGACAGTGATGAAGCTGCACTGATAAGGAGGCAGTGATTAAGCGGCACTGGTTGGCACGGATAAGGAGGCAGTGATTAAGCGGCACTGATTGGCACTGATAAGGAGGCAGTGATGAAGCTGCACTGATAAGGAGGCAGTGATGGGCACTGATGAGGAGGCAGTGATTAAGCGGCACTGATGGGCACTTGTTGGCACTGATAAGGAGGCAGTGATGAAGCTGCAGTGATGAGGAGGCAGTAATTAAGAGGCACTGATAGGCACTGGTTGGCACTGATAAGGAGGCAGTGATGAAGCTGCACTGATAAGGAGGCAGTGATTAAGCGGCACTGATGGACACTGGTTGGCACGGATAAGGAGGCAGTGATGAAGCTGCACTGATAGGGAGGCAGTGATTAAGAGGCACTGATAGGCACTGGTTGGCACTGATAAGGAGGCAGTGATCAAGCGGCACTGGTTGGCACTGATAAGGAGGCAGTGATGAAGCTGCACTGATGGGCACTGATGAGGCAGTGATTAAGCGGCACTGATGGGCACTGGTTGGCACGGAAAAGGTGGCAGTGATGAAGCTGCACTGATAAGGAGACAGTGATTAAGCAGCACTGGTTGGCACGGATAAGGAGGCAGTGATAATGCTGCACTTATAAGGAGGCAGTGATTAAGTGGCACTGATGGGCACTTGTTGGCACTGATAAGGAGGCAGTGATGAAGCTGCAGTGATGAGGAGGCAGTAATTAAGAGGCACTGATAGGCACTGGTTGGCACTGATAAGGAGGCAGTGATGAAGCTGCACTGATAAGGAGGCAGTGATTAAGCGGCACTGATGGGCACTGGTTGGCACGAATAAGGTGGCAGTGATGAAGCTGTACTGATAAGGAGGCAGTGATTAAGCGGCACTGATGGGCACTGGTTGGCACTGATAAAGAGGCAGTGATGAAGCTGCACTGATAAGGAGGCAGTGATTAAGTGGCACTGAAAGGCACTAGTTGGCACTGATAAGGAGGCAGTAAGTAAGCGGTACTGGTTGGCACCGATAAGGTGGCAGTGATAAAGCTGTACTGATAAGGAGGCAGTGATTAAGAGGCACTGATGGGCACTGATGAGGAGGCAGTGATTAAGCGGCACTGGTTATCACTGATAAGGAGGCAGTGATGAAGCTGCACTGATAAGGAGGCAGTGATTAAGCGGCACTGATGGGCACTGGTTGGCACAGATAAGGTGACAGTGATGAAGCTGCACTGATAAGGAGGCAGTGATTAAGCGGCACTGGTTGGCACGGATAAGGAGGCAGTGATTAAGCGGCACTGATTGGCACTGATAAGGAGGCAGTGATGAAGCTGCACTGATAAGGAGGCAGTGATGGGCACTGATGAGGAGGCAGTGATTAAGCGGCACTGATGGGCACTGGTTGGCACTGATAAGGAGGCAGTGATGAAGCTGCACTGATAAGGAGGCAGTGATGAAGCTGCACTGATAAGGAGGCAGTGATGAAGCTGCACTGATAAGGAGGCAGTGATTAAGCGGCACTGATAGGGAGGCAGTGATTAAGAGGCACTGATAGGCACTGGTTGGCACTGATAAGGAGGCAGTGATCAAGCGGCACTGGTTGGCACTGATAAGAAGGCAGTGATGAAGCTGCACTGATGGGCACTGGCTGGCACTGATGAGGCAGTGATTAAGCGGCACTGGTTGGCACGGAAAAGGTGGCAGTGATGAAGCTGCACTGATAAGGAGACAGTGATTAAGCAGCACTGGTTGGCACGGATAAGGAGGCAGTGATGAAGCTGCACTTATAAGGAGGCAGTGATGAAGCTGCACTGATAAGGAGGCAGTGGTTAAGAGGCACTGATAAGGAGGCAGTGATTAAGCGGCATTGATGGGCACTGGTTGGCACTGATAAAGAGGCAGTGATGAAGCTGCACTGATAAGGAGGCAGTGATTAAGTGGCACTGATGGGCACTTGTTGGCACTGATAAGGAGGCAGTGATGAAGCTGCACTGATAGACGGCACTGGTTGGCACTAATACACGGCACCGATGGGCACTGTTGGGGCTGCACTGATCTTTAGGACACGGACGATCATTGTCCTGGTTATCAGTGTAGATGTCCCCTTTTACACGAGCCATTTCCTGTCTCTCTCCTCTTTTCACGCTGTGACAGCAGGAGGAAAGGAATGTCGATAACCGGCAAGTTTACATCGTAGTAAAAGAGCTTCTGTGATTGGCTTTTAACCCCAATTTTTGATCAGCTGTTCTGAAAGACACAGTGATCGGAGTGCACTGGGTGTGCGCCGCACCTGGATGACCAGATTGTAGCCGTCATTCGGTCCCCTGGGGGGCGGCACCACTCCAGGAAAATGCCTTGTTTGCCTCACAGCAGATCCTCCCCTCCATGCTGCCTATTACAAATAGCATTGTAAATGAAATAAGATGGCCATACACTATACAATTGTCCTTTTCAATTTTCATTAGATTTATCTTTAACTATGTAGTACAAGGGCCTGCCTGCATGCAAACTGAAAGTGTTTAGATTTGACCTCCTAAAATATATAGTAAATCTAAAGGAAAGTTGTACAAGAAAATTTTATGAATGAAAATAAAAAAACATTTTGTGTTCTCCCTCTTGGTACTTCTCCGAGTCCTTTCCCCGGACTGTGCACAGGAGCCTCAACTCTCTAGGCCACTTGCCGACCGCCGCATGTACATATACGTCCTAACTTTGGCGGCGGATATCATTGTTATGGCAGCAGCTAGCTGCCATAACCCCGGTATCCCCATTTTCGGATACAAGATAAAATGGTCTCTGCGCCAGATTCGCCGCAAGATCACTTTTATCGGTGGCGGGAGAGGGCCCCCTCTCCCGCCACGATCCGGTGCCCTCCGCCGCTTACCGGAGCCGTCTGAGCCAGCAGCGGAGGTGATCGCGTCCTTTCCCTAGCTGTGCATGGAGACAAGTGAGGGGAAGATGGCGCCCACCCGTCTCCATGACACTGCATGGCGGAAGCAACGTCAAAACATCACTTCCGCCCATACGTCTTAAAGGTACATTTTTTCAATGTCATTTTTTTGTATTTTTTTTTTTAATTACATTTAAGTCCAAATATGAGATCTGAGTTTTTTTTTTTGACCCCAGATCTCATATTTAAGGGGACCTGTCATGCTTTTTTCTATTACAAAGGATGTTTACATTCCTTGTAATAGAAATAAAAGTGACACCATTTTTTTTTTTAAACAGTGTAAAAATAAATAAAATCAAGTAAAATAAATAAGAAAAAAAAAAAATGTTTTAAGCGCCCCGTCCCGACGAGCTTGCGCGCAGAAGCGAACGCATACGTGAAAACGGTGGTCAAACCACATACATGAAGTATCGCCGCGATCGTTAGAGCGAGAGCAATAATTCTAGCCCTAGACCTCCTCTGTAACGCAAAACATGCAACCTGCAGAATTTTTTAAACGTCACCTATGGAGATTTTTGAGGGTAAAAGTTTGACGCCATTCCACGAGCGGGCGCAATTTTGAAGCGTGACATGTTGGGTATCAATTTACTTGGTGTCACATTATCTTTCACAACGTAAAAAAAAAATTGGGCTTACTTTACTGTTGTCTTATTTTCTTATTCAAAAAAGTGATTTTTTTCCAAAAAAAAGCGCGCTTGGAAGACCGCTGCGCAAATACGGTGTAAAAAAAAAATATTGCAATGACCGTCATTTTATTCTCTAGGGTGTTAGAAAAAAAAAAAACATGTATAATGTTTGGGGGTTCTAAGTAATTTTCTAGCAAAAAAAAAAAAAAAAAAACTGTTTTAAACATGTAAACACCTAAATTCCAAAACGAGGCTGGTCTTTAAGGGTCTAGGGTCTCTCTCTCCTTCTACACTCCACACTCCTCGCATGTACATACTACCCGCCATCATACCCTCCACTCTTCTTTTCCTACTCAGGTTTACTGCCATTGTAGAATGCCATCATAATGGCATCATGGACAAAGTAATGTATTGGGGCCCCTACTAGGCATACACAGTGCACCACAGACAACAGTGAGTGTGGCTAAATTATGCTTCATATTGGGCTTGGCTTTTTAGTTTGAGTAGAAATTTTAGATAAAATTTTTTTTACAGTTTTTTATTATAATTTTTTAAATGTTTTATGTTTTTTGGTGAGTTTTTTTCGTTTCTTTGGTGAGATATCAAGGGTCTAAACCAGGGATCTCCAAACTACGGCCCTCCAGCTGTTCCGGGAAACTGCAAGTCCCATGAGGCTTTGTAAAACTCTGACATTCACAGACATGACTCGGCATGATGGGAATTGTAGTTCCTGAACAACTGGAGGGCCATAGTTTGGAGACCCCTGGTCTAAACAGAGCCCTGATATCTCACTTTTGAAACCAAGAAAGGGACTGAGAACCCCGTCCTTCTCTGTAGCCTCAGCTGTACTGCAGTTTAACCACTTGAGGTCCGGGCCATAGCCGAATGATGGCCACAGCGCGGACCTCAATTTCCGGGAGGCCGTCATAGGAAGTCCTCCCCTGTCAGGGAGAGTCGGATGATCACAGATCCGAGTAAGGGGCCGATCAGCCAATGACAGCTGATCACATGATGTAAACAAAAGCTCGGTAATCGTTTTTTAGCATGAGGAGAGAAAAAAGCCGCTCACCGGCTTATGTTAAAGGGACATCGGTCCCGAAGAGGAAGGAGGCACACATGCCTCATCTGTGCCAGCCAGTGCCACCTGCCATTGCCACCTGCCAGTGCCCACAGTGCCACCTATCAATGCCCACAAGTGCCACCTATCAATGCCCACCAGTGGTGCCAATCAGTGCCACCTAGCAGTGCTGCCATCAGTGTAAGTAATCAGTGCCCATTATTGCCACCCATTAGTGCCCATCACTGCCACCTATCGGTGCCCATCAGTGCCGCCTCATCAGCATACATCAATGAAGGAGAAAAATTACCTGTTTTCAAGATTTTACAAAAAAAAAAAAAAAAATTTTTTTTAAAATGTGGTCTTTTTCAATTTTTTTAACAAAAAATAAAAACCGCAGAGGTGATCAAATACCACCAAAAGAAAGCTCTATTTGTGGGGAAAAAATGATAAAAAATTTAATTTGGGTACAGCGTTGTATGACCGCGCAATTGCCATTCAAAGTGCGACAGCGCTGAAAGCTGAAAATTGGCTTGGACAGGAGGGGGGTTTAAGTGCCCAGTAAGCAAGTGGTTAATGAACAGGAGATAGAGGCTCCTGTTAATTCATAAACAAAAGCATAGTAAACAGTTCAGTACGCTTTCAGTTATGAATGAACACAGTGAGTGATCAGTGCCGATCACTCACTGTGTTCATTTAGAAAAGGAAGGGGGTTTGTAAATTACATTTACCAGCCCCTTTCCCCGGCCTCCATCCTAAAGATCCCCTATAACACTCAGCGGGGGAGAAGCCAGCAGAGCTGTGGGGGAGGGGCACACAGTTATTTTTTTTATCGCTTTTATTATTTTTCCCATTATGGATGTGAGTGGGGCCTCATGTCTAAGTTTTGCCTAAGGCCTCACAAAGCCTAGAGCCGCCTCTGGGGACAGCCAGTACAGATGTAGGGGCCCCGAGTGTCTCCAGGGGCCCCATGAGACTCTCCGTCCTGACGAGTTTGTGCTGAATAAAGTCCGGAGCGCATTGCAAGTTCCGACACTGAGCTCCGGTAACCGGCTGGCCTGCAGGGGGCGCTCTAGTGTGGTCACCCCAGACCCCCCCCCCACACAGCAATCGCCCCTCCATCCCTCCTCCCCGCTGACAGGCTGTACACCGAGGAACCTTCCCCCCCTCTGATCTTCTCATCTACACACCCAGGAGGAGGGGGAGGGGACAACGATCGGAGGTCTGTCACTGTGTATAGTATACGGATGGATACATGGGGGGGGAGGGGATTTGTGCAGACGGAATCAAAGATATTCAGTCTGCCACAGAGAACCAATGGGCATAGGACATGTCAGAAGGTTCCCTCTGTGTCCTCATCACAGGGGCCCCTCTTTTTCCTTATCACAGGGGCCCCTCCTTTTCCTTATCACAGGGGCCCCTCTTTTTTCCCTTTAACAGGGGTCCCTCTCCTGCCCCAGACCTAAAGTTGTGTAAGGGGCCCGAAAATTTCTGATGGGTCCGTGTGTGACGGGGGGGGGGGCAATAGAGAGCTGGACCCGGCTTGTACTGTGATGACCTGTCAGTGTTTTCTCTTCTCCTTTCTGGTTTGAGGGAAGAGAGATCACTTTTCACACTCAGGATCAGAGCTGTCATTAGAGATCACAGGGGCCCCGAACACCCTACCTGACAGGGGCCCCGAACACCCTACCTGAGAGGGGCCCCGAACACCCTACCTGGCAGGGGCCCCGAACACCCTACCTGACAGGGGCCCCGAATACCCTACCTGAGAGGGGCCCCGAACACCCTACCTGGCAGGGGCCCCGAACACCCTACCTGACAGGGGCCCCGAACACCCTACTTGACAGGGGCCCCGAACACCCTACTTGACAGGGGCCCCGAACACCCTACCTGAGAGGGGCCCCGAACACCCTACCTGGCAGGGGCCCCGAACACCCTACCTGACAGGGGCCCCGAACACCCTACTTGACAGGGGCCCCGAACACCCTACTTGACAGGGGCCCCGAACACCTTAACAGCATAAATCCTTCCCAATCCCTCCTCCCAGCACAAATCACTACTTCTAGCGCAGATCCCATGAATTCCTCCAACCAGCACAAATCCAACCAATCCCTCCTCCTTACACAACCCCCCCATCCCTCCTAGTACAAATCCCCCTCCCCATCCCTCCTCTTAGCACAAATCCCCCTCCCCATCCCTCGTCTTAGCACAAACCCCCCTCCCCATCCCTCGTCTTAGCACAAACCCCCCTCCCCATTGCTCCTCTTAGCACAAATCCCCCCTGTCCCTCCTCTTTGCACAAATCCCCCTCCCCATCCCTCCTCTTAGCACAAATCCCCCCCGTCCCTCCTCTTAGCACAAATCCCCCCATCCCTCGTCTAGCACAAATCCCCCCATCCCTCGTCTAGCACAAATCCCCCTCCCCATCCCTCGTCTTAGCACAAATCCCCCCATCCCTCCTCTTAGAACAAATCCCCCTCCCCATCCTTCCTCTTAGCACAAATCCCCCCTCCCCATCCCTCCTCTTAGCACAAATCCCCCCCTTCCCTCCTCTTAGCACAAATCTCCCTCCCCATCCCTCCTCTTAGCACAAATTCCCCTCCCCATCCCTCCTCTTAGCACAAATCCCCCCCGTCCCTCCTCTTAGCACAAATCCCCCCCGTCCCTCCTCTTAGAACAACTCCCCCTCCCCATCCCTCCTCTTAGCACAAATCCCCCTCCCCCTTCTTAGCACAAATTCAACCCCCCCCCCCATCCCTCCTCTTAGCACAAATCTCCCCCATCCCTCCTCTTAGCACAAATCCCCCTCCCCATCCCTCCTCTTAGCACAAATCCCCCCCATCCCTCCTCTTAGCACAAATCCCCCTCCCCATCCCTCCTCTTAGCACAAATCCCCCTCCCCATCCCTCCTCTTAGCACAAATCCCCCTCCCCATCCCTCCTCTTAGCACAAATCCCCCTCCCCATCCCTCCTCTTAGCACAAATCCCCCCCCATCCCTCCTCTTAGCACAAATCCCCCTCCCCATCCCTCCTCTTAGCACAAATCCCCCCCGTCCCTCTTCTTAGCACAAATCCCCCTCCCCATCCCTCCTCTTAGCACAAATCCCCCTCCCCATCCCTCCTCTTAGCACAAATCCCCCTCCCCATCCCTCGTCTTAGCACAAATCCCCCCCATCCCTCCTCTTAGAACAAATCCCCCTCCTCTTAGCACAAATCCCCCTCCCCATCCCTCCTCTTAGCACAAATCCCCCCCGTCCCTCCTCTTAGCACAAATCCCCCCCGTCCCTCCTCTTAGCAAAAATCCCCCTCCCCATCCCTCCTCTTAGCACAAATCCCCCTCCCCCTTCTTAGCACAAATTCCCCCCCCCCCGTCCCTCCTCTTAGCACAAATCTCCCCCATCCCTCCTCTTAGCACAAATCCCCCTTCCCATCCCTCCTCTTAGCACAAATCCCCCCCGTCCCTCCTCTTAGCACAAATCCCCCTCCCCATCCCTCCTCTTAGCACAAATCCCCCCGTCCCTCCTCTTAGCACAAATCCCCCTCCCCATCCCTCCTCTTAGCACAAATCCCCCTCCCCATCCTTCGTCTTAGCACAAATCCCCCCCATCCCTCCTCTTAGAACAAATCCCCCTCCCCATCCCTCCTCTTAGAACAAATCCCGCTCCCCATCCCTCGTCTTAGCACAAATCCCCCCCATCCCTCCTCTTAGCACAAATCCCCCCCATCCCTCCTCTTAGCACAAATCCCCCCCGTCCTTCCTCTTAGCACAAATCCCCCCCGTCCCTCCTCTTAGCACAAATCCCCCCCGTCCCTCCTCTTAGAACAAATCCCCCTCCCCATCCCTCGTCTTAACACAAATCCCCCCCGTCCCTCCTCTTAGCAAAAACCCCCCCCATCCCTTCTCTTAGCACAAATTCCCCTCCCCATCCCTCCTCTTAGCACAAATCCCCCCCATCCCTCCTCTTAGCACAAATCCCCCTCCCCACCCTTGCCCATAAATGCAAAATATTAGTGCTGCCTCATCAGTGCAGCCTATTAGTGCCCATCAGTGCTGCCTCATCAGCACCCATTTACTGACAGAAAGAAAAACTTTTTTTTTTCAACATTTTCGGTCTTTATGTTTTTCCTAAAAAAAGAAAAAAATCCCAGCAGTGAATAAATACCACCAAAAGAAAGCTCTATTTGTGTGAAGAGCATGAGCATGTAGCATGACCGCACAATTGTCATTCAAAGTGTGACCGCACTGAAAGCTGAAAAATGGGCTGGGCAGGAAGGGGGTGAAAGTGCCCGGTAGATAAGTGGTTAATTATATGTAAAATCTATAAAAGGATATAATATTTATTTGGCTACAGCGTTACTTGAAGAGAGAGAGGGGGGGAAGTTTTTGCAGTTTAGACACTAGGGGGAGCCCTCATAGGCTCCGTGTTATTACTCTGCTTTAACTTCTAAGACAAATTATACCCCACATACTCCCATACTAGTATTGTGAAACAAAGCAGTAGAGCACAATTATTGCTTCAAGAATGCATTCAGGAGGTAAGTCGGAAGTCCCACTGACCCGGTCACCCAACAAATACTAGGGGTGAAACCGTGTATAGAGCCAACCAGTTCCACACACAAGTACACAGCACAAGAATATACTTCACCCCATTCTCTGGCAGATTCAGGTTCACGGTATCCTTTGGGAGAGAGTGTCCCAGATATCTCATGGATGCCCCTTCCTCTTCCATACCACGAGTACTAAATCTTGTGTATAAGATGAGCAGCAAGAGGTAAGGAATCCATTCCCCCGGGTGTAGGCTCTCCGCACTGCTAGGACTCCTCATTACACCTCACAAACCAGAATGGCATAACGAGTATTATGGGGACAAGGAAATGCTTCGCAAGTCTAGCTCTGGGCTCGTGCACATACAGTATCTCACAAAAGTAAGTACACCCCTCACATTTTTGTAAATATTTTATTCTATCTTTTCATGTGATAACACTGAAGAAATTACACTTTGCTACAATGTAGTGAGTGTACAGCTTGTATAACAGTGTCAATTTTCTGTCCCCTCAAAATAACTCAACACACAGCCAATAATGTCTAAACTGCTGGCAACAAAAGTGAGTACACCCCTAGGTGAAAATGTCCAAATTGGGCCCATTTAGCCATTTACCTCCCCGGTGTCATGTGACTTGTTAGTGTTACAAGGTCTCAGGTGTGAATGAGGAGCAGGTGTGTTAAATTTGATGTTATCGCTCTCACTCTTAGATGGCATTGGACTGCACACACACACAGTTTGATTACCGCCCCTATCCACATTTCTTAATGCTGGGAGATGAGCAGCCCTTGGAGGAGATGGGGGGCAGTAATCAAACTGTGTGTGTGTGTGTACAGTCCGATGCCATCTCCCCACTCTGCCACTTCTCTCACTGCTCCTGGATGCCATTCCCCTATCCCGGCTGCGGGTGATGGTGGGAGGAGATCAGCAGCCAGTCAGGCATCACATCAAAGGGAGGGCTGGGTAGGGGACACAACTGAAATCTGGGTGGAAATTAGCACCCCCCTGGATCCACCTTGTCTGTGTCTCTCCATCCAGCAGCTGAAAGCTGGCGAGAGGGAGAGAGGAAGAAACTGGCTTTAAGTTTGCTGTAGAGAGCAGCACAGGGCATCGTTCTGCAATTGCTCTTACCCACCGCACCGTCCAATCTGCCTGCTGTCTGGGCCCCCTATAGGAGCACCGTGGAACAACCCTGATGATCATGCTGCTCAGGATCATTCAGTGACGCAGTATAAAGTCACATACAATAATAAGTTACTAAGACTCACACCCAGCACATGAGACAAGAGAAGTGGTACTGTGCAGGGTCCATACATGCAAAATAATAACAGATACTGAGAATTATACCCAGCATACAGGACAAGAGAAGTGGCACTTAGCAGATTCCATACATACAGAATAAGAACCGATACCGAGAATTACACTCGGCATACAGGACAAGAGAAGTGGTACTGTGCAGGGTCCATACATAGAGAATAAGAACACATACTGGGAATTATGCCCAACATACACAGCCATTAACCCGCACGCCGATGTACGTCGGCAGAATGGCACAGGTGCGTAAAAGGTCGTCCCTTCATAATCCCGGGCTGGCGGCGTGTGCCTGCGGGTCCTATGGACTTGATGTTCACCAGTGGCCCGCGATTGTGACAAGGAGAGGCAGAATGGGGAAATGCCTATGTAATGTCTACTGCTCCCTGTGATAGGGAACAGTGATTTCATGTCCTAGGTAGCCCATCCCCCCTACAGTTAGTACACGGTGAGGGAATAAACACTCCAGACATTTACCACTGAAAAGGAGTTCCTTCACCCTGATTGAACTACCACCTCTCAGGTGAACACTCCAGACATTCACCACTGAAAAGTAGTCAATTCACCCTGATTGGACTACCCCCCCCCCCCCCCCAGGTGAACACTCCAGACGTTTACCACTGAAAAGGAGTTGCTTCACCCTGATTGAACTACCACCTCTCAGGTGAACACTCCAGACATTTACCACTGAAAAGTAGTCGCTTCACCCTGACTGAAATACCACCTCTCAGGTGAACACTCCAGACATTCACCACTGAAAAGTAGTCGCTTCATCCTGATTGAACTACCACCTTTCAGGTGAACACTCCAGACATTCACCACTGAAAAGTAGTCAATTCACCCTGATTGGACTACCCCCCCCCCCCCCCCCCAGGAGAACACTCCAGACGTTTACCACTGAAAAGGAGTTTCTTCACCCTGATTGAACTACCACCTCTCAGGTGAACACTCCAGACATTCACCACTGAAAAGGAGTCGCTTCATCCTGATTGAACTACCACCTTTCAGGTGAACACTCCAAACATTCACCACTGAAAAGGAGTCACTTCAGAGTTTAGTGTCACTTTATTAACATCTTAGAAAAAAGGAGAGGAATTAGCTGGCTATAAGGGGTGGATTAACACTGAAAAGGAGTCGCTTCCTCTTGATAGAACTACCACCTCTCAGATGAACACTCCAGATGTTTACCACTGAAAAGGAGTTGCTTCATCCTGATTGAACTACCACCTCTCAGATGAACACTCCAGACATTTACAACTGAAAAGGAGTCGCTTCCTCTTGATAGAACTACCACCTCTCAGATGAACACTCCAGACATTTACCACTGAAAAGGAGTTGCTTCATCCTGATTGAACTACCACCTCTCAGGTGAACACTCCAGATGTTTACCACTGAAAAGGAGTCAATTCACCCTGATTGGACTACCACCTCTCAGATGAACACTCCAGACATTTACCAATGAAAAGGAGTCGCTTCACCCTGATTGAAATACCACCTCTCAGATGAACACTCCAGATGTTTACCACTGAAAAAGAGTTGCTTCATCCTGATTGAGCTACCACCTCTCAGGTGAACACTCAAGACATTTACCACTGAAAAGGAGTCAATTCACCCTGATTGGACTACCCCCCCCCCCCCCCCCCCCCCCAGGTAAACACTCCAGATGTTTACCAATGAAAAGGAGTCACTTCAGAGTTTAGTGTCACTTTATTAACATCTTAGAAAAAAGGAGAGGAATTAGCTGGCTATAAGGGGTGGATTAACACTGAAAAGGAGTCGCTTCCTCTTGATAGAACTACCACCTCTCAGATGAACACTCCAGATGTTTACCACTGAAAAGGAGTTGCTTCATCCTGATTGAACTACCACCTCTCAGATGAACACTCCAGACATTTACCACTGAAAAGGAGTCGCTTCCTCTTGATAGAACTACCACCTCTCAGATGAACACTCAAGACATTTACCACTGAAAAGGAGTTGCTTCATCCTGATTGAACTACCACCTCTCAGGTGAACACTCCAGATGTTTACCACTGAAAAGGAGTCAATTCACCCTGATTGGACTACCACCTCTCAGGTGAACACTCAAGACATTTACCACTGAAAAGGAGTCAATTCACCCTGATTGGACTACCACCTCTCAGATGAACACTCCAGACATTTACCAATGAAAAGGAGTCGCTTCACCCTGATTGAAATACCACCTCTCAGATGAACACTCCAGATGTTTACCACTGAAAAAGAGTTGCTTCATCCTGATTGAGCTACCACCTCTCAGGTGAACACTCAAGACATTTACCACTGAAAAGGAGTCAATTCACCCTGATTGGACTACCCCCCCCCCCCCCCCCAGGTAAACACTCCAGATGTTTACCAATGAAAAGGAGTCACTTCAGAGTTTAGTGTCACTTTATTAACATCTTAGAAAAAAGGAGAGGAATTAGCTGGCTATAAGGGGTGGATTAACACTGAAAAGGAGTCGCTTCATCTTGATAGAACTACCACCTCTCAGATGAACACTCCAGACATTTACCACTGAAAAGGAGTCGCTTCACCCTGATTGGACTCCCCCCCAGGTAAACACTCCAGATGTTTACCAATGAAAAGGAGTCGCTTCACCTTGATTGAAATACCACCTCTCAGGTGAATTGACTCCTTTTCAGTGGTAAATGTCTGGAGTGTTCACCTGAGAGGTGGTAGTTCAATCAGGGTGAAGCGACTACTTTTCAGTGGTGAATGACTACCACCTCTCATTCACCACTGAAAAGTAGTCGCTTCACCCTGATTGAACTACCACCCTTCAGGTGAACACTCCAGGTGTTTACCACTGAAAAGGAGTCGCTTCACCCTGCTTGAACTACCACCTCCAGATGAACACTCCAGTCATTCACCACTGAAAAGTAGTCGCTTCACCCTGATTGAACTACCACCTCTCAGGTGAACACTCCAGACAATTACCACTGAAAATGAGTCGCATCACCCTGATTGAACTACCACCTCTCAGGTGAACACTCCAGACATTTACCACTGAAAAGGAGTCAATTCACCCTGATTGGACTACCACCCCTCAGGTGAACACTCCAGATGTTTACCACTGAAAAGGAGTCGCTTCACCCTGCTTGAACTACCACCTCCAGATGAACACTCCAGATGTTTACCACTGAAAAGGAGTCGCTTCATCCTGATTGAGTTACCACCTCTCAGGTGAACACTCCAGACATTTACCACTGAAAAGGAGTCGCTTCATCCTGATTGAGCTACCACCTCTCAGGTGAACACTCAAGACATTTACCACTGAAAAGGAGTCAATTCACCCTGATTGGACTACCCCCCCCAGGTAAACACTCCAGATGTTTACCAATGAAAAGGAGTCGCTTCACCCTGATTAAACTACCACCTCTCAGGTGAACACTCCAGACATTCACCACTGAAAAGTAGTCGCTTCACCCTGATTGAACTATCACCTCTCAGGTGAACACTCCAGACAATTACCACTGAAAATTAGTCGCATCACCCTGATTGAACTACCACCTCTCAGGTGAACACTCCAGACATTTACCACTGAAAAGGAGTCGCTTCACCCTGATTGAACTACCACCTCTTAGATGAACACTCCAGATGTTTACCACTGAAAAGGAGTCGCTTCATCCTGATTGAACTACCACCTCTCAGGTGAACACTCCAGACATTTACCACTGAAAAGGAGTCGCTTCACCCTTATTGAACTGCCACCTCTCAGGTGAACACTCCAGACGTTTACCACTGAAAAGGAGTCGCTTCACCCTGATTGAACTACCACCTCTCAGGTGAACACTCCAGACATTTACCACTGAAAAGGAGTCGCTTCACCCTTATTGAACTGCCACCTCTCAGGTGAACACTCCAGACGTTTACCACTGAAAAGGAGTCGCTTCACCCTGATTGAACTACCACCTCTCAGGTGAACACTCCAGACATTTACCACTGAAAAGGAGTCAATTCACCCTGATTGGACTACCACCCCTCAGGTGAGCACTCCAGATGTTTACCACTGAAAAGGAGTCGCTTCACCCTGATTGAACTACCACCTCTCAGATGAACATTCCAGATATTTACCACTGAAAAGGAGTTGCTTCATCCTGATTGAGCTACCACCTCTCAGTTGAACACTCCAGACATTCACCACTGAAAAGGAGTCGCTTCACCCTGATTGAACTACAACATCTCAGGTGAACACTCCAGACATTTACCACTGAAAAGGAGTCGCTTCACCCTGATTGAACTACCACCTCTCAGGTGAACACTCCAGATGTTTACCACTGAAAAGGAGTCAATTCACCCTGATTGGACTACCACCCCTCAGGTGAACACTCCAGACGTTTACCACTGAAAAGGAGTCGCTTCATCCTGATTGAGCTACCACCTCTCAGGTGAACACTCCAGACATTCACCACTGAAAAGGAGTTGCTTCATCCTGATTGAACTACCACCTCTCAGGTGAACACTCAAGACATTTACCACTGAAAAGGAGTCAATTCTCCCTGATTGGACTACCCCCCCCCCTCCCCCCCAGGTAAACACTCCAGATGTTTACCAATGAAAAGGAGTCGCTTCACCCTGATTGAAATACCACCTCTCAGGTGAACACTCCAGTCATTCACCACTGAAAAGTAGTCGCTTCACCCTGATTGAACTACCACCTCTCAGGTGAACACTCCAGACATTTACCACTGAAAAGGAGTCAATTCACCCTGATTGGACTACCACCTCTCAGATGAACACTCCAGACATTTACCACTGAAAAGGAGTCGCTTCACCCTGATTGAACTACCACCTCTCAGATGAACACTCCAGATGTTTACCACTGAAAAAGAGTTGCTTCATCCTGATTGAGCTACCACCTCTCAGGTGAACACTCAAGACATTTACCACTGAAAAGGAGTCAATTCACCCTGATTGGACTACCCCCCCCCCCCCCCCCCCCAGGTAAACACTCCAGATGTTTACCAATGAAAAGGAGTCGCTTCACCTTGATTGAAATACCACCTCTCAGGTGAACACTCCAGTCATTCACCACTGAAAAGTAGTCGCTTCACCCTGATTGAACTACCACCTCTCAGGTGAACACTCCAGACATTTACCACTGAAAAGGAGTCGCTTCACCCTTATTGAACTGCCACCTCTCAGGTGGACACTCCAGACGTTTACCACTGAAAAGGAGTCGCTTCACCCTGATTGAACTACCACCTCTCAGGTGAACACTCCAGACATTCACCACTGAAAAGTAGTCGCTTCACCCTGATTGAACTACCACCTCTCAGGTGAACACTCCAGACATTTACCACTGAAAAGGAGTCAATTCACCCTGATTGGACTACCACCCCTCAGGTGAGCACTCCAGATGTTTACCACTGAAAAGGAGTCGCTTCACCCTGATTGAACTACCACCTCTCAGATGAACACTCCAGACATTTACCACTGAAAAAGAGTCGCTTCATCCTGATTGAGCTACCACCTCTCAGATGAACATTCCAGATATTTACCACTGAAAAGGAGTTGCTTCATCCTGATTGAGCTACCACCTCTCAGTTGAACACTCCAGACATTCACCACTGAAAAGGAGTCGCTTCACCCTGATTGAACTACAACATCTCAGGTGAACACTCCAGACATTTACCACTGAAAAGGAGTCGCTTCACCCTGATTGAACTACCACCTCTCAGGTGAACACTCCAGATGTTTACCACTGAAACGGAGTCAATTCACCCTGATTGGACTACCACCCCTCAGGTGAACACTCCAGACGTTTACCACTGAAAAGGAGTCGCTTCATCCTGATTGAGCTACCACCTCTCAGGTGAACACTCCAGACATTCACCACTGAAAAGGAGTTGCTTCATCCTGATTGAACTACCACCTCTCAGGTGAACACTCAAGACATTTACCACTGAAAAGGAGTCAATTCTCCCTGATTGGACTACCCCCCCCCCTCTCCCCCAGGTAAACACTCCAGATGTTTACCAATGAAAAGGAGTCGCTTCACCCTGATTGAAATACCACCTCTCAGGTGAACACTCCAGTCATTCACCACTGAAAAGTAGTCGCTTCACCCTGATTGAACTACCACCTCTCAGGTGAACACTCCAGACATTTACCACTGAAAAGGAGTCAATTCACCCTGATTGGACTACCACCTCTCAGATGAACACTCCAGACATTTACCACTGAAAAGGAGTCGCTTCACCCTGATTGAACTACCACCTCTCAGATGAACACTCCAGATGTTTACCACTGAAAAAGAGTTGCTTCATCCTGATTGAACTACAACATCTCAGGTGAACACTCCAGACATTTACCACTGAAAAGGAGTCGCTTCACCCTGATTGAACTACCACCTCTCAGGTGAACACTCCAGATGTTTACCACTGAAAAGGAGTCAATTCACCCTGATTGGACTACCACCCCTCAGGTGAACACTCCAGACGTTTACCACTGAAAAGGAGTCGCTTCATCCTGATTGAGCTACCACCTCTCAGGTGAACACTCCAGACATTCACCACTGAAAAGGAGTTGCTTCATCCTGATTGAACTACCACCTCTCAGGTGAACACTCAAGACATTTACCACTGAAAAGGAGTCAATTCTCCCTGATTGGACTACCCCCCCCCCCCCTCCCCCCCAGGTAAACACTCCAGATGTTTACCAATGAAAAGGAGTCGCTTCACCCTGATTGAAATACCACCTCTCAGGTGAACACTCCAGTCATTCACCACTGAAAAGTAGTCGCTTCACCCTGATTGAACTACCACCTCTCAGGTGAACACTCCAGACATTTACCACTGAAAAGGAGTCAATTCACCCTGATTGGACTACCACCTCTCAGATGAACACTCCAGACATTTACCACTGAAAAGGAGTCGCTTCACCCTGATTGAACTACCACCTCTCAGATGAACACTCCAGATGTTTACCACTGAAAAAGAGTTGCTTCATCCTGATTGAGCTACCACCTCTCAGGTGAACACTCAAGACATTTACCACTGAAAAGGAGTCAATTCACCCTGATTGGACTACCCCCCCCCCCCCCCCAGGTAAACACTCCAGATGTTTACCAATGAAAAGGAGTCGCTTCACCTTGATTGAACTACCACCTCTCAGGTGAACACTCCAGACATTTACCACTGAAAAGGAGTCAATTCACCCTGATTGGACTACCACCCCTCAGGTGAACACTCCAGATGTTTACCACTGAAAAGGAGTCGCTTCACCCTGCTTGAACTACCACCTCTCAGATGAACACTCCAGATGTTTACCACTGAAAAGGAGTCGCTTCACCCTGATTGAATTACCACCTCTCAGGTGAACACTCAAGACATTTACCACTGAAAAGGAGTCAATTCACCCTGATTGGACTACTCCCCCAGGTGAACACTCCAGACGTTTACCACTGAAAAGGAGTCGCTTCACCCTGATTTATCTACCACCTCTCAGGTGAACACTCCAGACAATTACCACTGAAAATGAATCGCTTCACCCTGATTGAACTACCACCTCTCAGGTGAACACTCCAGACATTTACCACTGAAAGGGAGTCAATTCACCCTGATTGGACTACCACCCCTCAGGTGAACACTCCAGATGTTTACCACTGAAAAGGAGTCGCTTCACCCTGATTGAACTACCACCTCTCAGATGAACACTCCAGATGTTTACCACTGAAAAAGAGTTGCTTCATCCTGATTGAGCTACCACCTCTCAGGTGAACACTCAAGACATTTACCACTGAAAAGGAGTCAATTCACCCTGATTGGACTACCCCCCCCCCCCCCCCCCAGGTAAACACTCCAGATGTTTACCAATGAAAAGGAGTCGCTTCACCCTGATTAAACTACCACCTCTCAGGTGAACACTCCAGACAATTACCACTGAAAATTAGTTGCATCACCCTGATTGAACTACCACCTCTCAGGTGAACACTCCAGACATTTACCACTGAAAAGGAGTCAATTCACCCTGATTGGACTACCACCCCTCAGGTGAACACTCCAGATGTTTACCACTGAAAAGGAGTCGCTTCATCCTGATTGAATTACCACCTCTCAGGTGAACACTCAAGACATTTACCACTGAAAAGGAGTCAATTCACCCTGATTGGACTACTCCCCCAGGTGAACACTCCAGACGTTTACCACTGAAAAGGAGTCGCTTCACCCTGATTTATCTACCACCTCTCAGGTGAACACTCCAGACAATTACCACTGAAAATGAATCGCTTCACCCTGATTGAACTACCACCTCTCAGGTGAACACTCCAGACATTTACCACTGAAAGGGAGTCAATTCACCCTGATTGGACTACCACCCCTCAGGTGAACACTCCAGATGTTTACCACTGAAAAGGAGTCGCTTCACCCTGATTGAACTACCACCTCTCAGATGAACACTCCAGATGTTTACCACTGAAAAAGAGTTGCTTCATCCTGATTGAGCTACCACCTCTCAGGTGAACACTCAAGACATTTACCACTGAAAAGGAGTCAATTCACCCTGATTGGACTACCCCCCCCCCCCCCCCCCAGGTAAACACTCCAGATGTTTACCAATGAAAAGGAGTCGCTTCACCCTGATTAAACTACCACCTCTCAGGTGAACACTCCAGACAATTACCACTGAAAATTAGTTGCATCACCCTGATTGAACTACCACCTCTCAGGTGAACACTCCAGACATTTACCACTGAAAAGGAGTCGCTTCACCCTGCTTGAACTACCACCTCTTAGATGAACACTCCAGATGTTTACCACTGAAAAGGAGTCGCTTCATCCTGATTGAACTACCACCTCTCAGGTGAACACTCCAGACATTTACCACTGAAAAGGAGTCGCTTCACCCTTATTGAACTGCCACCTCTCAGGTGGACACTCCAGACGTTTACCACTGAAAAGGAGTCGCTTCACCCTGATTGAACTACCACCTCTCAGGTGAACACTCCAGACATTCACCACTGAAAAGTAGTCGCTTCACCCTGATTGAACTACCACCTCTCATTTGAACACTCCAGACAATTACCACTGAAAATGAGTCACTTCACCCTGATTGAACTACCACCTCTCAGGTGAACACTCCAGACATTTACCACTGAAAAGGAGTCAATTCACCCTGATTGGACTACCACCCCTCAGGTGAGCACTCCAGATGTTTACCACTGAAAAGGAGTCGCTTCACCCTGATTGAACTACCACCTCTCAGATGAACACTCCAGACATTTACCACTGAAAAAGAGTCGTTTCATCCTGATTGAGCTACCACCTCTCAGATGAACACTCCAGATATTTACCACTGAAAAGGAGTTGCTTCATCCTGATTGAGCTACCACCTCTCAGTTGAACACTCCAGACATTCACCACTGAAAAGGAGTCGCTTCACCCTGATTGAACTACCACCTCTCAGGTGAACACTCCAGACATTTACCACTGAAAAGGAGTCGCTTCACCCTGATTGAACTACCACCTCTCAGGTGAACACTCCAGATGTTTACCACTGAAAAGGAGTCAATTCACCCTGATTGGACTACCACCCCTCAGGTGAACACTCCAGACGTTTACCACTGAAAAGGAGTCGCTTCATCCTGATTGAGCTACCACCTCTCAGGTGAACACTCCAGACATTCACCACTGAAAAGGAGTCGCTTCATCCTGATTGAACTACCACCTCTCAGGTGAACACTCTAGACATTCACCACTGAAAAGAAGTCACTTCAGAGTTTAGTGTCACTTTATTAACATCTTAGAAAAAAGGAGAGGAATTGGCCGGCCATAAGGGGTGGAGGAGGCCGGATTTATTTTTACACTAAACAATATCTTTATTTTTCAGTAAAAATTCATAAACATCCATTAGTTAATGGTACTACTCCCTTTTCCCCTCACGTCTGTTTGGAACGAGCAGTGCACGTTAGTTGCAGTCATGTACACTGCAAAGCCCATAGCATAAAGCCCAGATCCCAAAGCTTACAGCCTAGAGCCCAAAACTCATAGCATAAAGTCCAGAGCATAAAGCCCAGAGCCCAAAGCTTAGAGCCTAGAGTCCAAAGCTCATAGCATAAAGTCTAAAGCCCAAAGCACATAGTTCATAGCCTAAAGTTTAAAGCCCATAGCCCAAAGCCCTTTTCGGGAAGTTGGATCATAAAAAATAATAAATGGACTGGAGTTTAGTGTCACTTCTTTACCAACTTACACAAAAGAAGCGTGATTGGGCAGCTAGGAAAGAAGGAAGCCCACAGCCCAAAAGCCCATAGCCCAAAGCTACTTTTCTTTATCGTACATCGTATGACACAGAGCCTACTTAATGGGTTATGGGCCACCTTCAGGTGTTGACACTGGTAAACCCAATCAAGGAAGTTCACTCCCTATATAACCCCTCCTCCTTCCAGGAGCACATCAGTTTTTTCGCCAGTGTCTAAGGTGTTGGTCATGAGTGAAGATGTGCTCTGAGGAGCTCCAGGAGGGATCCATGCTGGATTTAAAAAGCCTCCACAACCAGATCCATCCACGCCACTGCGGCCACAGGATGGTACCTGGGCCTCGTATTGAAGAGCGAGGTTTTGCCTGTAATGCTTCTCTTTGAGAGCTGGACCCTAGGAACCAGGACTCTTTGTCCTGAGGGGTGCTATGCAAGGCCCAAAGGAGTGAAACCCCTATTAAAAGGGACCCAGTTTTTGAAGGTTTAACTACGCTGCCTGCTGTGATGGGTGAAATTTGGATCTGTCTGTTTACAGCAGTATCCTGCAGCGAGGAAAAGGTAAGAGGAAAGCATAGGAACTGCAAAGTCCACCTATGACTTTTCCTTTAACATATATATAAAGTTGTAATGGCTTAAAAACTCCTCTAGAGGGAGAAAAAATGTATATACCCTGTTGATTCTGTGCTCAACAAGCGTGTGCCCTAGCAGCCGGAGGGGGGCTCTCCTCTCCCCCTAATGGGGAAACAGTGCAGGGGGTACAGGTACTAGATACAGTACATTGATATCCTGTGATAAATGCTAAAAGCTGTTAAACTGCTAAGTACCCCCTCCCCCCGTCCGTCCACGCATCCGCACTCCCAACCCCCCCCCCCCTCGTGGTGTGTGGGGTGGCATTTTTTTAGTAAGGAAAACATTTACTTGTACATAGACTGTAAAGCTATCCCTTCAGAGGGGAGACAGGCTGCATGGCGACTGCAGCCTCCTCTCCTCCTTCTGGCTGTGTCACAAAGCCGTTTCGCGCGCGCGCACAAGGCTGAAAGAATTCATTGAGGAGGGCAAGGTACATGGCTTAACGACGGCGCCATGTGCGGACTCTAAAGCACACAGCGCACTACAATCAGGTTCACACCTGAGGGGCTTAAAAGGTAATGCTCTGAGAACACAAAGTTGTCTACCAGAGCAGCTGAAGCAGGGCTGCCAGAAGACACAGGAACGCTGGAGCACGTGAGGGGGTTTACACAGGCATTTTCATACAGGAAAAGACATCATTGTTTTTAATCTATGCTGTTAGTGTTTTTCCTGCTATTGTCAGAAAATAGATCAGTTCTTAGAGTACCTCTGCTTTGTGCTTGGCACTATGGCTTCTAAAGGCTACTATTAAGGCATCCAAGGTTCCACCCCCAGGCACTGGGAACTCCAGCCATGCCTCCAGATATGGCAAGCCAGGGTGAGTCTTTGGAACTGATTGACGCAACTGCTTCTCACACTTCATCCCCTGTATACGTGACTGAAGATGCATTTTCCTCTGCCCTGCAGGGCTTAGAAGGAAGATTAGCGGCTTTATTCACATCCTCCATCCAAGGTGATAGGAAGTATGCTAGATCCCTCTCTCCCACTCCAAAACCTTTATTAAGGGAACAATGGGGACAAGATGAGGTGTTACCCTGAGACAATCGAGAGGAAATGCAAGCCGATTATTCCACTGCTGAGAAAACAACAGCTGATGAATTAGCTTCACAATCTGAGGTACAAACCCTTACAGAAATGGTTTGTTCCACCTTCATACTACCCCTAACAGAGTTAGCTGAAGGTCCAGTTTTCTCTTGGGTTCTTTAAAACCTTTACAAACCTTTGCATGCATTTTCAGTCCATGCATTACTAGAAAAGCTTATTACGCTGAATGGGATCATCCAGTTAAGCATTGTTTCCCTCCAAAGAGATTCTCAGTTCTCTATTCTATGGAGGAAAAGATTCACAAAAAGGTGGAAAGTTCCAGCAGTTGATGCTGCGATTCCAGTGTGAATAAAAGTCTAACTTGTCCAGTAGACAATGTTCAAATGCTTAAAGATCCAACAGATAAAAAGTTGGAATTCCTGTTAAGATCCTCCTTTTTCTTTAGCAGGGACCGTTACTCAGCCTGCAGTTGCAGCAATAGGTATCTGTCAGTCCTTAAAGGACCAATTCACAAATGCTGTTAAAGAGCTCCCTGCACAACAGGCCGTCAATTGGCCGACTTACCAGAAGCATTATGTTTTGCCATAGATGCTATGTAAGATTCTATTCACCAGGCGTTCCACCTTGCGCTTGAGCTAATACACATGCGTAGAACCCTTTGGTAAAAGATTGGTCTTCCGAAGCACCTTGCAAGAAGCTTCTGACTAGTTTCCCTTTTCATGGGGAGCGACTATTTGGCAATGATTTGGATAAATACATCCAGACGATTTCTAGTGGAAAGAGTACTCTTTTGCCAGTCAAAAGAAAGTATAAACGTCCTTCATTAAACTGACTTTTTTCTCCTGCGCCAGGGGCATCCCCCTCTAGGCAGTGGCGACGGCTTCCACCGTCAGACTCTAGAAGAAGGCCTCAGGGTCAGGTCCAGTCACAGAAAACATTTCAGCCACTATATACCTGATTGAAAATGCTTTTCCTCCGCCCTCCGTCCTGCAGGGCCTAGAAGGAAAATTAGCGACTTTAATCGCATCCACTATCCAAAAGGATTGGAAGAGCGTTAGATCCCCCTCCCTTAGACCCCTTATCAAGGGAACAGTGGGTAGAGGATGAGGGGGTTACCCTCAGGTGATCAAGAAGAAAGGCAAACCGATTACTTCTTACAACTGCAGTTGAACCTTTTTCAGCCTTGCAATCTGAGATATTGCTGGTACAAATCTCTTACAGAGATGGTTCGTGTTTTTTCAAGCTACCTCTAGTATTCAGCTGATAGTTCTGTTTCTTCTTAAGTTCCTTAGAACCTTCACTGCCTTTTTTCATGCGTTAACTGTACATGTACAGATCCACACAGAAATTCAACAGATCCATTCTAGATCTAAAAGAATCCAAATCAGTTCCTGAAGATCGATCTGCTCCTTTCTATGAAGTCGATCAGATCAGTAGTTTCTATCCTACAAGGAGGAAGACTTCTGGTGCCTATCGGCATCAGGGATGCATATCTGCATGTCTATATATATATATATATATATATATATATATATATATATATATATATATATATATATATATATATATATATATATATATATATATGTCCCGCTCAACAAAGGTTTCTGCGGTTCGAAATAGAGCAGCAGCATTTCATTTTATTTGTGCTTGAAAACAAAAAGTGTCAGGGCTTTGTCTTCAAGTGGTTAGAAGAGTGGGTGATGTGTGGCATAAGCTTCTAATGTGCATAAAATACCAGGACAGTTCAACCCCCCCCCCCCCAAGTTACCTCTTTTAGGAAGTAGAGACCACAAGCTATTTGCTAATAGGCATGTGGAGTCCATGGAATATTTTATAATTTGCCACAAGTTTTGGTAATATGACACTTTTTTTTTTTACACAAAGTTGCCACTTAACGATATATTGCTTACACATGTCATGGGTAAATGTGAAATTAAACCCCAAAATACATTCTGCTGCTTCTCCTGAGTATGGGATTACCACATGTGTGAGACTTTTTGGGAGCCTAGCCGTGTACAGGACCCCGAAAACCAAGCACCGCATTAAGACCCCTTTCACACTGGAGGCATTTTTCAGGTGCTTTAGTGCTAAAAATAGTGCATGTAAAGTGCCTGAAAAATGCCTCATCTGCAGTCCCAGTGTGAAAGCCTGAGTGCTTTTACACTGGGGCGCTGCGCTTGCAGGACGTTAAAAAAAGTCCTGCAAGCAGCATCTTTGGGACAGCAAAAGGACCTTCCTCCTCCACCTAATCCTCCTCCCCCTCTATCCTCTATCTTCCTCCTCTATCCTATATCCTCCATCTTCCTTCTTCCTCCTCCTCTATACCATATCCTCCATCTTCCATCTTTCTTCTCCTCTATCCTCCATCTTCCTCCTCCTCCTCCTCTATCCTATATCCTCCATCTTTCTTCTTTCTCCTCCTCTATCCTCCATCTTCCTCCTCCTCCCCCTCTATCCTCTATCCTTCATCTTCCTCCTCCTACTCTATCCTATATCTTCCATCTTTCTCTCCCTCTATTCTCTGTTGTCCCCCTCCTCCATCCTATATCCTCCATCTTCCCCCTACTCTATCCTTCCTTCCCCTCTATCCTCCATTGTCCCTCTCCTGCTCTATCCTATATCTTCCACCTTCCTCCCCCTCTATCCTGTATCTTCCTCCTCCCCCTCTATCCTATATCCTATATCTTCCATGTTCCTCCCCCTCTAACCTCTGTTGTCCCCCTCCTCTATCCTATATCTTCCATGTTCCTCCCCCTCCGTCCTCCGTTGTCCCCCCTCCTCCTCTATCCTATATCTTCCATTTTCCTCCTCCTCTATCCTCTATCTTCCATTTTCCTCCTCCTCTAGCCTCTATCTTCCATCTTCCTCCTCTATCCATCTTCCTCCTCCTAATCTTCCTCCTCCTCCCCCTCTATCCTCTATCCTCCCCCTCCTCTATTCTATATCCTCCATCTTCCTTCTTCCTCCTCCTCTATACCATATCCTCCATCTTCCATCTTTCTTCTCCTCTATCCTCCATCTTCCTCCTCCTCCTCTATCCTATATCCTCCATCTTTCTTCTTTCTCCTCCTTTATCCTCCATCCTCCTCCTCCTAATCCTCCTCCCCCTCTATCCTCTATCCTCCATCCTCCATCCTCCTCTATCCATCTTCCTCCTCCTAATCTTCCTCCTCCTCCCCCTCTATCCTCTATCCTCCCCCTCCTCTATTCTATATCCTCCATCTTCCTTCTTCCTCCTCCTCTATACCATATCCTCCATCTTCCATCTTTCTTCTCCTCTATCCTCCATCTTCCTCCTCCTCCTCTATCCTATATCCTCCATCTTTCTTCTTTCTCCTCCTTTATCCTCCATCCTCCTCCTCCTAATCCTCCTCCCCCTCTATCCTCTATCCTCCATCCTCCATCCTCCATCTTCCTCCTCCTCTATCCTATATCTTCCTCCCCCTCTATCCTCCGTGGTCCCCCTCCTCCTCTATCCTATATCTTCCATGTTCTTCACCCTCTATCCTCCGTGGTCCCCCTCCTCCTCTATCCTATATCTTCCTCCCCCTCTATCCTCCATCTTCCTCCTCCTAATCCTCCTCCCCCTCTATCCTCCATCTTCCTCTTCTATCCTCTATCCTATATCTTCCACCTTCATTCTCCTCCTGTATGCTATATCTTCCATCTTCCTCCCCCTCTATCCAATATCTTCCATCTTCCTCCCCCTCTATCCTGTATCTTCCCCCTCCCCTCTATCCTATATCTTCCATCTTCCTCCCCCTCTATCCTGTATCTTCCCCCTCCCCCTCTATCCTATATCTTCCATTTTCCTCGTCCTCTATCCTCCGTTGTCCCCCTCCCCCTCTATCCTCCATCTTCCTCCTCCTCTATCCTCTATCCTATAACCTTTATCTTCCATCTTCCTTCTCCTCCTCTATCTTATATCTTCCATCTTCCTTCTCTATCCTATATCTTCCATCTTCCTCCCCCTCTATCCTCTGTTGTCCCCCTCCTCCTCTATTCTTTATCTTCCATTTTCCTCCTCCTCTATCCTCTATCTTCCATCTTCTTCCTCCTAATAATCCCCCCTCTATCCTCCTCCTCTATCCTATATCCTCCATCTTCCTTCTTCTTCCTCCTCCTCTATTCTATATCCTTCATCTTTCTTGTTTCTCCTCCTCTATCCTCCATCCTCCATCTTCCTCCTCCTAATCCTCCCCCCTCTATCCTCCTCCTCCTCTATCCTCCATCTTCCTTCTTCTTCCTCCTCCTCTATTCTATATCCTCCATCTTTCTCCTCCTCTATCCTCCATCTTCCTCCTCCTTATCCTCCTCCTCTATCCTATACCTTCCATCTTCCTCCTCCTCTATCCTATATCCTCCATCTTTCTTCTTTCTCCTCCTCTATTCTATATCTTCCATCTTCCTCCTTCTCTATCCTATATCCTCTACCATCAACCTCTATCCTCCATTGTACACCTCTCCCTCTCTCTCTCACTCTCTCGCTCTCCCTCTCGTGCGCGCGCTCTCTTTTGCGCGCGCTCTCTCTCGCTCACTCTTGCTTTCTTCCCTCGCTCTTCCTCGCTCTTCACTCTCTCTTCCCTCACTCTTCTCTCTTCTCTGCATTGTACACCTCTCCCTCTCTCTCTCGCGCTCTCTCGCGCTCTCCCTCTCGTGCGCGCGCTCTCTCTCGCTCGCTCTTACTTTCTTCCTCGCTTTTCTCTTTCTCTTCCCTCACTCTTCTCTCGTTAGCTCTTCCTCTCTCGCTCGCTCTTCCCTCGCTCTTCTCTCGTTCGCTTTTCCTCGCTCGCTCTTCTCTCGTTAGCTCTTCCTCTCTCGTTGGCTCTTTCTGTCTCTCGCTGGCTCTTCTCTCTCTCGCGCACTCTCTCGCTCTTCCTCGCTATTCTCTCTCTCTCTTCTCCCTCTCTTCTCTCTCTTCCCTCACTCTTCTCTCGTTTGCTCTTCCCTCGCTCTTCTCTCGTTAGCTCTTCCTCTCTCTTCGGCTCTTCTCGCTCGTTCTTCCTCGCTCTTCCCTCTCTCTTCTCCCTCTCTTCTCTCTCTCTTCCCTCACTCTTCTCTTGTTCACTCTTCTCTCGTTAGCTCTTCCTCTCTCACTCGCTCTTCCCTTGCTCTTCTCTCGTTTGCTCTTGCTCGCTCTTCTCTCGTTAGCTCTTCCTCTCTTGTTGGCTCCTCTCTCTCTCTCTCGCTCGCTCTTCCTCACTCTTCTCTTTCTTTTCCCTCACTCTTCTCTCAATCGCTCTTCTCTCGTCAGCTCTTCCCTCGCTCTTCTCTCGTTCGCTCTTGCTTGCTCTTCTCTCGCTCGCTCTTCTCTCCCTCTTCCCTCACTCTTCTCTCCTTAGCTCTTCCTCTCTTGTTAGCTCTTCCTCTTTTGTTCGCTATTCTCTCTCGCACGCTCTTCTCTCTCTTTCCTCACTCTTCTCTCGTTAGCTCTTCCTCTCTAGCTTGCTCTTCCCTCGCTCTTCTCTCGTTCACTCTTGCTCGCTCACTCTTCTCTCGTTAGCTCTTCCTCTCTCGTTGGCTCTTCTCTTTCTCGCTGGCTCTTCTCTCTCTCATCTCACTCTTTCACTCTCTTTTCTCACTCTCGCTCTCTCTCCCTCTTTCTCGCTCGCTCTTCCTCGCTTGCTCACTCTTCTCTTGTTATCTCTTCCTCGCTCGCTCTTCTCTCATTAGCTCTTCCCCTTTCGTTCGCTCTTCTCTCGTTAGCTCATGCTTGCTCTTCTCTCTCTCTCGCTCTTCATCTCGCTCGCTCTTATCTGTCACTCTTTCTTTCTCTCTCTCTCTCCCTCTCTCTCGCACTTGCTCGCTCTTCTCTCGTTATCTCTTCCTCTCTCGCTTTTCCTCACTCGCTCTGCTCTCGTTACCTCTTGCTCGCTCTTCTCTCTCTCTTTGTCGCTCTTCCTCTCTCTTGCTCGCTCTTATCTCTCTCTCTCCCTTCCTCGCTCGCTCTTCTCTTGTTAGCTCTACCTCTCTCGCTCGCTCTTCACTCCCTCTCTGTCTTCTCTGTCTTCCCTCGCTCTCTAGCTCTCTCCCCTCGTGCTCTCTAGCTCTCTCCCCTCGTGCTCTCTAGCTCTCTCCCCTCGTGCTCTCTAGCTCTCTCCCCTCGTGCTCTCTCTCTCTCTCCCCTTGCGCTCTCTCTCTCTCTCCCCTCGCGCTCTCTCTTTCTTCCCTCGCGCTCTCTCTCTCTTCCTTCGCGCTCTCTCTCTCTCTTCCCTCGCTCTCTCTCTTTCTCTCTTCCCTCGCTCTTTCTCTCTCTCTCTTCCCTCGCTCTTTTTCTCTCTCTATATATTTCTTTCTTGGTCACTCTTCACTCGCTCTTCCCTCACTCTCCCTCTCCCCCTCCCTGTCTCCCCCTCCCTTTCTTTCTCTCTCTCTCCCCCTCTATATCTCGCTCTAGCTCTTCTCTCGCTTGCTCTTCCTCGCTCATCCTCTCTCACTCTTCTCTCGTTGGCTCTTCCTCTCTCACTCTTCTCTCGTTGGCTCTTCCTCTCTCACTCTTCTCTCGTTGGCTCTTCCTCTCTCACTCTTCTCTCGTTGGCTCTTCCTCACTTGCTGTTCTCTCGTTGGCTCTTTCTCCCTCCTCTCTCGCTCTTCCTCGCTCCTCTCCCGCTCTCTCTTCTCTCTCTTTGTAAAAACATTTTTAATTGTATCATTTTTAAATTATATTTTTACTGTTTATGCTTTTTATTTTCTATTTAATTTTTTATTTAATTTTCTTTTGGATTTTGTTTCTTTTTTTTTGTTGTTGAATATTTTCACTTTTGAATTGTAAATATTCTTTATGTAAAATTGTAATAAACCTATTAACATATTTAAAGATTGTGTCTATCTTTCTATTTTCATGCTATTATCATTACTTTTCAATGAAAAAATATTAAATGAATAAAAAAAATGTAGAAAACTACATAAAATAAATAAATAAATAAATTATAGATATCCATCCACAATTTTTAAAGTATTGAAATAATATTAAATATTTTAATCTGTCATTCCAAATTGAGAGAGAGAGAGAGAGAGAGAGAGAGAGAGAGATTTAATAGCAAAATGTCAGATCACATATGCGGGAATAGTGGAAGTCAATGGGGCTCGAACCTGCAAAATCCAAAGTTCTCACTGAAGGCTTATATGCAAGTTCTTTGCCATAAAAAGTGTATGGGGACCTGGGTCCTACCCCAAGGGACATGTATCAATTGGAAAAAATGTTTTTAAAGTGGCCGTTTTTTCGGGAGCAGTGATTTTAATAATGCAAAACAGTGAAACAATAAAAATGAAAAATTCCTTTAAATATCATGCCTGGGGGGTGTCTAAAGTATACCTGTAAAGTAGCGCATCTTTACCGTGTTTATTACCATACTGCAGCAAAATGACATTTCTAAAGGAAAAAATTTAACTCAAAATTGCTCGCGGCTGTAATGTATTGCCGGTTACCGGTGTTCTGTAAATAATGCCTCCCGTCAAAAAATGCATCCTACGCACTGCGCATGCGCAGTACGTCACGTCACTTCAGCTGATTTCCCAATCAGCTGGCGTGACGTTTCGACTGGGCATGCGCAGTTCGTCAGATTCATTTTCCAACGGGAGACAAGCCACGGGGAGCACGCAGAGGGAGAGAATCGAATATCTAAATGTAAGATTCTGCCTCGCGCTCTCTGTGGTGTGACGTATCGACTGGGCATGTGCAGTTCGTCGTCGCATCTTTTGACGAGAGACAAGCCACAGGGAGCGCACAAAGAGAGAATTTAAATTTAAGATTCTGCCTCACTCTCTGTGCATCTCAACACTGGATGTAAGGGAGAACTCCGCAGAGAACACTGGATGTAAGGGAGAACTCCGCAGGGAACACTGAGATAAGGGAGAACTTCACAGGGGACACTGAATGTAAGGGAGAACTCCACAGGGGACACTGGATGTAAGACAGCACTCCACTGGGGACACTGGATGTAAGGGAGAACTCCGCAGGGAACACTGGATGTAAAGGAGAACTCCACTGGGAACACTGGATGTAAGGGAGGACCCCGCAGAGTACACTGAGGTAAGGGAGAACTCTGCAGAGAACACTGGATGTAAGGGAGAACTCCACAGGGGACACTGGATGTAATGGAGAACTCCGCAGAGAACACTGGATGTGAGGAAGAACTCCGCAGAGAACACTGGATGTGAGGGAGAACTCCGCAGAGAACACTGGATGTAAGGGGGAACTCGGCTTGGAACACTGGATATAAGGGAGAACTCGGCTTGGAACACTGAGGTAAGGAGAACTCAGCTTGGAACACTGAGGTAAGGGCGAACTCAGCTTGGAACACTGAGGTAAGGGAGAACTCGGCTTGGAACACTGAGGTAAGGGAGAATTCGGCTTGGAACACTGAGGTAAGGCAGAACTCCGCAGGGAACACTAATGTAAGGGAGAACTCCGCTGGCTTAACGTCAGCACCGCATCCAGCCCCGCCCCTAACACGCCCCTAGGCTGCTCTAGAGAAAGGGGCGAGCCCCATGCATAAGCAGTGTATTTGTCAGGGGAGCTTGGATTGACACAGCGGTGCCAGTGGGAGGGCCAAGGTCTGTGCTTCGAGAGGGGGCGGGGTCGTGAATAGCTATGTATGTGTAAGTGACCTAAGCTGATCCCCACCATTACTAGTAAAAACCAATAAAAAAAATCCCTAAGACCCCTTTCACACTGGGGCACTTTGCAGGTGCTACAGAACTAAAAATAGCACCTGCAAAGCGCCCTGAAACAGACGCTGCAGTCTCTCCAATGTGAAAGCCCCCCCTTACATCAGATGTCCCCAGCGGAGCCCCCCTTACATCAGATGTCCCCAGCAGTGCCCCCCTTACATCAGATGTCCCCAGCGGTGCCCCCTTACATCAGGTGTCCCCAGCGGTGCCCCTGCTGGGGACATCTGATGTATGGGGGGCTCCACTGGGGACATCTGATGTAAGGGGGGCACCTCTGGGGACATCTGATGTAAGGGGGGGCTTCGCTGGTGACATCTGATGTAAGGGGGGGCTCCGTTGGGGACACCTGATGTAAGGGGGGCACCGCTGGGGACATCTGATGTAAGGAGAGGGCTCCGCTGGGGACACCTGATGTAAGGGGGGCTCCGCTGGGGACACCTGATGTTAGGGGGGGCTTCGCTGGGGACACCTGATGTAAGGGGGGGCTCCACTGGGGACACGTGATGTAAGGGGGGCACCGCTGGGGACATCTGATGTAAGGGGAGCTCTGCTGGGGACATCTGATGTAAGGGGGGCTCCGCTGGGGACATCTGATCTAAGGTGGGGCTCCGCTGGGGACATCTGATGTCGCAGAGCCATGGAGTTCACTGGATCATCCAACGGACTTTAGAATAAAATTTCTGGTTGCAAGGTCTTTCATTTCACTCTTCAGCAAAGTCAAACCATTCCCCAGAAGAAGACCACGATACAGTAGGTCGAAACGTCGGGATTCGCATGCAGTTTAAACCACTTATGTTATGCTGTATGAATATATGGTTGCTTGGCTGTATTATGGAATGACTATTGTATTCTTTCAACCAGAGTCTAACATTTTAACACTGACATGTATTTGTAACTTATTAAATAAAGACCCTTTTATATAATTTTCATACTCTGATGACCTATTTCGCTGCATTAAAACCCCCCTGTGGGAACCTTCCCACATCCTTTCTATGCATCTTGGGGTGCGCAGCCTGAACTCTCATATATGTGTGTTTTTTCCTTTTTTGTGTTTGGGGTATTTGCTTTCTGCTGTTCCATTTTTAAGTATAGAAAATATTTTCTATATGTTTCTGTGTTTGCTGAAGCAAGATGGTCCTACCTTGTGTCACTGTTTGCTTGAGTCCCTCAGCCCTGGATGCTCTCTGATGCTGCATACTTGTCCGCTAGATGGTCTCGCTTTTTTGATTTTTGCACATTTTGTCTTTAATCTCCTCTTTTTCGTTGCATTTTTTCTTCTTGTTCATCTCTGTTTTGTGTGTAGTCTCAATTTTCCTGTTTTTGTCTTTCAATTTGGCCTATTACAAGGTATAAAGTGTTGAAGTTTCAGGAGCTCATTCTTAGTACTGCTGCTGCTCTTTCTCCTCTCTCCCTGCTCTCTCTCTCTGCCTCCTCTCTCAGACCCCTCTCTCTCTCTCTCTCTCTCCCTGCTCTCTCTATCCGCACCCTCTCTCTCCCCCAGCTCTCTCTGCCCCATCTCTCTCTCTCTCCCTGCTTTATCTCTGCTCTCTCTATCCGCCCCCTCTCTCTCTCTGCTCTCTCTATCCGCCCCTTTTCTCTCCCTGCTCTCTCTATCCACCCCACTCTCCCTGCTCTCTCTCTGCCCTCTCTCTCTCCCCCTGCTTTCTCTATGCTCTCTCTCTCTCTCTCTCTCTCTCTCTCTCTCCCTGACCCCTCTCTCTCTGCCCCCCACTCTCCCTGCCCCCTCTCTCTCTGCCCCCCTCTCTCTGCCCTCTCTCTCTGCCCTTCTCTCTCTGACTCTCTTTCTCCATGCTCTCTGCCCTCTCTCTCCGCTCTCTCTCTATCGCTCTCTCTCTCTCTGCTCTCTATCCACCTCTCTCTCTCCCTGCTCTCTCTCTGCCCCCTCTCTCCCTGCTCTCTCTCTCCGCCCCTCTCTCTCCCTGCTCTCTCTCTCCGCCCCTCTCTCTCCCTGCTTTCTCTCTGCCCCCTTCTCTCTCCCTGCTCTCTCTCTCTCCGTCCCTCTCTCTCCCTCTTTCTCCATGCTCTCTCTCCGCCCTCTCTCTCTCTCCCCCATATCTCTCTCTCTCTCTCTCTCTCTCTCTCTCTCTCTCTCTCTGCTCTCTCTCCCAGCTCTCTCTCTTTGCTCTCTCTATCCACCTCGCTCTCTCTCTGCCCCCTCTCTCCCTGCTCTCTCTCTCCGCCCCTCTCTCTCCCTGCTCTCTCTCTGCCCCCTCTCTCCCTGCTCTCTCTCTCCGCCCCTCTCTCTCCCTGCTTTCTCTCTGCCCCCTTCTCTCTCCCTGCTCTCTCTCTCTCCGTCCCTCTCTCTCCCTGCTCTCTCTCTGCCCCCCTCTCCCTGCTCGCCCCTCTCTCTCCGCCCCTCTCTCTCTCTGCCCCCTCTCTCCCTGCTCTCTCTCCGCCCGCCCCTCTCTCTCCCTGCTCTCTCTCTGCCTCCTCTCTCCCTGCTCTCTCTCTCCGCCCCTCTCTCTCTCTGCCCTCTGTCTCCACCCCCTCTCTCTCCCCTGCTCACTCTCCCTCTCTCTGCTCCCTCTCTCTCCCTGCTCTCTCTCTGCCCCCTTCTCTCTCCCTGCTCTCTCTCTCTCTCCGTCCCTCTCTCTCCCTGCTCTCTCTCTCTCCGCCCCTCTCTCTCCCTGCTCTCTCTCTGCCCCCTCTCTCCCTGCTCTCTCTCTCTCTGCCCCTCTGTCTCCCCCTGCTCTCTCTCTGCCTCCTCTCTCCCTGCTCTCTCTCTCTCCGCCCCTCTCTCTCCCTGCTCTCTCTCTCTGCCCCCTTCTCTCTCCCTGCTCTCTCTCTCTCCGTCCCTCTCTCTCCCTGCTCTCTCTCTGCCCCCCTCTCCCTGCTCTCTCTCTCTCCGCCCGTCTCTCTCCCTGCTCTCTCTGCCCCCTCTCTCCCTGCTCTCTCTCTCTCTCCGCCCCTCTCTCTCCCTGCTCTCTCTCTGCCTCCTCTCTCCCTGCTCTCTCTCTCTCCGCCCCTCTCTCTCTTCCCGTTCTCTCTCTGCCCCCTTCTCTCTCCCTGCTCTTTCTCTCTCCGTACCTCCCTCTCCCTGCTCTCTCTCTCTGCCCCCTCTCCCTGCTCTCTCTCTCTCCGCCCCTCTCTCTCTCCCTGCTCTCTCTCTGCCCCCTCTCTCCCTGCTCTCTCTCTCTCTCTCTCCGCCCCTCTCTCTCTCCCTGCTCTCTCTCCGTCCCTCTCTCTCCCTGCTCTCTCTCTGCCCTCTGTCTCCACCCCTCTCTCTCCCCCTGCTCACTCTCCCTGCTCCCTCTCTCTCCCTGCCCCCTCTCTCTGCCTCTCTCTCCCTGCTCTCTTTCTCCATGACCCCAAACAGGTATCCAACACTAAGACATGATGCCTAGTACCCTTCTCTCTCTCTCTCTAACCCCTCCTATTTTTCTCCCTGACCCCTCCTCTCCCTGGCCCCCTCCCTCTCCACGCCCTCTCTTCCTGCTCTCTGCTCTCTCTATCTGCCCCTCTCTCCCTGCTTTCTCTGTCCGCCCCCTCTCTCCCTGCTCTCTCTCCCTGCTCTCTCTCTGCCCTCTCTCTCCACCCCTGCTCTCTCTCTGCCCTCTCTCTCCACCCCCTGTTCTCTCCCTACTCTCTCTCAACCCGATAGAACACCTTTGAATTAATTAGATCGGAGACTGCGAGCCAGGCCTTCTTGTCCGCATCAGTGCCTGACCTCACAAATGCGCTTCTGGAAGAATGGTCAAACATTCCCATAGACACACTCCTACATAGCCTTCCCAGAAGAGTTGAAGCTGTTATAGCTGCAAAGGGTGGGCCAACTTGATATTGATCCCTACGGACTAAGACTGGGGTGCCAATAAAGTTCATGTGCGTGTAATGGCAGGTGTCCCAATACTTTTGGTAGTATAGTGTATGTTTACTTTATACATGTGCACTATTTACAATCACTTTTCGAGGGAGCCACATAATCACTACTTCAATAGGAACAAAGCAGCTGACCATATATCCTGGTAAATAGAAATAAATACAAACAATCAAAATAAAGGTAGCGCTGAATCCCCAAACCAACAGCGGTTAAATATATATTTGTTAAATATATATTTGTGAAATCAATAACAAACCTGCACAGATGTGTGTGACAGTGATCAAATCAAAACATTATTATAGATCAAATGATATCAAAAATTCTAAATAAAATTTGCTAATCAAAATGAGAAAATCTAAATAAAGTCTAAATAAAGTAAAAGTCCAACCCCATTAAAAAAAATAATACATAAATTCACTTGATCCAATGTGCTCAAACACTAGCACATGTGAATCCACTGTGCCTTTAAGGGAGAACTCTTACCAGAATTCCATGACCCAAGACTACAGAGTGGTCACAGTAAGCATGTACTGTATATCTAGTTAGACATCAAAGAAATCCTGGACAGCCGCACTCCAAAAATATTTGCCTTTATTCAATAAAGTGTCATCCAAAATACAGGTCACAGAAGAGTGGAACAAAGCTTACGCGTTTCGCTCTACACAGAGTGCTTAGTCATAGCCAGTCATATGACTATTCTTTGATGTCCAACTACCACAGCATTGCCCGCACCTGGACTTCTAGACTGAAGGAGATGCCTTTTTACTTTGATTTGACCCACCTGGAGCGGTGATACTCTCTCTCTACTTGGATTTCTGGACTTTGCATACTGTATATATAGCCCACCCAGGATTGGGTTTCCTCTGG
The DNA here is from genome assembly GCA_037952925.1 of Lithobates clamitans. Classification (NCBI taxonomy): domain Eukaryota; kingdom Metazoa; phylum Chordata; class Amphibia; order Anura; family Ranidae; genus Lithobates; species Lithobates clamitans. The sequence continues at coordinate 129,093 of JBBGZY010001007.1, forward strand.
TTTCTTCAATTAAAATCAGAATTTACATATTATTTTTCATGTGGAATTGGCTTTTACTTTATATGGACTTTATTTCGATTTTCCTACTTTGAGTAGTACATTTCATTTAGAGTTTTTTATATCCTTTGATCTATATTAATATTTTGATTTGATCACTGTCACACACTGTGCAAGTTTGTAATTGATTTAACAATTTTTTTTATGGTATAACATGAATTAATACAACACCATAATGTTAACACTACGCAATTGTGCAGACCTCTGGAAAAGTTGGGGGCTTCACTTGTGACTCCCCACTAAGTTGACCAGTAGGCAGAATTCTTTGCTGCTTTGTAGTTACAGAATACAATACATCAGGGTAAAACAGCCACAGCTCTGGCTTCTCCATGAGAAAAATAACTTTTCAAATAATTTATCTTCTTAGAAACTTTTCATTTCTATTTCATTTTTAAAATACTGTATGTTCAGTATGGTGACAAAAAAGGCAATTCTCTTGCCAAGACACACGTTTTTATAATTAGATGAATTAGTGAAGTATGTTGCAGCCGGGTCCTGTCCTCCGGGAGATATCTGGTGTCCGCGTCTCTCTTCGGATTACACAGGAAGAAAAGCCATTGCCCTTTTCAGATATTCCATCCCACTTTTATCAGTCACCTTGCACATCATCTCCTGAAAGTTGTTGCGAGCCTGGCTCTGGTGTGAAATAAACTCAGATAATCTCGGTTTTCAGTTTCACAGCTCCGAACAGAAATTGGCCAGCGGTCGGAAATACGATCTCGTAAATTTCCATGCGGCTTTAGTGAGGACTGGGAGATGGAATTGTAAGTTCTGCTGCTTTTGTGTGCAGGAAACCTGAACTGTTTGTGTTTGTTATGTATCCAAATTTTACTTTCTCCGCTGAGACAGAACTCAAGATAAGAAAAGGTCTTCTCAAAGTAAACCAGTGTCATGAAATAAATCTATCCCCCAACACCCAACAGTATAGCAGGCTCCCTTAGATGTCTTAAAGTTGAAGTTTAATGGACAAAAAGAGATGTTCCTCCACCTTTGGTGAGAAACCCTTCTGGACAAATATTCAGAATCTCATTACTAAGGTTAAACAGGTTATACATCAACTAGACGAAGACCCTCTTCAGATGTTATTTCATTCTACCCATCTTTCTGTGGGTAAGTACAAGTGATTCATGATGCGTCACTTGTTCAACATTGGTAAAAGCCTTATACCTCAACACTGGAAAACCTTGGTGGTTCCCATAGTTAGAGAATGGATACTCATGTAGCATCACCCCCGTAGGAGCTACTTGAGTATTACCCAGATAGCCTTTACTTCTTCATTGGCAGCCAGGCACAAGGTATTTTATGCAGCCAGGTACACACACTTTAGCTCGACGAGTTTAGTTGTGTTGTTTTGTATTTTTATTTTAGAAGAACTTGGATAAGGTGAGGAATTTGCAGTAGGATACTACAGAACAAAACTATTAACAACTTGAGGACTCTAGCTGATCTAGAATTGAGCAGTAGGTGAAGTCCCTTGCTGGGAGCTGACGGCAGACTTCTCCTATGTAGCAGTGTAGAAATAGAGTATGAGCAAGGGCTCTTGTAGTGAAGGACAGTTAAACAAAGCTCTTCAGAACACTAGCCAGTGATCTCTTTAGTTCGACCCTTGGCTGTATTGGCACAAAGGGGTAGCCAAAAGAACAGGCCCCTAGATCTTTGGTCTGTACTCACAGGAGTCGCTAACAGATCCTCCCAGGCATGGCTCCCCTTCAGTCAGCTCTTCAGAAGCACCAGGGTCACTCCTCCATTTTAGCTTCAGGCCCACCTGAGGCCACATGGCAGCAGGTGCCTGGGGGAGGCAAGCCTGCCTCACCCCTGGCTGGTGCAATCCACTATCTGGGAAGGACCCAGAGCTCAGGTGTTCCTTGAATATATAGACCTATCCCAGCATACTCAGGGGTGCCTCACCTGCAATTGACTGAGACTGCACATATATTCATGCTGCCTATTTGCCTAACTCCTAGCCATGTTCCAGAAAGCTCTACTAGTCTTTAGAAGGCAGGAGGAGCCCAGGAAAACTTAACAACACCAGAACACCAGTCTTAACTAATGAATTGCAGCATTCTGTTAAGCAGACATGCTAAAGATAGATTTGCCTCTAGTCCCACCGTTAGGCGGAGGGGCAAACTACACTAATCTAACTATTTACATCTAGCACCAATGCTAGGAGGGTGCTACACTCAAGATGCGAGACATACAGCTAGTGGTGGAATGGAGGTATCCAGGGCTTTTTTTCTCAAACAATAGGTGCTGGAACTCGATTACGACCCCCCAAAACCGCTCCCCTACACACAACCTCCAAATCACATCAAATAGTGGGTCTGGTCAATCAAATTTCATGAACAGTAGGAGGGTCTTAAATACAGGATTGCATTACACACAGAGTGCAGAGCTGTCACTTGTAAACACAAAAGTCCGGTGACTTTTAGTGATAGTGGTGGGCAGGGAGCAGAGGGTCTGAGCCAGAGGTGGTGGAACTGAGTTCCACCAAGTTCCCCTTGAAAAAAAGCCCTGGAGGTATCAATGTACCGATAGAAAAACACAATTTTATACGATTTGGCCATTGTGAATACACTTTACCACCTATGACACCTACTCTCAATTGATGTCATAATCCTTTTGAGTATTGATCAGAATTCTTTCACTTTACAAGGCATTCCTTTACTGTGCTTGGAAATGGACAGAAAGTTAGGTCATTCAAAGATTTCACAGCTGTTGGGCTCTCCTCTCCCTTCGGGGAGACTAGAGTTCCTCTCCAACCCCTTCTCTTTTTTTTTTCTTTTTTTTTTTCTGATCCTTACCTTCATTCCTTTTTTCCCTCTCTCCCTATATCCTACCTAGCCTTTTCCACAATTTAGTGTCTCTATGTTTGTTATGCGGCTAGACATGGAATCCTGTTATTGACCTGTTTTTGGCCCACACAAAATGTTGTCTTTGTTGCCTTCTATATCTTTTGTATTGAGGATGTATTTACTGTGTAACCTGAGGGGGTGCTTTTCCACATGTTTGTATGCTTGAAGGGGCAGGAAGGACCAGACAATCACGTGACCATTCCGATTGCTTGTCACGGTGGTCACATGATCGGGAGCCGCATATGGTCAGCATGTGGGTGTTAAAGCCCACCCTCTTTGCCGCCACACATATTTGTTACATATTGGCAAAAGGTTAAATACAGAATTGAAATTTCACATTTCAAAATCCTGCATTTATCTCCGGCAGCTGCAGAAATCTGTAGACTGACCACACTGGAAGCTAGCAATATTCAGACATCTGGTAATGCACTGTTTAGCCTGATTAATTTCTGCAATCTGGCTATTTCTGTATTCTGGCGTGATGTCCCGTGTTCAAAGAACATTTATTTATTGATCAGGTGAGAGCCAGTTTGCATTTCCAGTTTACAGACTCTGCTGTCAAGTGAAAGCTTGGGACCTCCCCTGGTGATCGGGAATGGTTACTGCAGTTCCTGATCACATGATCATCATAACAGCAATCATATGTTAAACACATAGGCTGGTTTACACGCAAACCTGCTTTACTATACTGTCCAAGTACCACACACAATGAAAGGTAATGTGAGAGCTAAAGCCAGTAGGCTGCAATTTTTTAAAGAGCAATTTTAAAAATTAAAGTTTTCAAGGTCAAATTCAAAATTCAAGTTAAAAAAAGTTTGCCTTTCTGTCAGTCTTTAATAAAAAAGCTGAGCAAGGAATTTCTTAAAATAATGTACCAAATAAAAATCCTTATATGTCTTTAAAAATATTAAGATTTAAATCTGAATACCAGGCACAAAAAATGTGCTTTTAATATATTTCTCCAATAGCCACAAAGTATATAAATCCACTCTATACACAAAAAATGCATTTATAAACCCATGTATAACCTTGTAAAAGTAGCAGTGACATCATCACTGTACTGTACATAGCCTGTGCAGAGAGCAGAGCTGTTGGAGGGACCCAGCAGGCCCCACCCACTACAGGCTGCCTGCAGAAAACTACAGGAGGAGGCGGAGACAAGACCAGTCACCCTGCACAAAAAGAGGGAGCAGCAGTGACCGGTCTTTATTACAGGAAGCCTTGGCTGGTGGCCATTGCATCGTCTCAGCAGGACCGGTATCAGCACCTCTGAGCAGGACTCCTCCTCTTAGGTGGCTTGGCGCCAGAGTGTGAGAGTTGGCCTTGGGGTCCTGGTGAGGCCGGTGTCCCTTTCAGAGTTCCCTGATCAGCAGGCTGCGGGAGGAGGACCTCGGCTGTGTGGAGGGGGGGAGAGTTCAGGTTCCAGGCACCCGTCTGGCAGGGGAAGAGCCCGACTTTTACTGGCAGTAGCGGGTCTGGGCTCCGACAAACGGTGGTGGTGGATGACATCAGCGGCGGCCAGGCAGTGTGTCCCGGCTGGCCTGGAGAGACGAGCTAGAGCCTGAACGATCCTGCAGTTGACAGCGTGCACCTCGGCCACCCAGAGGGTGTGAGCAGCGATGCAAGCAGAGCCTGAGGAAGTCGGTACACTGCTGCTTTGGATACTCGTGGACGGTAGCTGCACACGGGGGGGGGGTTGCCGTTCAACCCTTTGCCGCTTTTTGGCTATGGCTGTGGTTTTTTTCTGCCGCTGCAGAGGATGCGAGGCTATTTATGGGGGCTGGAGGCATTGCGGCAATAAGTTGGTGGATGGGGTACTGTTTGAGCATTCCGTGCAGTGTGGGGTGTACAGTCGTTTTTTGGGCCAATTGGGTGCACACTTGGAATTGCGGTTTAGGGAGTGATTCAGCCGGTGAGGAGGTGACCAATGTTTTCATGGCTGCGGCCTGAGTTGCCTTCCATGGATGGGTGATAGGGGCAGGAGGGGTACTAAGCAGCGTACGTATCAGTGGCTTCCATGGATACATTGTTTGACTGCCCATAGACGATTGATCTTTTGGCTCGTGTTAGTGGGGAGAATGCCTTGGAGCAAATTTTCTGTGCTGTTTCGTTACCTAGGTTAGAGAGGCTCATCATGACTGAGGAAGACTTGATTGGTGGTGCTTGGCTGAAGTGTTCTACCAACATATGTAGTCGGTCTTACTGTGTGGGGATCCCATGAGCGTCCAGTGTTAGGGACTTATACCTGGGCTGAATGTTTGTTTTCGGTCGGAGGCCAGGATCCAATACGTCTGGACCAGGGGGTATTGCTGGCTGTGTAAGGGGAGCATATGCTTGTTTGGAGCGCTGTGTCAATTTAGCAGGAGTGCTCGGGCTGTGGTAGTTCCCACTCTTTTGTTGTGTGTGTTAGTAGATCTAAGGGATGATCGGGGTCTGAGGTCGGTGTCCTTGCACCTCAAAATGTGGTTGGGGTAAATTGGCTTTCAGGCGCATGGTGCTCCTTTTTTCCGCCCCCCATTGGATAATTTGGTGTTTTTTTCTCCTTTGGGGGTCATCCCCAAGGGGTTACCCAACACCTTCTGGCTACTACGCCACATGTCTTGTCCCGGGGGTGTGCTGGTCAAACTACATCTTGTCAGAACGCGCCAGGTGTCATATACTTCCTTCGATATGGCAGTGCGTCGGGTCCTGCATTGTGCTTGGGCTGCCATGTTGGCGAAAGTGCTGATATTGACTCTGATTTTTGTTGCTGACTGTGCATACTGACTGTCTCCATTGATTTGGAGGTCATGGGCTTGGCTCGCTTCCAACCCAGGGGGTGTTCCTTTTCTTGCGCATTGTTTGCAATGTTTTGTTTTCTGCAATAGGGGGGACATTATTAGTTTTTCAATACACTACTTGACTGATTTCCTGTGTACTGGCCCTGTTGCTTCTAATTGTTGCAGGGTGCTGTTGGATAGTTCCTGATAAGACAGCCCCCCCCCAGTGCTTACCTTCTGAGGAATTCTGTCGGATACTTTGGCAATGTGGGGTAAGCTTACGAATGCTGCACTGGTAATTTGACTTGGAAGATTTTGGCGGCTTGGATGCATAAATAAGTGCGTTTGCAGCAGCAGCCGCAGCTGCAGCCGCTTTAAAAATCTCTTTAGCCTGCTGTGGAAAGAGAGAAAGATTACTGCTCCAGGAGGACAAACAAATGGTGAACCTCTCTTTCGGTTCAGGAGCCGTAGGTGCTGGCAATTGCTAGTAGCAATAAACAGGAACTGGTTCTGGACAGCCGCACACTTGAAAAATCGCCTTGTTTATTTGAAAATTCACATCAAATTCAAAAGATGAAAAACACAACAGACAAAAGAGCTGACGTTTCGCACTCACATTAGTGCTTAATCAAAGCTATTTTTGTCTGCTGCGTTTTTCATCTTTTGAATTTGATGTGAATTTTCAAATAAACAAGGCGATTTTTCAAGTGTGCGGCTGTCCAGAACCAGTTCCTCTTTAGCCTGCCGTGTCGGGCCTACTGACTGTGCTTTTTCTAACATCGTTTTCTTGCAGTGGCTGTCGATGGCGCTTGGTCATTGTTTTTTGCTTTACTGGGGATGGTTAGGCATCCTTTGGGCCGCTGGCTTGGTGGGTAGTTGGGTTTACTGGACATTTGTGTCTTTTGTTAGTTTACTATGGTTCTCTGTTGACCTGTGGGGGTTTTTTGTCATTTAGCAATGAAGGGTTTGTGTTCACGGTGCTGATTTGGGGGAGGGCATGTCAATAAACGGCGTGTCCGTGTCATCACATATGCGGTCTGGTCGCTTAGAATTGGTATAGTCTTATTGGCGTTTGATTTCTTTTGTTCATGTGGTCCTTGTGCCTGGTTGTCCTTATTCCTGATTGCTGCTTTTTCTCGGTCTTCGTGGGACGGGTTTCGCTCACGGGCTCTATGAGTGGTACTTGAGAGTTCCTTGCTGGTATTGGCTGGGTAGGGTTGCGGTTCCCCTGACTTCTGATCTTTGGTTCGGGAGCAGGCTATGTGGCGTTACATTGCCGGATATGAGATGATGAGTTGGGTTCGGCCCGTAGGTTGGGGCGGAGTTATTTCAGAGTGGGTGGATAGCCCCCCGCTGCCAATTTATTGGGCATTGGGGTGATAGGTGTTTTAGTGTCGGCTTTGCACTGCACTCGGGCGGGGTTAGTTGTTAACTCCCCAATTTTGTTTTCAATGTTGGGTAGCCGGGACTACGCAAAGTATTCGCTGGTTTGGCATGCTGTAAAATGGTACCATTGTGGATCGTGGACCTTTTGATAGCCGCAAGCCTGTGTCATTTCATTTGTTATTTCCTTCATTTGGATGTTTTTCCAGGGTTTGTTCATCTTCTTAGGATGGTAGTGTCATGACAGCCTTGCGCTGACCTGCCTTTGGGCTTGGAGTATTGGAGAGATGGTTTAATTTTTGCAATGGAGAGCAGATGTTTGCAGGAAATTTATGTTCGGAGTCCTCTTGGTCGGTGTGTTTTTGGTTTGGCGTTCAAAGACGAACCAGGTGGGTTGTGGGGTGTGTGTGTAGTACTCGGTGTGAGCGGTTCTTTGGTCCGTCCAGTTCGGGCTATTGACTGACTGTGGTGGTAGTGTATGGCCCTCTTCTTATGCATTGGGTCGGCTCGGTGCTGTCTTGATATCTCCTGTTTCACTTTTTGGATGGCTCATCAACTTTGGGTTTTTTGTACACCTGATTTTGCTGCCCATTTCTATTTGTTTGGGGTTGTTTATGAGGTGGCACTCTAGGGTTTTAAGTGAGGGGGTGCTCCGAGGCACTGGCTGCTGGGTGTCCAGCGTTCCAATAGTATGTTCACCCTCGCTCGTTGCTTATTATGTCTGCCATGTTTGGCTTGTATGTCTTGTTCTTTACTGCTTTCCTCCTCTTGTGCATCCCTGGGGTTAATAGTCGGGGTTCCTTACTCCTGTGCATAGTAGGGGTGCGAAGTTCAGTTGCTCGGCCTAACGGGTGGCAACTGGGCATTCCTGGTGGGAGGATTCAATGCGATGTATTGGGCGCCACCTTAGGTTAGTAGGGGGGCACCCAAGGTTTATTGGGATGCTAGACCTGTTTTAGCCCTTTATTTATGGTTGGTACACACTGGGGGGTTATTATTGTGTGATTTTTGCTGGATACCTGTCCAAATTTTTTTCGGTACATTAACTTAAACTTCACACCTTTGCGTTTTTATCCAGGGTTGGCGTTGGTTGGTATATTATGGGGGTTGGTACTCACTGGCAGGTCGGTGGTTAACGGCAAGCCCACTCAAGGCTTAAGTGCTGGGCAATGGGGAGGTGCCCGGTTGGTAGGTGCAACTGGGGTTCTTTGGGTGGTGCAGCATCGGGAGTTGCAAATTAAATGGTGGAGAAGGTACTGGTGTGGTGATGGTTTTTACTTGCATGCTGCGGGTATGGTGCAAAATGTGCAGGCCAGTCGTTGGTGGGCCCTGCAGGTGTGGTGGGCCACAAAACATAAGGAGTCATGTTTTCGCGGTGGTGGCAGGGTATAAGGTGCTGGTAGGTTGTATGGGGCAAACATATACTTGGTACGGACCAGTATTAGGTACGGCTCCCAGTATTTGGTATGTTGGTATCTGGGACTGGTTGTCTCCGATTTGGTACTGTGGCGGCTGGAGGCCTAATTAAGTTGGACGCAGGTACTTTCTCATTTGATGCCTACCAGGACCTTGAGGCTCCAGTAAAACTTGGTTTAATGTGTTATTTACCTGTTATGTATACTATTTGTTAATAAAAGGCTGCTATGGCCATTTAGCTCCAGATTGTGGTCATGTGGTTATTTATAAGGGTTGAAGGGAGTTATGGTCTGAGCAGAATTGAGACAAATCATCTTTAATACCCTAGTCATGCCTATTCCATGCCAGCATCCTGCAGAGAAGGACCATTGCTCTCTGTGTGAAAGCAGTGAGGTCCTACACGCCCCCTGTTGAATCAGAGATAGAGCACTCCAGTCAGCAGGGAGCCTGAGCTTTGCTTTTTGAAGAGCTGTAACTCAACAGGGGGCACATTGGACCTATGTAGAGAGACCACTGCTTCCAAACAGAGAGCACTACTTAGGCTGAGTCTGTTAACAGTAACTGTAATTCAAACAAAGCGCCGCGCTTATCATAATCAAGTGAAAAGTAGATACAAATAGTACAAAAAATACGTGATTACAAATAGTGATAAACAGTCCTCCAAACAACCCATACATAAGTGAGGATGTGTCTATAAGAATTAAAGCGGTTGTATACCCGCTGAAATTTTTTTTTTTTTTTTTTACCCCTGTAAAGCAAAAGGCATAATGAGCTAGTATGCACCGCATACTAGCTCATTATGAAAAACTTACCTTAGAACGAGGCGTTGGTATCTTACCTGGTCCACGCCGAGGGAGCTGTCATGTTGCCTCGGCGTGTCTTCCGGGTATCGCGGTTCCAGCGCTGTGAGTGGCTGGAGCCGCGATGTCATCACTCCCGCGCATGCGCGCGGGAGATTTCTTACCCGGCAAGGTCCGGCAGTTGCCGGGCCTTCAGCCGAGAATCCCCTGTGCGCATGCGCCGCTGCAGTCAGCGGCTCATAGCAAGGGGAATATCTCCTAAACCGTACAGGTTTAGGAGATATTTTTTTTACCTACAGGTAAGCCTTATTATAGGCTTACTTGTAGGTAAAAGTTAAAAAAAAGACTATACAACCACTTTAACAAATGAATGAAAAGTCCACAGATCTGCAAAAGAAGGTGATGCTTCCCGGGATGTCTCCAAGAAAAAAGACAGACAGACAAAGGCTACCTAAACATCCAATGGAAGTGAAGGTAAAAGTGGCTGCTTACCAAAAGTTGTTGGCTTTCAAATGAATGAAAAGCCAGAAAATGCTTTAGGGCAAGGTTCTCCAAACTGTTGAAACAAAGGCCCAGTTTACTGCCCCTCAGACTTTAGGGGGGCCAGACTTTGATCAGTGGAAGCAGAAAATGATGTCAGCGGTGGAAGAAATAGTGCCCCATCTTTGGTGTCAGTGGGAAGAATAGTGCCTGATTGTTGGTATCAGTGGGAGGAATTGCCCTTTATCATTGGTGTCATTAGGAGGAATTGCTCATCGTCATTAATGTCAGTTGGAGGAATAGTCCCTCATCATTGGTGTCCAGTGGGAGGAATAGTGCCCCAAGGGCCAGATAAAGGCAAGCAAAGGGCCGCATCCGGCCCACAGGCCGCAGTTTGTAGAGCACTACTTTAGGGGATAAACCCCACACGAATACACCCTGATTGGAACAGCCTCAGACACCCTTTGGCTCCTCGACTTCACTCTCAATATAGAGGGGCATATATGACATAAAAACATCCTAGTGTAGTATATAATGACAGTTTATTTAAAAACAAAACATGTCATGATTATATACTACACTGCACTCACATTTCTGAAGACCAAAACATGCGTTTCTGTATTGTAAAAGCTGCAGCTTGACAAAATCTCGTGGCCTCTGTACGCAGTGATGACACGTTAGGCACTGCCCAACGAGTTTCGTCATACGTGTGTGGATTCCTTTGGGGTTCATCCCCTAAAACAATTTCTGGCTTTTACCTTCACTTCCACTGGACGTTTGGGGAGCCTTTGTCTGCCTGTCTTTTTTATTGGAAACATTTCGAGAAGCAACACCTTCTTTTGCACATCTGTGGACTTTTCATCCATTTTTTTATTCTTATAAGCACATCATCACTTATGTATGGGTTGTTTTGAAGAGTTTCTTTTTGCTATTTATATGTGAGGAGGCAACATCATTGGGCTATTGAGCAGTTTGGGACCTTGCAGCCTAACCTGGAACCCTTTAAGGTGATTCACAAGCGTGTATTGTCCAAACTTGATTGTGAGGTCACACGCTCTGAGGTGAGCGGCTATTACCTTGGGGTGAGGAGCACCTGGGTGAAATCACTACAAAAGATCGTTATTTTCACAGTCACCTATCAAGTCATGTTTACTATTTTTTTAAGGACATTCTTATACCAAAAACTGACCCTATAACGTCAGATTGTCACGGACTTATATGCACTTGAGCACTTTATGGATCACTTTTGTGTCATCATATATGTCACTTTATATGTTATATATATGAATTTATGATGTATATGTATATTCACAATATATGATGTGGAAAGCTGCATGGTAATATCGGTCGCTTATACATTATCTCAGTTAATTATTGGTGTGTTTTTCACAGATATTATTATAGTTAATTATTGGTACCTTTTTATAGTTTTGCTGCAGGTTCAGCGGATCATTAAGGGGATAACGCAGCACATAATTTATTTTTATTTTATTTTATTTAGTGACAGTGGCTTGGACTGGCATTCAGAGAGCTTAACAAAGTGTGTCCAAAGCCATGTTTTGAAGCAAGTGTAAACTAGCCCTAACTCTAATGCCTTGTACACACAATTGGATTGTTGGCCAACAAAACCGTGGAATTTTGTCCGAAGGGTGTTGGCTCAAACTTATCTTGCATACACACGGTCACACAAATGTTGGCCAACAATTCCAAACGTAGTGACGTACTACGTGGTTTTTCAGCTCTTTAGCGCCACCCTTTGGGTTCCTTCTGCTAATTTCATGTTTGTAGAAGTTTGGTGAGTGTTGATTCCCGCTTTCCTTTTCGCATTTTTCATTTCGCGCTTTTTAGTTTGCGCTTTTTCATTTTGTGCTTTTCAGTTAGTTTCGGAACGGCCGTTCACCAACCAGCCATGTTGCGGAATCGGAGGAGATAACGTGTTATTTATTATTGGCCTTGGAGTTATTGCTTTGACATTATTTTTTTGGTTGAATAATAATGATTTGATTTGGTATACTTTCTATATTTTTGGATGCATAGAATGCACTTTTTGATTAAGTTCTATTGGCAGATATCATGTCTAATTTTATTTGTTTTCTTTTTTTAATGCACAATAAAAAAAATTGTGTAGAATAATACTTGGCTATGTGTTTTACTTTAAATGACAGTTTGGGACTAGGCAGTTACATTTAAAAAATACAATGTAAAATTGACAAGGGACACCAAAATAGTTGTATCTTTGATCTTAAAAACTACGGGATAATGGTGTTGTGGTAACTTGCCCAAATAAAAAAAAAAAAGCATAATAATATTATTCTTGATATCACTAGAAAAAAAAAGCCTTTGAAAATTCATTTGCAATAACTCCATCAGTATCACCAGCAAAGCAGCTTCATTATTATCCCATTAAAGAAGAAGAGAATTGTGCGCTGCATTTCCAGATTCCATAATTTGCCACGTCACGAATGTTAATTCTCCATTACGAACGCTAGTTTACAAGACCGACCGCTTCTGGCTCGTCCTTTCTTCCGAGCATGCGTGTGTGTACTCTGGACTTTTGTCCGACGGGCTTGTGTACACACGCTCGGAAAATCCGACAACACAATTTGAAAATTTGAAAACCTGCTAGCCAACATTTGTCCGCGGAAAATCCGACAACAATTGTCAGATGGAGCATACACACGATTGGATTTACCGCCAACAGCCTGTCATCACACATTTCCCGTCGGAAAGTCCGATCGCGTGTACGCGGCTTAAGACTTTGCACACATTTTGTTTTGATGCACCTGGAATGAATAAAGCTGATGTAAAGGCATAAGTACTTCAACAAGTGGAATGGAATACAATGGAAACTGAAGCAAAAGGACTAGGCATTTTAAGCAAGGGTAACATTAAAGGTCTTTTAATTGTTTTTGTACATTTTTTGGTCCCTACAAAAAAAAGAAAAAGCAGCAAACATTAGTACCAGTAGTAGCAGTACAACAGTAGTGAGAGGAGGTGTGCGCTAGACATGGAGAACGGCTGGATGCTTGTCTAGGTCTGGCTGGCTATCGGGAGAGGAACGGCACAATAAACGTCTAATTGGATTGGAAACGGCTGTGGATTAAGGTGTGCCAGATTCCACTCTGTACAATCAGGCAGCCTCACTGCGGAAGGAAGAACAGAACAACATGGTGAGTAATGTACAGACTCAAAGGGGTTCATTTACTAGAGGCAAATAGACTGTTTACTTTTTTTAAGGAAAGTTGCACTTTGCAAGGGAATTATCCCCAGAGCTTCGCGAATGAGGCGAAGCTCTGCTAACTTCCATCTTTCAATCATGTACAAACAAAAAGGCTATTTTTTATTTTCCTTGCATATTATTGGGTATTCTTTGCAAAGTGAAATTTCACCACATTCACAAATTTTGGCCAAATCTGGGCTAAAGTTTGGCTCAGAAAATCTTGAATATGCAGTTTAGTTCAGTTCCCAAACAGATAACTGAGAGCTGGACTAAGTGCAGAAAAGGGCAACCAAACTGATAAGAGGCATGGAGGAGCTCAGCTATGAGGACAGATCGGCCACTGGACCTCCGGAAGAATGACCCCCCATCCTGACCAGGTCATTTTTTGTGATACAGCACTGTGTTACTTTAACTGACAATTGTGTGGTCGCACGGCGCTTTACCCAAATAAAATGTGTCCTTTTTTCCCCACAAATAGTTTTCTTTTGGTGGTATGTGATTACCTCTGTGTTTTTTATTTTTTGTGCTATAAACAAAGAATGACTGACAATTTTGAAAAAAAAAAAAAAAAAAAAAAAACAATCTTTTTTACTTTCTGCTCTAAAACATATCCAATAAAAAATGTAAAAAAATCTAATTTCTTCATCAATTTATACCAATATGTAATCTGCTACATATTTTTGGTAACAAAAAGATCCCAAAAAGCCTATATTGATTGGTTTGCGTAAAAGTTAGTGTCTTTTGGGGATATTTTTTTTTTTTTACTAGTAATGGCGGCAATCAGCGACCTATAGCGGAACTGCGATATTGCAGCAACAAATCGGACACTGAACTGACACTTTTGACACTTTTTTTGGGTACCAGTGACATTATTACAGTGAGGAGTGCTACAAATATGCACTGTCACTGTACTAATAACACTGGCAGGAAATGGGTTAACATGAGGGGAGATCAAAGGGTTAACTGTGTGCCTAGCTAATGTTTCAGTGTAGTGGGGGAGGGGCTTTTACTGGAAGGCATGGATCTGTGTTTTTGCTTCACAGGAACACAGGATCCATGCCTTCTGTACAGACAGAACAGCAATCAGTCTTGTTTACACAGACAGATCACCATTCTGTCAGTGTACCAAGCGATCAGCGGGTGTCGGCGGTCATCGGGTCCACGGTACCCAGTGATCAGTTCCCAGTGTGCAAAATCACAGCGGTAGCCAGCTGCTGGTGGCGCGCACTCGCGCCCAATACCCGGGAGTGCAGAATCACATATATATATGTATGTATGTGTATATATATATATATGTATAAATAATGATCCTGCACAGTGCAGCCACCCTGTAGCTGTAAATCTGCTATGGAGCAGTCAGCAAGTGGTTAGAGGGACTGAGTGTATCCTCTATTGAAATGAGGAGATTAATGGGGGATATAATCACCATGTACAGAGCCTTGCAAAAGTATTCACCCTCCTTGGCTTTTTACCTATTTTGTTACATTGCAGCCTTTAGTTAAATGTTTTTTTTTTTTTAATCTGAATTATATGTAATGGATCAGAACACAATAGTCTAAGTTGGTGAAGTAAAATTAGAAAAATATATACATAAAACTATTTTACAGAAATAAAAAACTGATAATTGGCATGTGCGTATGTATTCACCCCCTTTGTTATGAAGCCCATAAAAAGCTCTGGTGCAACCAATTACCTTCAGAAGTCACATAATTAGTGAAATGATGTCCACCTGTGTGGAATCTAAGTGTCACATGATCTGTCATTACATATACACACCCCAGAGGCTGCAACACCTAAGCAAGAGGCACCACTAACCAAACACTGCCATGAAGACTAAGGAACTCTCCAAACAAGTAAGGGGCAAAGTTGTTGAGAAGTACAAGTCAGGATTAGGTTATAAAAAAATATCCAAATCTTTGATGATCCCTAGGAGCACCATCAAATCTACCATAATCAAATGGAAAGAACGTGGCACAACAGCAAACCTGCCAACAGACGGCCGCACACCAAAACTCAGGGACCGGGCAAGGAGGGCATTAATCAGAGAGGCATCACAGAGACCTAAGGTAACCCTGGAGGAGCTGCAGAGTTCCACAGCAGAGACTGGAGTATCTGTACATAGGACGACAATAAGCCGTACGCTCCATAGAGTTGGGCTTTATTGCAGAGTGGACAGAAGAAAGCCATTACTTTCAGCAAAAAACTAAATGGCACGTTTTGAGTTTGCGAAAAGGCATGTGGGAGACTCCCAAAATGTATGAAGGAAGGTGTTCTGGTCAGATGAGACTAAAATTGAACTTTTTGGCCATCAAAGAAAACGCTATGTCTGGCGCAAACCCAACACATCACATCACCCAAAGAACACCATCCCCACAGTGAAACATGGTGGTGGCAGCATAATGCTGTGGGGATGTTTTTCAGCAGTCGGGATTAGGAAACTGGTCAGAGTTGAGGGAAAGATGGATGGTGCTAAATACAGGGATATTCTTGAGCAAAACCTGTACCACTCTGTGTGTGATTTGAGGCTAGGATGGAGCTTCACATTTGGATTTTGGGAAATGGTTATATTCTTTCTATTCTATGCTATTGTTTTTTGAATTCTATTCTTTTCTATTCCCTTTTTTTCTGTTCGAATTTCAGAATATGTTTATATTCTTTCTATTTTATTCTATTCTTTCCTTATTCTATTCTATTCTGTTCTTTTAAGTTCTATTCTATTTTGTTCTGTTTTACTCTATTTTATTATTTTATTTTCTGTTATATTCTTTTCTATTCTATTCTATTTTTTTCTATTCTATTTTATTCTCTTTGGAAGTGAGAAAACAAATCAAAAACTATTCAAATTCGAAAACTTTTCTAATTCAAATTTGAAAACTATTCGAAATTGATTCAAAAACTATTTGAATCAATTCGAATTTGAGATTGGAAAAATTCTAATGGATTTGAATACCAATAATCAAAACAAATTCCGAAAACGAATCAAATAGATTAAACAAATTTATGTAAATAACGAAACAAAACATTTTTTTTCGCTCTGCACATGTTTAGAATTGTGTATATGGAGGTTTTATTTATTTTCTATTGTTGAACTAGATGGACTTGGGTCTTTTTTTAACCCGACTAACTATATAACATTTAACTATGTAATAGAGTCTTGACTGTTACAGTAGGATCAGGGATTGAAATGATAACCCTGCTAACGACACCAACAGGAGCAAGAACAGGAGACTAACAGAAGACGTATTCTGCACGTTACAGAAAACTACATTTTTAGGTTGGAGATTTGTTCATTAGGAAAAACATTTTATAGCACAATCAACTTCAACTTGTATGGATTTTCTAACTTGTGACATAGCACATACGTTTATATCCAATTACTTTCTTTTTCCCTGTTTTATTATTATGCATTTTTCTGTATTTTTTTTTCCTGGCACTGAACATTTTTTTCGATTTTTTGCCATTTGCCTCAGATATAGGAGATCCTTCAATACTCTACACTGCTGGAGTACTCTGGTCTTCCAGGTTTGTTACATTGAATAAAACTTACATGACTTCTTTCTTAAATCTCTTCAAAGCTTCTTCAGCTACGAGTTCGCCGAACTTTGGATCCTCCATGGTGATGTGTCCAGGCACTGTGAAGGTGAAAGACTCAGAGTCGAAAAGTTTGACTGTGACAGTGGTGTCAGATGGAACCCCTCCGCTGGAGGAATAGGCCTGTGAAAAGAACATAGAACCGTTATTTATTACAAATAACGTATCTGATCACATGGAGGGTCACACCAATAATAATTATACCACAAGGGCAGACAGACTGGTTAAAAAGATAGAAAGAGATGCGTGCCGAATACATGTGAGGTACAGTGGGTAAAATAAGTATTTAATATGTCACCATTATTCTAGGTAAATTTATTTGTAAAGGTGCTATTTACATGAAATTTTCACCACATCGGTAACAACCCACACAATCCATACATACAAAGAGACCAAAACGAGCGTGCGTACAGGCCATGTTGAGTGCATTACTTTGTTTTTGTTTTCTTTGAAACAATTGTACCTGCTAATTCCAGGGCTTTCTGAAGCTCTCTACAAGTGGTCCTTGGCTCTTGGACAACTCTGATAGTTCTTCCCACTCCGCTCTCAGAAATCTTGTGAGTTCAGAAATGAAGTTATGTGCAATAAAATGGAATAACGCAGGGAAAAAGTATTGAACACACTAACTGAAATGTATTTAATACTTGGTACAAAATCCTTTGTTATTGACAGCTTCAAGACACCTCCTGTATGGAGAAACTAGTCGCATGCATTGCTTAGGTGTGATTTTGGCCCATTCTTCCACACAGTCTTCAAATCTTGAAGGTTCTGTGGGCCTCTTCTAGGAACTCTGATCTTTAGAATTTTCCATAGATTTTCTATTGTATTCAAGTCAGGTGATTGGCTGGGCCATTCTAGCATCTTTATTTTCTTTCTTTGAAATCAACTGAGAGTTTTCCTGGCTTTGCGTTTGGGATTATTGTCTTGCTGAAATGTCCACCCTTGTTTCATCTTCATCATCCTGGTAGATGGCAGCAGATTTTTATCAAGAATGTCTTGGTATATTTTCCAAATCATCCTACTTTCAACGATATGAAGTTTGCCAGTACCGTATGCTGAAAAACAGCCCCACACCATGATGTTCCCACCTCCAAACTTCACTGTTGGTATTGGGGTGTTTTTGGGGTGATGTGCAATGCCATTTGACCTCCAAACATGGTATGTATTATGGCATCCAAAAAGTTCAATTTTGGTCTCATCTGACCAGACTATGTTCTTCCAGTATTTCACAGGCTTGTCTAAATGTTGTGCAGCAAACTTTAAACTACCTTCAACATGCTTTTTCTTCAGCAATGAAGAGACTCTTGCATGGTGAGCGTGCGTACAGGCCATGTTGAGTGCATTACTTTGTTTTTTTTTTCTTTGAAACAATTGTACCTGCTAATTCCAGGTCTTTCTGAAGCTCTCTACAAGTGGTCCTTGGCTCTTGGACAACTCTGATAGTACTTCCCACTCTGCTCTCAGAAATCTTGTGAGGAGCACCTGGTCATGGATGGTTTATGCTGAATACTCTTTCCACTTCCAGATTATGGCCCCAACAGTGCTCAATGAAACATTCAATAGTTTAGAAATTCTTCTGTAACCAATGCCATCAGTATGTTTTGCAACAATAAGGGTGCAAAGGTCTTGAGAGAGCTCTTTGCTTTTACCCATCATGAGATGTTTCTTGTGTGACACCTTGGTAATGAGACACCTTTTTATAGGCCATCGGTTGAGACTGAACAACTAGGGTGGTGGCAGCGGATGGATTGCTTCCCTCCCCAAAAAAATATACCACCAGCCGCCACTGCTTTGTAAGTATGGATTGCATGGCTTGTTACCGACATGTGGTGAAAATTTCATGTTAATAGCACCTTTAGAAAAATGTTTACCTAGAAAAATGGTGACATACAGTACATAAATAAGGGAAAGGAAAGGGAAAAGAAGAGAGAAACGAAAGGAAAAAGGAGAGAGAAAAAAAATGAAGGTGAGGGAGAGGAGAGGGAAAAGGCAAAAAGGAAAGGAGGGGGAAAGAAAGAAAAGAAAGAAAGAACTAGTACTCACTGTAGACACTTGGAAGATTCCTTTCATGTCATTGTCAGTGAGGTTGGCCAGCCTGGACACCCAGCTGTACTGGTGACTCAGGTCCTCCAGGAGTCCAGTGGTATTCAGCATCTTCTCTCGGAATCTCTGTAGCAGATCATCATATAGCGTGGTATACTTCTCTGCTAAGCGAACAGAGTCTTCAAATTTCTCTCGCAGTTTTTCTTGCATCGTATTCTTCCCTGAGCAATCTGACATGGGCAAGAAAATAAGACAAATTGTCAAATATATCATCATTAAACTTTAGAAAGTAATCCCATCTTCCATAAGATACCCTTTTAGGTGGTATGGGACATCAGGCTGGAGAGGTTGTGTAAACCAAGCCAATTTACTTAAAGTGTGTCTAAACCGTAGAACAAAAATGCCATATATTACAAGTCCTTCGATGTGGTGGCTGCATTAGCTTTATTTTTTCCACTTTGTTCATCTATAGGGGAACAGTGCTGTCACACTAGGCTGTCCTCCTGATTTGGACAACAAATATGCCCAACACTCTTCATCTTTATTACAAAGGAAGAGGTGTTTTCTATCTCACAGGAGACAGCTAGAAAGGCTGATAACATTGTTTGAGATGTCAATTCAGGATGCTACCAGGACACTGCAGCTCAACAAGTATTTTTCTGTACTGCAGAGAATTTTCTTAGCTTGAAAAAAGAAAACAAATGCAGCCACATCTCAGGACCGGTAAGCTGCAATATACTCTTTTTTTTGTTCTTGAGTTTTGATCTACGTTAATGCTGACCACACAGATTGCTGTCAGGATGTCCTATCTATTTGCAGTTTGTTGCTCCAGTCTTTTGCATACACATATATGACTTGTTTTGAGGAAAGTTGATCACCCAGAATTAATTTTATACTGAGACAGCTGGTGCCGCATTGCGCTCACTCACTAAACACAAGTAGGCATGGTCGCCTAATATAATCTTGTATGTTTGTAGAAAGATCTTTTGTTAGATGTCTTTTGGATGATCTTAATGTTTATAGGCAGTTGTAGATGCGTCATGATTAAAGCTTCAGAAACTGGGACAGGATAATCATTCTGGCAGATATAACACCCTTCAGCACGTCCTTGGTCTTCTCCTTCAAACTGGTCATAATTGGAACACATGGGGAACTTGGATCTTGGCAGTGGTGGACCTGCCAAGCACTCTGCTGCTGATCTGAATGAAGAAATTGCTCCTGGTAGGGTACATGTCATTACCATTATACAGGGGGGGATTTACTAAAGTTGGAGAGTGCAAAATCTGGTGCAGCTCTGCATAGAAACCAATCAGCTTCCATGTTTTATTGTCAAAGCTTAATTAAAGAAGCTGAAGTTAGAAGATGATTGCCTACCATGCACGGCTTCACCAGATTCTGAGTGCTCCAGTTTTAGTAAATCTGCCCCATAGACTCTGCAAGTGCAGTTGCTCTAGAGCTTAGTAAACTAGGTAAATCTTCACTTTGCAAAGAATACCCAATCACATGCAAGTAAAATGAAAAAAAAAAAAGCATTTTTGCTTCCACATGATTAGATGATAGAAGTCAGCAGAGCTTCTGCTCATTTACTAAGCTCTGGAGCAACTGCACTTGCAGAATGCAACTGCACTTTGCAAAGTGCCCAGTCTATTTGCCTTTAGTAAATCCAACCATAATGCCGCGTACACACGATCGGACTTTCCGACGGGAAATGTTGGATGTGAGCTTGTTGGCTGAAAGTCCGACCGTGTGTATGCTCCATCGAACTTTTGTTGTCTGACTTTCCGCCAACAATTGTTGGCTAGCAGGTTCTCAAACTTTCCGCCAATAAAACTTTGTTGACGGATTTTCCGATCGTGTGTACACAAGTCGTTCGCACAAAAGTTCACGCATGCTCGGAATCAAGTACGAGCCGGAAGCGATCGGTCTTGTAAAACTAGAGTTCGTAATGGAGATATCACATGACTATTGAACTTCCTTTTTATCAGCTCATCGTATGTCTTGTACGTCACTACGTTCCCACTTTCGTAATTATTGGCCAACATTTGTGTGACCATGTGTATGCAAGACAAGCTTGAGCCAACAACCTTCAAACAAATTTTCACAGTTTTGTTGTCAGAAAGTCCGAACGTGTGTACGGGGCATTAGTGTCATTTTTGTCTGATGCTTCATTCCTCTTCTGTCAGCATAAATCTCTTCTGACAAGTTTTCCTGACACCAAGAGAAAAAAAGGTGACAGGGGAGGGATCTCCAGCTGATTCCTGTGTGCTGTGTGAAGGGGGGGGGGGGTGAGTTCTTTCCTCCAATCAGCTCTCAGAGCTCTCAGAGCTCTCCTCACTGAGTTCTACAGAGTGTAACTTCAACTCTCCACCCCCTTTCCACCAAGAGTCTAGAAGATATCCCGGGTATGATGAAGTTTGAAACACAAAATCATAATATAATAAATAAATATAAATAATTAAAAAAATAATAATATGATAATAATAAAATAAATTTCCTCACAATTCACTATCGCTCATTTCTGCAAGTGTTCTAATTTACTATCGCTGTTTTCTAGCTGGTCTAAAGCCACTTTTGACGTAAAGGGACACTTTTTGGTTGCTATGGACTAGACATGTGCACAGCCAAAAAATTCGTTCATTTTCGTATTCGTTTCATTAGTTTATTTTTTTTTTTCGTTTTTCAGGTCATTCGTTATGATCGCAATTCGTAAATTTGTACATTCGTAAATTCGTGCATTGGAAAATTCGTTCATTCATACATACGTAAATTCGTACATTCGTTCATTCGCACATTCGTGAATTCGTACATTCGTAAATTCGTAAAATCGTACATTTGTGAATTATAAAAT
Organism: Lithobates clamitans; assembly: GCA_037952925.1. Classification (NCBI taxonomy): domain Eukaryota; kingdom Metazoa; phylum Chordata; class Amphibia; order Anura; family Ranidae; genus Lithobates; species Lithobates clamitans. Next base: position 150,542 of record JBBGZY010001007.1, read on the forward strand.
TCGGAAATTTGTAAATTCGAAATTTGAAAATCCAAAAACCCGAAAATTCTAAAATCTGACTATTAAATTCTAGGTATTGTAGTTTCCTTTCAAATTTGACTGTCAGTGAACGTAACACATACGAATTTATCCGAAGTTACTAATTATCCAAAACGAATGCCGCATCTAAACAAATGGAACGGAACAAATTAATAATAAATAATAATAATAAAACGTTTTTATTATTGTTATTTATTATTATTAATTCATTACGTTCCATTCGTTTGGATACGGCATTAGTTATTTGGGATCATTCATAAATTTGTATGTGTTACGTTCACTAACAGCCAAATTTGAAAGGAAATTACAATACCTATAATTTAATAGTTACTAGTAATAGTTAAGTTATTATTAGTCAATTATTATTTCCGAATTTCCGAATTTACAAATTTACGAATTCACTAATTTACTAATGTGCGAATGTATGAATTTACGAATGTATGAATTTACGAATGTACAAATTTTTCGAATTTACGAATATTCGGGAAAATTCGTTAAACGGGTTTTCGTTAATTCGGATATTTCTGAATTAACGAATTTGTCTAAATTCGTTAAAAAACGAATTTGGAACGAAACTAATTGCACATGCCTACTATGGACAATCTCAGGTTTCCAGGCAGAAAGAACAGTATATGTAATATAAAACTGCATGCAGGGCATGGGCCAAAGCACTGGGGACAGAAGGGATGTGAAATGATTTCATACAGTACTGTAATCTGTAAGATTATAGCACTGTATGGGTTATGATTATTACATTTTTTTGAATTTGCCTCCAGGCTCTGCCCCCGTGCATCGCAACGCTCGCAGGGAACGGAGCCTGGCACAGAGAGGCTTCGGGCAGAGGACGGAGCTCGCAGACAGCGCGGGGGGACATCGCAGGATCCTGTGGACAAGGTAAGTAACCTGCACCAGGATCCTGAGATGTAATCCCGAGTGTGGCTCGGGGTTACCGCTAATGGTGCTGAAATTTGAACCCGAGCCACACTCGGGATTACCGTCAGGGAGGCTACATGGATGTAGAAAAGACTGGAGGTAAACAGGTACAACCTATGTAGGAGGCCTAAGATGGCCTAAGGTGTATCACCTTAGGCCAGTCACTTCACTGGGTATATGTCAAGAGTTTTCACCATTTTAAGTATGAAGAGGACCTAATACATCTTGATAAAGAGAGTTGGCTTCTAAGATGCCTGTGTGTCCGACACTTTTTTAATATCACTAATCCACATGAATCCATCCAGATGCTTTTTCAAGGATTGGTTTAGAGTGGGGAAGAGCTGAAACTTCGATTTGTTCTTTTTTTTTTAATTGCCTGTGTACTCAAACGGGAGATTTCCTCTCATTCCCTATTTCAGTACCTGCTGTCACTTATTGGGATGGGAAGTCAGAGAAACTGTAGCTCTTAAAGGATACGTGCACTTTAAAATAAAGTGTATTTATCCTTTTTGCCCCCTTTCCCTTCCCCGGACCTAATCTAAACCACCCCCCATCCCCTCCACAGATGCATATTTACCTTGTTCCAAGGACCGCAATTCCACTTTCTGTTTAGGTTCAGAGGTTAAATTCTTCACTGTCCTGGCCTTACCTGCGCATTACAGCCTCACAAACTTCTATGGGATCATCTCCAATTATCTCCAGACTCAGGATACAGTAGTCCCTTAAAGGTCTACTGCACTAATGCCCAGGTAAGGCCAGGACAGGGAAGACTGAATCACAGCTTTTAGTTTGAGGTATCAAAAGCCCAAAGGTTTTCATATTAGATGGAGAGAGAAACTGTCAAGTTTTGTGTCATATTCAAGAGATTTCCCTTCACTTCCGATCCTTTATACACAAGTAGAAGTGAGACTAAATTTCTCCAAAGTTCCCCTTTAGACAGACCTCACCAGAATAAGTGGTCCCATTGAAAGATTTATTTTCTTATTCAGTACTGGTAACAACTCAAAATGTTGGATTTTTGATCACCATTATTTCTGGTGACAATAGCCAACAGGACAAATAGAGAGGGTGAATTTTCCCTAATCGAAACATAACAGCAATAAACATCTGACAGAGGCTTTAGCCTCTTACCGCTGTATCCAAAACCAAAAAAATAAAAGGTTTTGCTTTTAAATTTAAAGAAACTCTAATTCATCCCCCAAAAAATCATAATGGCAGTTCCCTGTAAAACAAGAGGAACAACTCAGCTCTTTGGTGGCCAGTGTCTCCTACCTTTGCTATGTTCGAGTGCTTCAGACTCTTCAGCATTCAACACTCCTGGGATTATCCACACCTGCTGTACCTATTATGAGAGGCTACCACCATCCTTGCTGGATTTTTTTTTTCATTTAAATTATGAAGCATGTACCAGGAGGGCGAGAATGCCCAAAACTCCCAGGTGGACAGGAACAGAGCCAGGAGATATGGAAGGGAGACCTCAATGCTGGAGCATCCAAGCCATTTATGAAGCCATGCGCTCTGTCTATAACTAAAGCCTCGTACACACAATCAGATTTTCGGCAGGGAATTGTGTGATGACAGACTGCCCTAAAATCCGACCATTAGTACGCTGCATCAGACAATTGTTGTCCAACTTTCCGCCAACAAATGTTGGATGGCAGGCTAGTACATCTTCGGCAGACAACGGTCTGTTGTCAGATTTTCCTATCGCTTGTACACAAGTCCGTCACACAAAAGTCAAAAGTACAAACACGCATGCTTGGAATCAATGCTCATCAAACACGACATTAGCACAAGGTACCCAAAGGGTGGCGCTCAAGAGCTGAAATTCCACGTAGTACGTCGCTACGTTTGTGTTTGTTGACCAACAATTGTGTACCGTTTGTATGCAAGACAAGTTCCTGGCACACGCCCTTAGGACAAAAGTTTGACGCTCTGTTGGCCAACAATCCGATCATGTGTACGAGGCGTAGCCTCCCTGACAGTAATCCCGGGTGTGCCTCGGGGTTAAATTTCAGTCCCATTAGCCGTAACCCCGAGCCACACTCGGGATTGCATTGCAGGATCCTGGTGCAGCTTTACTTACCTTGTCCCCAGGATCCTGCGATGTCCCCCGCTGTGTCCATGGGCTGTGTCTCCTCCGAAGCCTCTCTGTGCCAGGCTCCGTTCCCTGCGAGCGGCGCGACGCACGGGGGCGGAGCCTGGCGGCAAATTCAAAAAAATTTAAAAACCATAACACATACAGTACTGTAATCTTACAGATTACAGTAATGTATGAAATTATTTCACATCCCTTTTGTCCCCAGTGCTTTGGCCCATGCCCTGCATGCAGTTTTATATGATATATACTGTTCTTTCTGCCTGGAAACTGGAGATTGTCCATAGCAACCAAAAAGTGTCCCTTTATGTCAAAAGTGGCTTTAGACCAGCTAGAAAACAGGGATAGTAAATTAGAACACTTGCAGAACTGAGCGATAGTGAATCGTGGGGAAATTTATTTTATTATTACCGGTATTATATTATTTTTTTTTTAATTATTTATATTTATTTATTATATTATAATTTATGTTTTTGTGTTTCAAACTTCATCATACCCGGGATATCTACTAGACTCTTGTTTGGACAGATTTAAGTGTGTTATTGTTAAGAATTACAGGCCTACAATATAAAACGCCAAATTTCCATGCAAAATAATTGTACCGCTTTCAGCACCTAAAATCCAAAATAATCATACCGCCAGGGAGGTTAAGGCTGCTTTCACACTGCTCGTTTTTTTGTAATTTGGTACGCATATTTGATTGGGGGGGACTCTTTTTTGGAATAAAGGTTCATGTTTTAAACAATATTACACTATGTGGACATTCCATTTCTCCCCTATGGCTCAATCCGAGCACCCAATAGCTTGACTGACACCTGGTGGACGTTCGAATAGGAGCGGTGGAGAAGTTTGTTTTGAACCAGGGCTCAATACAATTAGATTTCTGGTGAGTGCATCGCCATAGGGGAAGTTACCCCACACGTGGTATCATTTGGTGGAAGTACCCTACACGGAATGCAGTGAAAGTGACATCTTCTCCACTGCCCACATCATCCCATGCATGAACTGTATATGTTAATCCTGCTCTTTTTGAACAGTTTGAGCACTGCTGCAATAGTGACATAGACTTTAAGTTTTAGTATATTGCCTTGATTGTTAGTAAAACCACATATGCGTATTTTCCCATTTTTTTTTTCCGTGTTTTTGCTGCGTTTCGCACCTGTGAAAAAAGGAGACGTGACTTCAAAACCACATGAAAAATGTGCGTTTTTGATGCTTTTGTCATTCAATTCATTGAGGAGGTGCACTTTTTGTGTGTTTTTTTTTTTTACCACACTAAACATGCACCAAAAATGCAGCATGTAGGACTTTTAACCTCCCTGGCGGTATGATTCTTTCTGATTTTAGGTGCTGAAAGCGGTACAATTATTTTGCATGGAAATTTGGCGTTTTATATTGTAGGCCTGTAATTCTTAACAATAACACACTTAAATCTGTCCAAACAAGAGTCTAGTAGATATCCCGGGTATGATAAAGTTTGAAACACAAAAACATAAATTATAATATAATAAAAAAAAATAATAATTAAAAAAAATAAAAATAAATAGTAATAAAATAAATTTCCACACGATTCACTATCGCTCAATTCTGCAAGTGTTCTAATTTACTATCGCTGTTTTCTAGCTGGTCTAAAGCCATTTTTGACGTAAAGGGACACTTTTTGGTTGCTATGGACAATCTCCAGTTTCCAGGCAGAAAGAACAGTATAAATAATATAAAACTGCATGCAGGGCATGGGCCAGAGCACTGGGGACAAAAGGGATGTGAAATAATTTCATACAGTACTGTAATCTGTAAGATTACAGTACTGTATGTGTTATGCTTTTTACATTTTTTTGAATTTGCCGCCAGGCTCCGCCCCCGTGCGTCGCAACGCTCGCAGGGAACGGAGCCTGGCACAGAGAGGCTTCGGAACAGGACACAGCCCGCGGACGCTGCGGGGGACATCGCAGGATCCCGGGGACAAGGTAAGTAAGGAGGCACGAGGATCCTGCAATGTAATCCCGAGTGTGGCTCGGGGTTACCGCTAATGGTCCTGAATTTTAACCCCGAGCCACACTCGGGAAAACCGCCAGGGAGGTTACGAGCGCAACTGACCTGCAACTAACCAGTGTGAATTGCTCTATAGGATTTAATGGTCATGCATTTTTCTTCTGCTTTTCTTGACGCAAAAGCAGAAGAAAAACTGATTAGTGTGAAAGCAGCCTGAGATATAATTTTGGGTGGACTCGTCCCTAAACTAAGCAAAGGGAAGCAGCCCATAGCAACCAACCAGAGTTCATCTGTCACTGTAATGGTGGCACTCATCATATGTGGACACTTACCAACTGCCAGAATTTCCTTGCATTTCTCACACTGGTCCTTCATCCTCAAGCAGCTGGCAGTATTCCGCCTGAGTTCCCGACATACTGTTTTGTCATCAGTAGAATTAGCCATCCCTAAGAAGAAGACATTTAAAAAAAATACATAGTGGTTAATGAGAAAACAAACAAAAAAAGTACAATTCTGTGAAATATGAAAATGTTGCATTTGGAAATTGCCTACCTACTGATTTTTTTCTATTTTGCATAACTCCTAGGCCACCCTACTTGCTGAATAGTAGCTAGCATGTTTATTTTAAAAATGACCCTGAATTTGAGATTTTATGACATTTAAAAATTTGGCATATTTATAAAACACACTTTTGGGTGTGAAGATTTTGCTATCCACACTGAAATATGGATTTTTGTTGATACACAAATATAAATGAACTTTTTGTACAAGAGCACTTCTCTTCTTTTTTCTGATGGACTTTATTGGATTATTTACAAATTTTTTTAACACATTCTTATTTACAGTTTTTGATATATATGAATTTCTTACTTGATTGAATATATGCACTGTATATTATTAGCTCAACACGTTTTTCATTAATATTAATATATATAATGTTTATGTGGACATTTTGTCAGTGCAGCTGTCACTGAGAAATGATTATTTTTTACTATTCGGTGACACTCTTTGAGCAACTAGTTTTTTGGTTTTTGCTTTTAACATTTATATACAAAAAAAGTTACGGTATGTGTTTCTGCTTCTTTGTAATGGGAAATCAAGGTCTCAGCTTGTTTATCATATTTGTTATACTCATCAGTTTTATCATCACCAGCACCAATCACAATTGCTACTTACACATGTTAAAAACTTTAACTTATAAACAGGTATTGGAGTGTGGAGAATAGGGCGCTTTTGAATAACAAGTACACTTTAACCACTTCAGCCCCGAAAGATTTTACCCCCTTCCTGACCAGAGTACTTTTTGCAATAGGGCACTGCATCACTTTAACTGACAATTGCGCGTTCAAGCGACCTTGCACCCAAACAAAATTGACGTCCTTTTTACCCCACAAATAGAGCTTCCTTTTGGTTGTATTTGATCACCTCTTCGGTTTTTATTTTTTGCGCTATAAACAAAAAAAGAGCGACAATTTGGAAAAAAAAGCAATATTTTTTACTTTTTGCTATATAATAAATATCGCCCAAAAATATATAAAAAAACAATTTTTTTCCTCAGTTTATGTATTCTTCTACATACTTTTGGTAAAAAAAAAAAAATCGCAATAAGCGTATATTGATTGGTTTACGCAAAAGTTATAGAGTCTACAAAATAGGGCGTCGTTTTGTGGCATTTTTATTATTAATTTTTTTTTATTAGTAATGGCGGCGATCTGCATTTTTTATCGTGACTGTGACATTATGGCGGGCATATCAGACACTTTTGACACTATTTTGGGACCTTTGTCATTTATACAGCGATCAGTGCTATAAAAATGCACTGATTACTGTGTAAATGACACTGGCAGGGAAGGGGTTGAACACTAGCGGGCGATCAAGGGGTTAAGTGTGTCCTAGGGAGTGATTCTAACTGTGGGGGGGATGGGCTACTACTCATATGACAACGATCACTGCTCCCGATGACAAGGAGCAGTAGATTGCTGTCATGTGACTAGGCAAAACGGGAAAATGCCTTGTTTACATAGGAATCTCCCCGTTCATCCGCTCCGTGACACGATCGCGGGCACCTGGCAGACACCGAGTCCGCGGGACCTACAATCTTAAAGGGGACGTACCTGTACGCCCATTTGCCCAGTCGTGTCATTGTGCCGACGTATATCAACGTGCGCTGGTCGGCATGTGATTAACAAACAGTACATGACTGGCTCTTGAAATGTGGTTAATGCATGCACCACAGCCGCACTTCAGAAGAGGGAAAGATGGAGAGCCGTGCTGTCCGGACCAGCATGGAGTCCAGGCAACAGGAAGTGATGTCAGAGTGGGCGGTACTTGTTTCAGAGCATGTTCAGTCGCTCCTTCTTCAAACCAATTGGACTGGGCATGCTCGCAACATGTTCCGCCCACTCTGACATCACTTCCAGTTGCCCGGACTCCATGCTGGTCCTGACAGCACAGCCATCTTGGATCAGAGAGACAGTATTTACCACCGCTGGTCAGCTAGAACTTCCACCTGCAGCTGTCTTACTCCCAGGAGGCATCCCGCTGGATGTTATGGATTCATTGATATGCCTCTTTTTCATTTCCATCTTGTAAGTGTTTTTAACCCTTCCTTGTCATTAAAGTGTTTTATTACAGCACTTAGAAGCGCCTTCTTCTCTGCTTTTTTTTATAAATAGTTATTGAGTCCTACAGAGTATGTCTAGCTCACTCCTGCTCACAATTACTACAAATGGACTAAAAGCACTTTTCTTTAAATTTCACATTCTCATGGGCCAGTACATCCAACACTACAAAGCTACAAGTTTTTATTATATTAGAGTAAATTCTAGCGAATGGTCAGCAAATTAAATCCAGACATAAGAATGTCCCCGGGTTTGGCAATTTTTTTTATATAACCATACCTCTATGTCTTCAAGGACTTGAGTGTGTTGTTGATTTACTAAAACTGGAGAATGCAAAATCTGGTGCAGCTCTGCACAAAAACCAATCTACTTTAATGATTTTTCTCAAAGCTTAATTGAACAAGCTGAAGTTAGAAGCTGATTGGCTACCATGCACAGCTGAACCAGATTTTTGCACTCTCCAGTTTTAATAAATCAACGCCACAGTGTCTAAGGCCTGATTCACACCTATGCATTTTTAGTGCTTTTTGCATTTTGCAGATTTGCACTACAAAACGTGTTCCATAGGAAACCATGTTAAATGGACTGTAGTGCAAATCTGCAAAATGCAAAAGCACTAAAAATTAATAGGTGTGAATCAGGCCTCTCGTCGGAAAAAGATATGACGGCTTTTCCGACGGGATTCCGCTCAAGTTTGCCTTGCATACACACGGTCACGCAAAAGTTCGCTGAAATTACGACCGTCAAGAACGCGGTGACGTACAACACTACAACGAGCCCGAGAAAATGAAGTTTAATGCTTCCTAGCATGCATTGAATGGATTGTGCGCGTCAGAATTGCCACAGACGATCGCATTTTCGGATAGGAACTTTTCCCGAGCAGGCTCTCAGTCTTTTTCTGGCTGGAATTCTGCCACCAAAAGACCGATGGAGCATACACACGGTCGCATTTTCCAATGAAAAACTCTCATCGGTCTCCTGCGGGCCGAAATTCCGATTGTGTGTACGCAGCATTAGTGATAAAACATGGGTTGAAAGGGTATAGACCAGTGATGGTGAACCTTGGCACCCTAGATATTTTGGAACTACATATCCCAAAAAGCTCATCTACACTGCAGAGTGCATGAGCATCATGGGAAATGTAGTTCCAAAACATCTGGGGTGCCAAGGTTCGCCATCACTGGTATAGTCAAACAGTAACAAGCAACATGTAAAAGTTAGGGCAGGCAATGGACAGACAGACAAGATCTAAAGAGGTAAAACCACACAGAGGGCAGGTGCTGCCTTCACCTCTGTAACCTTTCCAAAATGTGCTCCTTCTTAGCCAATGACATTACCAAGCTACTAATTCACTTTATTGTTATATCGGCTATTGTAACTCCGCCTTGTTGGCCTACCTCTACACAGACCACGTAGGTAAGCATTCTCTACTCTATTATGCATACTATATAATTATGAAATTGTAAAATGTTTTTTTTCATGGTTCTAAACAAGAAAATGCGTGGCTATGAAAGAAAAAACTATTTAACGTGAAAACAAAAAAAATTGAAAACATTTTCCCAAAGGAAATAGAAAGTATTGGCTGGGGTTGGGCTTTAATGTTTAGTCATAAAGGCATCAATCACCAAAACTGCAGCTTTACTATATTACTGTAACATAAAAACATAAAGCCCAACTCCAGACAACATCATTGCATACCCTTATAGTTCTTAGTAAGCATTTAGTCTGCTGTTTAGTCATTTACTTTCTTTTTCCCCCAAAACAGTTAAAAAAGACACATTTTAAGGGATGATTTTTTTTTTAACTACTTGCCGACCGCCGCACACCGATATACGTCGACACAATGGCAGCGGTGGGCAAATGGATGTACCTGTACGTCCCCTTTAATTTGCGGGCTAGTGGGCAGGAAGGGGGTAAATCCTTCCGGAGCTGAAGTGGTTAATGGAAGGTAGATATTGCTATCTGCTCTTTTCATTATACTCCATCAGGTTAGGCATACTGTGGTTCATAATTTACCCATTCATAAACTGCAGGCCACGGTGTGGAGCACCATGTCGTTTTTTCTGCTTATTGCAGCAGAGACATATATGTGATTGGAGAAGAGCCGGTCATGTCAGCCTTGCTGATTTCAGTGGGGGCCAGAAGCACAGCAAGAACTGTACTATCCAGGAATACCAATGCCACGTACACACGGTCGGATTTTCTGACGGGAAATGTTGGATGTGAGCTTGTTGTCGGAAAGTCTGACCGTGTGTAGGCTCCATCGAACATTTGGTGTCTGACTTTCCGCCAACAAATGTTTGCTAGCAGGTTCTCAAATTTTCTGCCAACAAAACTTTGTTGTCGGAAAGTCTGATCATGTGTACACAAGTCTGACACACAAAAGTTCACGCATGCTCGGAATCAAGCAGAAGGAGCCGCACTGGCTACTGAACTTCCCTTTTCTCGGCTCGTCATACGTCTTGTACATCACCACGTTCTCACGTTCGGAATTGTTGGCCAATATTTGTGTGACCGTGTGTATGCAAGACAAGTTTGAGCCAACAACCTTCGAACAAAAATCCACGGTTTTGTTGGCGGAAAGTCCGATCGTGTGTATGGGGCATAAGGCTCATTTTACATCTGAGCATTGCAACTTTCAGGTGTTTTTATTGGAGAGCTTTTTAGGAAGTGTATTACAAGTAGTGTAGAAGCGTTTTACCGCTTCAAGTGTTTTTGTTTAGCCAAAAGAGAGCACTAGGGGGGAGGAGAGAGGGAGGAAATTAGGGGTGGAAGGTTGCTGTTTGAGCAAAAAAACACGAAACAAAACTCGTAAAAAGCTCAAGTCTTGCGTTTTCAGGCATTTCTATTGAAGTCTATGGGGCCAATAAAGCTTGTAATCTGACAAAAAAAAGCTTATGTACTTGTTTGAGTGACAGCCATTTTGCTTCAGGTGACAGAAAGCTCATCTGTGAAAAGGGGCCATTGAAATGAATGGGATTTGGCTTGTTGAGCGTTTTAGAGCTGTAAGCTTAAAACAGAAAATTGCTCGGTTGTGAACAGAGCCTAAATGCCTTTTTATCATGTTTGAAGAAAGCAGACAGCAAATGGCAGAGGTAAACATCTGTGAAGCGCTCTTAACCTATGAAAATTATATGAATTAGAGATAGGCTTTAAATATATTTCTGGCTAACTCTCACCATCGAAGTGGGGTCCCTGTTGGATCATTTGGCGATGCCTCTCCATCATTTTCTGAGCAGCTTCGAAGAGAGAGTCAAAATTGCTGGTGAAAAAAGGTTCAAATAGAGGGGAGCGTTCCTTGCGGATACGCATGGCAGAGACCGGAGTGCTGATTCTCTGGAAGGGGAATGGTTCCCACTGGGGAAAACTGAAGCCCTGGAAAGGTCTGCTGAATAATGGCTTCATGTGGTCAAAAGCCTTCATGCTGTCCTGAAAGAGCTCATGCACGCTATCTTCTACAATGCTGTAGCCATCTTCGAAATCCTCCAGTGCCATGTGCTGCTGCTCATCTTGCTTATTTAGAGTGTCTATTCTCTGTCCATTGACCCAAATGGCAAAAGGTGAAGATCTGTTTAAGAAGTCTTCTAGCTGTAAGAAGAAAGGAACATAGTCATTTTCATTCCAATAAAGCTCTTAAATTTTTGTTGAATTTCCACCAGGTTCAGTTTGCAGTAAGGTGCAATCTGCATGGAGTTTTTATATTGAATCATTGAATGGAGCTATTTAAATACAACAGAAGGGAATGGAGGTATATGAAGGTGTCACTTCCCTGACTACTGTTCACATTTGTGAATTTTGGCTTGAGATGTTAAACTCTGTAAACAAAAATAGGATTTATGTTACTTACCATAAAATCCATTTCTCTGAGCTCATTGACGGACACAGCGCTCCATATTCAGAACCATAGGGTTATATCGCCCCCTACAGGAGTAGGACACTAGGCAGAAAAAACAACTTGGCTATGCCTATAGGCAGTCCTAGCTGGTATACATCCCCCTCCCTCCTATAGAACTTCAGTTTAGTAACAAGCAGTATCAGAAGTATTAAGACTCCATATAGGTGTGGGTACTGTGTCCGTCAATTAACGTAAATAACAAAAATCCTATTTTCTCTTTTGTTCATTCACGGACACAGCACTCCCTATTCAGAACCCTAGGGCGTTCCCAAGCAGTGCCAAAAAACACGAGGGGTGGGACAAAAGACCCCAGGACAAACAAAGAAGCCAACCAGGTAACAGGAGCTCAACAAAAATACAACAGGAGCCCAATCTGAACAATACACCCCCAAAGAGGGAACAGGCCCTCTAAACAGCAGCCTGCAAAACCTTGCGGCCAAAATAAGCATCCGCAGAGGCCAAAGCATCCACTTTGTAGAATTTTGTGAAAGTGTGCACCGACGACCAGGTGGCTGCCTTGCAAACCTGCAACACTGACGCCTGATGACGGAAGGCCTAAGAAGCTCTAAGCGCCCGAGTAGAGTGCACTGTCACAGGAAAGGGAGGAACCCGCCCCTTTATAGAATAGGCCTGAATCACTGTTCGTCTGATCCACCTGGAAATGTTAGCAGATGAAGCGGACAACCCTTTCCGTGGCCCATCCGTGATCACAAAAAGAGAGTCTGACCTCCGAAAAGACTCCTGCTGCCAGATACACCCGAACCGCCCGAACCACATCCAGGGTATGCAATGCAAATTCCTTGGGATGAGCGGGCCTGGGACACAAGGAAGCCAACACAATGGGGGTTATTTACTAAAGGCAAATCCACAAGTACAAACTACAAGTGCAAAGTGCATTTGAAATTACACTAAAAGTGCACTTGGAAGCGCAGTCGCTGTAGATCCAAGGGGGACATTCAAGGAAAATAAAAAACAGAATTTTAGCTTGCACATGATTGGATAATAAAATCAGCAGAGCTTCCCCTCATTTCAGATCTACCCCTCAGATTTACAGGGACTGCACTTCCAAGTGCACTTTTCAGTACAATTTCAAGTGCACTTTGCACTTGAAGTTTGCACTTCAAGTGCAAAGTAGAGTTGCATTTCGTAAATAACCCCCAATGCCTTCATTCACATGGAAGTCAGAGACCACCTTAGGTAGGAATGATGGGCATGGATGAAAAACCACCTTATCTTTGTGGACCACCAAGTAGAGAGTACGACAAGATAACCCCACAAGTCCTGACACCCTGTGAGCAGAAGTGATAGCCACCAAAAACGCTTCCTTCTATGACAGCGTAAGCAGGGGAATCTCCTGAGTATTCTCAAAAGGAGGTTTCTGGAGAACGGAGAGCACCAAGTTCAAATCCCACAGCGGTAAAGGAGACCACACTGGTGGAGTCAGGTGTCAAACCCCTTAAATGAAAGTACGCACCAAGGAATGCATGGCCAAGGGTCGCTGAAAGAAGACCGCCAAGGCAGACACCTGGCCTTTGATGGTACTCAAGGCCAACTTCTGCTCAACATTACGTTGAAGGAAGGTCAAAATCCGAGCCACCGAATAAGATTGAGGGTGAACACCGATCGAATCGAAATGTACGCTTTCCACGCACGATGTTAAATCTTTCTAGAGGTAGACTTCCTCACCTTCAGCATAGTCGGAATCACCGACCCAGGCAAACATCTCTTCTTCAGCACCAGGCTTTCAACAGCCAGGCTGTTAAAGCCAGTGATTGTAAAGCAGGATGGAAGATCAGCCCTTGGGACAGCAGGTCCTCCCTGAGAGGCAGCCTCCAAGGGACGTCGGTGACCAATCGTACTAGGTCAGCGTACAGAGACCCGCGAGGCCAGTCCGGGGCCACCAGAATGACCGGAACCCCTTCGGCCTCGATCCTGCGCAGAAGCCGTGGAAGAAGCTTGAGAGGAGGGAAGGCATAAATCAGACGATATTGACCCTAATGGGCCACCAGAGCATCTATGGTGTCCACCAGAGGATCTTGTGATCTTGCCACAAACCTCTGAACTTTTCTGTTGAGCCGAGACGCCAACAGGTCCACCTTGGGGGTGCCCCACCACAGACATATCAGATGAAACACACGTCCGGATGAAGGGACCACTCCCCTTTGTCCAATGCCTGCTGACTGAGATAGTCCGCCTGCCAATTTTCCACACCTGGAATGTACACGGCGGAGAGGGCTGGAACCTAGCATTCTGCCCACTGGAGAATGCCGGAAACCTCCAGAGCCACCAACACACTTTTTGTTCCACCCTGATGATTGACATAAGCCACTGCATGAAAGTGTAGTTCACTGTTAACAGGAAGCTATGAGAGTTGTTGGTCAATTTAATCAATTTTTTGAAAGTTACAAGTTTATAAGCAAGCATTTAGTATTTTCTTAGAATTTGTTTTAAAGCAGCAAGTGTCCCATCCTGTTGATAAAAAAGTGTGCATTTTATGCTATTATTTCTCCTGTTTCTATTACAAAGCATAGCAAAGTGTTTTACAAATAAAATAAAGGCTTTTTTTTTATTTATTGTTACCATTTCTTTTAAGGATAAGCAGACACATAAAACAATATATATATATAGATAAAAAATCAGCAGCAAACTATTAGCTTAGGAAATAAGGGAAGGAAGGGGTTCATTTGAATTGATTAAGATTAATTTATGGTTACTAGGGGGTTAAATAGGAACAAAGAGGGGTTGATTTACTAAAACTGGAGTGTGCAAAATCTGGTGCAGATTAAAAGCTGATTGGATGCAATGCAAACAGCTGAACCAGATTGTGCATTCTCCAGTTTTATTAAATCGACCCCTGTGTATTTTATAACTTGCAAGACAGACCCGGCTCACAGCATTCTCTGTAACTCTCACCATTTGGGTGGGTATCTGTATGCTGCCATGAAGATGCACCAGGAAAGGAAAATTACGGAAAAGTATACAATTTTCTGTTTTCCTGGTGCATCATGGCAGCATACATATGGGGACTAACTCACCATATGGGAGGGTGCAAGAAAAATTTTGTAATCATCAGTAGCGCAAGTATGCACCATGAATTTTTCCAAATTTTACTGTCGCGAGCCTATAAAAGTGTAATGAAAGTGTCCTGGGAGGACCATATTGCTGACTTGCAAATAACCTCAGGAGACACTCAGCGCTGAGCTGTCCACGGAGCTGGCACTGCCCTAGTTAAATGTGCTCTTAGGACCTCCAAAACAGGAAGGCCTTGAAGAGTAGGCTCTTTTAATTGTTTGAACAATCTAGGAGGTGACTGAACGTGTTGAAGCTGACTGACCCTTCCTTAAGCCATGCTGGAACCAAGTACATATTCCAGCTTTCCTGAATGAAAGGGTAGCTGCCAAGCAGGTCACCAGCGTTAGCTTAACCTACAGGGGATGTGGTCCCCACTCAACCCAGAAAGACGGGAAATCAACTTCCTGCTCCAGTCTTGATCAGGTGAGGAAAAAAAGGAGAATGCTGTGAGCCGGGTCTGTCTTTGATTTATAGTTAACCAGTCCTATCAGGTTGTGGGGGTGGAGTCACAACCGATATGTATGCTGCCATGATGCACCAGGAAAAGTTTTTGACAGCCAGGAATTACCAGTACATGCAGCTAGAGAACTGTGAGGGAATAGGAGTTGCTGGGAGTACTACACATGTCCCAAGTATTTAGACCAGAGGGTGCCCAGCTTTTTGAGGAGCGAGGGCCACTTAAGCGACCTGGTAACTGGTCGTGGTCCGCAATGAGCGGAGCAGGCAGATGACAGGTCCGTGTCCGCTCTGCACACGGACACAGCCCACTCGACTCTATGGGCCCTCCAATCCGATCCACCCAGATGGAAGGAGACAAATCCCCTTCTGTTTTTTTTTTAGCGGATCAGATTGGAGGTGGGCGGGTGTAAATGGACACAATCTGTTTACATCTGCCGCTCCATATAGGTGAATGAAGGGTCCGATTGGGTCGGACCAATTGTATACCTCCCAACATTTTGAGATGGGAAAGAGGGACACCTACTAGCAAACGTATGTAGGCATAGGACACGCCCCCTGCCACACCCCCTTAAAGGCAATATAACCAAAAAAAAAGGTTAATTACATCCACAAGGGCTTTTTTTACCACTACTATTCCCTTATATTGGCTTTTAAAATGTACAAATGCAGCAATTTAGAATTTGGATGAAAGGTTTAGCACTGGGAAACACTTTTTGAAAGTGCATTTTATATACAACTATATAGATTAGACCAAAATGAGGGACAAATGAAGAAAGGGGGACAGAGTGACATTGCTCGAAATCAGGGACAGTCCCTCGAAATCAGGGACAGTTGGGAGTTATGCAATTGTGTGAAAGGGACCTAGGGCTGCTGTTACATTGATACGCTGTGCTATACCCAACACCATGGGTGCAGCGCAGTGCATCTGTGGCTTTCCTGCTGGTTAGCTGCACTTTGAAGAAGGAGGCCACGCCTCCGAAACATGTTGTCCTAGCAATTGCATAAAGCTTACGAGAGGAGTCAGCTGCATCACTGTGCATCCCCTCCCTGGCCACGAGTGACATCAGGCAGCGCCGGCTGGTCCGTGCGAGTGCTTTGGGTGGTGTGTGTTACAAGGAAGCAGGCGGTCTGTGCTTACTGGAATACCTTACCACGCTGCTAGTTGCTGTGAGCTAACTGATCCCTACAGACCAGGGGGTAGGCAATTATGGAGCTGTTTATGCCAAAGAACGCTGAATGTTTGTGAGTGCAACCCTCGTTTTTTATACACTTATCTTCATCTATTAAACCAGTGTTTCTCAACTCCAGTCCTCAAGGCGCCCCATCGGGTCATGTTTTCAGGATTTCCCTCAGATGAAATGGCTGTGGTAATTACTAAGGCAGGAAAACTGATCAAATCACCAGTGCAAAATAATGGAGAGACTGAAAACATGACCTGTTGGGGTGCCTTGAGGACTGGAGTTGAGAAACACTGAATTAAACGATAACACACTAGGGCTGGCGTGCGCTCTCTCTTGCTTTTATATATTTTCAGAATCATGTCTACCACCCAGTGGACTTTTGGGAGAGCTGCAACACCTTAAGCGAGGAATATACATACAGACTGTTTACTGTTGGAATAAGTATAGTGGGGACAGCGCTAAACTTGGTTTGTTGTGTGTGTTTGGACCATACAGTATGTACACTGCGGTTTTAGTAATAAACATACCTTCAATAACAGTCTTCCATACAGGTATCGACAGCTGTTGCTGTCCTAGGCAGAGTGCATTTGGTATCACACCGCCAGTGACAGGAGCGGGCGCTATACAGGAAGCATCGGTTTATGCGGCTCTGCTCCGCAGCCGCTTGCTTCCTCTATTGCCAGCTTCATTCACAACATTGATGTTCTGGGATGGCAACCCACGATCTTGCCAGCCCAGCGCTAGCCCAGAGAAGGAGGTTACGGACCACATCTGAGGGCTCCGCAGGCGACTAGTTGGGTACCCCTGATTTAGAGGAACTGTTTATAGGTATGTGTAGCATGTCCAGTGTTCACAAACCTCCACAAACTTGCACAGCAGCTCTGAATCTGATTGGTGGGATTCTGTATTGGATAAACACATTGAGCGGGGTAAATAGTGTTCTACGGTGTAAATTACCCTGTTACATTGGTGTTCAGTGTGAATTCCCCCTTTAATTGGTGGCTTGTATAAACAACCTTGTTACATCAGTTGTCACTGTAAATGTATCTTTTACTGGTGTTCACCCTATACTGGTGTACCTTGGAAAAACTGATTGTGTGTGCTCCAGAACTCTTTGGTTTCCATATTGTATTAAAAGTAAAGACATAAATTCACCTGACGTCCAACCAGCCCCGATCCGCTTCTGCAGGTCTTGGAGTAGAACCTGACGCAGGTCTGTCTGAGGCAAGGCTTACATTCCTCCCACAGTGCCAGCATTGTGTCATTGCAAATTTCCTGGGTCTCGGAGAGCTGCTGCTCGGACTCTAGAGCTTGCTTCAAAGCATCCTAAGAATAAAAAAATTAAATAAGTTAAAGTGTTTGTTAACCTAAAAAAAAAATAGAGATCCTGTTCCCTTAAAGTAGAACTATAGGCAAAACATTTTTTTTTTCATTTTGGATAGAACCAGGGAGGGTTATAATCCTGTCAGATTTTTTTTTTTTTTTTCGCCACCTGTGTCCCATTGGGGAGATTTCCCTTCACTTCAACAGAAAGTGAGAAGAAATCCCTACAAATTACTAGTGTTCATATTGGAAGATTTCCCCTCTATTACTTTTCAGGGGATAACCCAAAATTTGGGATTAACTTTAACTTTCACTTTCAATGACTATAGTAAACAGGACAAATAGAGAGGGTGTATCTCCTTAATGGGGGCACAGACAGCAAAAAAAAAGACTGACAGGGGTTCTAATCACAGTTCACTCTATCCAAAACAGAAAAAAAAGTTTTGCCTTTAGTTATATTTTAAAGCAGATTAAACAGCGCAGTGCTTATGCTGTCTAATCTGCCCCCCTCTAAACTGTAAAAAACCTGGCTGATCCTGCCACTTCCTCTGTCCCCCTCTGTGAGCTGACTACGATAATCAGGGCTGCTGAGCCCTGACTACTGTGGTCCGAGTACGTCCCTGATCCCCAGCTCTCCTCTCTGCTCTGCTCTCTTGCCCTCACCCCCTCCTCCCTGCCTGTCAGCTCCGTGTCTGTGTCTGTGTCTCTGTCTCCGCCCCCCCTCCCCTGCCACTATTACTAGAAATAATATATAAAAATGGTCACTGCCAGCCCCCCTATTATAGCTAGGCATGCCGCATTGTATATGTCTTTTATTAAAACGAGGCATGTACCTACCTTTTTAGAGCTATCCTCAGGCCGGTCATGTGACATGCGGCCGCTCTACACCTCCGATCAGGGCTACTGCGTGAGAGGCTGAGCGGCCATGTGACCTCCCTGGCTGACATCAGAGGGGGATCTCAGCTTCTCCTGCTGTAGTCCTGGATCAGAGGTGTAGAGCGGCCGCAAGTCACGTGGCTGGCCTGAAGATAGCTCTAAAAAGGTATTTCTTATCTTGTTTTAATAAAAGACATATACAGTGTGATATGCCTAGCTATAATAGAGAGGCTGGCAGTGATTTACAGGTTTGGGTTAACAACCACTTTAAAGGGATAGTTCAGCTGCCTATGTAGATAAGGGATGTCTGTAGATAAAAACAACCTGTGCAGCTCTGACTAGAGTTGAATAATGTCCTTGCTATAGGTGGAGGCCGTTTACATACCTCCAGAAGCCTGACTGGAATACTCCAAAAATGTTGCTAGGGCATTGCTAACTGAGGTCTAGTCATTACTGTTCACACCCTCCATCACAGGAGTGAGATTTCAAGCACTGAGCTCAAGTTGCAGAGAAAGAGCAAGTGAGGGGGTCTAAATCAGAGAAAAAGCTCATTCCTGTGATGGTGGTGATGAACAGTAACAGCTTGACCTCGCTTAGCAACGTCCTTGCAGCATCCTGGAAGTCATTCCAGTCTGGCTTTGGGAGGTATGTAAATGGCCTACACCTATAGAAAGGGCATTATCCAACTTAAATCAGAGCTGCCCAGTTTGTTTTTGTCTATAAATACCCCTTACCTGCATAGGCAGTTTTTGTAAAGTTGAACCCTTTAAAAAGCTTGTATCATGCTGCAGTAAACATCAGCAGAGAAAGCCTAAAACACAGACTCAAGATCCACAATATATAGATTTGATAGATAAAAGAAGTGAATGAATGACCTCCTTGTTCTTCTTGGTCTCCTCCAGCGTGCGAAGGATCTTCTGATGCTCTTCTCCAGTTTGATCCATGAGCTGTTTCATCTGTCGGACTCCATTAACAGCATTCTCAAACTGTTCAGTGATGTACTTTCTTCCCTCTTCTGAGATTTCTGCAGAACAAAGACAGACATTAGAGCAATTTTCATAAACTGGCAAGTTTACAACAGACCATCCACAAAAATGAGAGTGTAAGGTACAAAGGTGATACCTGGCTGTCATGAGTGCTGATAAACATCTATTTTAAAACCAGAAGGCTCTTGCTAAGATTGTGATCTATGGCTCAACATGTGTTCAAGGAAAGTTGGCCGTACACTGATCGAAAATTGGCTGGTCAATCAGGGACTGGCAGCATTTCAATCAGTGTGTGGGCTCCCCAACTCAACAGAAACTCATTGTTTAACTAACTTTTGTCAAGGGGACATGCAGCCAATCAGCTCCAGCTGTTGATTAGTGTAATACAACATCCCCACGGGGGGAGTCCGCCATGCACCTGGCTGAACGAAAAATAAATTACCACATGTGGCCACATGTATAGCATACCAAGCAAGCAGACCACGTATTGCAACACACAGTTCAGCATGGAGGGCTGTCTTCGGGCACCTGAGTACATACGTAATGGTATCAAACATATAGCCCCGTGGTTGATTTCTTTTTCTATCTACAGGTTGCAGTGATGTGATAATGTTGTACACATTCAGAAGACAGCCGGCTCAATTCACTAAGCTATAGCACATGCACTACCCTGTTTCCCCGAAAATAAGACCTAGCAGGATTGTCGGTGATGGCTGCAATATAAGCCCTACCCCCCAAATAAGCCCTATCCTGTTTCCCCAAAAATAAGCCCTAGCCTGAAAATAAGACCTATAAGGACTTTAACTAGGGCTTATTTGGGGGGTAGGGCTTATATTGCAGCCATCACCGACAATCACGCTAGGTCTTATTTTGGGGGAAACAGGGTAATTGCCATGAAGATCATTATTTTCTGCTGATGAGCGCTTTGTCATGGAAAATAATGAACGTTATGGTTTATTCATCTGAACCTATTATATAATAAAACTGCTCATTGTAGTTCACAAAGTTAAAAGAGGCTGAATTTTTCCCGCAGTAAAGAAATGCTGGGGGGGATTAGCAGACAGTATGACAGAGAAAATGTGCACTGTATTCAGACTAAATAGATAGGTGGAGTTTGGAACCTGGAAAGCTTAGAAGTTTTCAAAGACTAAACAAATTCTAAATAGGCATGCTGAAACTTTTACAGATAGGGGAAGAGAAAAGGAAAAAGAATGGGAAAAAGAAAGGGAGGAAAATGGGAGAGAGGAAGGAAAGCTACAATAGAGTAAGGAAGGGCAAGAAGGAAAGATAGGAGAAAGGAAGGAGGGAAGGAATGAGAAGAAGGAAGGAAGGAATGAGAAGAAGGGAAGATAGAAGGGAAGAAGGAATGAATGAGAAGAAGGAATGATAGGAAAAAGGAAGGAAGGAATGAGAAGAAGGAAAGATAGAAAGGAGGAAGGCAGGAATGAGAATAAGGAAAGATAGGAGGAAGGAAGGAAGGAATGAGAAGAAGGAAAGATGGGAGGAAGGAAGGAATGAAGGAATGAGAAGAAGGGAAGATAGAAGGGAAGAAGGAATGAATGAGAAGAAGGAATGATAGGAAAAAGGAAGGAAGGAATGAGAAGAAGGAAAGATAGAAAGGAGGAAGGCAGGAATGAGAATAAGGAAAGATAGGAGGAAGGAAGGAAGGAATGAGAAGAAGGAAAGATGGGAGGAAGGAAGGAATGAGAAGAAGAAAAAATAGAAGGGGAGAAGAAAGGGACAGAAGGACCAGGGAAGAGAAGGAATAAAAAGGAGGAAGTCAGGAAGAAAGGAGAAGAAGGCAGGCTGAAATAAAGAAGAACAGAAGGGAAGGTAGGAAGAAGGGACAGAAGGACCAGGGAAGAGAATGAATGAAAAAAAGGAAGGAGGGAGAAGAAGAAATGAGAAGGAGGAAAGATAGGGGAAGGAGGGAATGAATAAGAAGAAGGAAAGATAGAAGGGAAGAAGGAATGAATGAGAAGAAGGAATGATAGGAGGAAGGAATGAAGGAAGGAGAAGAAGGAAATATAGAAAGGAGGAAGGAAGGAATGAGAAGAAGGAACGATAGGAGGAAGGAAGGAATGAGAAGAAGGACAGATCAGAGGAATGAAGGAAGGAATGAGAAGAAGGAAAGAAAGAAGGAAGGAAGGAATGATAAGAAGGGCAGATCAGAGGAATGAAGGAAGGAATGAGAAGAAGGAAAGAAAGAAGGAATGAAGGAAGGAATGAGAAGAAGGAAAGAAAGAAGGAAGGAAGGAATGAGAAGAAGGAAAGATAGGAGGAAGGAAGGAGAAGGAAAAATAGGATGGAAAGGAAGAAGTAGAAGGAAAGATAGAAGGATTGAAGAGAAGAAGTAGAAGAAGGAAAGATAGGAGCATGGAAGGGAAGAAGGAGAAGAAAGAAAGAAGGAAAGAAAGAAAGAAAGAAAGAAAGAAAGAAAGAAAGAAAGAAAGAAAGAAAGAGACCAGGGAAGAGAAGGAATAAAAAGGAGGAAGACAGGAAGAAAGTAGAAGAAGGCAGGATGAAATAAAGAAGATCACAAGGGAAGGTAGGAAGAAGGGACAGAAGAACCAGGGAAGAGAAGGACTGAAAAGGAGAAAGGAAGGAGAAGAAGGCAGGCTAGAGTATATAAAATAAAAAAGTATTATATACAAATAACAATAGTGATACAGATTGTGACATACTCACTTTTCAGGCTGTCGGGGGGTAGAAGAGCCCCTGTAAAGTTGAGCACAACGGCCACTAGCAGCAGCGATAGAGGAACCATCCTCATTTTCTCACTGGATGTCTCTGTAAGAACACACATATATCTGATGGAATCAGCCATTGCTGAGCCAGTCTGAAGTATATAATACCTAACCTCTGATACAAATTAAACAGGAAAGGGACTATAGGATGGGTCTATATCCCTGGCTAGGAACCCATCTAGACATCAGCCGGATATCCTCCAGTGTTTAACTTTTTTTGGGTCCTTTAACATGTGCATGATACTATGCCTACCACTGATAATAAAAATATATTTTTCTGCAGCATAGGCCAATACTCCATTTTTTCTTATGCAGATCTATATAACCCTTCTTAAAACTTAATTTAGATCTTTATTTGTGTTTAATGGAAACTCCAGGCGGGATACATTCACCTCTCTGGTGGCCTCCTACCATCCCTTCATTCTAGCACTTCATGTGTCTCCAAGCAAATTAACTTTATTAAGGTGCAAATTGACCAAATGTGTAAATATTGCAGTTAATACAAAAGTACAATCGTCAGAAAACAATCAGTGTAAAACAGTGAGATCAATATGTACAACCAATCAATAAACAGCAAAGAACATAAATAAATAAATAACAGATACATTCATATTCACTCATGATCTGTGTGAATGACTGATGTGAAAAAGTATGATTGATGTGTACCACCAATCAATAAAAAAATGATAAATATTAATTGAAAAAACAATTTCATATAAGTTTGTGTTCACTCCACTCTCATTTCACTTGATCCATGCAGACGTATCCGTGACCAGTGTTGGATTTAGAATTCCAATGAGAAATATTAATCTGGAAAGGCACACAGAGGATCGCCACTAGGAATCCCCAATAGGTGCATGCTCACTATGTGCTTTTTACGAGGGCCAAGGAAGCCCTAGGTGCTGACGTGTGAAGGTGTTAAGAGTTAAAGGTACCCCTCGCACATTTCTCTTCTGTCTGCAGATATTTGAACCTAGCTTTATTTAAAAGAAAAAAAACTACCAAAACAAAGGACTTTTTTTTTTAGTATTTAGCAACGGCCCCCTTTAAAGCCTACTGCATCCTAGCAAAGGACACTGGGAACCGTCCTTAAAGTGACACTAAACTCTGGTTTAAAAAATGTACAGTGCATTGAAAAAGTATTCGTACCCCTTGGAATTTTCCACATTTTGTCATGTTACCACCAAAAACGTAAATGTATTTTATTGGGATTTTAGGTGATAGACCAACACAAAGTGGCACATAATTGTGAAGTGGAAGGAAAATGATAAATGGTTTTCAAAGTTTTTTACAAATAAATATGTGAAAAGTGTGGCGTGCATTTGTATTCACCCCCCCCTGAGCCAATACTTTGTAGAACCTCCTTTCACTGCAATTACAGCTGCAAGTCTTTTTGGGGATGTCTCTAACAGCTTTGCACATCTAGAGTGTGACATTTTTGTCTATTCTTATTTACAAAATAGCTCAAGGTCTGCCATATTGGATGGAGAGCATCTGTGAACAGCAATTTTCAAGTCTTGCCACAGATTCTCAATTGGATTTAGGTCTGGACTTTGACTGGACCATTCTAACACATGAATATGCTTTGATCTAAACCATTCCATTGTAGCTCTGGCTGTATGTTTAGGGTCGTTGTCCTGCTGGAAGGTGAACCTCCACCCCAGTCTCAAGTCTTTTGCAGACACTAACAGGTTTTCTTCTAAGATTGCCCTGTATTTGGCTCCATCCATCTTCCCATCAACTCTGACCAGCTTACCTGTCCCTGCTGAAGAAAACCATCCTAAAAACATGATGCTGCCACCACCATGTTTCACGGTGGGGATGGTATGTTCAGGGTGATGTGCAGTGTTAGTTTTCCACCACACATAGCATTTTCCTTTTAGGGCAAAAGTTCAATTTTGATCTTATCCGACCAGAGCACCTTCTTCCACATGTTTGCTGTGTCCCCCACATGGTTTCTCGCAAACTGCAAACAGGACTTCTTATGGCTTTCTTTTCACAACTAATAGTTGTCTTGTGGACAGATTCTACCACCTGAGCTGTGGATCTCTGCAGCTCCTCCAGAGTTACCATGGGCCTCTTGACTGCTTCTCTGATGAATGCTCTCCTTGCCCGGCCTGTCAGTTTAGGTGGACGGTCATGTCTTGGTAGGTTTGCAGTTGTGCCATACTCTTTCCATTTTCGGATGATGGATTGAACAGTGCTCCATGAGATGTTCATAGCTTGGGATATTTTTTTATAACCTAACCCTGCTTTAAACTTCCCCACAACTTTATCCCTGACCTATATGGTGTGTTCCTTGGCCTTGATAATGCTGTTTGTTCACTAAGGTTCTCTAACAAACCTCTGAGGGCTTCACAGAACAGCTGTATTTATACTGAGATTAAATTACACACAGGGGAACTCTATTTACTAATTCGGTGACTTCTAAAGACAATTGGTTCCACTAGATTTTAGTTAGGGTAAGTTAGTCAGAGTAAAGGGGGCTGAATACAAATGCATGCCACACTTTTCAGATATTTATTTGTAAAACAAAATTGAAAACCATTTATCATTTTCCTGCCACTTTGTGTTGGTCTATCATCTAAAAACCCAATAAAATATATTTACTTTTTTGGTTGTAACATGACAAAATGTGGAAAATTTCAGTGGGTATAAATACTTTTTCAAGGCACTGTATATTCTAGTATGTATTTTTAATTCAGGGAAGTCCCTTGTATTGGTTTCACCAGCTTCCAAATCTCCAAATTCTATTTTTATTTTTTGAATTTTTGCTTTTATGATGTGACTTCCTGTTAGAGGGTGGCTACGTTCATTCTCCATGTTACCAATGTATGCAGGAATGTAGACACCCTCTCTTGCTCACTTCTGAGATGGACTATGGGATATGTAGTGTGCATAGAACAATGCACATCATGACCACAACTAACCTGCACTATTCAAGTGAGGGGGAAAAAGGAGAGGTTCGGGAGCTCACAGAGGACACTACAAGGAGGCAGAAAAACACAGTACGAAACTATTTCATGAATAATATATTACAGGGCCATTAAGTAATGGATGTGTGTGGATTATTTTGGAGAATAAGGATATTGTTTAGTGTCAATTTAAGAAGCCGCCTACGCCCTAACAATTATGGGACCATTGATGCTGTGCACACGTAGACATCGCTGAGCAATTTTTCAACATGATCTTGCTGCCAACTTCTCCCATTCTAAATGTCACAGTCTGTGTTTTTTTTTAGCCCCTCTTCACATTACTGTAATGGGGCATCAGGTGTTGCGCCTAGGCCTGTCATTGCGCTTTTTGCACAGGGCAGCCCATTCATTTCAATGGATTGCCCTACATGCAACAAATGCAGGAAAGAAGCTCATGTACCTTTTTCTGCTTTAAGCTTTGTGCATTTTTTAACTGTGATGTTTGCCTCATTTACTGCGCATTATCGCACTCATACCACCATGCTTTTTGCTTAGCGCTTTTGGGGTGCTATTAACCACTTGCCAACCACTGCACGCCAAAATACGTTGACACAATGGCAGCGGTGGGCAAATGGGTGTACCTGTACGTCCCCTTTAAATGGCGGGGCTAGCAGGCCCGCACTCGTACCCGCCACGTACAGCGTGACCGTGCCCGCGGGACCCATGGACTTGATGTCTGCCGGTGTCCCAGCGATCGTGTCACAGAGCCGCAGAACAGGGAGATTCCTAAACAAGGCATTTCCCCGTTTTGCCTAGTGACATGACAGAGATCACTCACTGCTCCCTGTCATCGAGAGCAGTGATCGCTGTCATGTGAGTGGAAGCCCATCCCCCCCAGTTAGAATCACTCCCTAGGACACACTTAACCCCCTGATCACCCCTAGTGTTTAACCCCTTCCCTGCCAGTGTCATTTACACAGTAATCAATGCATTTTTATAGCACTGATCGCTGTATAAATGACAATGGTCCCAAGATCATGTCAAAAGTGTCTGATGTGTCCGCCATAATGTCACAGTCCTGATAAAAATCGCAGATCGCCGCCATTACTAATGAAAAAAAATAATAAAAATGCCATAAATCTATCCCTGATTTTGTAGACGCTATAACTTTTGCGCAAACCAATCAATATACACTTATTGCAAATTTTTTTTTTACCAAAAATATGTAGAAGAATACGTCTCGGCCTAAACTGAGGAAAAAATGTGTTTTTTTATATATTTTTTGGGGGTATTTATTATAGCAAAAAGTAAAAAATATTGCGCTTTTTTTTCAAAATTGTCGCTCTTTTTTTTGTTTATAGCACAAAAAATAAAAAACCGCAGAGGTGATTAAATACCACCAAAAGAAAGTTCTATTTGTGGGAAAAAAAGGATGTCGATTTTGTTTGGCTGCAACGTCGCACGACCGCGCAATTGTCAGTTAAAGCGACGCAGTGCCGAATCGCAAAAAGTGCTCTGGTCAGGAAGGGGGTAAAATCTTCCGGGGCTGAAGTGGTTAACAATGCATGGCACTGTAAAGACAACTCGTGCAATTTTGTACACATTCACATGCTACATTGATATGTGAATGTTCTCGCACCCCTGAATCGCTCCTGGTGTTTTGTACGCTAACCTGCTACAAATGGATTGACACAAACCCACCTGGTGGAATACAAACAAGATGTTATGTAGAAGCGGTACAACAGATGTGTGTTATGTAAGACTTTCCCAGAAGGAGAAATCTTATGTAACATCTTTACCGTAAGGAGGAGTGAAAAATGTGGCTCCGGCTGTTGGGAAGATCAGGGAGGGGAGCGGAGAGTCGGGCTGTGTACATTGCATAACCATACAAAAAAAAAAACACGGAGGAGTCAGATGTCCCTGATATTCAAGAGTCACAAAGAAACTCAAAACCTGCTCCGCTGCAAGAAAAAAATCTATTTACTTCTGAAAAGGTTACTGATCCTTTACCAAAAAACTGCCTATGCAGGTAACGGGCATCCGTAGATAAAAACAACTGTGCAGCTCTGACCAAAGTTGAATAATGTCCTTGTTATTAGGGTTGCCACCTTTTCTTCAAGTCAAACCCAAACACTTTAGCGGAGCACAGCAATTTTTTTTTTTTTATAGTATAATCTATACATATATTTTGCAATTAATTAACATTTCTAATCATATGAAGTTAATCACAAGAGTCCTCTGTTACATCAGAGTCCACAGAGTTCCTCCTTTACATCTGAATCCACAGAGTTCCCCCGTTCCCCCATTACATCTGAATCCACAGAGTTCCCCTTTACACCTGAATCCGCAGAGTTCCCCTTTACATCTGAATCCACAGAGTTCCCCCGTTCCCCCATTACATCTGAATCCACAGAGTTCCCCTTTACACCTGAGTCCGCAGAGTTCCCCTTTACACCTGAGTCCGCAGAGTTCCCCCGTTACATCTGAAACCACAGAGTTCCCCTTTACATCTGAAACCATACAGTTCCCCTTTTACATCTGAATCCACAGAGTTCCCCCGTTACATCTGAATCCTCAGAGTTCCCCTTTACATCTGAATCCACAGAGTTCCCCTTTTACATCTGAATCCACAGAGTTCCCCAGTTACATCTGAATCCACAGATTTCCCCCGTTACATCTGAATCCTCAGAGTTCCCCTTTACATCTGAAACCATAGAGTTCCCCTTTTACATCTGAATCCACAGAGTTCCCCAGTTACATCTGAATCCGCAGAGTTCCCCTTTTACATCTGAATCCGCAGAGTTCTCCCTTTACATCTGAAACCACAGAGTGCCCCAGTTACATCTGAATCCACAGAGTTCCCCAGTTACATCTGAATCCACAGAGTTCCCCAGTTACATCTGAATCCACAGAGTTCCCCTTTACATCTGAATCCGCAGAGTCCCCCGTTACATCTGAATCCACAGAGTGCCCCTTTTACATCTGAATCCGCAGAGTTTCCTTACACTATAAGAGGGGACTCTGCAGACTCTCATGTAAGGGAGAACTCTGGGGACTTTAAAATAAGGGCTGCTCTGGGAACCCTGATTTAAGGGGGAACACTGTGTACTCTGATGTACAGTGAGGACTCTGTTGTAAGGGGGAACACTGTGGCCTCTGGTGTAAAGGGGAACTGTGATATAAGGGGTGCTCTGAGAACCCTTAGAACCCGTGCTCTGATTTACCTTAGTATACTCACTCAGAGGCAGGAGAGAGAGAAAGGGGGGGGACTCAGACAGACAGGGATGGATGGTGAGCTCACTCACCACTTGGCAGTCAGCACCTCTCATGCAGATGTATCTGAGGCTGCTAGACTTCAAATTTCCGCCCCCCCCCCCCCCCACTTCCCTTTTCTATGGCACAGCACCGGGGATTGGAGTGTGGGCAGACACAGAGGGGTAGGGGTGGTAGGAAGAGGAGCAGATCAAGCCCTCTCTCCTCTCCCATCTGTATGTGGGGGGAATTGTTAGTGCTGGCTTTGGGCAGTGTGAAAGAGAGTGTGATAGATACTCTCAGTTTAAAGAACTGCAGCCAGCAACCCTGCTTGGAGGCCATTGTCCAGTCTGAATAAAGTTTCAGGCAGTTTGAAACCCGGACACATACCCAGACACATGATTCTAAACCTGGACTGTCCGGGTGAATCCCGGACAGGTGGCAACCCTACTTGTTATAGGTCTTTTATGTACCTGCAGAAGCCTGGCTGAAAAACTCCCAGAAGTGGCATCATTATGTCCTGCCTGGTTGCCAGGACGTTGCTAAGACACTCCCAGCCCATTCAAACCCATTTGCATGTGCTTGTTCTCTCCCACATCCCAGTAGCTCTGAGCTCAGCAATGCTGCGATGAAGGAGATAGTGGACCACACATGTGAGGTTGGGGGGGGGGGGGGGGGGGGGCTGGTTGAGAGCTTGCTCCTGTGATGATGGAGGGGAACAGTAACAGCTGGGTGTGTTCTAGCAACATCCTTGCAACAAGGCAGGGCCGGATGATGCCATCTCTGGGAGCTTTTCTGTTTTTCTGAAATACTGCCAGGATGTTTCTAGGATGTTGCTAAGTGAGGCCTAGTCATTACTGCTCATCTCCACCATCACAGTGAGCTTTTTCTCTGATTCAAACCCCCTCACATACTTTCTCTCTCCCCTGATGCAGTAGCCCTGAGCTCAGAGCTTGATAGCTCACTCCTGTGATGGATGTGGTGAGCAGTAAAGACTAGGCCCCACTTAGCAACATCCTAGCAACGTCATGGAAGTATTCACTTCAGGCTATATGAGGTATGTAAATGGCCTGCAGTCACCTGCTTTCTATGCATGTTTGAATACATTTACAAGCATTTTATGTTTGTTTTTAGGGCTCGTTCACACCAGGTGCGGTACAAGAACACGTGTAAAAATTGTGTGCTATCCAGCACCACACAAAAACACGCTGCCCTTTTGCAAATGCGCACAGGTGCCAACCGCGCCATTCCAATTCTTAACCCTTTTACGCCGACGCCTCCCGGCCCTTTAAGAGGTTTCAGATGCCAGGAGGCAGGCGGGGTTTATGATCATGTGACTACCGCGATCGACTGTCACGGCAATCGCATGATCGGAAAGCTCCGGATCGCAGAAAGTGATCGGGAGCTTTCCGTTAGCCGCTGGTAACTGTGCTGGGAGTGTGCTCATGGCACGGCTGTGTCAGCTAATTGGTACGCAAATATGCAGGGGGCAGCTAATTGGTACGCAAATATGTGGGAGGGGCCCACGGGGGCCCACCCACGCCAAGGGGTTAATGACAAACTCGAATATGTTTGCACCTTACAAAATGAATGATACTGCAGTACTGTGCGGTTTAGTGTGGCGCAATTTAAAAAATTGTGCCGACCCCTTTTTTTGCACAAAGCTGAGAGCACAAGCAACTGTGACAGTTATCATTCATGGCATGCCTTTGGGAAACAATCGATGGGTTTCAATCTACTTTACCCGCTTGCCGACCGGTGCACGACGATATACGTCGGCACAATGGCACGGCTGCGGAAATGGGCGTACAGGTACGTCCCCTTTAAGACGCGGCATTGTGGGCATCCCGCCGGTGGGGCGCGTGCCCACCACAGGCTCCGTGCCCGTGGGACCTGCGGACCCGATGTCCGCCGGTGTCCCGCGATCGTGTCACGGAGCGGCAGATCGGGGAGATTCCTATGTAAACAAGGCATTTCCCCGTTCTGCCTAGTGACATGAAAGAGATCACTGCTCCCTGTCATCGGGAGCAGTGATCGCTGTCATGCCAGTGGTAGCTTATCCCCCCCTGTTAGAATCGCTCCCTAGGACACACTTAACCCCTTGATCGCCCCCTAGTGTTTAACCCCTTCCCTGCCAGTGTCATTTATACAGTAATCAGTGCATTTTTATAGCACTGTTCGGCTGTATAAATGACAATGGTCCCAAAATAGTGTCAAAAGTGTCCGATCTGCCCGCCATAATGACTCAGTCATGATAAAAATCGCGGATCGCCACCATTACTAATAAAAAAAAAATAATAATAAAAATGCCATAAATCTATCCCTTATTTTGTAGACGCTAGAACTTTTGTGCAAATCAATCAATATACGCTTATTGTGATTTTTTTTTTTTTAACCAAAAATATGTAGTAGAATACATATCGGCCTAAACTGAGGAAAAAAAATAGTTTTTTTTTATATATTTTTGGGGATATTTATTATGGCAAAAAGTAAAATGCCCCTTGTTTTCCCTAGTGATTGAATGTAAAGGCCATTGTAGGCCAGCAGATAGGCATTATAGCCAGGCAATTAGCATTTTTAGGAATTTAGCTAAGGCAGCCAATGTCGCACATGACAGGCTCCCTTTAATAACTCCTGGCTGGTAGCAACTGACATTCAGAATCAATCAGTATTCCAATGTAGTAAAAACATACTTGGTACAGGGGTATCTACAGACCCGCCAAGGTTATTCTATGCTTTATCCTAAAGGAAACCTGTACAGGGGACATACATAGACACTGCCATTACTAAACTCACCTTTTGAACATTCTAGTCATCTGCCTGGTACGATGATCCAAAAGGTGTTACTGACCAGGATCAGTATGCTTATCAGGAGCATTACCTTTCCTCTGATTTCATTGGGCACACAATAGTTCTGGGTCATTAATCATTTCAGCATTAGCAGCGCTCTCCCAGTGTTCTTCCCACCGTGTGCCAAAATAGTTCAATACATCATCCTCGCAAAGTTCATAGAGCTGAACAATGTGACAAGCATCCATTCGGACGTGATAATCAGACAGACAAGATCTTTGAGTTCCATCACCACGCCCCACTAACGCGTTTCGTCATCACGTCCTTAACTTTAACTCTTTGTGTTGTCTGAAGCATTTGCTTAGCTGTCTTTAGCTGGCCATACACTGCTTGAATTGTTGCTGAATCAGACAAAATCCAAGCTGTGGGTGTCCCTGTTGGCACCACCTGACATTTAGAAATCGACTGAGCCGAATGGAAAATTATTAGCTTAACAGTGACTGCATCAAATGCAGTCACTGATTGGGTATAATGACAGCCACAAGTGCTTTGGCTGCCTGAATACAAAAGCAGCAGTGGAGATTCCTCCGTCCACACTTTAGCATGGGTGGCGGAGTTGAATGATTAAGCACATTGTAGCTTTACTGCTACAGTGTGGACCAGTTTCACAGAATCACGTATATACTGTATACATGATTCTGCTCTTCTGGGTAGGGGGCACGCCACTTGTACTGTGATTAGTCATGGATGACCGCCGGCACCCGCTGACCGGCAAAGAGAAAGACAGAACAGAGCTCTGCCTATGTAAACAAGGCAGAGCTCTAACCTGTCAATGGGGTTGTGCTGGCTTTTGTTTCCCTGGGAAGCAGGTAATAAAATCCAACACATCCCTTAGTAAAACCAGCTCACTGTACACACAAAAACACTTTTTAGGCACACATTTAACCCTTTGATCACCCTAGATGTTAAACCCCTTCCCAGCCAGTGTCATTAGTACAGTGACAGTGCATATTTTTAGCTCCAGTCACTGTATTAGTGTCACTGGTCCCCAAAAAGTGTCAAAAGTGTCAGTTAGTGTCAGATTGTCCACCGCAATATTGCAGTTCCGCTATAAGGTTGCTGATTACCACCATTACAAGCATAAAAAAAATAATGATAAAAATTCCAGTATATATACCAGAGTTTGTAGATGCTATAACTTTTGCGCAAACCAATTAATATTGTGATTTTATGTTCTAAAAATATGTAGCAAAATACATATTGGCCTAAATTTAGAAAGAAATTAGATTTTTACATGTTTTTTCTATCAGATATGTTTTATAGCAGAAAATAAAAAATATAGTTTCCTTTGCAAAATTGTCTACATTTTTTTGTTTATAGCGCAAAAAATAAAAAAAACAGTGGTGACCAAATGCCACCAAAATAAAGTGTTATTTGTGGGGGAAAAAAAGGACATAAATTGAATTCATGGCCTAAATTTTGAAAGAAATGTGATTTTTAAATGTTTTTTCTATCGGATATGTTTTATAGCAGAAAATAAAAAATATAGTTTCCTTTGCAAAATTGTCTACATTTTTTTGTTTATAGCTCAAAAAAAAAAAAAAAAAACAGTGGTGACCAAATGCCACCAAAATAAAGTTCTATTTGTGGGGGAAAAAAGGACATACCATATATATTTGAGTATAGGCTGACCCGAATATAAGCCGAGGCACCCAATTTTACCACAAAAAACTGGGAAAACGTATTGACTCGAGTATAAGCCTAGGGTGGGAAAATGCAGCAGCTACTGGGTAAACAATGCCCATCTGCAGCCTCACTGTGCCCATTTGCAGCCTCATTGTGCCCATTTGCAGCCTCACTGTGCCCATTTGCAGCCTCACTGTGCCCATTTGCAGCCTCATTGTGCCAATTTGCAGCCTCATTGTGTCCATTTGCAGCCTCATTGTGCCCATTTGCAGCCTCACTGTGCCCATCTGCAGCCTCACTGTGCCCATCTGCAGCTTCACTGTGCTCATTTGCAGCCTCATTGTGCCCATCTGCAGCCTCACTGTGCCCATCTACAGCCTCACTGTGCCCATTTGCAGCCTCACTGTGTCCATTTGCAGCCTCACTGTGTCCATTTGAAGCCTCACTGTGCCCATCTGCAGCCGTACCTTTGATTACTCAAACAGTGGGTGTCTCCCGCTGTGTTATGCAATTTGTTCGAGGGCCGTCCATTGTAACAAAGCCCTGCCTCCTCCTCATCCGTGATTGACGGAAAACTAGTATAGGCTGACCCGAATATAAGCCGAGGCACCCAATTTTACCACAAAAAACTGGGAAAACGTATTGACTCGAGTATAAGCCTAGGGTGGGAAAATGCAGCAGCTACCGGGTAAACAATGCCCATCTGCAGCCTCACTGTGCCCATCTGTAGCCTCACTGTGCCCATTTGCAGCCTCATTGTGCCCATTTGCAGCCTCACTGTGCCCATTTGCAGCCTCACTGTGCCCATCTGCAGCCTCACTGTGCCCATCTGCAGCCTCACTGTGCTAATTTGCAGCCTTATTGTGTCCATTTGCAGCCTCATTGTGCCCATTTGCAGCCTCACTGTGCCCATCTGCAGCCTCACCGTGCCCATCTGCAGCCTCACTGTGCCCATTTGCAGCCTCACTGTGTCCACATTTGCAGCCTCACTGTGCCCATTTGCAGCCTCACTGTGCCCATTTGCAGCCTCACTGTGTCCATTTGCAGCCTCACTGTGCCCATTTGCAGCCTCATTGTGCCCATCTGCAGCCGTACCTTTGATTACTAAAACAGTGGGTGTCTCCCGCTGTGTTATGCAGTTTGTTCGAGGGCCGTCCATTGTAACAAAGCCCCGCCTCCTCCTCGTCCGTGATTGACGGAAAACTGATACAGTTTCCCAGCATTGTATCAGTGTTCCTCTATCACAGATGAGGAGGAGGCGGGGCTTTGTTACAATGGACGGCCGCACAGACTGCATAACACAGCGGGAGACACCCACTGTTTTAGTAATCAAAGGTACGGCTCACTCGAGTATAAGCCGGGGGGGGGCGGGGTTCAGCCTAAAAAATGGGCTGAAAAACTCAGCTTATACTCGAGTATATACGGTAAATTGAATTTATGGCCTAAATTTAGAAAGAAATTTGATTTGTAAATGTTTTTTCTATCAGATATGTTTTATAGCAGAAAATAAAAAATATAGTTTCCTTTGCAAAATTGTCTACATTTTTTTGTTTATAGCGCAAAAAATAAAAAATAAAAACAGTGGTGACCAAATGCCACCAAAATAAATTTCTATTTGTGGGGGAAAAAAGGGACATAAATTGAATTTATGTACAGCGTCGCACGACCGCGCAATTGTCACCTAAAGTAACGCAGTGCCATAGCGCAAAAAATGGCCTGGTCATAAAGGGGGGTAAATCTTCCAGAGGGCAAGTGGTTATAAAATATCATTATGATTACTATTATTATTGCGACTACAACTATAAATGTATCCAATGCATCGGTCCCTATTAATGTGCTGACTATGCCGGCAGCTCTCCTGCTACTTGTCCTTGATTTAGTCACGCTTTATGGAGAAATCAATCCCCCCCCCAGGCATACACTGACCTTGTCAGCGTGCTTGACTCAGCACTTGGATAAGCATTTGCAATAGCTGAGAGCGGACATCTGATACTGCTGGATCATTATTTATTCATATCAGAAAAATAATATGATCATTGAAACATCAGATCACTTATTTCTTTATTTTGTTATTATTACATTTTTATTTGTTTAAGAATATAGTGGAAAATAAAATTAAAAATACAGTATTATACATTAAGTATAGAAATTTAAATTAAATAATTCTTTATTAATATTGCTATAAAATAATATTTCTTTATTCTTATTTATCCAGTTTTATTTGTTATCTGAATGTGAGCAGCTTAAAGTGGACCTGTCACTACACTGAGCCCTTACTGACTATGGTAAACTACTTCTATTTTATCTTTCGAAAAATATATTGTGCTGCACCTTTTTCCCCCAAAAAACTTTTAGAAAGGCAATTTAATCATTGGAGTTATTTTCAAATTAACCACTTCAGCTCCCGAAAATTTACCCTCTTCATGACCAGGCTATTTTTTTTTTTTGCGATCTGGCACTGCTTTATTTTAACCACTTAAGATCCAAGCCTCTTTTTGAGATTTGGTGGGGGGCCCTCTCCCACCACCGATAAAAGTGATTCTGCGGCGATTCCGCCACAGAGACCACTTTTATCTGGCCGAAGAAGAGGATACCAGGGTTATGGCAGCTAGCTGCTGCCATAACAACGATATTCCTCTTCAAAGTCAGGGCGTATATCGGTGTGCGGCGGTCCGTAAGTGGTTAACTGACAATTGCGCGGTCGTGGGACGCTGTACCCAAATAAAATTGATCTATTTTTTTCCCCCACAAATAGAGCTTTCGTTTAGCGGTATTTCATCTCCTCTGCGGCCCTTTTTTTTTGCGCTACAAACAAAAACAGAGCGTCAATTTTGAGGAAAAAAAAAACATATATTTTTACTTTCTGCTCTAAAACATATTCAATAAAAACATGTAAAAAATCTAATTTCTTCATAAATTTAGGCCAATATGTATTCTTCTACATATTTTTGGTAAAAAAATCCCAATAAGTGTATATTGATTGGTTTTCGCAAAAGTTATAACGTCTAAAAACTATGGGATATTAGTTTTCTTTTTTTTTTTTTTACTGGTAATGACGACAATTAGCGACTTAAAGTGGGACTGCGACATTTTGGCGGACAAATCAGACACTAACTGACACTTTTCACATTTTTTAGGTAACCAGCGACACTAATACAGTGATCAGTGCTAAAAATATGTACTGTCACTGTACTAATGACACTGGCAGAGAAGGGGTTAACGTCAGGGGCGATCAAAGTGTCAAATGTGTTCCTAGGGAGTGCTTTCTAACTATGGGGGAGGTGCTTGTACTGTGGGAAGGCAGAGATCCGTGTTCTTGCATAGCAGAAACACAGGATCTCTACCTTCCCTTCTCATAGAACAGCGACCTGCCTTGTTTATATAGGCAAATTGCCATTCTGTTTATCTCCGCAACGATCAGCAGGTCCCGGCAGACATCTGGTCCACCGGACCCGCTGATTGGCTCCCGCTGTGTCCAATCACCGCAGGAGCGGGTCAACGGTGGCGCGAGCCAGTGCCCCAGACCCGGAAGTGTCAGCTCACATATTAGGTACGTGATCTGGCACAGAGCGTCAGCCCTGCTGCAGTATATGTGTTTGGGGCAGTCGCTATGTGGTTAAAGCAGCATTAAACCCAAAATCAAACATTTATCATATTGCAGCTTACCAATTCTTAGATGTGGTGGCTGCATTAGTTTTCTATTTCAGGCCTTGTTTTCTTTATTTTCACCAGGTGATATGGCCAGTAAGTCTGCAGTTTTTCTAAAGAACAAGCTCTCCTGCAGACGTAGCAGTTAGGGGGTTGAAACAAACGATTTTCCGTTGGCAGGCGTGTGTAGAAGGATCAGCTTTTATTTAAAGCTTTATACCCCGCCCCAAAAAATTTGTTGCTTTAACTTCTTAAAAAGTGTGAGCTAGGCTTCAATTTGTTAGTGCATTTGAACCTGCTAATACATCTAACATTAACCTCCCCCAGATGACAATGCTGCTGCCCAAAAGGTGCCCCCTGTGCTCCTTTATCCAGAGTGGGGGCGCTCTAATACAGGAGGTGTTATACTGGACAGATCACCAGGTGAAAAGAGGGAGAAAAGCCTAATAAGAGAAAACAAATTCAGCCACCACATCTAATGATTGTTAAAGCAGAGCTCCACCCAAAAGGGGAAGCTCCGATTGTTTGCACCCCCCCCCCCCCCACTACCACATTTGGCACTTTTTGGGGGGAAGTGGGCACCACGCGGAGAACTGAGCGGTGCTCTTGCAGGACAGTAAAAAAAGTCCTGCAAGCCGCATCTTTGCAGCGCTGTATCTTTTACACCGCTCTTAAAGCACCCCTGCAGCGGCGCTTTGCGGGCAGGTTTAACCCTTTTTTCGGCTGCTAGTGGGGGTAAAACCGCCCTGCTAGTGGGCAAATAGTGCCGCTAAAACGACGGTAGAGCGGCGATAAAAATAGCGCCGCTTTACCGCCAACGCCCACCCGCCCCAATCTGAAAGTAGCCATAGCACTGAGTACATTTCAGAGAACAGACACAGGGCACAGGTCACTATGCTCCTCACCATGTCTTCTCTTCTGATATAACACAGTGCTGTGTGTAGAGAACTTACCCGTGTTCATTTCTGGACATGAGATGTGACTCTCCCCCCTCCCCCCATCAGCTGGAGGAGACGCTGATACAGACTTTGAATGAGTGAAGGGAGCGGAGGGGGGGGGGGAATTCGGAGGACACAGGAAGGAACATTAAAGC
Organism: Lithobates clamitans; assembly: GCA_037952925.1. NCBI lineage: Eukaryota > Metazoa > Chordata > Amphibia > Anura > Ranidae > Lithobates > Lithobates clamitans. The sequence continues at coordinate 188,148 of JBBGZY010001007.1, forward strand.
CCAGGGGAGAGGTGTTGGAGTCCCTCAGAGGAGAGCTTGCAGATAACAGCCAGGGAAAGGTGAGGACTTCACTGCTTTTGTCCCGCTGTTTCTGGGTTTTAGCTGGGGACATGTTGCCATGGAAATAGAGGCACGTGAAGAACGTGCTCGTTCTAGATAGCAGCCTGGGTATGTACCTCTTCACCAAACACACCCACATGTCCTCCAGAGGGAGGGAGTGAAGGAGGGGCTGGATTGTGGAGATGTTTCCACCCCCTGAAAACTTTTGAACTGAGAAAGAACCATTAAAGGCTGATTCTGGGATCTTCAAAAGACTATTCTGCAAAAACTAAAGGTCTGGGGAAAGAAAGAAATGCAATGCAGGTATGAGGTTAGCATGTACTACCCATTTTTGCATTCCCATACTTCTCCTTTAACATGTCCTCCAGAGGGAGGGAGTGAAGGAGGGGCTGGATTGTGGAGATGTTTCCACCCCCTGGAAACTTTTGAACTGAGAAAGAACCATTAGAGGCTGATTCTGGGATCTTCAAAAGACTATTCTGCAAAAACTAAAGGACTGGGGAAAGAAAGACATGCAATGCAGGTATGAGGGTAGCATGTACTACCTATTTTTGCATTCCCATACTTCTCCTTTAACATTTTTTCACTAAGTCTAACAACTCTTCTTTTGTCCACGAATAGTTGGCCACTGGGGGCGCTATTGCTCTAACGATTATTTTCTGTAAAGCCGGGGGATGTTACCAGGCTGTGAAATTAGGTCATATCGGGGGTTTTCAAATCCATTGCATCATTGCTCAGCATTCACAGTGCAAACACGGCTGAGATTCCCCACCCCGTCCTCACAGTTACTGGCACAACTAGGGCACGGAGGCATTGAACCGCAATAATTTATTCCAGATAGGTCCTCCTAGTGTCACACTCTTTATCCCCTATACACAGCAGCTCTTTACAGTTTTGACAGCAGAGATTACAGGTTGCTCTCAAAAAAATAAAACTTCGACACCTAGAAGAATTTCTGATTATTTAATATAAAAAATGTTTTTCATTTTACTTATTGATTAATCTCATCTATTCCTAAATTTTATTAATAGTGTAGGAAGACCTGCTATCCCTCATTAATTCAAAATTATATGTGTTTTCTGGTCTGTGAGCTCTCATAGACCAGTTAGTTATTGCCTGCAAAAATTTGTAGGACCCATTTACACTTCTGTGTAGCATGAATACGTTTATTATTGAGCACGTTCTCACCACACATGCACAGTATTATGCCTATTGTGGGTTGCAGCGCCATTCATTTTAAATTGTACCCCAATGCACCTGGGGTAGTGCATTGCGTTGGTTTATTTAAGCACATTAGGGTGGGCAACCTTAGAGCATCACATAGAAGTAAATGAGCCCTTATAGTGTGGTGATACCACCAAAAGAAAGCTATACTTATGTTAGAAAAATTATATACATTTCATTTGTGTACATTGTTGCATGACAGTGCAACAGGCAGTTGAATTAGTACAGTGCCGAATAGCAAAAAATGGACTGGTTATGAAGGGGGTAAAACCTTCTGGAGTTAAAGTGGTAGTAAACCGCAGTTGAAAAAAAAATTCACCTGCAATGTCATAATGTGCTAGTATGCATCACATACTAGCACATTATGAGAGACTTACCTTAAAAAAAAGCCCTCTAGCACCTCGTTGTCACCTCTGAGAGGGCTTCCATCTTCCCCCGGTATACCTTTCAGGTTCGCGGCCTCCGGCTACATGAGTGGCCAGAGGCGCCATGCCAGAGTTTACGGCACGGGCTCTGAAGGTCCAGTACGGTATGCCGGACCTTCAGAGCGCATTCGCCGGTGACGTCACGATCTATATGTGTAGGGATGAGTTCCTGACAATCTTCCTGCATTAGGGGTTTTGATATTTTCCAAGCCCTCTTGTAGAACATCGCGCCCAGGGACAATCTGTATTGCATTACCCAACAGGCCCTGTTCAGAAGGCTCCAGAGTCTTGTGTTAGGGGTAGGTCCAGAAAGTCCTGTTCATGATGTCAGTTGGCCAACAGTGCCATCAGTGGGTTTGGATCAGGCATCGACAAAAACAGAAGGGCATTGATCTAAAAAAGGTCAACTGCTTGCCATCCCCTTTGAGGAGAAGAGTCCTGTCTGGAAAGAGGACCAGGACTGGACCCAGGCCCGGACTGGCCATAGGGCACACCAGACATTACCCAACAGCCCCTGTTCAGAAGGCTCCAGAGTCCTGTGTTAGGGGTAGGTACAGGAAGTCCTATTGATCGTGTCAGTTGGTCATCCCATTGTGATTTTGCCATCAGTGGGTTTGGTTTAGGCTTTGATAAAAACAGATTGTCTAACTCTACAGTATGTGCAACAACTGTATTGTGTGGCGATCTACCTGATTGGATAAAAATTGGAAGGAATGTTTAGTTATTACATTGTTGCTGGTGAGGATAAGCTCAACAGGGTCTAAATACCTTATTTCAATGTATTCAGCGTTTCTTAGATTTCAAATGTTATCGGTATTATGCTTTGCAAAGAGGGATATCGGTATCTGTTACTATTTCCTGTTGCTGGGCTAGTATTGAATGATACTGCAACTGATATACTGCAATGCACTGAGATATTTATAGTATCACCTGTTATGTAATATGCATAAGCAAGACGCTGTATACTCAGACATAGCTATTACCCAATGTATAATTCTGATTTCATTATAGAAGGGGGGTGGGGGGTGAGATGATCTTTTGGCATTTGATCTTTTTCTCTGTACAAAAGAAAGGATATTTAATTGTTTGGAGGATGCAGGAGAGTTAAACCCCTGATTGTGTTGTCTATCTTGGGGACTCTATTGGTGAGATCTATGCTAGGGGTTCCCAAGTCTGCACACCTGCGGTGTCCATTATGGGGGGATTCCACCATCCCTGTGCTGAGTTCTTGGGTCTGCACACCTGCGGTGCCCAATAATAGGAGTTTCCATCATTCCTGGGCTGAGTTCCTGAGTCTGAACGCCTGCTGTGTCCATTATGAGAGGTTTTCACCATCCCTGTGCTGAGCTCCTGGGTCTGTATGCCTGTTGTGCCCATTATGAGGGGTTCCCACCATCCCTGCACTGAGTTTCAGGTCCTGCACTTCTGCTGAGCTCATTATGAGGGGTTTCCACCATGCCTGTCCTGAGTTCCTTCATCTGTACACCTGCTGTGTCCTTTATGAGGGGTTCCCACCATGCCTGTCCTGAGTTCCTTCATCTGTACACCTGCTGTGTCCATTATGAGGGGTTCCCACCATACCTGCTGGATTTTCTGTTATTCAATTCATATTATAGAGATTATAACAGGAGGAGCCGGGCTCTGGAATTATATCAGGAAGATCTCACTGTTGCAGTATCCATGACATATATGACACCAGGGAATGACTCTGTATACCAAGCCCCAACCAGTGGCGGCTCGTGCATTGTGGGCGCACAGGCACCGCCCCCCACGACACCTCCACCTCCATCCCTATTCATGTGCCCGGCCCCTTTCAAGACGCCGGACACATGAAATACTATGGCGGGGATATGCGGGGGTTGTGTATTTTGAAGCACGTGATTAGAGCCAGAGACTCTAGTAGGCTTCAAAATAGGGTGGGCTCTGGGCACAGAGCACTGCATCCCGATCCCACCCTGTTGTGTGGCACAGCAAATTCATTTTCGCTATTTTCACACTAACGTTCCTCCCTGCCAATCAGCGGGCAGGTCAGTGAGACCTGTCTCCCGATTCGCCAAAGCACTAGGCGATCCTATTGGATGCCTAACGCTCTGGCAGAAGAGGAGACATGGCGGAGGAAGCCTGAGGAGCCGAGCGGAAACAGCAGCCGCTGCTTCCCCCAAGGAGGAGAGTCACCGAGGAGGAGAGCCCCGTCACTCCAGGAGAGGAGCAGGGCCCCGCCACAGGAGCGGTAAGTGCCGCCGGACTGGCCGTGCACGCGCGTGGGGGGGGGGTTAGTGAAGGGAAAGCAGAGCCTGACTGCATATGAGGGGCACAAGTGGCTGCATTTGACGGGCACAAATGACTACAATTGATGGACACAAGTGGCTGCATTTGATTGGCACAAGTGGCTGCTTGTGATGGGCACAAGTGGCTGCATTTGACGGGCACAAGTGGCTGCATTTGATGGAGCACAAATGGCTGCATATGATGGGCACAAGTGTCTGCATTTGATTTGCATAAGTGGCTGCATTTGATTGGCACAAGTGGCTGCATATACTGGGCACAAGTGGCTCATTTGACGGGCACAAGTGGCTGCATTTGACAGGAACAAATGGCTGCATATGACGGGCACAAGTGGCTGCATATGACGGGCACAAGCGGCTGCATATGACGGGCACAAGTGGCTGTATTTGACAGGCACAAATGGTTGCATATGATGGGCACAAGTGGCTGCATATGATGGGCACAAGTGGCTGCATATACTGGGCACAAGTGGCTGCATATACTGGGCACAAGTGGCTGCATATGATGGGCACAAGTGGCTGCATATGATGGGCACAAGTGGCTGCATTTGATTAGCACAAGTGGCTGCATATGATGGGCACAAATAGCTGCATTTGATTGGCACAAGTGACTGCATATACTGGGCACAAGTGGCTGCATTTGATGGGCACAAGTGGCTGCATTTGACAGGCACAAATGGCTGCATATGACGGGCACAAGTGGCTGCATATGACAGGCACAAGTGGCTGCATATGACGGGGCACAAGTGGCTGCATTTGATTAGCACAAGTGGCTGCATATGATGGGCACAAGTGGCTGCATTTGATTGGCACAAGTGGCGGCATATACTGGGCACAAGTGGCTGCATATGATGGGCACAAGTGGCTGCATATGATGGGCACAAGTGGCTGCATATGATGGGCACAAGTGGCTGCATTTGATTAGCACAAGTGGCTGCATATACTGGGCACAAGTGGCTGCATTTGATGGGCACAAGTGGCTGCATTTGACAGGCACAAATGGCTGCATATGACGGGCACAAGTGGCTGCATATGATGGGCACAAGCGGCTGCGTATGATGGGCACAAGTGGCTGCATATGATGGGCACAAGTGGCTGCATATGATGGGGGCACAAGTGGCTGCATATGATGGGGGCACAAGTGGCTGCATATGGTGGGGCACAAGTGGCTGCATATGATGGGGCACAGTGGCTGCATATGATAGGCACAAGTGGCTGCATATGATGGGTACAAGTGGCTGCATTTGATGGGCACAATAGCTGCATTTGATGGGCACAGTGTCTGCATTTGATGGGTACAATGGCTGCATTTGATGGGCACAGTGAGGCTGCAATTGATGGGGGGGGGGGGGTGTCAGTATTTTTTCAGTTTGTTTGCGCCCCCCCAAAAATTTTGAGCACCAGCCACCACTGGCTTCAACTATCAATAAAATGCAATTTAAGAAACCTGCCTGAGGTCCCTTCCTTTCAAGTAGAATGTAATCTCTTCCTAGCAAAGCAATCCAACCCTTTGTTTTATCGTTTACATTGTATAAATCCTTTGTAACTGCACCGGCTTATTAATTGTTAGTATAACGATAATATCTGCCTGCAGTTTGCATATTCTCCCTTGTCCTGGCATGGGTTTCCTCCGGGTACTCCGATTTCCTCCCTCACTCCAAAGACATGGTAGGCTAACTGATTAATGTCTAAAATTTGGCCTATGAATGTATGTATGAATATGGGATAGGGACCTTAGATTGTAAGCTCCTTGAGGGCAGGGACTTATGCAAATGTACAATATGCAGAGCACTTAACACATTACTGGTGCTATATGTCATACCTGTAATTAAATAAATAATAATATTTAAAATGCAGAATCCACAGTTCATAATCCAGTTTAGCAAATATATCATTATTCAGAAAAAAAAAAAAAAAAAAATATATATATATATATATATATATATATATATATATATATATATATATATATATATATTTCTCAGAGGTTATTGGAGAGAAAAGTGCCCCTGGAGATTATGCGATTTTCCTAAAAGGAATCCCAGACCCCCATATCTAATCCTAAATCCCAGCTGCATGTACGATGCATATTTTGTAGCCTCCTCTATAATAACTGTTTTGCAATAATTAGTATGCACACAGCAAATATTATGGTTTTATAAAGAAAAATAAACAGATATTTACAAACCCTGAATGCATAATGATTTATGGAATAAAATGAGACTTGTAAGTAATTCATGTCATCAGTAGGATCATCTTATTACTAGAAGAGGGAACCTTACCTGGGGCTGTCTGTGCAGTGTGAGCTCCTGGCAGTCAGCTGGATGTGCAGCAAGTCCTGAGATGCTGACAGTATATATAGAGCTCCCACTTCTCTCACTGATCCTGACTCATCAGCTAGGAATGTACCACCAGTGTGTCTGCAGAGCTTTCTGGAAGAGTCAGTGTGCATCCCTCTGCAGGAGCTGCACTACCTCCAGACCACCAGCAGAGGGAGCACGGGGATGACAATAACATCACTTCTCAGAACGTGCTTTACCAACTATGTCAGAGTTTTTTTTTAAATTCTACAATAAAGTGATTTGCCAACTACTTGAGAGTTACTAAAAGTATACTGAAGGAGAATGGCTGGAAAAAACAAAAAATGCGACTTTTTGGTTTCACGTGGAGATTCTTCTTTTTGTTCGTTATAATCATTTACTTTATTTAAATATTGCAACATTTAAGTGATAGAACTTTCTGGTGTTTTTGAAACTTTTTTTAGCACCCTGGGGTTTAGTCAGGGAGCTCCTCAAAATTTACTTGCCAGGAGTAGTCATCATGGTCGATTGATAGAGATCTATTGATTTCTCCCTAAGTTTGGCCTTGTTGCACTTTTCTCTTCTACTACTAGGTGGCCGGGAGCTTGGTGGTACTAGATATGAGAAGGGAACCCAGGGTCAGGTTATGGGTATATGGGGTATCTCAGCCAATGGGCAGGGGTTTTCTTGAATCCCTTGGCCTGCTGGGAGAACCTATATATTCGGGTGAGGTCAGGTGATCGGTGTTCTGTGTCACCTGGATGGCTGTCTGGGTGGACGTGTGTCGTACGCCCCGGGCTGCCCCGGGAAACTTATCGGCTCTCTTCTCCCTTCCTCACACTGTCAGTGTGAGGATTGGAAAGGTAATAACCGGCTTGTGTTTACATCGGGATCAGCTGTGATTGGACAAAGCTGTTCATGCCAATTTTTTTTTTTTTTTAAAGTCGTGGGATCCCCCCAAAATCCATACCAAACCCTTATCGAAGCATGCAGCCTGGCAGGTCAGGAGGGGGGGAGGGGGGGGTTGCGCAAGCATCCTCCCCCCTTCCCTGAACCATACCAGACCACATACCCTCAACATGGGAGTGAGTGCTTTGGGGAAGGGGGGGCTCTCGTATAGACTGGGGGGACCACGCGTTGTTTTTCATCATTTTTGATAGTTTTTTTTTTTTTTTTTTGCATTCAGCTGTCAGCGGGGAACCCACTGATGAGCTGATGTGTCATCCATTGTTAAGGACAAGGTGGCCGGCTTCCCGGACCGCTCCGTAGCAACCAGCTCAATGCAATAAGTTACCGCCTTAAATAAGGCGGTAATTACCGTTAAATCGAGCAAATACTGCATTCAGTATTTAATGCAAAATTCTTAGTAAATTGCACTTTCAAAGCTGGTTTACTGCAAGTGTTATTTTACCACATTTTTTTGTCTGTTATTTGACTGTTAGTGAATCGACCCCATTATTCTGCAAGTATACCGTATATACTCGAGTATAAGTCGTTCCGAGTAAACGTCGAGGCCCTGATTTACCACAAAAAAATGGGAAAAACTTATTGACCCGAGTATAAGACGAGGGTGAGAAATGCACAGCTACTGTAAGTGGAAAAGAGGGTCAACAATGCCCATTTGCAGCATCACTGTGCCCATTTGCACCCATAGGTCCCCTGAACTTCAAACTCGGTAGTTAAGGGTTCCTAGATGCCCCCTAGCTGCAGCCAAAATTTGGGGTCTCTGAACCCAAAGGGTCCCGAAATGACATTGCTGCAGATGGACACAGTTGACCGAATTTGGGGCCCTGTATCTCAGGACCACTTAGTGCTAAGAACCCCAAATTTGGTGTGCAAACCCAGTGGAACTAGCACCATAAAATTTCCAAAGCTGGGGTTTCTAGCACCAAGTGGCCCCGAGATACAGGGCCCCAAAAATCAGTTCAGAAAATGTCAAGCACTTTTCTGCAGCAGAGAATGACATTTTCCGAACCGGTTTTGGGGCCCCGTATCTCAGGGCCACTTAGTGCTAGGAACTTCAGCTTTGGATATGTTGTGGTACCAATTCCACTGGGTTTGCACACCAAATTTGGGGTTCCTAGCATCAAGTGGCTCTGAGATATGAGGCCCCAAAGTCGGTTCAGAAAATGTCAAGCACTTTTCTGCAGCAGAGAATGACATTTTCCGAACTGATTTTGGGGCCCCATATCTCGGGGCCACTTAGGGCTAGGAACTTCAGCTTTGGATATGTTGTGGTACCAGGTCCACTGGGTTTGCACACTAAAATGGAGTTCCTAGCACCAAGTGGCCCTGAGATACGGGGCCCCAAATTCGGTTCGGAAAAATGAAATTTTTTGCTGCAGAAAAGTGCTTGACTCGAGTATAAGTCGAGGGGGGCACTTTCAGCACTAAAAAATGTGCTGAAAAATTCGACTTATACTCGAGTATATACAGTATTCTTCAAACCATGCCAATTTCTATACTGTGCTATATGTGAGATACGCCAGGCTTCCCAAGTTTGTGCATTACACTATACATTACTTTACTTTACATACCCCTCTCTGTGCATTCAGCTGTACCTGACATACTCTGGGCCACCCCATTTTGTACTATGTGCTGTACAGAGCATACTAAGAACAGTTTTATTGTTTACATTGTGCAGTGCATTACATATTCCACTACATGTCGACTCCTGTCATGTAAATTATATACAGTGGGGACGGAAAATACTCAGACCCCCTTACATTTTTCACTCTTTGTTATATTGCAACCATTTGCTAAAATCATTTAAGTTCATTTTTTTCCTCATTAATGTACACACAGCACCCCATATTGACAGAAAAACACAGAATTGCTGACATTTTTGCAGATTTATTAAAAAAGAAAAACTGAAATATCACATGGTCCTGAGTATTCAGACCCTTTGCCCAGTATTTAGTAGAAGCACCCTTTTGATCTAATACAGCCATGAGTCTTTTTGGGAAAGATGCAACAAGTTTTTCACACCTGGATTTGGGGATCCTCTGCCATTCCTCCTTGCAGATACTCTCCAGTTCTGTCAGGTTGGATGGTAAACATTGGTGGACAGCCATTATAGGTCTCTCCAGAGATGGTCAATTGGGTTTAAGTCAGGGCTCTGGCTGGGCCATTTAAGAACAGTCACTGAGTTGTTGTGAAGCCACTCCTTCGTTATTTTAGCTGTGTGCTTAGGGTCATTATCTTGTTGGAAGGTAACCCTTCGGCCCAGTCTTAGGTCCTGAGCACTCTGAAGAAGGTTTTCGTCCAGGATATCCCTGTACTTGGCCACATTCATCTTTCCCTCGATTGCAACCAGTCATCCTGTCCCTGCAGCTGAAAAACACCCCCACAGCATGATGCTGCCACCACCATGCTTCACTGTTGGGACTGTATTGGACAGGTGATGAGCAGTGCCTGGTTTTCTCCACACATACCGCTTAGAATTAAGGCCAAAAAGTTCTATCTTGGTCTCATCAGTCCAAATAATCTTATTTCTCACCATCTTGGAGTCCTTCAGGTGTTTTTTTGCAAACCCCATGTAGGCTTTCATGTGTCTTGCACTGAGGAGAGACTTCCGTCGGGCCACTCTGCCATAAAGCCCTGACTGGTGGAGGGCTGCAGTGATTGTTGACTTTCTACAACTCTCTCCCATCTCCCGACTGCATCTTTGGAGCTCAGCCACAGTTATCTTTAAGTTCTTCTTTACCTCTCTCACCAAGGCTCTTCTCCCCTGATAGCTGTTTGGCCGGACAGCCAGCTCTAGGAAGCGTTATGGTCATCCCAAACGTCTTCCATTTAAGGATTATGGAGGCCACTGTGCTCTTAGGAACTTTAAGTGCAGCAGAAATTTTTTTGTAACCTTGGCCAGATCTGTGCCTTGCCACAATTCTGTCTCTGAGCTCTTCAGGCAGTTCCTTTGATCTCATGATTCTCATTTGCTCTGACATGCACTGTGAGCTGTAAGGTCTTATATAGACAGGTGTGTGGCTTTCCTAATCAAGTCCAATCAGTATAATCAAACACAGCTGGACTCAAATGAAGGTGTAGAACCATCTCAAGGCTGATCAGAAGAAATGGACAGCACCTGAGTTAAATATATGAGTGTCACAGCAAAGGGTCTGAATACTTAGGACCATGTGATATTTCAGTTTTTCTTTTTTAATAAATCTGCAAAAACAATTCTCTGTTTTTCTGTCAATATGGGGTGCTGTGTGTACATTAATGAGGAAAAAAATGAACTTAAATGTTTTTAGCAAATGGCTGCAATATAACAAAGAGTGAAAAAATTAAGGGGGTCTGAATACTTTCCGTCCCCACTGTATTCCAAAGGCTATAGTCACCCCTAATAATAAATATTGCAACTTGAAAGCTGAATATCCAAAACATTACTCTACAGATACAATATAAACATCAAACATGCCAATCTCTATACTGTGCTGTATGTGCACACTCTAGGCTTCCCCATTCTGTACACTGAGCATTATATTATTATTATTATATTACATACCCCACTCTGTACACTCTGATGTACCTGACATACTCTGGGCCACTCCCATTTGTACTCTGTGCTGTATAGAACATACTCACAACAGTTTTACTCTTTACACTGTGCAGAACCTTACATACTCCTACCTAACTTTTTGTTGACTCCTGTGGTGTGCTATACAGGTGCATCTCATAAAATTAGAATATCATAAAAAAGTTAATTTATTTCAGTAATTCAATTCAAAAAGTGAAACTCATATATTTTATATACATGCGTTACACAGAGAGTGATGTATTTCAAGCATTTCTTTTTAATATTGATGATTATGGCTTACAGTGAAAACCCAAAATTCAGTATCTCAGAAACTAGAATATTACATAAGACCAATAAAAAAAAGGATTTTTATGGAAGCCCCCTGGTTGCTATGATAGCGGCTGTCAGCTGGTCTGCATTGTTGGGTCTGGTGTCTCTCATCTTCCTCTTGACAATACCCCACAGATTCTCTATGGGGTTTAGGTCAGGCAAGTTTGTTGGCCAATCATGCACAGTGATACCATGATCATTAACCAGTACTTTTAGCAGTGTGGGCAGGTGCCAAGTCCTGACGGAAAATAAAATCAGTATCTCCATAAAGCTGGTCAGCAGAGGGAAGCATGAAGTGCTCTAGAATTTCCTGGTAGAGGGCTCCGCTGACTTTGGACTTCATAAAGCACAGACCAAGACCAGTTGATGACATGGCTCCCCAAATCATCGCTGACTGTGGAAACTTTACACTGGACCTCATGCAACTTGTATTCTGTGCCTCTCCACTCTTCCGCCAGACTCTGGGACTTTGATTTCCAAATGATATGCAAAATTTCCACAGCCCATGAGTCTCTTAACAGTGGTGGGGTACTTAAATTTCAACCCTTCTTACATTACACTACAAGCCCAGATGACTGCGGAGATCCTCTGAGGTGTAATAGCCACCTGCCCAGGAACCAGATCATTTACACCAACATTAATACCGTAGCCCCCCTGGCGGTTTTCCCGAGTGTGGCTCGGGGTTAAAATTCAGTCCCATTAGCGGTAACCCCGAGCCACACTCGGGATCGCATTGCAGGATCCTGGGGCGGCGTTACTTACCTTGTCCCCGGGATCCTGCGATGTCCCCCGCAGTGTCCGTGGGCTCCGTCCTCTACCCGAAGCCTCTCCGTGCCAGGCTCCGTTCCCTGCGAGCGATGCACGAGGGCGGAGCCTGGCGGCAAATTCAAAAAACTGTAAAAAGCATAACACATACAGTACTGTAATCTTACAGATTACAGTACTGTATGAAATTATTTCACATCCCTTTTGTCCCCAGTGCTTTGCCCTATGACCTGCATGCAGTTTTATGTTATATATACTGTTCTTTCTGGCTGGAAACTGGAGATTGTCCATAGCAACCAAAAAGTGTCCCTTAACGTCAAAAATGGTTTTAGACCAGCTAGAAAACAGCGATAGTAAATTATAACACTTGCAGAATTGAGCGATAGTGAATCGTGGGGAAATTTATTTTATTATTATTTTATTTTTATTTTTTTAATTATTTATTTTTATTTATTATATTATAATTTATGTTTTTGTGTTTCAAACTTTATCATACCCGGGATATCTACTAGACTCTTGTTTGGACAGATTTAAGTGTGTTATTGTTAAGAATTACAGACCTACAATATAAAACGCCAAATTTCCATGCAAAATAATTGTACCGCTTTCAGCACCTAAAATCCGAAATAATCATACCGCCAGGGAGGTTAAGATACCAATACCAATAAAATAAATCCACTTTCTTCAACCCTGTTAAGATGGCCACTTCAGCTCTCTCAAGCATCAATTCAGATGCCTACCTTTCTAGAGAGAACTAGTGAAGTCTCTAAGATAGCCTTAACCTTTCTCAATCATTTTAGCCTACAGAAACCCTTGAAATAGTTTTAAGGTCCCAGGGAACCCCTGGTAAGATTAGTACATTTGGGGTCATTGGGAAGACGCCTCTTACATTGGTGGTGGTGGGAAGATTGCTCCCCTTATAGGTTATGCCCCTGGCTCTGGCAAGTGGAGTTGGACCTGGAACTATGCAGGCACCATCAGATGGCCACAGCTCAAGGCACCCCGAGACAATCCTAGAGGAACCCAGGTTGAGAATGGCTGCTATAAGGGGGCAAACTTCCATTATAGACTCCTCTTCCTCTGTAGCAATGACACAGTGCCATCTACAGGCCAGTACCTACACCTGCCTACAATTTGATTATGGTCAAATAGATCACAGTGATCTTTCAGTAAGGGTATCCATAGATGGCCCAATAATTAAAAGCAATTCCTCTGATTATCAGTATCATTTGCAATCCTAAGCGTTAACTATATAGCAGTACTGAGAACTGCCATCAACCTGAGGAGCTCGTTATGGAACTAGAAGACTGCTGTTAGGAATTCTGGCAGGGAGCTTTTGGAATATCCAAGACATTAAAGAAACCATGGACTGACTCTGCACTCCAGGCTCTCTCAAGCATCAGTTCAGATGACTACCCTCCTAGAGAGGACTAATGGAGTCTTTAAGGGTTAAACTTCCCTTAAAGACTCCTCTTCCTGTGTAGCAATGACACAGTGCCACCTACAGGCCTGTACCTGCACCTGCCTACAGATTGGTTATGGTCTTCATACAGTGGTCTTTCAGTAAGTGTATCCATAGATGGCCCAATAATTAAAAGCAATTCTGCTTATTATCAGTATCATTTGCAATCCTCAGCCTTTCCTTTAAGGCAGTACTGAGAACTGCCATCAATCTGAGGGGCTCCTTATGAAACTAGAAGGCTGTCTTTTTTAGGGATTCTGGCAGGGAGCTTTTGGAATATCCAAGACATAAAAGAAACCATGGGCTGACTCAGCACTCCAGACTCCCATGTGCATTAGTTCAGATGCCTACCTCCTAGAGAGGACTAATGGAGTCTCTCCATTATAGATTCCCCTTCCTCTGTAGCAATGGCACTGTGCCACCTACTGGCAAATACTTGCACTTGGCTACAATTTGGTTATGGTCTTCCTACAGTGGTCTTTCAGTAAGGGTATCTAAAGACAGCTTTGAGAACTGCCACCAATCTCAGGGGCTCCTTATGGAACTAGAAGGCTGTCATTGTTAGGAATTCTGGCAGGGAGCTTTTGGAAAATCAAAGACAAAAAAGAAACCATGAGCTAACTCAGCCCTCCAGGCACAGCCTATAAGTAAAATTAAAATATCACTTTTGGTGGCCCTGGTCTTTAGTTAATAAATGATAGTTCTTCAGACACCTTCTTATATTCACTATGTAGTACATAACAGCCTGATCCAAGGCTTCCTCCCAGCTTATTAAATCTTCCATTCTTTGATGGAGAACCCAACTTGAGAGCAGGCTGCAAATTGCAGCAGATAAAAGTGGACCTTGTCTTAGGCTGGACATTCCAGTTCCAGATGTAGATTGCAGAGCCAAGATGTAAATGTAATGTTGCGTAACATGTGGTTATGCAGGTTTTTTCTGTGCCTTAAATAATCTGGGAAAAGATAAAAAGAGGAGGCTGTGGGAGCTTGATAGCAGTCTATTTATAAGCTATAAAACTGAGTTTAAATAAAATGAGAGAGAGTCAACTTCTCCAACAACTGTAAAGCTGCAAATGCTCCAATGGATATAGTGCCAATATGGGGCAAATAAACACAAGTTCTAGGAGAGCTACAGGTGCAGGTCCGGTCACGGACCTGAACTATGCAATAGAAATAAGATCTACCTGATGCAGTTTGCAGAGCAGAGTAGGGACTGGCCAGAGAGGGATTACTAAAATGCAGCTGGCCAGCCTAAACATGTACTTTAATGTATATGAACTAAAAACAGAACTGGGTTTCTCATCTAGGGTTCCATAGAACCCTAGGGTTCATTCGGAGGTTGGTAGGGGTTCCTTGAGCAATGAGCAATTTCTGCCTCTCAGATAAGTTCTCACTGACACCAATGGTCTTTTAAGCCATCTGTAATGTGGTAATTCTTGCCAATGACCACAAGTGTAAAGGGCATTCTTCCCACTGACCATCATACTAATGTATCATGTATGTATAGTCATTTGTTTCAGGGTTTCCCTGAAACCAGAAAGTTATTTCAAGGGTTCCTCCATGTTGAAAAGGTTGAAAAAGGCTGATGCAGAAGGTTTTTTCCAGAACCCTGTTAAAAAGACCCCATGCCAAGATGGCTGCTTGAGATCTCGAGAGATTTCAGTGTCCAATCAGAGAGCTGTCTTCCCTTAGAAGACTCATGGAGTCTATAAGGGACAATTACCTTAACAAACACCTCTCCACCTGTAACAATAGCACAGTACCACCTACAGGTTGGAGGAACGCTGTCTACACCTAGGGTGATCTGCCATTTTCAGGAAGCTATGTGCAGCCCCTCCCACCAGCCATGATCTACCTGCATTCCAGTGTGGACATCACAGGGTATTAAAACAAAAGGAACATGGTCCACCATTCCCACTATAAGGAATCTGGTCCACAGTAATGATGTGCAGCTGACATTTGAGCAAATACATGTAGGCAGTTTCTGAAAGAGGCTGGAGGGTATGAGCAGCACTGAGATGAAAAGAAAAACGGGTTAAAAAATGTAAAAACTGTATTTCATGAAAGAAAAAAAAAATGGCCAATTACCGTATTTACAACACACTAATGTTAGCGAGCTGAAACCTAAAGTTGTTGTCTAATCCTGTAATGATGGAACGGAGACATTTTTGTTTGGGTATTATCTAGAGAGTCAGCATCTACTCCCTGGACTTAGATGTCAGCTCAGAGCCTATGTAGTTCTTGGCTTTGTTTACAAATGTCTGACACAAATCAGCCCCTGAAAAAGGAGAGGAAGAAATGGCTGCACACCTTCATCCATCCAACGGATTTATTAGATATACAGGAACTACCACCAGGACCATGACAGAGACAGGAGAGGTGACGCGTTTCACACAGACATTGTGCTTCTTTGAAGAACATAACAGAGACAGGAGAGGTGATGCGTTTCACACAGACATTGTGCTTCTTTGAAGAACATGACAGAGACAGGAGAGGTGACGCGTTTCACACAGACATTGTGCTTCTTTGAAGACCATGACAGAGACAGGAGAGGCGACGCGTTTCACACAGACATTGTGCTTCTTTGAAGAACATGACAGAGACAGCAGAGGTGACGCGTTTCACACAGACTTTGTGCTTCTTTGAAGAACATGACAGAGACAGGAGAGGTGACGCGTTTCACACAGACATTGTGCTTCTTTGAAGACCATGACAGAGACAGGAGAGGCGACGCGTTTCACACAGACATTATGCTTCTTTGAAGACCATGACAGAGACAGGAGAGGTGACGCGTTTCATACAGACATTGTGCTTCTTTGAAGACCATGACAGAGACAGAAGAGGCGACGCGTTTCATACAGACATTATGCTTCTTTGAAGTCCATGACAGAGACAGGAGAGGTGACGCGTTTCACACAGACATTGTGCTTCTTTGAAGACCATGACAGAGACAGGAGAGGTGACGCGTTTCATACAGACATTATGCTTCTTTGAAGTCCATGACAGAGACAGGAGAGGTGACGCGTTTCACACAGACATTGTGCTTCTTTGAAGACCATGACAGAGACAGGAGAGGTGACGCGTTTCACACAGACATTGTGCTTCTTTGAAGACCATGACAGAGACAGGAGAGGTGACGCGTTTCACACAGACATTGTGCTTCTTTGAAGACCATGACAGAGACAGGAGAGGTGACGCGTTTCACACAGACATTGTGCTTCTTTGAAGACCATGACAGAGACAGGAGAGGTGACGCGTTTCACACAGACATTGTGCTTCTTTGAAGACCATGACAGAGACAGGAGAGGTGACGCGTTTCACACAGACATTGTGCTTCTTTGAAGACCATGACAGAGACAGGAGAGGTGACGCGTTTTACACAGACATTGTGCTTCTTTGAAGACCATGACAGAGACAGGAGAGGTGACACATTTCACACAGACATTGTGCTTCTTTGAAGAAGCTCAATGTCTGTGTGAAACGCGTCACCTCTCCTGTCTGTGTCGTGGTCCTGGTGGCAGTTCCTGTATATTTAATAAATCCATTGGATGGACGAAGGTGTGCAGCCATTTCTTCCTCTCCTTGTTTATATGCTCACGGTTGCAAGTCAGGGCTAGCACCCAGCCATTCCAGCTCTGTGGATCATTACACTCACCTGGAGCAGTGGCTTGTTCTTTTGTTTCTGCTTACAAATCAGCTCCTGCTGCAACCTCTCAACTAGTGACTTGCTACAAAATTACAATATAAAATCTAATCCTCTGGCACCCAACCTGCAGCCGGGAGGGGCAGAGTTTATCTCATAAATAGCTATAAGCCATGCCAGCAAGGGCAGTCGGGTGGAAGATGGAGATATAGTGATGTGGAGGCTATCGGTGGCCCTGGAGGGGTGGCAATAGTCTGAGCTGGGACTCGGGTGTTGGAATGATCCTGCCATAACACATGGAGGAAGCCCTTCCTGGAGCCATGGGAACAAGAGAGAGGACAGTGTGAGCAGGTTTACTAGGGGCTTACAAGGGGGGAGACCGCCACATGTAGCCAGTTCTCCCTGAAAATAGCAGTGTGCTTAAGTCTTCATCCTTCCCTAGGAGGTCTCCTCAGAGTCAGCCGGGTGGGCAGGTGAGAGTCAGTGTGGAGGACTGCTGTGGAGAAGCTAGCCTGGAGGGCTAGTGAAAGGGGCGCAGGCTGTGCATTCCTATGCTATTCTCATGTGATTCGGGTGTAGTGCAATTTCAGCCCATTCATTTGAATGGGCTGAAATTGCACCAGATGGCATGCGCTACTTTAGAAAAACGCACAGCAATTGGATTGCATGGTACTACAGCACCATGCAATCTGGGGCAGGCAAACACACTGCATTTGCAACCGCATTGCAATCGCAAGACTAAAAGATTGACTTTTGTTGAAAAATGAAGATGTTCCTGTATATGGTGACCTGTCAGTAATCTAGTCATGCAGACTTGTAAGACTACTGATGGGTCCTCTTTAAAATGACTTCACTTTTCTCTCTGACATCAAATAGATGTTAAAAGTTGAACTTTTGAAGGGTGGTTTTGGGAATGAGCAAAGCTTTGCGGTTTTCCTTTGTTTTAAATACACATCCAACATCTGCATCATGAGCAATTGTTTTGGCGGCTTTCCAGTGTTTTGGAAAAAAAACGGAACTTCATTAATAGACAACAGACGGGGTTGTGTAATGCTGGGTGACCCGATTCCCTGCTGTTATTTGGCAATTAACTGTGTGGATGAAGAGAATCACATATTTATATTTAACCGTGCTGAGCCCTGAGTGTAGATGATCAATAGTAACCCCGGTCTGAGTTCAATGACTTTGTACAAGTGTAGTGCAGTGGATGCAAAAACCAATATGCTTAAAAGACCACCAAAGAAAGAATATATGTTAAAGTGTACCTAAAACCAAAGCTTTCCTTTAACATTTGGATTGAGTAGGGGAGGGTTAGAACCTCTGTCAGATTAATTTTGCTCAAATAAGAAAGATGCAGTAAGGGCACCACACCAATGATCAATAAGTCCAAAATGTTTTGCTATCAGATAATCAGTGTTTGGGTGGGACTTGAGGCGCCCTAGCAAGGACACTCTGAACTGCACTTACTAATGCCTAGATGCTAGGCAGGAATGTGTGGTCATGTGGAATCAACATTAAGCCACAACTCCAGGCGCTCTTTCTGTTAGAAGATGCCACTTTACAGGTGTGCAGCATTTGGAGACCAGTACCGTAGGGCCTGAAACAGTCTCCACCAATGCATCACCTCTCTCCCAGTGAACAGTTCTCAAGAGCCATTCTCAACACAGTTTCTATACAAAGCTCTTCTAGTGCCCCAGAAGGTGTGCATACCTCAGGCAGAAGCCAAGTTCCATGAAAGCAACCTTTATAAGAAAAAATTATTTAGGCAATAATCCAAAAGAGGTAGTACAAGTCCTTTAGAGTCCATTCATTGGTATTAATCCATAAGGGCAGTAAGTCCAATTTTGACAGCAGAAGTACATTGGGGTCTCCAGGCTCAAGACTCCCACCAGGAACCCCGATTGGGCTCCTATCACCCCCCCCCCCCCCTCCAAAGGGGGTGATAACACCAGCAGAGTAACAGGCTAAATTGGAGTCAGCCCCTTTTATGTTGGTTGGCCTGTAGGGGGCAGTAACCCTACTGAAAATGGCAGTTTAATATATTTAATAATGTTAACCCCTACAGCTTGGTTACCTCCAGCTCATAGGTCAACCTGAGGCCATGGTGCAGCATCAAAACATTGTAACATTTTGCATCGGCTGGCTCAATTAACATGAAGGCATGAACACAGACAGGAAAAAGAAGAATTCACAAAGGAAAACATGGTAACCTTCTTGTAGGGACCTGCCTACAAGTGGAATAAGAGAGCCAGCACACTTTAGGGGTCCAGACACTCCCCTTTCATCAGTATTTTGTAACCGAAAAAAAATGTCTGGACTCCACTGGAATATGGGTCTGCCACATCTTGAGTATGCCGTTCAGTATTGAGGTCAACAACCAAGCCAAAGTCATCCCTAGGTAAGGAAGATAATGTCGGTGGAAGAGACATTGGGGGTTATTTACGAAAGGCAAATCCTGTTTGCACTGCAAGTGCACTTGAAATTGCACTTGGAAGTGCAGTCGCTCTAAATCTAAGGGGTAGATTTGAAATGAATGGAAGCTCTGCTGATTATATCTTCCAATCATGTGCAAGCTAAAATGCTGTTTTTTATTTTCCTTGCATGTCCCCCACGGATCTACAGCGACTTTACTTCCAAGTGCACTTTCAGTGCAAAGTGGATTTTCCTTTAGTAAATAACCCCCATTGTCTGGAGCCAGACTGAGGTCATACACAAGTGAGTAGTATAGTTGGAGATGATGAAGAGATCAAAAGCCAAGCAAGGGTCATACATGATAGAGCAATGGAAACAAGACCCTTCAACGCACCAAGGTCACAATCAGGAGTCAGGCAAAGGGAAGTCCAGGGGCAAGCCAAGTTGGTAACAGGTAGTCAGAATACACACAGGATCAGAATACACAGGAACAAGAATCAAGGACTAGCTGAAGATCATCCAGCAGCTTCCTGTCCAAAATCCTTTCCTTAATTATGGTGTTTGGCACTAATTCTTGAATTGGACATGCACAGATATCCGTGCAACGTGACTACGCACACTACCGCGCAACTGTGAGTGCCCATGCAGGGTACTGGCGGAAGTTCCTAACCCCTGTATTTGTGCATACGCACCTCTGCTCAATCATCCTGACAGTTAGCCTCCATGCTTGCCTTGTGACCAGGTCTGGACTGGCCATAGGGCACACCTGGCACTTTCCTGGTGGGCCGGGGCCGCTGGTCCACTTGTCCTAACAAGAATGGCCTGTCTCTTCATTACATGAAGAGAGAGAAGGATCTGAGGCAACCTACGTCCACAGAAGATCTATGGTTAGTTCTTCAAGATGTTTGGAACAACCTACCTGCCAAGTTCCTTCAAAAACTGTGTGCAAATGTACCTAGAAGAATTGATGCTGTTTTGAAGGCATGAGGTGGTAACACTAAATATTGATTTGATTTGGATTTCTTGTTCATTTACTTTCCATTTTATTAATTGATAAAGAAAAATAAAAAATGAACATTTCTATTTCTGAAAGCATTCTTCATTTACAGCATTTTTTTCACACATGCCTAAAACTTAGAGGAACTGAATTTAGTCTCTCTTGAGAACAGGAGACTGAGGGGGATATGATCAACATGTACAAATACATAAGTGGTCCATATAGTGAGAGTGTTGAGTTATTCACTTTAAGGTCATCACAGAGGACAAGGGGGCACTCTTTACGTGTAGAGGAAAAGAGATTTCATTTCCAAATAGGGAATAGTTTCTTCACAGTAATGCCCTGTACACACGGTCGGACATTGATCGGACATTCCCACAACAAAATCCATGGATTTTTTCCGACGGATGTTGGCTCAAACTTGTCTTGCATACACACGGTCACACAAAGTTGTCGGAAAATCCGATCGTTCTGAACGTGGTGACGTAAAACACGTACGTTGGGACTATAAACGGGGCAGAAGCCAATAGCTTTCTTTTCTTAATTTATTCTGAGCATGCGTGGCACTTTATGTGTCGAATTTGTGTACACACGATTACACACATTTTTTGCTGGCAAGTACTTGCACACACTGTCTTGATGCTGGCCAATTTCTATGAAACACATACCTAAAGTCTACATGTTGGGAATATTAGGGTACACAGGGATAAGTGGACGTTCTGTACAGTATTTTTGTTTAAGGTTTGCTTTTTAAATGCCCTTTTTGACAAAAGTTTGCCTATTAGTTCAAAAATGGCCAGAGTTTAACAGAAGAATCAGTCTCCCAATATACCTCAGTGGGATTCGCTAAAAAATGTGGGTTCTCCAAATTTTGTACCAGATTCGCCAAATCCTTGGCAAATCAAACCTGGGCACATTTTCCCATCACTAATGTTTAAAACAGAAAGGTACTCGTACATTTGCATTTTCGAGTGCAATAAGCACAAAGCAGAGCAAGGGGGCGACAGAGTCCCACAGGTCATGTCTCTACACTTCCATTACTGTTCATGAAACAGAATGCAAAGATTTTTTTTACATGGGTGAATGCGATACCATCTGAGCGGTGAGCATAGAATGTAAAGATCTTAGAAACCTCTAAAACCTCTAGAAACCTCCTTTTTCATAAATGATGCCGGTGCTTCAAGCGCCTTCTCCTGTTAACAGGGCTTCTTTTTAATAAGATAAAATGAGTAGATAATATTTACTATCATTCCCCATAGTTAACCCCTTCACAATTTTATTGTTTCTGATACTTCGTATTACTTTCAATGGTTGGGCCATGTAGGGCCAAAATACACTCCACAATGATAGGCATGCTGAAACAAAGCTAATATAGGTTTCTCCCGTCTCCGTCTCCCGGAGTTCTGTCCCTCTATGGCAGTCCCAGCACTGGATCCTGATTATTTTCTGACCACACTCAGACTAAAAGAAACCACATAGAGGATTGTGCCTTTGCAAGATCAGCTCAAGTGGCACAACTCAATGGAGAGGGGGCAGGGGTAGAGAAACAATTGCAATTGGGCGAGGTTTTTAATTGTTCCTCCAGAGCAATTGTTCCTCCAGAGTCTCCCCTCATTAATGTCAGAGGCCCCCATCACATCAGAGCCCCCCTTTTTACATTAGAGTCCCGTATCATCTAAAAATCCCCCTCCCCCATACATCCTTCCCGTCACATCATAGTCCCCCTTATGCATCAAAGGCCCCCTATACATGAGTCTCCTCATCACATCAAAGTCTCTTCATCATATCAGAGACCCCATCACATCAAAGTCCCCCATCACGGAGCCCCCAGTCACACAGGTTCCTTCTACAGAGAGCCCCCCCCCCCATCACAAAGTCCCCTTTTCACATCAGAGCTCTACATTTTGAGTACAGTAGCGCAGCCAAGGGTGGAAGGTGGTGGATGTCTGAAGGAAGCAGACTTGGGTACTTTTCTTAATGCTTAGAGCAGCCTTGCATGCATGCTGCCTGCCCGGGATCAGAGTCATGCATTGCTATGGTGCAGCTGAACTGGGCGCTATCACCCGAACAATAAATGATGCTATGGGGTGGATTTACTAAAGCCAAATTAGACCAACTTCGCGAGTGCAGTTGCTCCAGAGCTTAGTAAACGAAGGGAAGGTCTGCAAACTTTCATCATCCATGTACAAGCAAAAATGCTTTTTTTCTTTTTATTCTATTTCCTTGCATATGATTGGGTATTCTTTGTAAAGTGGAGCTTTAACTCGTTTACTAAGCTCTGGAGCAAAGTACGCAGTCTGTTGGCTTTCAGTAAATCAACCCCTATGAGTCCTGGCCTTAGAGCTTCATTGGTTGTTATGGTGATGGCACACCATGGCAACTGAACGATGATGCAGGGCAAACTGGTTCTATACTCGTGTCACCCTAGGGGAACCCAGGCGGTACCCTGCTTTAAGTGCTTTCTGTGTTCCCAAAGACTATGCTGGGCTATAGAAACTCTTTGGGCTAAGGTTTTAGTGGTATCAACAATTCCTCCATCGGGAATGCTTAGATGTCTTCTGTTTTCAACTTCTCCCTTCAACCATTCACTACAGGTTATTCCAGCTGTAGGTTATTCCTCAAGGCCCAAGTACTTCTTTTCCTTTGGCAGGTCAGCATCTTGCAGTAGCCTCCAAGAAAGGGAGAACACACAACCCTTTTGATCTATATCCAGGTTGGGGGGTTGTTCAGGAGCCCAGGTAACCAGGAACGCTCTAGAAGGATTGTCCCAAATATTTTTCACCTACCCAGCTCACACCTCCAGGATGAGCTTTTCAGTGATTGGCTGGGCCAATAAATGTTCATTATTACCTCTTCTGGTGCATCTGGCATAAGCAGTAACATCATGAGTGTAGAAACACTTGAAAGTTCAAGAAAAACATTAGCCTTGTTCACAACTAAGTGACCTGAAGCACATTTTGAAGCTTTACCAGAAGTGCATTCAGCACTAGGATTTCCATTATATTCAGTGGTGCCCCTTCACATCTGAGCGTAGTGTCGCTTGAAGCTTGTTGCTCGTGTAGCACCCTCCTAGTTAAACTGCTAGGTAAATTTAGTTTTTGGCGCCTTCTGTAATCAAGGGAACAGAGATTGTTTGACCTGGTCTGTTCATGGTTTCAAAGGCTGGGAGTTTGATTGCTTCCCCCTGATTATAGAAGAAGTTTCTAGAGCTTAAAGTATTACTAAACCCAGGAGCCTGCATTCACTATATCTGGTCTCCCACATTACACAGAACATGGAAATGTAATTATTTTAGTAAATATAAACGGCTAAATTCTTTTTTCATCAGCAGTATATAGCAGTCTTGTGACTTCTATGAGTGCCCGGTTAAAGCTTGTATGAGGAGTTTTCATTCTCCCATGATTGTCTTATAAGAATGCAGTACCCCTGACCCTCTGTCTGGACAGTGATGATTGGCCCTGTGCTGATCATATGCACTCTCCCAAGAAAAAAAAACTCTCTAGCAATACACACCAAACTGAGCATGTGCAGCCTGTCCCCTGGCTCTGTAAATATCAGGAATAGATTGGAGCCAGTGGAAGAAGGAGATGATCAGAGGAGACAGGATCTAACAGCCTTTTTACACAATGCAGAGGATTAACCCCTTAGGTTCCACAGTAAATATAACAACCATGCTTTACTGCATATACAGACTGATTTTACTGCTGTGGGTTTAGTAACACTTTAAGGAGGAACAATTCAAATAGCCATAGCCAGCCTGAATATTACTCAGTGCCTACCCAATTCCTGGGGAGGTGTGCCTAGATGGTGGCTGCAAAGCTGAGAAATACTCTGGAGCCTGGGAAAGATTGCCTTTCTCCACCAAGGAAAGTTCCCAACCCCAGGGGGTTGTTGCCCCTGAAGCAGCCTATGGGCTGCGTTGCTGTTCTGTGGGGTCTTAGTGGTGCAGAGCTGGGACCTTGAAGTATCTGGAACTGACTGCAGGACTTCTCCAAAGGGATTTAGACCCTAAAAGGGTTCTGTCTGGGGGAATCTGGAAGGCGTGCAGCTGTCCTGGGGACTTGTGAGTAAAGACCCTGAATTGATCCCTGTGACTATACCGTGTTCTGGAGATTGCACTGGGTACCAGCAATTCTGCATCGGTGCAAAGGTTTTTCCCTCTGGACTTCAGTTGTGAGGGAATAGGCTGCTCTTTATTCACATTTACTTAGGGAGAAGATTGCCCTCTAACTACTGTTTGCTAATCGTTTTGGAGTATCCCATACCCGAACCCCTCTCCTGTTCTAGCTTCTACAAGCAATAAACTACAAGAAGACAATCCTTAGATTGTTTATTGGAGCCAGAATGTATGCACTATTGCTTGGATGACTGCAGTCCTCTGTTGTGTTTGGGAAAGAACCAGTTAATGCCAGCGGCCCCTTGGGGGTAGCACTACACTTGAATAAGTCTATGAGCTTATTTTGGGGTAGAGTCTTGTTTTTTTGTTCCAAATAGTCCACAAAAACACAGGAAAATAAACCAGTTTTTGGGTGTTTCCTTGCCTATTAACTTGTGTTTCATTGGCTAAAGACTAAATAGAGAATATGATAGAGAAGATGATGTACTGGGTAGGCACCATAGTAACAACGTTATTAAAATTCAATACATTTTATTACAAAATATACACATTAACAGTACTAAAAACTGGGGGAATCAATGGTGAAGAAGGATCTGGGGGTTTTGGTAGATCGTAAGCTCAAAATAGCATGCAATGCTAAGCTGTGGTTTCCAAAGCGAGCAAAGTCCTTTCTTGTATTAAGAGAGGTATGGACTCCAGAGAGAGAGATATCATTTTGCCCCTGTACAAATCATTAGTGAGACCTCATCTGGAATATGCAGTTCCGTTTTGGGCACCAGTTCACAAAAATTTTATCAGGGAACTGGAGAAAGTGCAGAGATGGGCAACCAAACTGATGAGAGCCATGGAGGAGCTCAGCTATGAGGAAAGATTAGAGGAATCTTATTTTATTTTTTTTTTTATTTTTAATTTTTTATACTGAATTTATTCACTCTTGCGAAGAGGAGATTAAGGGGGGGGGGGGTATGATCAACATGTACAAATATATAAGTGGTCCATATAGTGAACTTGGTGTTGAGTTATTCACTTTAAGGTCATCACAGAGGACAAGGGGACTCTCTTTACGTCTAGAGGAAAAGAGATTTCATCTCCAAATACGGAAAGGTTTCTTTACAGTAAGAGCTGTGAAAATGTGGAATAGACTCCTGCCAGAGGTGGCTCTGGCAAGCTCAGTAGATTAAAAAGGCCTGGATTCTTTCCTAAATGTACATAATATAACTGGGTACTGACATTTATAGGTACAGTTGATCCAGGGAAAATCCGATTGCCTCTCGGGGAACCAGGAAGGAATTTTTTCCCCTGCTATAGCAAATTGGATCATGCTTTGCTGGGGTTTTTCACCTCCTTTTGGATCAACTATGGGTATAGGATTGTGTATATGGGATTGTATTTTATTTTATTTTTTTGTTGAACTAGATGGACTTGTGTCTTTTTTCAACCTGATTAACTATGTAACTATTTAATTATGTAAAAACAATTTCCATTCAAAATACAGCAAAATTGCTTTAAGACGTATAGTGCACCACCTATTAGACCAATAATAGTAATAGACTGTCTATTTATCAAAGGGACCATGGAACTAGGTCCATTAATATTGTTGCATCAGACTTGGCGTTTGTGGAATAGGAGGTGTGCCGTGACTCAACTCAGCTCTACATGTTACGCGTGAAAACGCTTCTTCAGGAGCTTAGGCATGTATTATTCTTTCAATCATGGTAGCCTTTGGCTATTTGAAGATTATGTACAGGAAAACAAGTATCCAGGGCGCAGCGGAGAGTACAGGGATGTATTGCCAGGTATTACACTGAGTTAAAGATGACAGAGATTGCACGGCAGACCCAGCTCTATAATTTTATGTTGTTATGATATGTAGGTAAGATAAATAGA
Organism: Lithobates clamitans; assembly: GCA_037952925.1. NCBI lineage: Eukaryota > Metazoa > Chordata > Amphibia > Anura > Ranidae > Lithobates > Lithobates clamitans. The sequence goes on from JBBGZY010001007.1 coordinate 214,574, forward strand.
TCCGGCTTGGGTGCTGTTATGGTGACTGAGGATGTAAAGCTGTGTACACACGAGCAGACTTTTCAGCATCAAACGTCCGGCGGTCTTTCCAAAGGACTTTCGACGGAGTTACGACGGACTTTTGGACGACCGGACTTGCCCACACACAAACAGACTAAAGTCCGTTCAAAAGTCCGTTGGTATGAACATGATGACGTACGAAGGTTCTAGAATAAGGAAGTTCATAGCCAGTAGCCAATAGCTGCCCTTGTGTCCTTTTTTGTACGTCGGACTAGCATACAGACGAACGGATTTTTAGACCGGACTCGAGTCTGTCGGAAAGATTTGAAACATGTTCCAAATCTAAAGTCCGTCTGATTTTCGACAGAAAAAGTCCGCTGAAGGTCCGATGAAGCCCACACACGGTCAGGATTGTCCGACGGATTCGTTCCGTCGGACCAGTCCGGTCAAAAAGTGTACACGGCATAAGAGGTTTTTCCAAACCTACCATAGACTTCCTCATGTCATAGTGTGTTTACCATGTAGGAAGGCATGCACTGCAGAGCTCTGCTGCTCCTGTACCACTCAGCATGGTAAATAGTGACTGTGATGCAACAATACTAATGGACCTAGCTCCATGGTCCCTTTGATGAATAGACAGTCTATTACTACTATTGATCTAATAGGTGGTGTGCTATATGTCCTAAGGCAACTTTGCTGTATTATGAATGGAAATTGTTTTTAGTACTGTTAATGTGTATATTTTGTATTAATGTATTAAATTTTAATAACGTTGTTACTGTGGTGCCTACAAAGTCCATCATCTTCTCTATTTAGTCTTGCAAGTTTATAGGGTCGTGGCACTTTTGTATTCTTTCTTGTATTCACAGTAGCACTCTGTGATGATACAAATAAAATTTCTTTCATTGGCTAAAAATTAAAAAGAAAATGCTCAAGCCTGTACATCTGTACAAACACTCTCGAAAAATGACCAAAAAAAGACCAAAGATGCTCAACTCAAGTGTAAATGGGGCCTTCGGTTGTCTGCAGATTGCACAGAATGAATACGGTAGATACTTTCTGCATATATCAAGGTCCCTACAGTGCAGTATAATACTGTTCACTCAATTTGGTTTCATACGCATAGAACGGATTAGGGTGATTCTCGACTGACTCTTCCATCCATTGTTTCTTTTTGTCTCTCTACCCCTACATGATTATGGTATTTGATCTTGCCACTGTGATACTAAGGGAAGTCAGATGATTGAGTAATAAGGGGTTACACAAAACATGTGACTTAATGAGACGTATAAATCGAATCCTCAATAAAATTACAGCTTGCAATACTGTTTGAAGAGCAAATGATGAATGCCTCATTTCAAAGATATTAGTGATTTTTCTTTGTATCTGTGCTAAACAGGTTGGGCTTTCCTGCTCCATGTGTTTTACATTACTTTAAAGGGAACATTTAGTGTACTTTTCTCTGGATACATATTTAGTTATTTGTAATGAGCAAATGGGTTTGAAGAAATTCCCATATTGCTTTGAAAGCATAGTGATGCCCCCAAGCTATCTCTAGCAATCAATCAGCGAACGGGCAAGCCATGGCTAATTAAAGGGTTTAATAGCAATTGTTATACAGGATTTATATAGCGCCAAAATTTTTAATAGCGCTTTACAATATAAAGGGAGACAGTACAGTTACAATACACTACAAGAGGGTTAGGAGGGCCCTGATCCTGTGAGTTTACAATCTAATAGGGAGGGGCTGGTGAAACAAAAGGTAGTAACTGTGAGGGATGAACTGATGGGGGAAGCAAAAGATATGGTTGCTAGCTGAAGGCAGGACAGGCCTCCCTGAAGAGATGAGTTTTCAGGGAATGCCTAAAAGTGGACAGAGTAGCAGATAGCCAGACAGATTGGGGTAGTAAGTTCCAGAGGATGGTTGAGGCTCTGGAGAAGTCCTGGAGACGAGCATTGGAGGAGTAGACAAGGGAGCTAGAGAGCAGGAGGTCTTGGGAGGATGGTTTGGGTGATATTTTGGAGACAAGATTGATGATGTTGCTCAGGGCAGAGCTATAAATGGCTTTGTATGCTATTCTAATGGGCCGTACACACACAATAGGATTTTCCGACAACAAATGTTGGATGTGAGCTTGTTGTCGGAAAGTGTGTATGCTCCATAGAACATTTGTTGTCGGAATTTCCGCTAACAAATCTTTGCGAGCAGGTTCTCAAATTTTCCGACAACAAGACTTGTTGTTGGAAATTCCGATTGTGTGTACACAATTCCGACGCACACAAGTCCACGTATGCTCGGAATCAAGCAGAAGAGTCGCACTGGCTATTGAACTTCCTTTTTCTCAGCTCGTCATACGTGTTGTACGTCACCGCGTTCTTGACGTTCGGAATTTCCAACAACATTTCTGTGACCGTGTGTATGCAAGACAAGTTTGAGCCAACATCCTTCGGAAAAAAAATCCACGGTTTTGTTGTCGGAAAATCCTATCATGTGTACATAGCATTAGTGTTTTTAATTTTATTCGTTGGGCAATGGGAAGCCAGTGGAGGGATTGGCAGGTAGGGGTGGCAGACACTGAACAGTTGGTAAGGTGGATGAGTCTGGCAGTAGCATTCATGATAGACTGAAGAGGGGATAGCTTGCGGAGAAGTAGGCCAATGAGGAGCGAGTTACAATAGTCAAGGCGAGAGATAACGAGGGAGTGGATAAGTTGCAATGTGCCTATTGTGTATGGGTAAAACTAGGGGGCAGTAGCAGCATGGTTTTGTAGTGACAGGCTTACAGGGGAATATATTATAATAATATGGTCCTCCAAACAACACTGATTGATAACACATGGCTAACAAACATGTTAGGCTGCTGGCCTTTTTTTAATATGTGGGTTTGCGCCCCCTTATTACTTCACTGGGCCCAACTTGCGGAAGGATTACATCCTTTGACTTGTCACTGGCACTGGTCCCAGCACTGACTACAGAGACATTTTAAAGGATAAAAAAAGATAAGAAAAAAAAGTGCATTCATTATTTTTTTCCTTAGGAGCCTGTAAAGCATTGCACCCGGAATCAGCAGATCATGGGTGTAATGTCAGGCTCCTGCAGACTCTCCCAGTATAGCTGTCTGCCTGTATGTAACTCCTGTATGGGTAGACAATTACCGAAGTCTAATAAGAACAATGAACTACGAGAGCACTCACCAGAGCCCACACAGTTCATTGAGCACTACAGGCTGTCTTATGTCGCGTACACACGAGCGGACTTGCCAACGGGCTAAACTCTGTCGGCATTTCCGATGGAAAGATTTAGAACATGTTCGATATCTGAGTCCGTCGGAAATGCCAACAGAAAAAGTTTTTTCTGTCGGGAAGTCCAGCCGTGTGTACGCGGCATTACACAGTGGAAGACAAGACTTGTAGTTCATTCACAGAAGTTCATTCACAGAACTTTGTGTATGAATGACACGACTGAGGGTGGAGCCCCACACAGCCGCATTGTTTTTGAATTGTGACAGTGGGTGCGGAGTGAGGATCCCCCACCCACTGTCACAATGGGTCCAAAATGCTACTAAATGTAGACTTATCCTTTAAGAGATACAGGGTTGAGTACCGATACTCTCCACCAGCTTTTCACACACTTTGCACTTTGCCATCTTCAGTCCAAAGGCTAGGAGGGGAGCCAATGCACATACAGTGCATCCCAAGGCCTCACACACCATGGTTCTAGGCCAGGTCTCTAGGATGGTTCTGTTCCACAGTGGGTCCTAAAATATGGACCCGACTGCTCGGCAGGGTGCCCCATGTGCCAGATCACCCTACCTTCCGGACCTCCATCACCACTAGCCACCACTGATTCCTCACTGGAACTGGCTGCTCCTCCTTCCCTTTATTTTACACTCTTCACAACCCAGAAGGTTCACTTGAAGCTTTACACTTTGTCCCCCAGATCATATTCACTATAGGGGTACATTATCTCTTTGTAAGAATCAAACCAGACGTTTTCTCACAACCAGCAACTTCTTTACCTAAATAAAGGCACTTTGTTCAGACAATTTATTTCGCATCTTCAGCAAATCAGGTGTTATTTCCAAATGTAGAACACTTGATATCTCTTCTTTCTTAAGTGTTGTGCTCTGAAGCTCACACCTTGCATTAATTCAGTTGTGTCCCCACGAGGTAATATAGAAAACTCAGTAATGCGGCTCATACCAGGGTCCCGTTTCCGATCACATCTTACACGTATGGTCCTCTGGACAGATGGGGTTCAACCTCCTTCTGTATTCATCATCTCCCAAAAGACAGGAAACGACACATGCAGGGGAAGGCACACCACAGCGCACACTGTTAACCCCTGAAATTAAAAAAATGAACATAACTCCCAACTGTACCTGATTTCGAGAGACTGTCCCTCATTTGGAAACAAAGTCCCTCTATCCCTCCTTCCTCTCCATTTGTCCCTCATTTTGGTCTGATCTATGTAGTTGTAAATATAATGCACTATTTACCTATCAAAAAGTTTTATTGTGCTAAACCTTTCACCCAATTTCTAAATTACTGCATTTGTAAATTTCAAAAGCCAATACAGAGCAATAGTAGTAGTAAAAAAGCACTTGTGGGTTTAATCAATCTTTTTGTTTGTATAATTCTCCTTTAAGGGAGGCGGGGCAGGAGGTGTGCTCTATGCCTACATAGTTTGGCTAGTAGGTGTCCCTCATTCCCATTTCAGAAAGTTGGGAGGTATGCATTAAAGGGGTTGTAAAGGTTTGTGTTTATGTATTAAGGTGAAAAAACACCTGGCAGTGACCAGCCCCCCAGCCCCCCCGTTTTACTTACCTGAGCCCTAGAACTTGACCCTTGTCTCGCTGCCTGGGGTTCTCAGCTTTTGATTTGATAGATTGATAGCAGCGCAGCCATTGGCTCCCGCTGCTGTCAATCAAATCCAATGACGTGGGCGCCAGGGGGTTGGGCCGAGTCCTGCATTCGGCCTCTATGGAGGCCGAATGCTGGACTCGGGAGCTGTGTGAATGCAGCCTTAGGGACCTTCCTACAAACAGCAATCATGAAAAAAAGCAACAATTGGGCACTTCTGGTAATACACAGAAAAGAACCTGCAATCGTGACAAAATAGCAAAGTGCTAACTTTAAATTTTGCTCATTTACTTTAGGAATTCTTTCTGTGTTTAATAAAATGTTGATGTGTTATACACTTGTACGCGTTTTCTCCCAATTTTTTTTATTGCTTTGCCTCCCTTCTTAAAGAGACAATTTTCCCATTCCTGGCATAGTGACATTATTTCACCCCCAACACCAAGCCAAGCAAGGTATACTCACCAATCTGGTTCCAGTGATCTGGGCAGAGTTCAGGTCGAGGGCACTAGGCAGGGTGATTATTTCCCGCATTTTTTTTTTTTTTACAGTTAACCATGTTTAACCACTTCAATACTGGGCACTTTCACCCCGTTCCTGCCCAGGCCAATTTTCAGCTTTCAGCTTCAGCGCTGTCACACTCTGAATAACAATTGTGCGGTCATGCTACTCTGTACCCATATGAAAGTTTTTCATCTCCCCCCCCCCCCCCCCCCACAATTAGAGCTTTCTTTTGGTGGTATTTGATCACCTCTGGCTTGTTTATATAGCGCAAATAAAAAAAGACCGAAAATTTTGAAAAAAAAAAAAAGTTTTTCTTTGTTTCTGTTATAAAATTTTGTAAATAAGTAAGTTTTCCCCTTCACTGATGGGCGCTGATGAGGCAGCACTGACGTGCACTGACAAGGTGGCACAGATGAGGTGGCACTAATATGCAGCGCACTGATAGGCAGCACTGATGGATACTGATAGGTGGCATTGATATGCAGCACTGATGAGCACTGATAGGCAGCACAGCGCAATTTACCATGTGACAATTGCGGCAAGATTGCGGTGCGATTGTGGTGCCATTAGAAGTAATGACATCGCAAACATGTCTCACATTTGGAAGCCTGATGGGTACTGATAGGTGGCATTAATATGCAGCACTGATGAGCACTGATATGCAGCACTTAAAGGTGTCACTGATATGCAGCACTGATGGGCACTGATAGGTGGCACTGATGGGCACTGATAGACAGCACAGATGAACACTGGTAGATGGCAATGATGGGTTGCACTGATGGGCAATGATGGGCACTGATGGGCAGCACTGATAGATGGCACTGATAGACAGCACTGACTGGCATTACTGATGGCATCCTTTATGGGCACTGATTGGCAAATGATGTGGGTACACGTGGGCACTGATTGGCATACAGGTGGGTATTACTGGTGGGGCACTGATGGGCATCACTGGTGGGCATTGCTGATGGGTCTGCACTGATAATAAATGCACTGATCATCAGCGCAGACCCCCCCCGTCAGGAGAGCTGCTAATTGGCTTTCCTCTACCCTCACCTTGTCAGCGTGAATGGAGAAAAACTGATAAACGGCACTTCCTAGTTACCAGCGATCAGCTGTGATTGGACACAGTTGATCACGTGGTAAAGATCCTACGTCAGGATAATACAACCACTTTCTGGCCATTATTCTGCTATATGGCGGGAGGGAAGTGGTTAAAAAAAAATGGTGACAGTGTCACTTTTAATAGCTGTGTATTTCTAAAAAAAATTGCAGACCTTGTGAAACTGCATGTTTTGTGAGAATGTCAATGGTATTATTCTATTTTCTCTCCAGGTTGAATGCTATTGCTACAGTATACAGAATAGAGTAGAGAAGACTATGCATTATGGCCACTAGATGGAGCTGATGATCATAGGAAATAAACACTTTTTTACTTCGCTCGTTAGCTCCATCTAGTGGCCATAATGCAGTATTCTCATGATTCACATTATTCTTGTGAATGAAGAACATTTGACCTGGAGAGAAAAGAGCCTAGTAATATTTAATTTTGCCATCATTTGCACAGAACAAATGTACATGCAGTTTCACAGGATAATTAGCTCTGCATATTTTTTATAAATACACCTGATAGACTTACATGTTGAAAAGGAGCAGTAAAGCACAGACGTGTAACTCTGCAAAGCAGGAAACGAAACCTATATGTGTAATTAACGGTCATGGCTGTCCCCCTGTACATCTAAAATTACCATCTATACCTCAAAATATGAATTTTATTTTTTTTATTTTTTCCATAATGTTTTTTATTTATGAAAAAGAACAGTGTACAATCAGCAATGGCATTGAAATGTTAACATGCAATCGTTAGGTTACTTAAATGAAGCCAATTCCTTTTACATGTATATCTAAAAAACATTGAAAAGACTATACATTGCCTTTAAGCAGAGGTAATATAAGTTCATGTTTGGAAGTAGGGGAGAGAGACTGACCCTCTATGAACCTAAAGAACATGTAATCATTCTTTGTCCTTCATAAATCTTTCTCAGTATCTACAATATATGGGAGACGACAGGAGAGACCACAAAACAGAATTAATAGCTGACTGCGCTGGATGTAATATATACATAACAGTTCATTTATCTGCCTGGCAAATGCTTTCACAGCATATCATGCAGACAACTATGCAACAAAAACAGTAGGGCAACCAGGTCCAGAGAAGCTGACGATCTACAGAACCTACCGCACCATTAATGGTAGGACTTAAAGGGTAACTCCACTTTCGTGGGAACAAAAATAGCATATAAATAAAAAAATAGCATATACAATTACAATATAAATCATAATGTAAATGAATGTTCCTAACCACGTCAGCCCCTGAAGAATTTACCCCCTTCCTGACCAGAGCACTTTTTGCGATTCGTGCCACGTTGCACCCAAACAAAATTGACGCCCTTTTTTCCCCACAAATAGATCTTTCTTTTGGTGGTATTTGATCACCTCTGCGGTTTTTATTTTTTGCGCTATAAACAAAAAAAGAGTGACAATTTTGAAAAAAAAAAGCAATATTTTTTACTTTTTGCTATAATAAATATCCCCCCAAAATATATAAAAAACAATGTTTTTCCTCAGTTTAGGCCGATATGTATTCTTCTACATATTTCTGGTAAAAAAAAAAATTGCAAAATAGGGGATAGATTTATGGCATTTTTATTACATATATTTTTTTAATTAGTAATGGCGGCAATCTGCGATTTTTATCGTGACTGCGACATTGTGGCGGACACATCGGACACTTTTGACACAATATTGGGACCATTGTCATTTATACAGCGATCAGTGCTATAAAAATGCACTGATTGCTGTGTAAATGACATGGGCAAGGAAGGGGTTAAACACTAGGGGGCGATCAAGGGGTTAAGTGTGTCCTAAGGAGTGATTCTAACTGTGGGGGGGATGGGCTACCAATGACATGACAGAGATCACTGCTCCCCATTACAGGGAGCAGTGATCTCTTTCATGTCACTAGGCAGAACAGGGAAATGCCTTGTTTACATAGGCATCTCCCCGTTCTGCCGCTCCGTGACACGATCGTGGGACACCAGCGGACATCGAGTCCGCGGATGCGGCGGTCACGGAGCACGCGGCGGGCGCGCGTGCGCCCACAATGCTGCGTCCTAAACGTGACGTATGTGTACGCCCATTTGTGCAGCCGTGCCATTGTGTCGATGTATATCGTTATGCTCTGGTCGGCAAGCGGTTAAAAACTGTCTTGCATTTTCAATCTGCAGTGCTGTAATTTTATGTATAATTCAATGCAATAAGGCAACCTGTAGGCATTTTGTACACAGATGGTGTACAGAATGCCACTCAGAAATGTCATTTCTTGCTTGTGTGACTGGTTTACTGATTTTCCCAGAAGTCAGATTTTGGGCATCCTCTGCAAGAAAAAATTAATTTTTTTGGTGAGATACTCTCAAAGGAAAATCACATCTAAAGGGATGCAGACCCTGCTACTTTCCTCATTATAGCCCTGCAAGTGCAGCAGCTGGTTGACAGTTATAAAAACACTGCAATTCTCATCCACTCACACATGGACAGACAAACAAACAGCTATTTCTTCAGAATAACAAAAGGTAGGAATCTGCAACAACGTTTAATAAAAATCCATGCAATGTACACAGATCACTCAGAGGGGAATGTTTTTTTCTCAATGCCACATTACTTAGCATGCACATACCTAAAGCTCAACTGCAGCTTAGAGTAGACCACGTTTCCCCGAAAATAAGACCTACCCCGTGTTAAATCAGGTTAGGGAGTCTTAAAACAAGACCTTTCAGATGAGACAGTGAGTCCAAATCGATAAAGGAATAGGTGCAATTTATTTCATACACTGCAGTGGAGAGACACAACACACACAGAGACCCAACTCCTGTGAGCCAAGTGAAAGGAAGTATCTCTGTCTTACATACAGACACCTCAAGTCTCCCGCGAGGTGCGGGAGCCTCCCGGACACCCGCAAGTGCTGCCCGATATCCCGGCTGTGGGGCTGATCCTGGATGGTCCCCTGGTTCACAGTCGGGGATGATCGGTGCAGCAGGAGGGACAGCTGTGAACATCGATCTCCCTGTATAGCTGACATCTGCTTCTCCTTCTCTCCCTCCCGCGGCTGTCGGCTAAAAAGCTATACAGGGAGATCGGTGATCACAGTTGTCCCTCCTGCTGCACCGATCATTCCCGACTGTTCCCTGTATCCTCCTCCTCCTCCAGCCCCCCTCCGTGTCTTCTATGGCTCCCCTCCGTGTCCTTCACCCGGCTCTCTGTCCTCCTCCTCCAGCCCCCTCCGTGTCCTTCACCCGGCTCTCTTCCTCCTCCTCCAGCCCCCCTCGTGTCCTTCACCCGGCTCTCTGTCCTCCTCCTCCAGCCCCCCTGCATGTCCTTCACCCGGCTCTCTGTCCTCCTCCTCCAGCCCCCCTCCATGTCCTTCACCCGGCTCTCTGTCCTCCTCCTCCAGCCCCCCTCCATGTCCTTCACCCGGCTCTCTGTCCTCCTCCTCCAGCCCCCCTCGTGTCCTTCACCCGGCTCTCTTCCTCCTCCTCCAGCCCCCTTCGTGTCCTTCACCCGGCTCTCTGTCCTCCTCCTCCAGCCCCCCTCCATGTCCTTCACTCGGCTCTCTGTCCTCCTCCTCCAGCCCCCCTCAGTGTCCTTCACCCCCCCTTCTTTCCCGGCTCCCTGTCCTCCTCCTCTGCCCCCATCCCCCGCAGCCGGCTTCCCTCCTCTCCCGCCAGCTGTGGGGATCTGTCAGGATGACGAGCGGAGGAAAGGAACGGTCATTTACTGGCCCCTGCCTTTTCTGAATTGGACACAGTGAGTGAGATCGCTCCTGTGATCTGTAAAAACTGAGCAGAATAACCTGTGTGTTACTCTTCTCAGTTTATGAATGGACAGGAGCCTCTGTCTAGTGTCCATTCATCTTCAATGCTGAGAAAGGGATTGGGGAATCCATGTCCTCAGTCCCTTTCCATGTCTCAAAGATCTCACCAAAGCCCTCCCCCAACAGAGTTGATTAAAAAAAAAGCAAAATATATTTTAAAATAAACAAAATTGTAAACAAAAATGATAAAAGATTAAAATATAAAAAATCTATAAAATAAAAAACTACTGACACCACCCCCTGCCCTACCAACACTGTCCACTGCCCCAACCCCCTCCCCCCAAAAAGCATTGTGAACAAAAAAAAAATTTTTAAATTAAAAAAAAACAGTATGTAAAAATAAAAACTACTGACACCATCCACTGCCCTGCTGACACCGTCCACTGCCCTGCTGACAACGTCCACTGCTCTACTGACACCGTCCACTGCTCTGCTGACACTGTCCACTGCTCTACTGACACCGTCCACTGCCCTACTGACACCGTCCACTGCTCTACTGACACCGTCCACTGCTCTACTGACACCGTCCACTGCTCTACTGACACCGTTCACTGCTCTACTGACACCATCCACGGCCCTGCTGACACCGTCCATTGCTCTGCTGACACCGTCCACTGCTCTACTGACACCGTCCACTGCTCTACTGACACCGTCCACTGCTCTGCTGACACCGTCCACTGCTCTACTGACACCGTCCACTGCCCTACTGACACCGTCCACTGCTCTACTGACACCGTCTACTGCTCTACTGACACCATCCACGGCCCTGCTGACACCGTCCACTGCTCTGCTGACACCGTCCACTGCTCTACTGACACCGTTCACTGCTCTACTGACACCATCCACGGCCCTGCTGACACCGTCCACTGCTCTGCTGACACTGTCCACTGCTCTACTGACACCGTCCACTGCTCTACTGACACCGTCCACTGCTCTGCTGACACCGTCCACTGCTCTACTGACACCGTCCACTGCCCTACTGACACCGTCCACTGCTCTACTGACACCGTCCACTGCCCTACTGACACTGTCCACTGCCCTCCTGACACCATCCACTGCTCTACTGACACCGTCCACTGCTCTACTGACACCGTCCACTGCCCTACTGACACCGTCCACTGCCCACCTGACACCGTCCACTGCCCTCCTGACACCGTCCACTGCCCTACTGACACCGTCCACTGCCCTAGTGACACCATCCACTGCCCTACTGACACCGTCCACTGCCCTACTGACATCGTCCACTGCTCTACTGACACCGTCCACTGCCCTACTGACACTGTCCACTGCTCTACTGACACCGTCCACTGCCCTACTGACACCGTCCACTGCTCTACTGACACCTTCCACTGCCCTGCTGACACCGTCCACTGCCCTACTGACACCGTCCTCTGCCCTACTGACACCGTCCACTGCCCTGCTGACACCATCCACTGCTCTACTGACACCGTCCACTGCTCTACTGACACCGTCCACTGCTCTGCTGACACCGTCCACTGCTCTACTGACACCGTCCACTGCTCTACTGACACCGTCCACTGCCCTACTGACACTGTCCACTGCCCTCCTGACACTGTCCACTGCTCTACTGACACCGTCCACTGCTCTACTGACACCGTCCACTGCCCTACTGACACCGTCCACTGCCCCCCTGACACCGTCCACTGCCCTCCTGACACCGTCCACTGCCCTACTGACACCGTCCACTGCCCTAGTGACACCGTCCACTGCCCTACTGACACCGTCCACTGCCCTACTGACACCGTCCACTGCCCTACTGACATCGTCCACTGCTCTACTGACACCATCCACTGCCCTACTGACACCGTCCACTGCTCTACTGACACTGTCCACTGCTCTGCTGACACTGTCCACTGCCCTACTGACACTGTCCACTGCTCTACTGACACCGTCCACTGCCCTACTGACACCGTCCACTGCTCTACTAACACCTTCCACTGCCCTGCTGACACTGTCCACTGCCCTGCTGACACCGTCCACTGCCCTGCTGACACCATCCACTGCTCTACTGACACCGTCCACTGCCCTACTGATACCGTCCACTGCTCTACTGACACCGTCCACTGCCCTACTGACACTGTCCACTGCTTCACTGTTACCGTCCACTGCTCTACTGACACCGTCCACTGCCCTACTGACACCATCCACTGCTCTAATGACACCGTCCACTGCCCTGCTGACACTGTCCACTGCTCTACTGTTACCGTCCACTGCTCTACTGACACCGTCCACTGCCCTACTGACACCATCCACTGCCCTACTGACACCGTCCACTGCCCTGCTGACACTGTCCACTGCTCTACTGACACCATCCACTGCCCTGCTGACACCGTCCACTGCACTGCTGACACCGTCCACTGCCCTACTGACACCGTCCACTGCTCTACTGACACCGTCCACTACCCTGCTGACACCGTCCACTGCTCTACTGACACCGTCCACTGCTCTACTGACACCGTCCACTACCCTGCTGACACCGTCCACTGCTCTACTGACACTGTCCACTGCTCTACTGACACCATCCACTGCCCTCCTGACACCGTCCACTGCTCTACTGACACCGTTAACTGCCCTACTGACACCATCCACTGCCCTACTGACACCGTCCACTGCTCTACTGACACCGTCCACTGCCCTACTGACAACGTCCACTGCTCTACTGACACCTTCCACTGCCCTGCTGACACCGTCCACTGCCCTGCTGACACCATCCACTGCTCTGCTGACACCGTCTACTGCCCTACTGACACCGTCCACTGCTCTGCTGACACCGTCCACTGCTCTACTGACACCGTCCACTGCCCTGCTGACACCGTCCACTGCCCTGCTGACACCGTCCACTGCTCTACTGACACCATCCACTGCCCTGCTGACACCGTCCACTGCCCTACTGACACCGTCCACTGCCCTACTGACACCGTCCACTGCCCTACTGACACCATCCACTGCCCTGCTGACACCATCCACTGCTCTACTGACACCGTCCACTGCCCTACTGACACCATCCACTGCCCTGCTGACACCATCCACTGCTCTACTGACACCGTCCACTGCTCTGCTGACACCATCCACTGCCCTACTGACACCGTCTACTGCTCTACTGACACCGTCCACTGCTCTACTGACACCATCCACTGCTCTACTGACACCGTCCACTGCCCTACTGACAACATCACCGCCACATACTCCCCACCCCCTTCCCCAGAAACACTATGAAAAAAATATTTAAAAAAATTATTTAAAGAAATGAAACAACAAAATTGTAAAAAATAGAGAAAATAATAAAAACAAAAAAATACTGACACACTGCTCTACTGACACTGTCCAGTACCCCACCCCAAATCATTGTGAAAAACAAAAAATAAAAAAACTAAATTTTAAAATCATTTAAGAAATACAATTGTAAAAAAAATAATAATAAAAATAAAGAACTATTGACACCGTCCACTGCCCTACTGACACCACCCTCCAGACCCTCCGCTGTAAGTCATCTCAGACTAACCACACCCCATTTAAGCCACGCCAATATGTAGCACGGTTTAAGCCATGCCCACCTCCCTGAAATCAGTTTTTGCAGGTTGGGATGTCTGTACATACACCAAGTTAAACAATTTATAGTTATGAATGTGCCTAAGGTCTAGGCGTGTTTTAAGCTGTAATCTAGGTGTGACCGTATAGTTATTCCAATCAGAATTCATATCTTCTTAGTAGCAAGCGAACAGTTAAATGGGTGTTAACATCATGTGACCGATAGAAAGTGAAACTTGAAACGGAGGCCGCCATGACAGTTCTAGCTCAAACTGGTTAGATAAGAAAATCCATTCTCGGAGCAGAAGGGGAGTAGACTATTGCTTTTACCTGGCGCTGAAGGTCGTCCAAGGCTCAAAACTATGTTTCTAATAAGAGACAAACAAGTGCATTATACATTCTTAAAGTGACTATATATATATATATATATATATACCGTATATATATATATATATATATATATATATATATATATATATATATATATATATAAAACACTCACTGCTCACCCGAAAATAGGACCCCCCCTCAGTTTTCTAGGATGGCTGCAATATAAGCCCTACCCCAAAAATAAGCCCTAGTTAAAGTCCTTGTAAAATCATGTAATCCACACTGTAAAAGGATTATATAATCCCAGTGTGTGTCTTTATGTAACATTGTGGAAAATACCTTATTTACAGCACGGCTGGGCACTCATGTGACCCGCCAGAGCTATCTTCCTCTCCTCCCGGTTGACGTCAGTGGCCCCTCTCTCTGCTGTGCTCGGATCAGGGCTGACATCAGTGGGGATCTCGCAGGGCCTGATTAACATAGGGGCTATTGGAGCTACAGCTCCAGGCCCCTTACCTTAACATAGGCCCATTCCCCCCCCCCCCCAAAAAAAAAGAAAAGAAAAAAAAAACTTTGAGGGTTGTGGCTCGGCGACCAGGGGTCACAATTTGGGAGGTAGGTAGCTGAAGACCTGAAGACCTACCCCACCACTGGTCAACATTTGGGGCTCCTATCATCTAATCATCCCCAGAGATACGGGGCTCCTTGCGCAACCTGTCAGAAGCTACATACAGAGCGGCCAGTTTAAATACAAGCTGGCACACTCTGTTTGCAGCAGACTGAGAGGATGAGCTCACAGTGCCTCACCTCACTTCTTGTCAGAGGCACTGAGCTCAATGGACAGCTTGGAGCATGCAGAGATTGATAGGCAGCACCGCCTGTCAAACTCGCTTATTAATTTCAATGGGGCCAAACTCACTCGCAGTAGCAGCATAGTCCAACAATGTAAAACTACCATTCAGCAATGTAAAAAAAAAAGAAAACAAGGCGGCGGCAGTAGCACCTCATGAACGCCTGTCAGCTGCTGCTATACCACTTGTTGAAAAGCAATCCACCACAGATCACTTTTCAGAGGGCAGTAAGCATTACTGCAAATGTGAAAGAAACTTGAAACACATCATCCATTTCACACTCACCACCAACCAGGTCGCTCCCCAGCCACTTTCCATGTTAGCCACCTCCCTTCAACTTATTTCTCAACCTGCAGATGACGGACCCAACTCCAAAAGATATCACTCCCAGTTACTCCCCCCACCCGCTGATTGATATCCCTCCATGACCACCTCACACCCCCCTGCTGACAGACCTCTCCCCAGCCTGTCCACACACACCTCTCACCTGCTGATCTGTGGATGGGGGAATCACTCCCACAGTGTTATTGTGTTCTGCCAGTGGGGAGCCTTCCCTACCCACACAATACAATGATCAGTGTTGCTAACTATAGCTGGCAGCACTGATTGTTTTGGGAAAAACCTGACAGACTGGTTGTACTCAAGTCGATTAATAGATTGACTTGTGTACAACCAGCTAGCCCATACATAAATCGACTATGGCTGGTCCCAGCTTAATTGGCTTAATTTCAATCCATGTATGGCCCTCTTAACCACTATGCAGTCCCTAAACATCCTTCCACAAACCTTTACATTTTTCCTTCCCAGATTCCTTCATCCTCCTCACCTGTACATAGTGCCCGCTGTCATACCCTCCACACTCCTCTTCTGTACATACTGCTCACTGTCATACCCTCCACACTCCTCTCCTGTACATACTGCTCACTGTCATACCCCCCACACTCCTCTCCTATACATAGTGCCCACTGTCATACCCTCCACACTTCTCTCCTATACATAGTGCCCACTGTCATACCCTCCACACTTCTCTCCTATACATAGTGCCCACTGTCATACCCTCCACACTTCTCTCCTATACATAGTGTCCCCTTTCATACCCCCCACAATCTTCACCTGTACATAGTGTCCACTGTCATACACTTCTCTCCTGTACATAGTGCCCGCTGTAATACCCTCCACATTCCTCTCCTGTACATACTGCTCACTGTCATACCCTCCACACTCCTCTCCTGTACATATGGCTCACTGTCAGACCCTCCACGCTCCTCTCCTGTATATACTGCCCACTGTCATACCCTCCACACTCCTCTTCTGTACACACTGCCCACTGTCTTACCCTCCACACTCCTATCCTGTACATACTACCCTCTGTTATACCCCCCACGCTCCTCTCCTGTACATACTGCCCACTGTCTTACCCTCCACACTCATCTCATGTACATACTGCTCACTGTCATACCCTCCACATTCCTCTCCTGTGATACTGCCCACTGTCATACCTTCCACATTCCTCTCCTGTGCATACTGCCCGCTGTCATACCCTCCACACTCCTCTCCTATACATACTGCTCACTGTCATACCCTCCACATTCCTCTCCTGTACATACTACTCACTGTCATACCCTCCACATTCCTCTCCTGTACATACTGCTCAGTATCATACCATCCACACTCCTGTACATATTGACCACTGTCATAAACTCCTCTACTGTACATAGTGCTGGCTGTCATATCCTTCACACTCCTGGCCTGTACATACTGCCCACTTTCATAAACTCCTCTACTGTACATAGTGCTGGCTGTCATACCCTCCACACTCCTCTCCTGTGCATACTGTCCACTATCATACTGTCCACACTCCTCTCCTGTACATACTGCCCACTAAGGATGAGCCAAACACCCCCCGGTTCAGTTTGCACCAGAACTTGCGAACAGGCAAAACATTCGGACGAACACATGAATACCGTTAAAGTCTATGGGACACGAACATGAAAAATCAAAAGTGCTTATTTTAAAGGCTTATATGCAAGTTATTGTCATAAAAAGTGTTTGGAGACCCGGATCCTGCCCCAGGGGACATGTATCAATGCAAAAAAAAGTTTTAAAAACAGCATTTTTTTTGGGAGCAGTGATTTTAATAATGCTTAAAGTGTAACAATAAAAATTAAATATTCCTTTAAATATCATGCCTGTAAAGTGGCGCATTTTTCCCGAGTTTAGAACAGTACCACAGCAAAATGACATTTCTAAAGGAAAAAAAGTCATTTAAAACATAACGGCTGTAATGATTTGTCGGGTCTCTGCAATATACAGTAGATAAAACTCATTGAAAAAAAACGGCATGGGTCCCCCCCCCAGTCCATTACCAGGACCTTTGGGTCTGGTATGAATATATGAATATTAACTGGATCCCCGAACCAAAGTTTAAAAGAAAAATTGCGTGGACGTCCCCCAAAAAATGGCGTAGGGGTCCCCCCCAAAATCCATACCAGACCCTTATCCAAGCACGCAACCTGGCAGGCTGCAGGAAAGAGGGGGGATGAGAGAGCATTTCCCCCTCCTGAACCATACCAGGCCACATTCCCTCAACGTGGGGGGGTGCTTTGAGGTCCCCAAAGCACCTTGTCCTCATGTTGATGGAGATAAGGGCCTCATCCCCACAATCCTTGCCCGGTGGTTGTGGGGGTCTGCTGGTGGGGGGCTTATCGGAATTTGGAAGCCCCCTTTAACAACGGGACCCCCAGATCCTGCCCCCCCTATGTGAATTGGTAACGGGTACATTGTACCCCTACCAATTCACAAAAAAAGTGCCAAAAATAGTAAAAAAGACAGGAGACACTTTGGGACAAGTCCTTTATTAAAAAATTAAAAATTAAAAAATTTTTGGTAATAGGTGCCCAGAAGATGGGGAAGAGTCCAAAAATAGTGCGAGTCCTGTACAGCAAGGGCAGCTTGCAGCATGTTGGTGTAGGGTAGAGCCAGTGTTTCTAGGTTCAGCTTGCTGGCGAAGACCCCTCTTCCTCCTGGGCAGAAGGCGAGGAAGGAAGCCAGCCCAAAGACACCAAGGTCCCAGCTAGTCTTAGCTGGTGAGCCTATTTGCAAAGCAATTAAGAGCAGTGAAAACCCAGCGCTATGGTGTGTAATTCCTTGTAGCTGCCTGCACTATGATTACCCCGTGTGGGATAATATCAATGCTAACACCACTAAGTATGTGCGGCGTATGTGAGTGCTCAAATCAATAATAATCTCAATAAATTAAACAATAAAAAATTATTTCCATCTGGTTTCGGACCGTGGAGTGGTGTTATTTGCAAAGCAACCCAAGAATTAGAGAGTCAGGAGAGAGCTGGTGGGAAGCTGTGGGAGAGAGCTCAAGTTGTCCAAAATTCTACATCTCTATCACTAGGAAGAGCCTGAAAGAATATCGGCAGGAGGCAACCACTGAACCGGGTGGCTGAGTGAGTATAAGACCCCAGTGCTGCAAGGGTGACAGTAAGGTACTTAGGACTGGGAATGAAGTACAGGTCACGGGCAGTTGGAAATTTGATGGGACTTTGCTGGGAGAGTGCAGACAAAGTTGTGCAAGGATTTCAAGAGTTGTGCAGACAGACAGAAAAGAAGCAGTCCTCAAGTTGTTCAATTTTTTACAGTTCTGGGTTATCCCATGCTTCCTACCCCCATTCAAGTTCATTGTTTCTTCAATAAAAGCACAAAAAAAAAACCCTATACTGATTCTTGAGCTAAAGGAAGAATATTGAAAATGTCATGTGCCTGGCAGTGCATGCTGTAAATGAGGAAAATAGGCCCAAATAACCTGTGGCTCCTGCAGGGGTAACCCTACATTTGTTCACATTTGGCTGTTGGTGATGCCTTACCTCTGTTTTCAACATATGTTTGCAACATTTACTGCCAAAACAATAAAAATGATTGATAACTAAAACACGTGAAAAACACGTGAAAGCTATTTTTTTAAAATGCTCGTTCATACGTGAAACAAAGAGCAAAAAAAATCTTCAGTCACCTCGGAACACTCACTCTCAAGTGTTAACGGAGGCTAAGAACATGTATTGCTCAAAAGGAGTTTAAAAAATGCAGCTTCCATTGTAAGACTCTTTTCTTTGAGATCCAAATCAGGACATTTGGCATGGAGAGGCAGGAAGTATAAATCTATGCCTGAGTGTAATTACAGCTTAGGATGCTGTTTGAAGAGCAAACGATGAATGCCTATTTGTCACCAGATATTGATGATTGTTCTTTGAGTCTGTGCTGTACAAAGACAACAGGCTGAGCGCTCCTGCTCCATATGCTTTACATCCCTTTACACTTACTTTAAAGGAAAATGTGGTGAGTGTTCAGCGAGTAAATACATGGGCTAATCTGTGTCAGACATTTGTGAGAACAGCAGAGAACTGCACAGGCACCACGATTTGCATGACAAAGTCCTCTCTGAGCTGGCATTCCAGACCCGGAAGTAGATGACCCTGGATGATGCCTGAACAAAGATGGCTCCTTCCAACTGGAGAGAAAAGCAGACAAAGGGGGTCCATCCCTGCACTGCCAGATTAAGCTTGTAGGCAGGGATCTGAGTCTACAACAGCACACTAGGGGTTCTTATAACATTGCAACAACAAAATGTTAAACTGCAACCTCTCCTGGAGTGGTACCTGGTTAGGTGGCAGGACCTCTGGTAGTGAAGGGGTTCGGCTCCCTCCCTAGTGGTCTACCTCCATTGGCCAGCAGGAGCAGATTAGCATTATGGAGATCAATGGCCTGATCACTAGGTACGGAGAGTCAAGAGTCAAGTTGAGCATGTATGAGGTCCGCGCTATGTGCTCACCCAACCCCATTCTGTTACTGGGAGTGATGTAACAGAGTTAAGCTGACTGATGGAGTGGACATAGGCTCTGTGTGTCCCTCCTAATGCAACACATTCACCTGTTCAAGTGTGTAGGACAAGGGACAGTATTGTTAAAAGAACTCTGCATACAACACTACACACAAGTGACTAATCCCTGAGTTGTGAGACTGCCTTAATGTTTGACTTTCACATGTCCGTGGCCCTCGCCTAGTCCCGGGCATTGGTGAGCACACCTTTAGGGAAGTTGTAATCCAGTGCTAGAACGAGTGACCCTGGTTATCGCCTGGCGTAGCCCAGAAGAACCCACCCTGGGGTAGGTCTCCTATGTGTCCCATACTTGGCGCCCAACGAGTAATTACGAAACATATGGAGGAGGTGCATCTGTCTACTGCAGCACGCACCCTACCCCTACACTTGGCACCCAACGTGGAGATACGCCTACTACATGCAGGTGAACACCACCCCTAAAGAGACCCGGACTGTAGATAGTTTAGAACTTTCCCAGACCTGTGATATGGCACGTGAACAGCAAATGTCTAATTTCTGATTGGCTTTTGTACAAGGCACCATCAGTGGATTGGTGGAGCAGTTGATAAGGGGAGTATATTACAATGGAACTCTGAATTACACCGGGGTCCTTCGCGTGCATGCTGCGCCTCAACAGCAGTTGCCATGAAAGAATTCAAACAGCTTCTGCCAAGACAATAGGGTTTGGTATGTGCCTACAGTCGGATTTGCCCAATGCCGTATGGGCACCCGCATGGAGCTTCAGGTCATCTGTCCCTCATCCACCCGCAAGATCACTGTTCTCAGTACGAGGTGTTCCTCCTCCAGCCACTATGTGAGGTTGAGTATCAAGTAGACCTCAATGCAGCTGGATTGTCTGTGATTTCTGTAGACAGTGGAGTCAGCACCTCTCTGGAACCTCCAGCAAAGATCCTTAACCCAACTTGGAAGGGCTGTCTTGAGATGGCCACCCCCACTGGAGTCGCCTATCCTGGGTGCTCCAGTACCAGCTCTTTTGCAAACACCAAGGTACACGGACTGGTGGAGTGGGCATAGGCTCTGTGTGTCCCTTCTAATGCAAGGCATACACCTACAGTATTTAAGTGTGTTTGACAAGGCACAGTGTCTTCTGAAGGACTCAGCATACAACTCTACATACAAGTGGCTCACCTCTGAGTTGCGGGACTGCCTTAATGTTTGATATTCACATGACCATGGCCCTTGTTTGGCCCTTGATGAGCAATTCGGGCAAAGTGTAACCCCTGTGATAGAATGAGTGAACCTGGTCATCACTTGGCGTAGCCCAGAAGAACCCACCCCAGGGTAGGCCTGCTATGTGACCCACACTTGGTGCTCAACAAGATCTTTGGAAACATATGAAGGAGGTGTCATCCACCTTCACCACCAAAAATAAAGTATTACATCTTACCTATTTACCCCCTAGACTAACTGAGCGTTGGACCCTTGCTGTGTGGGGGAGGGGTGCATGGCAATGGTAGATCTTGTCTAATTCTCAAGGTTCAGCTTTAAAGCCCAACTCAAGGTTAGAGAGGCACTAAACTCTCTTAGCCAATATTGGCTATTCCTAAGCCTTCTGCAGCCAGCATTAGTACTTAGATAGCAAGGTGTATTATGTAGCACCCTCCTGCAAAGGATGTTAGGTAAATGTAGTTTTTTTGTGTGTGTGACTCCTTTGTAGTCATTTGAGCAGTGTTAAAGTTTATTTTAGGCTGCTCTGGGTTTCACAAGTTGCAGGTTTGACTATTTCCCCCCTGCCTTCTGGATGCCTCTGGAACATGGAGAGGGGAGAGTCATATATGTAGCTCAATAATTGAGTACCAACCAATCCCTATGAGGGGTAGCCCAGTAGGTGCTTGGAGAGGCTGACATATAGCATGTTCTTCAGAGTAGTGGGGTCTTCCAGTAGAAGGGATTCCACCAGTTTGGGGGGGAGGGTGGCTACCCCCCCCCCCTCCATTTTGAAGTAAAGTTCTTCTTCTAAGTCCAGTTCCAGTAAAGTGTGAAAAATACATTACTTGTGTGGATATTCCTTTATTCTTTCATATTAGAACTTACTGCCAGGGATGTCATGAGCGGGTCTATGGTCAGTTGATCGTGAGCAGGTCTATGGCCAGGGATTGGAACAATATGACAAAGACTTTCATCTACCAGCATGTAGGCAGGTGCAGTTTGTATTCTGCACTGCAGGTCGCACTTGACTGTTGTGGCAATGCAGATGGGGGAGAAAGTTGAGAGGTACTTGTTTCCTCTTTGATTTCCTCAGTAGGGGAGCAGCTATCCAATTGGATGCTTGCGCCACATGTGACTTTGGTGGCCATTTTGGGTCAGGCAGAGTTTAATTAAGACTCTGGCTCCCCGGCTTGGCGTGATTTATGTGAGTAGATAGCACAGGTTCCCCATCTGTCAGGGACAGTGCTTAAGGCTGGGTTAAAACTGTTGCGAATTGGATGCGAGTTTCCCCGCATCCAATTCGCATAGCAGGAGATTGTGACCGGCTCTCTATGGAGCCGATTCACACATCTCTGCAGCAGCCCCGGTGTGAATTGCACAGGAGTCCTGTGCATATTTTGGTCCTGTTTCAGGCCTGAATTCAGCCCAAAATTTGGGCTGAAATCAAACCTGAAACGGTGAATGGAGAAGCACCGGACTCCTGCTGTGAGCAACTGCGATCTCTACTTTGAACCCAGCCTGAAGATAGGGAAAGATTCCTGAGGAGTTGGGACAGCACAGGGATTATGTATACCTCTTCCAGAAGGCCTCGGCGTTGGGTGTGGACCAGCCAAGTCGCATTCCGCTCCTCGTAACAGACCCTGTACAGTTTGTAAGTGGTTTTGGGTGGCCTCTTTGTACTTGTTGAACTTTTCTACAATATATTGCTATTACCAAAATTGTTCACTGCCCACTACACCATGCTGCACCTAGCCCACAAGCAGGTAGGTTGTTGCCCTGTTCAAGAAGAAGTGGGGACTTGAGTAGTTTGGCAGCACAACCAACTAATCGTAGCCCCGCTTAAAAGCTACATAATAGTCATCTGGGTGTATAGTGCATGCATAACAGGACACCCATACACAAGCAGCATTGTCTTAATTGCCGATTTAATATCTTTTTTCTCTTTTTTTCCCAGTGGCCAGGTGATCACAACTCCACTCCTCATTCCTCCTAACTCCTCCCTTCAGACAAGGCTGTGGGGCTGTTGTCACTAGAGCTTTCCACCATTCACAAGGACTAAATGAGACTTGTAAGTGCTGTAAGTGCTGTAGACCAGTAGGATTTTCCAGCCCATCCTCAATGATAATAACAAATGCACAAAAGTGGAAGCACATTGTCATCCATACTAGAGAAGTTGAGAGAGACGACTGACAATGTTACTTTAATTTCAAGAGGAAACTCGCGGCTTTGTACAATCACAGCGGTTGACGGCAGGGAGGGCACATGAAAACCTGGAAGTAGGCAGCGACGTACGGGTACATTGTGGGAGGGTGGTAACTAAGTGATTAAACTGGTTAGTAGTAAGTTTCTAGGACTTGGAAAATGAAATATCAACTTAATACAGAACTTAACAACAGCTATTACATATAGTTACATAGTAGGTGAGGTTGAAAAAAGACACAAGTCCATCAACCTATGTGTGTGATTATGTGTCGGTATTACATTGTATATCCCTGTATGTTGCAGTCGTTCAGGTGCTTATCTAATAGTTATTTGAAACTATCAATGCTCCCCGCTGAGACCACCGCCTGTGGAAGGGAATTCCACATCCTTGCCGCTCTTACAGTAAAGAACCCTCTACGTAGTTTAAGGTTAAACCTCTTTTCTTCTAATTTTAATGAGTGGCCATGTGTCTTGTTAAACTCCCTTCTGGGAAAAAGTTTTATCGCTAATGTGAGGTCACCAGTACGGTATTTGTAAATTGAAATCATATCCCCTCTCAAGCGTCTCTTCTCCAGAGAGAATAAGTTCAGTGCTCGCAACCTTTCCTCATAACTAATGTCCTCCAGACCCTTTATTAGCTTAGTTGCCCTTCTTTGTACTCGCTCCATTTCCAGTACATCCTCCTGAGGACTGATGCCCAAAACTGGGCAGCATACTCCAGGTGCAGACCAGAGTCTTGTAGAGCGGGAGAATCATTGTTTTATCTCTGGAGTCGATCTCCTTTTTAATGCATGCCAATATTCTGTTTGCTTTGTTAGCTGCGTGCCATTGCTGAGCCTATCATCTACTAGGACCCCCAGGTCCTTTTCCATCCTAGATTCTCCCAGAGGTTCTCCCCCCAGTGTATAGATTGCATTCATATTTTTGCCACCCAAATGCATTATTTTACATTTTTCTACATTAAACCTCATTTGCCATGTAGTTGCCCACCCCATTTATTTTTCAGATATTTTAGCAAGGTTTCCACATCCTGCGGAGAAGTTATTGCCCTGCTTAGCTTAGTATCGTCTGCAAATACAGAGATTGAACTGTTTATCCCATCCTCCAGGTCGTTTATGAACAAAATAAATAGGATTGGTCCCAGCACAGAACCCTGGGGAACCCCACTACCCACCCCTGACCATTCCGAGTACTCCCCATTTATCACCACCCTCTGAACTCGCCCTTGTAGCAAGTTTTCAATCCATGTACTCACCCTATGGTCCATGCCAACGCACCTTATTTTCTATAGTAAACGTTTATGGGGAACTGTGTCAAATGCATTTGCAAAAAGGTTAATAGTTTGGTTTGGCAAGAACGATTCTTCATGATTCCATGCTGATTACTGCTAATGATACCGTTCTCATTACTAAAATCTTGTATATAGTCCCTTATCATCCCTCCAAGAGCTTGCATACTATTGATGTTAGGCTAACTGGTCTGTAATAGCCAAGAAAAAAAAAAAAAAAAAAAGGGGAGAGGGGGCCATGGGGATGCCTCCCATATAGCCCAGGGGACCACAGATATGGTTTAGGCCAGACTGAAAGGGTTCTAAGGATTGCTCCACAAACGTGATGTAGGGAGTTAGGGAAGTAAAGGATTAGAGAAGCGCCCAAAGACATACACTATATTACCAATAGTATTGGGACACCTGCCTTTACACGCACGTGAGCTTTTTAATAGCATTCCCAGTCTTAGTCTGTAGGGTTCAATATTGAGTTGGACCACCCTTTGCAGCTATAACAGCTTCAACTTTTCTAGGTTGTCCACAAGGTTTAGGAGTGTGTCTATGGGAATGTTTTACCATTCTTCCAGAAGCACATTTGTGAGGTCAGGCTCTGATGTTGGACAAGAAGGCCTGGCACGCAGTCACCGCTCTAATTCATTCCAAAGGTGTTCTATTGGATTGAGGTTAGGACTCTGTGCAGGCCAGTTAAGTTCCTCCACCCCAAACTCGCTCATCCATGTTTTTATGGACCTTGCTTTGTGTACTGATGCACAGTCATGTTGGAACAGGAGGGGGCCATCCCCAAATTGTTCCCATAAAGTTGGGAGCATGAAATTGTCCAAAATGTCTTGGCATGCTGACGCCTTAAGAGTTCCTTCACTGGAATTAAGGGGCGAAGCCCAAGCCCTGAAAAACAACCCCACACCATAATTCCCCCTACACCAAATGATATGGACCAATGCACAAAGCAAGGTCCATAAAGACATGGATGAGCGAGTTAGGGGTGGAGGAACTTGACTGGCCTGCCCTCAACCCAATAAAACACCTTTGGGATGAATTAGAGTAGAGACGGCAAGCCAGAACTTCTCGTCCAACATCAGTGCCTGACCTCTCAAATGCGATTCTGGAAGACTGGTCAAACATTCCCATAGACACACTCCTTTACCTTGTGGACAGTCTTCCCAGAAGAGTTGAAGCTGTTATAGCTGCAAAAGGTGGGCCAACTCAATATTGAACCCTACGGACTAAGACTGGGATGGCATTAAAGTACATGTGCATGTAAAGGCAGGTGTCCCAATACTTTTGACAATATAGTGTATGTGCAAGAAAATAAAGGATGGAAATTCATTGAGGAGAGCTTGAAAAGAAGCAGAATCAATATACGTTCACCAACAAGTCCAGGTAGTGCAGGTTTTTTCAGGATCAGCACTATCTTTTGCTACTAGCACTTGCCATTATTGATAATCTCTTTATCGCCAAGTTGCATTTACATTCATTTGAGGTGCATTCTTGTGCGTTTACATGTGTTCCGGTACATGTACATGCAAAAAAAATGCAGCACGTTGTACTTTTTTAAATGCATCACAGTAGTATAAACTAGGCTTATTCATAGACACTTTTCTTGCATATGAATTTATACCGCTTTCTACTGCATCTTATGTAATTGAGTCCTTAGGGGAAGGAACCTTTCCTGGGGGAAGCTTCCATCGTTGACTTCTCATTCTGCAATTGCGTGTTGCTTGGCTGTCATGCCAGTTCAATGGCTTCAATATTTTGGATCATGGACCCTTCAAATTACCGAGTTAGAAAGTGATTGTTTAACATCCTACAGTCCAAAATCATTTATAATTAGGAATAAATTTAGGAACAAAAATAGGTCAGTCCTACAAAGAACCACATGCCGGTGCAAGAAGGTTAGAAAGGATAAAAATAACCTTTCATTGCTCTTCCTTCCACAGATCATCATCTGATTGGTTGCTGATGTTTGCCTTGCCCAGCATCGCTGCCCTTTCCACTGCCTCCTGAACTGATAGAATTTCGCTAGTTAAACTTGCCTAGCCTCTATAATCAAATTTTCAGCCGCCTCTTGGCTCGACATTTGTTTGACATTATTTTTTTCTTTTTTTTATGGAATGGGTGGGGGCTAGGATCCCTCTGTACAGCATACACTTAACTGTGTCATATTTCTGCTTGCCTGTAGTGGAAAAAGTCCAAATCTTTTCGCAGGCTGAGCCTGAAGCAGTCAGTCTTCGCACTTAGAAGCTTTCAAACACTCCGCATTTGTGTCCTTCAAGGAAGTTTGTCTGGGCGGCAGACCAAAGGAGAGCGTCTTTTGGGATGAGCTTGCATCCCTCCGAGCTGTTGTAACAAGCAGTATCTCAATAGATGCTTCGCTGGAGAGGATGTTATTTGGTTGGGGAAGAATCGCCTTAAGCACCATTGCAAATCATTTTGAAGGCATGCATGACATCTGTGACAACTGGAAGGTTTCTACATCCCTGAAGGTCAGAATGAACCCAAAACATTAAGAAGTCATCTGCTTTAATCCCATTAGCGATTTCCCTTCTTGACGGAGACTAAAGTGTCCAGTTGCACTGGAAGAGAGTTCGGGAGAGAGGAATAGCCATTGGTTTCCACTGTTTGCAGCCACAAGAGAACAATGAAAGGTAAGACACTGGCATCTTGCTTGGAAGTCCACAGCTGTTACTGTACCGGAGAAGCAGAGGTCAAGCTATGCCAAAAAGAAAACCAATACATTTTATTAAGTGCATTCTGTATGCCTGGAGTTCCACAAGACCTCAGATAACTTCTGTATAGATCATCTCAATGATGACTGAAAAACCGGTTGTAGTTTAAAGGATCACTCCTCCCAAAAGTTATATTTTAGTCATAGCCAGTGTCTGGTAGTCTTAACCAGCCCCTGTCTATTTGCATGTCTTGGATGCCCCAACAGTGAGTTCTCTCTGCCATTGTTCCAGAGTCCATCTGAGAGGTTTGGGTGTTTCCACACACCTTTCCATGTTCCACCAACTTATACATTCTCCATAATATAAAATGAATAATTTCAGCACAGATGGTGGGAGTCCCTTATAATGGGCAACGCATCTGTGTGGCACTTGGAACTCAGCATAGGGATGGTGGGATCCCTACATAATGGGCAAAACGTGTGTAAAATCATAAACTCAGCATAGGGATTGGGATTCCTTCATAATCGGCAATGCTTAGACCCGGGAACTCAATGTAAGGATAGTGGGAGTCCTTCATAATGGGCAAGACACGTGTGTAGACCAATTTGATATTCCAATCGCACACGTTCCCGGTAAAATGGCACAAAAAATAATGGGTGCTGTAGTGATTACCAGTTGGGTTCAAACGTACATCTTCGGCAGCACACCATGGATCAGCAAAATAAGTTGTCCAAAAAAGTTTTTTTTAATGGAAAAAAGTCACATCACAAAAGAGGTGCAACGTTTCGGGGCCACGCAGGACCCCTTCGTCAGGCGAGTGATGATCATCATCACTTGCCTGACAAAGGGGTCCTGCGCAGCCCCGTGACATTGCACTTCTTTTGTGATGTGACTTTTTTCCATTAAAAAAACCTTTTTTTGGACAACCTTTTTTGCTGATCCATGGTGTGCTGGCAAAGATGTACGTACATATGTAGACCAGGGAACTCAGCGTAGGGATGGTGGGAGCCTCATAATGGGAAAAGCACGTGTGTAGACCCGGGAACTCAACATAGGGATGATGGGAATCCCTCATAATGGGCAAAGCATCTGTGTGGACCTGGGAACTCAGCATAGGGATGGTGGGGGCCCTTCATAATGGGAAAAACATGTGCGGAGAACCATGAACTCAGCATAGGAATTGAGATCCCTTCATAATGGGCAAAGCATATGTGTAGACCCAGGAACTCAGCTTATGGATGGTGGGAGTCCTTCATAATGGGCAAAGCATGTGTGTAGACCCAGGAACTCAACAGAGGGATGTTGGGAGACCATCATAATGGGCAAAGCACATGTGTAGACCTGAGAACTCAACCAAGGGATGGTGGGAACTCCTCATAATGGGCAAAGCATATGTGTGGACCTGGGAACTCAGCATAGGGATGGTGGGAGCCCTTTATAAAGGACAACACGGTATCTAGAACCCTGAACTCAGTCTAGGGAATGGGATCCACATGTAGAGACCAGCATAGAGATGGTGGGAGCCCCTCATAAGGGGAAAAGCATGTGTGTAGACTAGGGAACTCAGCTTAGGGATGGGGAGCCCTTCATAATGGCCAAAACACATGTGTAGACCAGAGAACTAGCAAAGTAATGGGGAACCCTACATAAGAGGCAAATTAAGTGTGTAGACCTTTGAACTCAGCTTAGAGATGGGGAGCCCTACATAATTTGCAAAAGCACATGTGTTGACCTGGGAGCTCAGCGTAGGAATGGTGGTAGTTAGAACTCAGCATAAGGATAGTGGGAGCCCTTCATAATGGTATAGTCCCAGGAACTCAATGCAGAAATCTCACCAATAGTGTCTTGAAGAGATAGAGGGAACTGTCAAATGCACATGTCCTAACTGTCCCTCCTTTAGAGCCAAATCCCTTTGTCTCTGTCTCATCCTCAGTTGTCCCTGCTGCAGTATAGACCTATAGTGCTATACAACACTAAACCTTTCATCCGACCTCTATATTATTGACCCTGTTTTTATTATCTCATATAAAGGAAACAGATTTGGCGAAAAAAGTACTTGTGGATTTAACCAATTAATTTTTGCATTTTAATTCTTGGCCAGTGTACCTGAGGAAACTGATAGGGGCATGCTTTGTGTAAATAGATTGTGCTAAAAGATGTCCCTTTTTCTCTTCCCACAAAGTTAGTAGATATGCAGGTGGTTTAACTCTCCAGCATCTACCAAACACTGAAATATCAGTTTTGGGTGCAAGCATCCCGTAAATTACAATATGCATCCAGGTATAAGTGGCCATAGACATGAAACTATGGTCTCCTATGAGTGAAAACAGTCAGATTGGATATCTCATATTTATGATATGCCTGAGGGGTTGTAATAATTCAGGGGGCTGACAGGCTGCCAATATCTGCTCTCATAGGAAAAGCTGAGATTTCAGTACCTAATTTGGGACTTTGACGATTTATTTCTCCACAATGCCTATACCAACAGATGTAAATTAGGCTTGTTTTAAAGAGTGTTACTGCATACTGTATGTACAAGATGTACAAGATGTAGATACTTTAGTGTGCATAGTCTGGGCAAAGGTTCCCTGGAATACTGCAGTCTTCTGGACAGCCCATAAATGTTATAAGTCCCTCTTTTCTTCCTGTGGTGGAAGTGAATAATTCTTACTCCTGGATAGATCAGGCTCCTATTTAACTATATGCAAGCCTCGCGCTGTCCAGGAATACTATAAGTCCAGGTCGGCATGATGCCCATGACAGCCTGTGATCACAGGAAGGGGTAATGCGCTGATTTTTAAAAATGTTTTTGGAAAGTGTATTTGGGCCAAAAAACAAAAATGTAATATATTTCAGTTGACCTATCCTTAGATGTTGTGGCAGCATTTGATTTTTTCAGACTTATTTCCCTTTATTTTCAACTGGCGATCCTGTCAGTAATAAGCTTCCTAGTCTAAAGGTGAAAACGCTCAGTCAGTATACTGTATCTGTGGAGACACAGCATTACCCTAATGCCGCGTACACACGGTCTGACTTTTCAACCGGACTGGTCCGACAGACTTTCCAGCGGACTTTCGACGGACTTTTGACGGACTTCCGACGGACTTTCTAACAAACAGACTTGCCTACACACGATCACACCAAAGTCCGACGGATTCGTACGTGATGACGTACACCGGACTAAAATAAGGAAGTTGATAGCCAGTAGCCAATAGCTGCCCTAGCGTGGGTTTTTGTCTGTCGGACTAGCATACAGACGAGCGGATTTCTGGGTCCGGCGGAGTTACGACGTAAAGATTTGAAGCATGTTCCAAATCTAAAGTCCATCATATTTGCGACTGGAAAAGTCCGGTGAAGCCCACACTCGATCTGACTGTTCGCCGGCTTTGGTCCGTCGGCGTCCGTCGGACCAGTCCATTCGAAAAGTCAGACCGTGTGTACACGGCATAAGACAGGACTACAGAGCACCTCCTCCTCTTTTCCATTAAATGAGTGTTATTCTGTATTTCAACAGAGGAGACCTGGGCTGGGCCAATAAGACTGCAGAGTGCTCAAGACAGCACTGGATTTCTGGCAGAATCATCAGATGTTTTTGCACTTATCAAACAGATATAAAAAATGCTTTCAATTATAAATTTACCAGATCGAAAAGAAGCAAATAAGAGAAGTTAATTTTTAGGATTTACATAAACTTTAACCACTTGCCATCCAGGCCATAGACAAATGACATACTAGTCAGCAAGTGGAATACCGGGGTTATGGCTGCAGCAATATGCCATAACGCTGGTATTGGTTTTTTTTCAGCTGGTGATTATCTACAAGATAAAAGTGGTCCCAGTGGCGAATTCAGAGTGAGAGCAATAATTCTAGCACTAGACCTCCTCCTTAACTCTAAACTGGTATTTTTAAAGCGTCACCTATGGAGATTTTTAAGTACCATAGTTTGGCGCTATTGCACCAGCATGCGCAATTTTAAAGCATGGCATGTTGGGTATCTATTTACATGCCATAACATCATCTTTCATATTTAACAAAAAAATTGGGTTATATATTGTGGGTTTTTTTTTAACTCATTACAGTGTATTTTTTACCAAACAATAGCGTTTAAAAAAACGCTGCACAAAAACCGTGTCACATAAAAAATTGCTATGACTGCTATTTTATTCTCTAAAGCCTCTGCTAATATATATATATATATATATATATATATATATATATATAATGTTTGGGGGTTCTAAATAATTTTCTAGCAAAAAAACACAGATTTTTACATATGTGAGAGAAGTGTCATCATTGGCCTGGTTGGCAAGTGGTTAAAAAACATTTGGCCTCATGTGTCTTGCCTAAAATCTGTACCTCGGCCTCATATATCCCTACTATAGGCTTCAAGTCAAACTTCCCATAAGCAAATTAGCTCACTTTATTGGTTTATCATAATATCATTGCCCAAAACTGTTTAGGGAGTCACAAACTACAGTAAAACCTTGAATTGCGAGCATCATTCGTTCCAGAAACATGCTTTTAATCAAAAGCACTTGTATATCAAAGTGAATTTCCCCATAAGAAATAATGGAAACTCAAATGACAATAAATGACAACCATTTATTCATAGGTCCTTCAGTTTATAGCAGTGGCGTCTCCAGCTTTCATATTTAGGGGGGGTTCATGGGGGGACAGGGACAAAAGTAGGGGGGCAACTTTAAAATGCAATTTTATATACTACGATCCCACAACAGCCCTTTCACTTGTTCTGCAGTGAGCTCTCTTCCTACTGTATTGGGGCCCCCCCATGGTGGCAGTAAAGAAGAGATATATGTCACCAGCATACCAAGAAAATATAAGGGTCCAAAGCATTGGGAGAACTATCAGGGTTGCAAAGGTTGTCTTGCCACCGGGCCCTGGTGTTCTGCCACTGTGGGGTTCCCCAGCCTCCTCTTGCTGTCCTGCCCCTGCTATTGACAGCGCTGGTCTGGCATCTCTTGGAATTTACAGGCTGGTTCTCCTGTCCTAAGGATGGGAGAAATCAGTCTGTTTTTTCAGTAACTGAGAGTCCTGGTGGAGTCCTTCCTGCAACTCGCTCTTCTCCCTGCCAATGAGGATGCAGGGGAAGGAGCAGATCGTGCTGCCGTGGTTGTGTGAGCGCTCGCATTATGTGGTGTCAGCGAGCAGAGGGAGGGGGAGGAATCAATCGCAGGAGCTGACTGGGGACGCTCTCCCTCTTAGACATTGCCTTTTTGTTAAAAAAAAAATATTTTTTTTATTTATTGGGGGGGGGGAACATGGTGGGACACAGCATAATGTTGGGGGGGTCAGGGCCCCCTCTGCCCCCCCCCCCCCCAGTGACGCCATTGGTTTATAGTCCATATAAAAAGATTTTAGCAATATGACCAGGTTGTGTAACCATAAAATGTCCATCCACAAATGGAAGCCTCCACAAGAGGATTAGAAGCAAAATCCAGCAGGAGCTACAGAGCATTAAAGAGAAGAGAGGCGCCTCTAAGTGTAGCAATAAGTTGCTAAATGTTGTACCTTCATTAAATGTAACCATATTGCTACACTTAGAGGCGCCTCTCTTCTCTTTACTACTCTGTTGTGACATGAAGCCTACTTGTGTATCAAGACATCGCTTGTAAATCAAGCCAAATTGTCTTTAAAATTTTTGCTTGTCTTGCAAAACGCTCTCAAACCAAATTACTCTTAAACCAAGTGCAACTATGTTTCAAAAAATATATGGAACTGGATGGGACTTTAATTGTGCCTCTGAGAAGTGTAAACAAATGAAATACAATAACAAACTTATGAAAAGATAGACCATTTTATTTACTTTGAAAAATTTTGAAAAAAGTACATTACAGTTTCTACGATTAGGTTTGAATTCAGGGTGTGCAAATCCCCAACAATTAATAGAAATATGGCCTACACGTTTCGCGGACAGTGCCGCTTCGTCAGGGCCTTGAAGATAGCACAGTATGACGTTGTGTGAATTCTACAGATGAAACATTAATTAGTACTGTATAGATTATATAATTACATAGATAAGAATTGAATACACAATGTATACAGACATTAATGCATGAATCCTTACATAGGTATATATTAATAGCATGTCATCATAAATATTTATCAGTAAAATGAAAATATTTGTAAAACATTGAACAAACAAATACAGTTACATTTTCAATTCATTGGGGGTATATAGAGATGCTTTTCACACAGGGAGCTAGAACAAAGGGAGTCAATTGCATGCTGTTAATTATCCAGATATGTGATGCTAAACTATGGAATTATGTAAAAGTATACACATACATATATATATATATATATATATATATATATATATACACACACACATACACACAGAGACCATAGTGTTTCATGAAGGCGTATCTCTCACTCACCCAGAAACTGTAATCAGAGGATACTGGCTCGGCGGGACAATGTGAGGCCTGGGAAAACTCCACCCCACCTTAACCGGGAGGGATGGGTGGGTCCCTATACATGCAGATGGAAAAGTATGTATAAAGTATGGTCAAATGGTGACCTCAAAAAAATAATAAACATAGCTAGTGTCTTAGTCATTTTATCTATCCTCCCATAGACACCAAATAATTGGTGTCCATGGGAGGAAATGGGCTCAATTTTTGTTGTCGTTAGAAGAAATGATGCCCAATTGTTGATGTCAGTGGAAGGAATACTGCCCATTTTTGGTGTCAATGTCAGGAATAATGACTCAAGGGCCCGATAAAGGCAAGCAAAGGGCCGCATCTGGCCCCAGGGCCGCAGTTTGGAGACCACTGTCATAGTGTATACTAAAAATATATATTTTTGCTGAACGCCGCTAAAGCGTTCAGGTTTGGCTTGAAGAAAAAGTGGCAACCCTACTAGATCGTATAAAGTGGGGGTATATCTGGAACTGTCCTCGTCCTTGTTGTATCAGACCCTGGGATGTCCAGACCTTATGCTCTCGCTGGGGTAAGCAGCGATGTGTGTGGCTGCCAGCTCCTGGATGGTCACCTTTTCTGTGGCACCTCAAGACCGTGGGGTATCAGGCAGTAAACACAGGAGGGCGCCGCTACCTATGTTATATTTGGGGAGCTCTACACCTGCCTTTCCCATCTTACCCAATGGTGTGAATGAACCTTTAGGGTGCAATTACAAATGAAGAAACAGAAACAGGATAACTGGGCTATGAATGCACTTTAATTACAGTGATCGTTCATCATAATTGCCATGTAATGAACCATACTAATGGTACATGACACTTGCCAAGTACATAGTTAGGATAGCCCTATTATCCTGAGTAAAGTGAAGTGAAGCTATGTCATCAGGAATAGAGGTCATTGCTGATGGTCCTTTATTAGCGTTTTTGTTGATCCTGTCAGTTTGCACAAAGTGGCTGGAGCTCTGTTCATATTGGTCACAAGGAGCTCGGCCTTTGCACTGGACTTTTCTTTTTAAACCCCTGTTATTTAAATATGCCCCCCAATGTAAAAATGAGTGTACTCTTCACCCCTTTTCCCCTATCCCCCATAATTAAGCCCCCCTTTCCTGCATTGGTGATCAGCCGAGTACTTTTTATTCCTCCCTTTTTACCTGTGCAGCATTGTCCTCAAAAGTCACCCGCCCAGAAGATACAGCATTGTTCTGCTGCAATCTACTGTTCAGGTGTTGCAACCCTGTGCCACCATGTTTCCCTTCAAGCTCCCTGGATATGTGACGTGTATAATCAAAGAAGCAGCAGAAGCAGGTATAAGTCATTCTCACCTAGGCAAGAATGACGATGGGGCAGGGCCAATTGAAAATAATTTTAAAAATATAAACAAGCAAAAAAAAAATCTATTTATTATTCTTTGAACAGTTAGCTAAAATTGCGCTTAAATTTCTTTGTCACTAACTTAAGTCTGTTTTTTACTATTATAATGTTATTTTGGCTCCTTCTGCTCCCTGTCCCCGATCTCGGCTACTGAGCAAAGCAAGATCACCCCGCCAGCAAAGGCAATGGGCAGCTGCAGCAGTAGGCGGCCGGGACTTGAGCAGAGCAGCCAGCAACATGAGGAGCAGGCACGGAATGCGCATGTGCCCGAAATTGAAAAAAAAGTCCCTCGACTGCTCCACCATCACATCATCAGAGAAGGGCCCAGGAAATAGTAGTAATAAACCCCCCTAAGCTAGTAGGAGTAGCTGAGCGGGGGTGTAATTTAGAAAGCCCTTTTTTTCTGCACTGAACTGTCTGTGAAGCTGCCCCCCTGCTGAACTGACAACTCCGGGCCTGGTACAACAGGGCCGGTTGTACTGGCTTATTAGGGGCCCTGGCCAAAAGTGAAATCTACAGAGGACTGAACAATAGCATTGCATTTTTACACCTCAACACCCAACAACTTTGGTCCTGCTGCATTTTTTGCAGTGTATCACAAAGCACACTGAAGTAGTTGGAGTAAAAAAACCTCCAACATTTATGTCAGTGGATGCAAAAATTAACCTCCAGAATTGGTGTCAGTGGACGCAATAATAACTTCCAGAATTGGTTTTAGTGGATGCAATAATAACCTCCAGAATTGGTTTTAATGGACGCAATAGTAAATTCCAGAATTTGTGTCAGTGGATGCAATAATAGCCTCCAGAATTGGTGTCAGTGGACGCAATAATACCATCCAGAATTGGTGTCAATGGATGCAATAATAACTCCCAGCACTGGTATCAGTGGACATAATAAT
This sequence comes from Lithobates clamitans, assembly GCA_037952925.1. Lineage (NCBI taxonomy): Eukaryota > Metazoa > Chordata > Amphibia > Anura > Ranidae > Lithobates > Lithobates clamitans. The sequence goes on from JBBGZY010001007.1 coordinate 250,522, forward strand.
AACCCTAAGCATTGGTGTCAGTGGACGCAATAATAACTTCCAGTATTGGAGTCAGTTGATGCAATAATAACCCCCAGTAATGGTGTCAGTGGAAGCAATAATAACCCCCAACATTGGTGTTAGTGGATGCAATAATAACACCCAGCTTTGCTGTCAGTGGATGCAATAATAACCCCAGGATTGGTGTCAGTGAACGAAATAATAACCCCCAACATTGGTGTCAGTAGACACAATAATAAAGCCTAACATTGATGTCAGTGAATGCAGTAATAACCCCCAGGATTGGTGTCAGTGAATGCAATAATAACCCCCAACATTGGTGTCAGCTACTGCATTCATTGACACAGACAGCGGGACTCGGTCCTGCCCCAGCTCCCTCGTCACTGGCCTTGATTGACAGCACTGGCCAATGGCTCCCGATGCCCCAGCAAAGCCAGGGAGACCTGGCAGTGAGGGGAGAGAAGAGCTGTAGACGTGCACAGCACTGGATCAAAAGAGGGGAGGTGAGGGGTGATGCTGATGCCTAAACATTTTTTACCCTAATGCAAGGAATGCAGTAAGGTAGAAAATGTTTAAGCTTTAGAACCACCTTAAGCTTTAAGCCTTCCTATTATCCAAGGAAGGCATCCAAAGAAATAAACAAGTCTTTTCCACAAGTTGCTCTGACATGGTGTTGTTTGCAAAGACTCTTGAAGAAGCACTTAATACTAAACATGAAAGGAGACACAAAACAGAATTCCCTCAGTGCTGTTATCTGGAAGCCGCAGTGATGGGAGCTGGAACCAGAATTAGACTGACATTACCAAACACCTGGAGTTTCTTATTGGCAAGTCTGGGGAGAGTAGCATGGGGCTTTGTGATATTCTTGGCAAATATCTCTGAATTATGTAATAAAAACAGAAATTAGGAGACTATTTATGGATAGGCTGGGTCTACACAGCATGAAATAGTGACATCAGTATCTGAGAAAGTGAAGAGTGTAATATTAAAGCCCAACTCCGTGAAAATTGAGCATAGAAAAGAAGATTTACTTACCTGATCCTCAGCTCCTCCATGCTGCTAGACCAGTCGCCTAAGCTCTCCAGCGTTCTAAAGTTCTGACATCATCAAGACCAATTCAGGATTTATAGCCATGCATTGGATGTGATGATGCTGAGGGACAGTCCACCGCAAGAGCATGGAGGACCACCATCTGCCAGGGGAGCAGAGGATTGGATAAGTAAAAGTGCTTTTAGCCCCACTACAAAGAGAAATTTTCAGATTTTCTGGAGTTGGGCTTTACAAATTCCCTTATTTTTTCCTGATTTTTCTGTTTCTAATCCTTTATACCACTTCTTCTGTGGAAAAAAAAAATTGTTTTTAGTTGGTCCAGGAGGTGTTGAACAGGCATTATTACAGTACTTACCTGACTCCTTGCTCCGGCCGACTCCGGTGCTTTCCTCCTTTGCCTAAAGCTTCTGTCTGTGGGAGTCATTATGTGCAATGCAAGGCTGTTAAAGCAACCCTAAAATCTGGTTTAAAAAAAGATCTATTCAAGTATATATTCTTATCTGAAAGAAGTCCCTGCTATTGCTCTCAGCCACCTCCAAATCTCCAAATTCCTTTTTTTTTTTTTTGCTGCTACGATCTAACTTCCTGTTAGAAGGTGGCTACATTGGTTCTCCATGGCCTCTCTGCATGTAGGAACTTAGCCACGTTCTCTCCCTCGCTCCTGAATTGGACTATAGGCTTTGGGATCTGTAGTGTGCATAGAGCAGTGTACATGACCACAACTAACGTGCACTGCTCATTACAAACAGTTCGGTTCGCTCGTTATGGTCTTTTATGTGGAGGAATCGGAACAACCCTTAGCAAACAGACATCAACTCCATCCATTGCCCCAATTGGGAGAGAAAATTTCCGTGTCTGGAAATGGTCTTAAAACAGGCAGATGGCTTACAGTCCACCATTCACACAGAGTCATCTGCTCTCCTTTGATCAACTTTACTGCAGCAAGGCATTCTGGGACCATCATATTTTACAGTAATTTTGTTAAATGCAGGGCAAAAAGTCTATGGCATGGGTAGGCAACCTTAAAGAGATGGAGATCTACATGAACAACATGGGAGAAGTCAAAGATCACCGGGCACAGTGTCGCCCAGTTTCGCCTCCTCACACCTTATTTAAACCTCTAATTGCCATACTACCATGTTGCAATCATGTGCATTGCACGCCAATCATGGGTTTAAATCAGGTGGTGAGAAGGCAATGCCTCCTCACCACTTGTCAAACACACTCAGATCCCTTTTCACTCTTCTTTCCTGCTGCTGGCACCACTCTGGAGACCACTAGCCAGGATAAGAGGTGGAGGGCAGTTGGTATCACTCAGAGGCGGCATTGGCTTATGTGGCTCTTGCTCCCTACTACAACTTCAACTTTACAAGTAGTCCCTCTGCATTGCACTCTGTATAATGCTCTAGAATGGTGGGTCAGCAAGCCCAGACTGTGATCTACCAGTCACCTGTACACGATCCACTGGTAGATTGTGATCTACAGGTTGCTGACCCCTAGTCTATGGGAATTTGGAAATTCATTTTCACATATATTTTACTGGTTTATCAAAAGTTTATTTCAATGACGGTAGAGCACACAAAATTATACACTGTTCAATATTTAAGGTATCATGTGTGCCAAGAAGTGAGAAGATAGGAGAAGCATATACATGTAGTCAACAAGACATGTTAAAAGCTAATCCCGGCAAGACAAACCCAAGAATATGGTTATTCATGGGTTGGGTGGCAGCAAATGGGGACGTATCTGTAGACCTGACTGTGTGCAGGGAGTGTGCAAAAGTGTGCAGGTGGTGATCCTTAGGTATAGCTGCCTAGGGTAGGGGTTTTAGTGGTATTTCAGCTGATTTGGTGGGGGAGCGGAGTAGAAAGGGTAATGTCAGCCTAAATGCAGGAAATAGAGAAGATTAGAATACAGTAGGTGTAAAGGGAAGAACAGAGGGGTGTTAGGGAGGGAGAATTTTTTTTTTTCATCTATTTGTAATACATAGGCATTTGAATCGTAATAAAGGATTCCCGGAGCATTAGGGTTTATTTAACTCCTTGGCACCCTTTAAGGGGTTTCAGATGCCAGTTTTTTATCATGTGACTGGCTATCACAGCGGTTGCATGATCAGAAAACTTTTGGTTATTCGCCAGTAACTGTCCCGGGAGTGCGCTCTCGGCACAGCTGTGTTTACATTCTGGTACGCAAATATGCGGTCGCTTTCCGCATCAAGAGGTCATATATTTGCGTACTGTCAGTGCAAAGAAGCTAAACAGACAGCACAGTAGAAGCTGTCTCCTTTCAGACTCTTTCTCTTTAAATAAAATGCACACAGTTGTGCTTGTAATGTTCAGCTTGCTCTACTGGGCTCTACAAACAACTGTTTTTTACAACAGGTAGTAATGAGAAACAATAACATCTGCGAAAATGTATGTGTTGCTGGGCTCTAATATTGTTTCAGTAGGCAAATGCAGCTCGTTTTTAGGCACACTCAGTCTACATTTAAAGAAGAACTTAACTCTCTCAATCAACATTGACTATTTTTAATCCATATTCTGCAAGCAATAGTAAATAGATAGGAAAGTATATCATATTTACTTTTTTTTTATTTCTTATTTTTTTTTTTTGCCTAGGCAAATAATGTCATACACCCCAGGAATCGTCAGGAGGGGAGGAGGGGTTTTCTCAGCTAAGCACACCTTACTACCTGCTTGCCTGAGCTAAGGGCAGATAGATTTCAAGAAGTAAATGCTGCATGAATCATCTGCCCTCACGCAAGTTGGCTGCAGCCAGAAATTCTAGGGGAGTGTTTTGCAAAGTGATTTCTCAGCAAAATAAAGCATGGAGACATGGATGGATGGGTGACTTTGATTTGAATATTATCAATAAATTAGTGTTTTTGATTTGTGGTGCTCAGATGTAGTGTAGTTCTGCTTTTAAGATGATTCAATGATCCTGCTGAGCTTATTGACCATTTGATCTGTAGTTGACCTCCATCTGCATTTACCTTATTATAAGTTGTTTCAAGCAACTTTTGCATTCCCATTGATTTGTATGTCGTCGACACAGGCCCAAAAGAAGCCTAAATTTCTAATCGTTGGCTGGATATTCAAATCTAATATTTCATAATTACATGAATATGTATTAGTAGCCCTAAGTATAATAAATGGAAAGAATAAGTAAAAAACCACAATACTATATGTATAACACTTGGCAAAAGATTCCTATGAATTTACGGATTTCTTTACCACCCACTGTAGTCAGTATCTACTCTTCTCATATAGAATAAAACCATTGGATTATCAAATCATTGTCGGAGTTATACTTTCCCCAGTGTCACATTTGGAAAATACACAGCTCTCCAATGATGTCATATTGTTTTTCCTGGCGGAAAGTCTAAATTTATGCTTTAAGCTTTATGCCAGTGAAAAGATGTCGACAAGTGAAAAATAATATTGACTTGGATATCAGCCTTCATTTCTCACAAACAGAACTTCTTCATAAGACTTTAGTCTGCAAAAGGCTTGGAATTGCAAAGAAAAACATCATGACTCTGAAAGTGTCTATCACTTTCAGCAAATTTTTGGAGTAACTTTTTGTGGCTTTAGCAGGTGCTTTTTTTTCTTAGCTATAGCAGGGAAGGGATATAAGCTCTCTCAGGTTATTTTTGGTTTCTGGGTCCATGTTGCAGAGATTTCTCCTCACTCCCTGTATGGTCTATAGCACAGGAAGTGAGGGGAAATCTGTTCACTGTGGTTCTGGATTGCAATGGCAGCACACTTTTTCAGGACTGTAAAGTTTGTAAACTGAGTTTTTTTTGCTGGTTGAGTTCCATTGATGAGTTTCCACTCACTTACCGCAGAGCAGTGATGTCACACTCTCCACCTTGTCTAATTAGAAAACACTTTGCATTCATTCAGGAAATACAAAGCATTCTCTGAATGGTGATAGTGCTGAGAGGACAACCTCCTGTGTTCAGAATGCACCAGACCGGCTGCCTAACACTGGACCTGGAAGCTAGTGGAGATGACTAGAGTAGTGGTATCTACTACAGTGAATTCCAGCTTCCAGGGGGATCGGCCAGGTGTGGTAAATACATATCTACACTGGTCCAAATTGGAAAAAATGAAACTATGCAAAAATATACCATGCTTGAAATTCATCTTTAAAATTTACTAAGAAAAGAGAATTGGGGGTAACTACTCATGTGTTACCACTTTGTTAGCAGTGCTCATACAGGGGCGGGGAGAGAGTGCTCACTAATGCCTCCAGAGGCGGGCTGAGGCTATAGCTTGACGTATAGCATTTAAGACAGTACTCCATATCAAAAGCGACATTTCTCCACACAGACATAATTAGCTCCTTGTAATTTGTGGCCCACCTTCTGTAACGCTATACATTTTACACTATGAACAACAGTTCCTCATTATACTTCATAAATCTTCTCTCTTTTGTTGTGCATCATTTCTGAGCCAGTGCTGCAGAGCTTGCACCAGGCTCCACCAGCCCAGTTACTCGTCACCTCATCCCAGTGACATCAATTCATGTGTTACACTTGAATCTTAGGAAGCTGAACATGACCTGTGCTTATTCTCTCTGAGGCTTCACTCTTCAAACCTCTGTGACTTCCAGGCTAGGTCCTTAGGATGCCCCGTGCCGTGAGTTGGACCCAGTGTTGGAGCTCCAGTTTCTAGTGAAGATGCCTAAGCATACAAGCTCCTTCACTACCAGGACCCTCCATCACCTTTGTCAAGCCACACCGCTTCCGAAATGACTGGCTGCTTATGCACATAACACTAGTACTGTAGTCATTGCCAATGGAAATATAGCCTACTCTGAACAGCTTCACTGCACATTAGACATTTGCACTGCATCTTTTCTATATGGTCTTTTCCCCACATGTAAATCCTGTTCTGTGATAAGCCAAGAATGCATGCACCCCTTTAAGATTGTCCTAAAGTGATTTCAGACCAAGCAAAGTTATGCAACAAATAAGTTATTTACTGAAGTAGTAGAAATACAGATGAACAATTCAACTTGGATATTTCCAACACACATTCCTGTACAAGTTCTTCTAAGTACCCCTTGGTGCCCGTTAGATGTTTTTCTGATGCCCCTGCTCCATAAAGTAGTCATACCTTAAATACTGTAGGTGAGAAAGTCATTTTGAGTCAATTAGTTTATCAGGCAGTGGTATAAGCCTATATCTCTGGGACCCCGACTGGGTTCCCACAAGGGGTGGTTTAGCGTCAAATAAATGTTTTGATTTGTGTGGGCTGGGAGTGGCTTAGAGTAGGCTGGTCACTCACAGATAATATCACTTCTTGGTTACCTCCCTCTGGGAGGATTCTAGAAGAGAGGAGGGGAAGAGAGGTGGAGCTGCCTGGGGTGTTCTAATGAGCACTAATCAATCTTCTTAAATACCTAGAGTCAGCCCAGTTTGGGAGGAGTTGTCGGGTGGAAGAACTGAGGATGGAGTGTTAGGCTGTTGTGGCCTTTGTGGGCAGTCCCCAGTCTTGGGGGGTGACCTTGGGCCTGGGACTTGGGTGCAGAAAGGATTCCTCTCAAGAACGCATGAAGGATTTGGACAGGAGGCACATAGAGAAGTCAGAGAGGTCAGCAGGACCTAGTACTGCCAGGCAGGTCTTCAGGAGGGAACCACCGGTGTATGTTTGGCCAGGAGGGTAAGTGAGTGACAGGCACGGTCGAGAGGACTGGGGAGGCATGCCTGAGAGGACTGGGAGTGTGCAGTCTGGGATGGGTGCAGAGCCAGCAGCAAGGACTGTGATGTCACGGGCAGTGGAGTCGGGCAGCTACAGCCAGGAGGGTTGGCTGGGCCTGAAGAGGGCTTACTGGGAGCAGTAATCCACCATAGGACAGCTAGCACTAAAAGACTTCCTATTTCTATTTTTATGCTACATCAAAGGGACCCATGGTCCGTGCCTGCAAAAGGCAGTTGCTGAGGCTTGACTGAGTTAGAGTTGGGCCTAACCACGTGCTAGCTGTGCCTGGAGTTTAAGTGATGTTCTGGAGAGAGAGAGAGTAACAATCTGCAAGCGAGTGATGTGCTGGAGGAGACTGAAGTAAGATAAGTGTATATAGTTGTCCCATCTTATTGCTATCCAATCAACCAATTGCTTGTTCTACTGGGCATCCCATATATTGCCATCCCTATCCAAGTTCAAATCCCTCAATAAAAATACAAAACAACCACATGGGCTGTTCATTGTCTCAAAAGTGATTGGGAAGTGAATGCTGGGCTGGGCAGGGTGATAGGTGGGCCACAACTTTCAGCAGCCCCTATGGGGGTACTGCTACACAGGTGCAGTTCTCCCAAATGGGCACACAGACCGCAATAATGCATGACAGAGGTTCTAAGCATTCCCCATTCCATTTAAAGAATGTAGATATGGTGTTCTTAGGGTCAGAGTCAGCATTTTTCTTCCTCCAAACACAGAGAGTCAAGTTAACGCCAAAGAGCTCCAATTTTGGTCTCATCTGACCACAGTACTTTCTCCCAATCCTTCTCTGAATCATTCAGATGTTCATTGGCAAACTTCAGACAGGCCTGTACACTTGCCTTCTTTAGGAGGGGGGACCTTGCGGGTGCTGCAGGATTTTAATCCATGGCGGCCTATTGTTTTACCAATGGTTTGTTTGGTGACTGTGGTCCCAACTGCCTTGAGATCATTCACAAGCACCTCCCGTGTAGTTCTGGGCTGATCCCTCACTTTTCTCATGATCATCCTTACCCCATGAGGCGAAATCTTGCATGGAGCTCCAGACCGAGGGTGATTGATGGTTATTTTGTATTTCATCCATTTGCTTAAAATTGCTCCAACAGTTGTCCCCTTCTCTCCAAGCTTTTTGCTGATGGTTTTGTAGCCCATTCCAGCCTTGTGCAGGTCTACAATCTTGTCCATGACATCCTTTGGCTCTTTGTCCTTAACCATGATGATGGGTTTAAAAAAAAGAGAGAAATTCTGTGGACAGGTGTCTTTTATACACATAACGAGTTTTCGTAAAGAGCATCTTCTTAAATTGACAGGGCTAATCTGTGTACCACATGAGCACATACTGTAGCCAGTCTGCGGGAGCCAGAATTATTGTTGGTAGGGGATCAAATACTTATTTTACTCACTGAACTGCAACTCAATTTATAGTATTTTATCATGTGTTTTTTCTGGATTTTTGGTTGATATTCTGTCTCTGTCATTTAAAATACACCTATAATAAAAATTATAGAAGGAAAACAAGTGTATAGGTGCTGCAACTTTCCCACATAAAAGCTCCGCCCGATGCTCAGACCTTGAAGCTGCTGACACCTCCAACGTACCAAAATAAGGAAAGGGATGGTTGGCACTCAGGATAACACCCAAAATAGTATTCCTTTATTAAATACACGTACAGAGCTGTAAAACAGCCTACGCGTTTCGGATGTTAGTCGTTAGCCATGACTAAGGACTAACGTCCGAAACACATAGGCTGTTTTACAGCTCTGTACATGTATTTAATAAAGGAATATTATTTCGGATATCATCCTGAGTGCGGACCATCCCTTTCCTTTTCTAATAAAAATGATAGAGCCTTCATTTCTTTGTAAGTATTCTTTTATAGACTTTTATAGTCTGGACTTAGCTTGTTGCATGCTTATTCCTTGTTACTCAAGAGACTAAAACCAGAAACAGCCAGGCAATGACCTATTTCTGAAAATGCTCCTCAACAGCAGCATACATATTGATTTCTGATGTGTGGTATATGCATTGTCGAGAAAAAAATAAGTTCTCATTTTATAATTGGACACTGCAGCAAGGTGTCTGGATCCTCACTCTAAACAGCTAAAATCCTGAAAACAGAATAAATACTTTATCTATAGGTAAGAGGCACCTCTTGAATGGATATTTAAATTCTAAAGCCAGTCTCTACATGAAATGATTCTTGGTGTTAGATTGTATATTATAGGTCTGTACAGAACCACGTACATGCTATAAAACAAGGCAGACTTATTTTGTCTTTCAGACGAGCAGCTGATACAAGACGACGACGACATGACCAGTTCTACATTCAGGCAAAATGGTAAGAATATTCCCCACCCTGACCAAAATCTTATGTCCTTTGTGTTTGGGGGGGGGGGGGGGCTGTGTTATTCAGGAATGAACAATAATGATTATTATTGTGCTTCTAAGGCAGGACCAGGACCAGCTGTGCAAGATGTCAGAGGAACCTGTCCGTGCAGAACTCAGTGAAAGTCCTCTATTGCTTCGTGGTCATTCTCATAATTGCTGTGATTGTGCTGGCATCCTTAGGTAAGGTGAAGTCAGGTCACCACCTGAACCTCAGTAGATGAAGTGCCTGTCTATGTATTTGGATCATGCTTTATTGGGTTTGTTTGCCTTCCTCTGGATCACCTGTGGTTATAGGATTGTATGTATAGGATTGTATATATATTTTTCTCTTCTATTGGTTGAACTGGATGGACTTTTGCCTTTTTTTCAACCAGACTAACTATGTAACTATGTATATCTTTCAAATATGTACAGTATATAGCTCTAAAGTTGGAGGGTTAGCTAGAGTAGAGAAAGCCACCCACTTAATTCTTCACCAGAGGAGCCTACACAGTCAAGACTATTAAAATTATAGATTTAAATAACTCTGACAAATTCCACAGTGCTGTACACTGAGCCAGACACATCAATCTCTGAACCAAGGAGCTTACACCCTAATGTTCCCACTACAGTCACACGCAACTATACATTTGTTATAGCTCTTATACAGTGGGGAAAATAATTATTTGATCCCCTGCAGATTTTGTAAGTTTGCCCACTTACAAAGAAATGAAGGGTCTATAATTTTTTTTTTACCATGGGTTTATCTTAAATGATAGCGACAGAATATCAACCAAAAATCAAGAAAATAACACATGATACATATGTAATAAATTGAGTTGCAGTTTAGTGAGTAAAATAAGTACTTGATACCCAAGCAAAACATGACTTAGTCCTTGGTGGAGAAACCCTTGTTGGCAAGCACAGAGGTAAGATGTTTCTTGTAGTTGGTGACCAGGTTTGCACACATCTCACACTCTTCTTTACAGATCTTCTCTAAATCCTTAAAGTAGAACTATAGGCAAAACTTTTATTTTTTATTTTGGATAGAATAAGGGAGGGTTAAAACCCCTGTCAGATTTTATTTCACCATATGTGTCCCATTGAGGGGATTTCTCTTCACTTCCTGCCCCATAGCCAAACAGGAAGTGAGAGGATATCCCTGGGGACCCCCAGGTCACCAGAACTAGTGTCCCCATTGCATAGTTGCCAACATTGTAAAAAAAATTTTAGGGACACTTTTTTGGCTGTAGGCGAAGTCACATTATAGTTAGGAGGCGGGGCATGCATTTGTAGGCGTGGCATAGGAAAACGAATGTGGCGTGCAAATGGGCGTGCTTTACGTGAAATAGCGGGCGTGGCTTAAATCGACGTGGCTCAAAGGGGGTTTGATTGGAGTCTGAGATGAATGACGGATGGAGAGGGAAAGGGGAAAAGGGCGAAATGGGGAGAGGGAGAGGGATGGAGGGACAGCAGCCCCAGATCCTACACTACAATAGCAATATGTGTATTCCAGAGTTTAACCAACAGCAGATAAAGATACTGAAAAACACCTGGTGTTAGCGCTTCAATCATCCCGGCACCATGGTTGTTATGGTGTCAGGATGATTGAAGCGCATTATTTCTATTATTACATTGTAATATAAAGTGAAATCATTCAACTCACCATAATGCAGAATCAGTGGGAGCCCTGAGCGTGTCACCTGCCACGTCGCCTGCCACCAGATGCCATCAGGTGCCCCCAGCAGAGTCCGTCCTTACATCAGGTGCACCCAGCGGAGTCCCTCCTTACATCAGGTGCCCCCATCAGTGGAGCCTTCCTCACATCTGTGTCCCCAGTAGCGGAGTCCTCCTTACATCTGTGTCCTCAACAGCGGAGCCCCTCCTTACATCTGGTGCCCCATCAGCAGAGTCCTCCTTACATGTGGTGTCCCCATCAGTCCTCCTTACATCTGGTGTCCCCATCAGTCCTCCTTACATCTGATGTCCCCATCAGTCCTCCTTACATGCGGTGTCCCCATCAGTCCTTACATCTGGTGTCCCCATCAGTCCTCCTTAAATCTGGTGTCCCCATCAGTCCTTACATCTGGTTCCCCATCAGTCCTCCGTACATGCCCGTGGTGTCCCAATCAGCGGAGTCCTCCTCACATCAGCATCTGTCCCCAGCAGCAGAGCCAGCCTCACATCAATGTCCCCATCAGCAGAGTCCTCCTGTGTGTCCCTGGCAGCAGAGCCCTCCTTCATGCTTTGTCTGTCCTGTCCCCTTCAGCTAGTGCGTTCCCGGTTTTCTCCGTGACCTCCCCTCTCCACTGAACACAAGGGGATTAGTCCTCACGGCGGCAGTGGCGGCCATCTTCTTGTAGCCCGCCAGCTGTTTTTGCCAAAACATTCCCAATTTTCCCGGGAATTTAATCGGGACGAGCTCCGATCGGGACGAGGGTCCCAAAATTGGGATTGTCTCGGGTAAATCGGGACTGTTGGCAAGTATGCCATTGGAAGATTTCCTCTCTATTACTTTTCTATGGACAACCCAAAATGTGGGGTTTTCTTTTACTTTTACTTTCAGTGATAATGGTAAACAGGAAAAATAGAGAGGATGAATCTCCCTAACGAGGGCACAGACAGCAGTAAAAACTGACAGGTGTTTTAATCCATCTCCACTTTGTCCAAAACGAAAAAAAAAATGTTTTGCCTTTACTTATACTTTAATGTTTCTTGGCAACTCAAAGTTTCAGCTGCCTCCATAAATTTTCTATAGGATTAAGACTGGCTAGGCCACTCCATGACCATAATGTGTTTCTTCTTGAGCCACTACTTTGTTGCCTTGGCTGTATGTTTGGGGTAGGGTTGCCACATCATCCCTTTAATCCAGGACACACATTAATTACACAGGTTCTGTGGCTGATTAAGGTGGTAATTAAACTCACTTAGTGTCTTATCTGCATTAAATCAGCCTCAGAACCTGTGTAATTAATGTGTGTCCTGGATTAAAGGGATGATGTGGAAACCCTAGTTTGGGGTCATTGTCCTGCTGGAAGACCAATCCACGACCCATTTTCAGTATTCTGGCTGAGGGAAGAAGGTTCTCATCCAAGATCTTACAATACATGGCCTGTACCTTTAGCAGAGAAACAGCCCCAAAGCATAGTGTATCCTCCTCCATGCTTGACTGTAGGGATGGTGTTCTTAGGGTCTTAGTCAGCATTTTTCTTCCTCCAAACACAGCGAGTCAAGTTAATGCCAAAGAGCTCCAAGTTTGGTCTTATCTGGCCACATCACTTTCTCCCAATCCTTCTCTGAATCATTTAGATGTTTATTGGTAAACTTCAGATGGACATGTACATGTGCCTTCTTTAGGTGGGGGATCTGTTACAAACGGTTTGTTTGGTGACTGTGGTCCCAACTGCCTTGAGATCATTCGCTCCTCCCGTGTAGTTCTGGGCTGATCCCTCACTTTTCTCATGATTATCCTTACCCAATGAGGTGAAATCTTGCATGTAGCTTCCAACCCTAGGGCGATTGAAGGTTATTTTGTATTTCTTCCATTTGTGAATAATCGCTCCAACAGTTGTCTCCTTCTCACCAAGCTAAACTGAGTCTTTTCCACGTGTGAAAGAATGTCTAGCTGCGCCATTGACTACCAGGGTTGCAAAGGTCGCACTTGCGGCTGCACCCTGGTTTTCGGCCACTATGTGTGTGGAGGGGGGATTGAAGAGAGGAACAAGTTTTGCTTGGGTCGGGACTCAGGAGATAGTACACACTCAGTATAGTAATCGCACAGGGTATGCCTAACCAGTTTCTCCACCTATTCAATTTGCAGCTGCAGGCAGATGGGGCATGCTGTCGGGAAGCAGAAACTGGAGTCAGCTGACCTGGTACAGTTAAGGGGGGAGAGCTGGAAGACACAGAGTGAGGGAGACACTTGAAGGTAGCCGAGAGCAAGCAGGGATAACTGAATAGAAGCTGACTGACAGGTGTCAGCAAGCGAGTGTCACTACCACTCATCCACCCCAAGCACTGTCACTGATCTTATCGCCCCACCAGCACTGCAGCTGATCCTATCCCCCCCACCAGAGTTGCCACTCATCCCATCCTCCCCAGCACTGCCACTGATCCCATCACCCCCCCCCCCCCAGGCACTGCCACTGATCCTATCCCCCCACCAGCACTGCTACTCATCCCATCCCCCCAGCACTGCCACTCATCCAATCGAACCCCCATCACTGCCACTGATCCCATCATCCCCCCTCCCCAGGCACTGCCACTGATCCCATCATCCCCCCCACCAGCACTGCCACTCATCCCATCTCCCCTGCACTGCCACTCGTCCGATCAACCCCCCCAGCACTGCCACTCATCCAATTCCACCCCACCAGCAACCAATGGGTGAGCTGTAAGGATGTGCAATAACTTCTAGCAACCAATCAGTGAGCATTAATGCGTGCTCTAACCTCTGGCAACTAATTGCAATTGCTTCCTGATTTGCTGCAGTAAACTGATTTTGAGTCTACCTGCTATTTATTGTATGTCTCAGAGCAAGTGGAGAGCGAAATTGGGCCCGGGGGATTCCAAGCAATAATAAAGAAGGTCCTGACAAAGATCACAGAGGCATTCACATCAGATCCTGCATGAAGGGAGCTTACACTCTAATGTCCTCATCACAGTCTGGCACTATTATTAATCTTATATATTTATGTAGCCTTGACAGATTCAGCGGGACTGTACAAAGAACACTGAACCATATACATCAGTCTGCATCAGAGGAGCTAACACTCTAATGTCCCACCACAGTCACACGCTATTATTATACATTTATATTGCTCTGGTCTATTCTGCAGTGCTTAAAGAGAACTCTAAGGGAGTCATATCAGTCTCTGTACCAGAGGAGCTTACACTCTAATGTCCCCACCACAGTCACATACTAAAATTGAAGACACAGCACAGTTACCCCAAAGCACACAAAAGGGAGAAACGATTTTAGGTCGGGGTGTTCTTTAAAAATGTTGAAATCTCTTTTTTGGTGTAAATGGATTTGACCAAAAGTGACTTCAGGGGAAGTTGCTTCATCTGTGTCTGATTTACTGAAGCAAAACACAATATTTCATCTGAGAAGTAAACAGTCTGACTATATGACCCTCAAGTAATCCGTGTTTTCTTCCCAGCTATTCAAAACAACGCATGTAATGAAAGTGATCTGGCGATGAACGTTTATATAAACCATTAGGACACGGTCACATGTGTGCCGGTTACTGGAGGAATGTGGGAGGAAGGGTCATCCACTGTGCTCTGGAGAGCAGTACAGGAAGTCTGACTTCTAACTGTATTTTTTTCATCTTTATAACCAGAATATTTCTTAAAATGTGATAAAATCAGCTAAATACATTTCTAAGTGCATTAAAACAAAAGGTTTAATAGGTAGCCACAGCCTGAGCATACTGCAGAGAAGGACCTTTGCTCTCTGTGTGAAAGCAGCGGTCTCTCTGCAGAGGTCCCAGCACCCCCTGCTGAACCAGTGCTAGAGCTGCCCAATAAGTATGGAGGTATGAGCTTTGCTGATTGGGAAGTTCTAGCTCTTACTCAGCCTGGGGCTTGTTTGACCTCTACAGAGAGACCACTGCTTCTGTATAGAGCAAGAGCAATTATTTAACAATTTTTTTTCTGCCAGTATATTCTACTCTCTTTATTGCTGATTGGATTACCAAAGTAATTTACACTTTACACACACATTTGAACTTTAATGGCGATCTTATTCCGTAGGTCCGTAGGGTTCAATATTGAGTTGGCCCACCCTTTGCAGCTACAACAGCTTCAACTCTTCTGGGAAGGCTGTCCACAAGGTTTAGGAGTACGTCTATAGGAATGTTTGATCATTCTTACAGGAGAGCAGGCACTGATGTTGGATGAGAAGGCCTGGCTCGCAGTCCCTGCTTTAATTCATCTCAAAAGTGTTCTATTGGGTTGAGGTCAGGACTCTGTGCAGGCCAGTCAAGTTCCTCCACCCCAAACTCACTCATCCATGTCTTTATGGACCTTGCTTTGTACACTGGTGCACAAATCTATTGGAACAGGAAGGGGCCATACTCAAACTGTTCCCTCAAAGTTGGGAGCATGAAATCATCCAAAATTTCTTGGTATGCCGATGTCTTAAGTGTTCCCTTCACTGGAACTAACTAACTTTTTTCAGCCCAAACCCTGAAAACACAACTCCACATCATAATCCCCCCTCCACCAAATGATTTGGACCAGTGCACATAGCAAGGTCCATAAAGACATGGATGAGCGAGTTTGGGGTGGAGGAACTTGACTTGTCCTGACCTCAACCTGATAGAACACCTTTGGGATGAATTAATGCGGAGACTGCGAGCCAGGCCTTCTCGTTGACATCAGTACCTGACCTCACAAATGCACTTCTGGAAGAATGGTCAAACATCCCCATAGACACACTCCTAAACCTTGTGGACAGCCTTCCCAGAAGAGTTGAAGCTGTTATAGACGCAAAGGGTGGGATAAATCAATATTGAACTCTATGGATTTTGACTGGGGTGCCATTCAATTTCATGTGTGTGTAAAGGCAGGTGTCCCAATAAGTTTGGTACTGTACTGTATGTGTAATTATTGGATAACTATATTTTTGTATTTTTGCCCATCTTTTACTCAAGTTGTCCCTCATCCCCCAGATGTCTTTCATGCTTTGTTTGATACCTTTTCCCAATATCTTTAGGCTGGCCATGTGACTGACTGCAGGGTCGCCTTCTATTCTGCACTGCTAGGCAGTCCTCTATGATGCAGAGAGCTCTCTGCATCGATTGTTTGTGTAAGGTGTCAGTGGTGTCACTTCCTCAGAGGGCGGGTCTGTGATTCTCTGCACTCACAGTATGCACTCAGTCAGATGTTGGGTGTCATTCAACCAAGAAAACTGAGGACATCTAGTGGTGGAAAGTAATTATGGCTGGGGACAGTGCTAGAGAGAAGGCATGCATTGAAGCAAGAGCTGCTTTTTTATTTTAACACCTCATGAAAGTCCATTACCAAAAAAAAATATATATATGCTTAGAGTTTGGCTTTACAACACCCCTCCCTAGCATCTCACAAAAAAATTATACTTACTGTTATACTGTAAAAATACCTGTCTAGGTATTTGCAGGATCCACAGCTCGGGAGCCCATGAGAAGCCTGAAAACTCTTTGGCCAGTTCCTCACTTCTTCTGCACATGTGTGTCTTTCTATATCAATAAGTGAGATTCTTTGGTGCATGTAAAGAAGATTCAGAAAGTGACTGGCTAGAGAGTTTATAGTGCGTCTCCCTGAGGGCTACACAGCGCAAATCTCACAGAAACATGGACCGGTGAGTTTGAAAATGTGGAGGTTAGTGGGACGGGAAGTAACCTAATGGATAACTATAGTTATCCTTCAACATGATTCGTTGGTAACCCTGGAGTGAGCACCCTGTTCATTCTGAGTTTATCCCTACGCACCCTTATCTGCACTACAACAAAATTATAGTATATGCCACAGAAAAAAGCCATTCACATAAATTTCCATGTCTGCCAGGGCTCTTTTATACTTCTAATTCACCTTCGTTTGACACTCACTGCAGTGTGAAATTACCAGTTCAAAACTGTGTAATTATTCTGTCCTAACCCATGAATGGGAGAATAAATTTGTATCGTATATCCAAAGAGACCCTCTTAATCTGGCTGCTGAAAATAAGACAGGTACTAAGGGTCCCATCTTTGTCAATGTTTTTGCAGAAAAGAATTACAAAGTCCCATAAGAACATCTTTTTCATATGATTCCTTTAAAGTGACTTTGGAATGTCTATGATTTCCCTGCAGTTTTTCGGAAAGTCAATTCCCTCTACGATGACTTCAGCTCGGCAAAGTCCAGTTATGAGAAGAAGATTGTTTCGGTGCAATTTAACCTCCAGGAACTTGGTAAATATTAACGTCTGAGCAGAGAATTTGTGTAATCGTACAGACATGATGTTTGCTTTTAGGCAGACAAATTAGCATCTTTGGGTCAGACAGATGGGCACCATCCATTTTTTTATTGAATGAGCAATCAGACAGGCTGAATCCATCACTTTTCTTCTACCCTTTGCATAAGCAAATATATAAAAATTCAGCCTATTGTCTTCGTATTTCATTTTGTATTTCCTTACAGGTTCCTTTTTTCAAATATCTATATAAAAAAAAGTGTAGTGCAACTCATAAATTATTTTAAAAAAAAAAGATATATATATATATTTATATATATATTTATATATATATATATATATATATATATATATATATATATATATATATATATATATATATATATATATATATATATATATACCACTTTATTAGATAGACCTTGCTAGTGCCAGGTTGGACCCACTTTTGCCTTTAGACCTGCTTTCATTCTTCGTGGCATAGATTCAGCAAGGTGTTGGAAACATTCCTCAGAGATTTTGGTCCATATTGATATGATAGCATCACGTAGTTGCTGCAGATTTGTCAGATTTGATGCGAATCTTCCATTCCACCACAACCTGAAGGTGCTCTATTGGATTGAGATCTGGTGAGTGGAGACCATTGGAGTACAGTGACCTCATTGTCATGTTCAAGAAACCAGTGGTGAGATGATTGGAGCTTTGTGACATGGTACATTATCCTGCTGGAAGGAGCCATCAGAAGATGGGGACACTGTAGTCATAAAGGGATGGACATGGTCAGCAACAATACTCAAGTAGGCCGTGGCATTTAAACGATGCTCAATTGGTACTAAAAGTGTGCCAAGAATATATCCCCCACACCATTACACCACCACCCCCAGTCTGAACCGTTGATACAAAGCAGGATGGATCCATGCTTGGATGTTGTTTTTTACGCCAAATTCTGACCCTACCATCTGAATGTTGCAGCTGAAATTGAGACTCATCAGACCAGGCAATGTTTTTCCAATCTTCTATTGTCCAATTTTGGTGAGCCTGTGCAAATTGTAGCCTCAGTTCTCTTAGCTCACAGGAGGTGCACCCGGTGTGGTCTTCGACTGCTGTAGCCCATCTGCTTCAAGACTCGATGTGTTGTGCATTTGGAGATAGTATTCTGCATACCTTGGTTGTAATGAGTGGTTATTTGAGTTACTGTTGCTTTCTATCATTTCCAACCAGTCTGCCCATGCTCCTCTGACCTCCGACATCAACAAGGCATTTTTGTCCACACAACTTCCGCTCACTGGATATTTTCTTTTTTTTCGGACCATTCCCCAAAAACCCTAGAGATGGCTGTGTGTGAAAATCCCAGTAGATCAGCAGTTTTTGAAATACTCAGACCAGCCCATTTGGCATCAACAACCATGCCTCGTTCAAAGTCACTTAAATCCCTTTTCTTCCTCATTCTGATGCTTGGTTTGAACTTCAGCAAGTTGTCTTCACTGCGTCCAGATGCCTAAAAGCATTGAGTTGCTGCCATGTGATTGGCTGATTAGCAATTTGTGTTACCGAGCAATTGAACAGGTGTACCTAATAAAGTGGAACAAGGCTTTGAACAAGAAGATCTGGATGCCGCACACTGGATAAAGTTGAAAACTTGTCTTTATTATAAAGATGGGATCATCAGAAATACAAGACCATCATGCAGAGAGTACAGGATCAGCTGACGCGTTTCGCACTTGGAGCTGAGTGCTTACTCAAAGCTATGAGTAAGCACTCAGCTCCGAGTTGCGAAACGCGTCAGCTGATCCTGTACTCTCTGCATGATGGTCTTGTATTTCTGATGATCCCATCTTTATAATAAAGACAAGTTTTCAACTTTATCCAGTGTGCGGCATCCAGATCTTCTTGTTCAAAGCCTCGTTCCACTTAGCATTTAGCCAGCACCTGGGACTCTGAAAGTTTCACATCAACCTCACACCTGGGTCCGTGTCCACCTGAGCGGTGAAACACCCTCTTTGCCTTGCTTACCTAATAAAGTGGCCGGTGAGTGTATATTTAAACCTACCTGAGTTGGTCTGGATGTCCAATGCCGCGTACACACGGCCGGACTTCCCGACAGAAACATAGAATAAAGGACGCTTGATTAATAAATTGTAACCATATTTATTGACAAATAAACATCCAGACTTACATGTAGACAGGGGAGGAGCATCTCCGAGGTAGGGGGTGATCATCCAAGTCACAGCAACACAGACCGCCAGATCATCGAGCCGGGTGATGGAGAGCATGTCACCGGCGACATCTCACGGCTTCCCTCTGACACTCCAATGCTGCTACCAGGTTGTGGGTGAACACAACGCGTTTCGCCCCCCCACATTTTAAGTTCAAGCTTAGTTAATTCTGCAGGGTGTTTATAAACACTGCTGAGACATGAGTTAAAAAAGGCACTTTTGTTTACCTCGATCAGTGTTAATTTAAAAAAAAAAAAAAGAATGTTACTATAAATAGATAATAAGTATAAATTCCCAATAGGGGAGACCCATAGTGGTCTCTTGATATAGAAAAAAAAAGCTGTGTCCATAGGGTCTATAGCCCTTCATTGGACATGTTGACTCAGAGGGACAGACCACCGCCAGAGTGTGGGGGAGC
This sequence comes from Lithobates clamitans, assembly GCA_037952925.1. Lineage (NCBI taxonomy): Eukaryota > Metazoa > Chordata > Amphibia > Anura > Ranidae > Lithobates > Lithobates clamitans. Next base: position 270,232 of record JBBGZY010001007.1, read on the forward strand.
GCCATCTGCCGGGGGCCCGGAGGGTCAGGTAAGTAAAAGTGTTTTTCCTGTCCCCTAGAGGCCTAGAACAAATGAACAATTAACCCCTGCGGTGCCTGGAGTTGGGCTTTAAGTCATGACAAAGTTATTGCTCAATAAACACATTAGAAATGCCCATATTAGAAATGTAAAAAGTGGTTTGATCCATAGAGGGTGTACATAGATGGGAGAAGATGGTTAACGTACTGGATAAGGTGGTAGCTTTAGTATTGTTATGGCCTGAATACTTGGTGGTATAAGCTGTCCTTTCCCTTTAACAATGAATGGGATCTGGTCCATATGACAGGCAAATGTCCTCCCTTCTCTGGAAAATCACACCTCCCTCCCATCATAAACATGTTTATTGCGTTGAGTCTTAGCTTGGCCCTGTGGTGCAATCCTCAGGAGGGGGTGACCTAATAGCTGTCAAATATTGACCATTAATTATAATTGTGAAGAAAAATGATTTCCTCTGCGTGCAGCTGCATGCGTTCCCTGCAGAGCAGAGTAAGGCATTTAACCCTTAACGAAGACCTGCGCTCACCCACCTTTAACCCCTTCATGACCAGTGGTCCTTGAAACCTACACTATTGTTACCAAAAGTATTGGGACGCCTGCCTTTACACGCGCATGAACTTTAATGGCATCCCAGTCTTAGTCCGTAGGGTTCAATATTAGGTTGGCCCACCCTTTGCAGCTATAACAGCTTCAGCTTCCACTCTTCTGGGAGGGCTGTCCACAAGGTTTAGGTCTAAAAACAATGATTTTCTTTTTTTTTTTACAGTGGATCTGTGTATGTGATCACATACACAGATCCACTGTAAAAAAAAGAAAATCATGAACATGTGATAGGTCGCCTTTAAACATGGCCTTGGAACACAAACATGTCCAGACTGAGGTCTCGTTGTTCTGTTAGCACCGGGCTCTCCGACCAGGAATATCCCACATCCTGTTTGTACATGGCGTCATCTGGGAGATATAAATGGACTCAGACAGAGCAAGACGACCACAAGAGTCCAACTGAGGATAAACAGGGAACATTCGGCTGCAAATAAGGATGTTAATTAGCTAATTAAAAGGTCCCGTGTTGTGCTTTGTAACACTATCATGTAGTTTGTTTCAATAAACATAGCAATTAAAAGTGGACAGTAAAATAAATAGTTTGAGAATTAAAGAGGAGGCTGTATAACCCTAACATTGAAAGGAAGACCAAAGACAAATTCTAAATTTCTAGGGGTAAAATAAGCCCATTGAAACTTAAGAAAAAGTTAATTTTCTTTGATGGGAATATAAAATATAATGTTTATGGGATGCTTACTGCCATCATACACTTGCATACCTCCCAACTGTCCCTGATTTGGAGGGACTGTCCCTGATTTGGAGCAATGTCCCTCTGTCCCTCATTCCTCCTCATTTGCCCTCATTTTGGTCTGATCTATATAGATGTATATAAAATGTACTTTTTATCTATCAAAAGGTGTTTTCCAGTGCTAAACCTTTCATCTGGTTTCTAAATTGCTGCATTTGTAAATTCCAAAAGCCAAAATTAAGGATTAAGCACTTGTGGGTAAAACCAATCTTGTTTATTTGTACAATTCTCCTTTAAGGGGGCGTGGCAAGGGGTGTGTCCTATGCCTGCATACTTTTGCTGATAGGTGTCCCTCATTCCCATCTCAAAAAGTTGGGAGGTATGCACTTGCAAGAAAATAAAAGTTATACATGGTCATGTTGCTTGTTATAGCAATATCAAAAAGAGATCCTCCCTTTTAAGCGGAAAGGATATGATTATGGGGTTCTGTTATATCCTGGGTCTCCAAACATTCCAAAAAAAGGACCAGTTAACTGTCTTCAGGCTTTAGTGGGGCCAGACTATGTCCAGTAAAAATAGTAGAAAATGCTCCAACGCCAGTGGGAGTAAACAATGCCCCATCAATGGTGTCAGTAGGAGGAATGATGCCCCATCATTGGTGTCAGTTGTAGGAATAGTGCCCCATGGGCCACAGAAAGGCAGGCAGAGGGCTGCATCTGGCCACAGTTTGGAGACCACTGTGTTATATAATACTGTTATGCACATTCAGTAGCTGGAAAACAGCTTCTCTTAGCATGAGGTCAGGCAGATGACAAGGCAGACCTCTGGGGGCTCCTGAGCCGTGACTCTCATCTCCAGAGTCACCCTCACACCAAGTATAGCTAAATAAGAGGGTACAAACCTAAGTAAGCCTGCACAATTATTTTAATTTATAGTGAGCCACTAAGGAAAGCATCTGAATCTCCATTCTTAAAGTAGAATTCCAGGATAAACCTAACTAATCTTAAAAATGCATGCATCCCTCCCCCTCCTAACACCTATGCTTGCTAACCTGCTTAAAAAAGGTGTACAGTTGTGCTCATAAGTTTACATACCCTAGCAGAATTTATGATTTCTTGGTCATTTTTCATAGAATATGAATGATAACACAAAAACTTTTCTTTCACTCATGGTTAGTGTTTGGCTGAAGCCATTTATTATCAGTCAACTGTGTTTACTCTTTTTAAATCGTAATCAAAACAGAAACTACCCAAATCACCCTGATCAGAAGTTTACATACCCGAGTTCTTAATAACGTGTATTGCCCCCTTTAACATCAATGACAGCTTGAAGTCGTTTGTGGTATTTGTGGATGAGGCTCGTTATCTTCTCTGATAGTAAAGTTGCCCATTCCTCTTGGCAAAAAGCCTCCAGTTCCTGTAAATTCTTGGGCTGTCTTGCATGAACTGCACATTTTGAGATCTCCCCAGAGTGACTCAATGATATTGAGGTCAGGAGACTGAGATGGCCACTCCAGAACCTTTACTTTATTCTGCTGTAGCCAATGACAGGTCGACTTGTCCTTGTGTTTTGGATCATTGTCATGTTGGAATGTCCAAGTACGTCCCATGCGCAGCTTCCTGGCTGATGAATGCAAATGTTCCTCCAGTATTTTTTGATAACATACTGCATTCATCTTGTCAACAATTTTGACCAAGTTTCCTGTGCCTTTTGTAGCTCACACATCCCCAAAACATCAGCGATCCACCTCCGTGTATCACAGTAGGAAGGGTGTACCTTTCATCATAGGCCTTGTTGACTTCTCTCCAAATGAAGCGTTTATGGTTGTGCCCAAAAAGCAACATTTTGGTCTCATCACTCTAAATGACTCTAAATGCCAGAAGGTTTGAAGCTTGTCTCTGTGCTGTTTGGCGTATTGTAAGCTGGATACTTTGTGGCATTTGCGTAGTAATGGCTTTCTTCTGGCGACTCGACCATGCAGCCCATCTTTCTTCAAGTGCCTCCTTATTGTGCATCTTGAAACAGCCACACCACATGTTTTCAGAGAGTCCTGTATTTCATCTGAAGTTGTTTGTGGGTTTTTCTTTGCATTCAGAACAATTTTCCTGGCAGTTGTGGCTGAAATATTAGTTGGTCTACCTGACCATGGTTTGGTTTCAACAGAACCCCTCATTTTCCACTTCTTGATTAGAGTTTGAACACTGCTGATTGGCATTCTCATATCCTTGGATATCTTTTTATATCCCTTTCCTGTTTTATACAGTTCAAATACCTTTTCCTGCAGATCCTTTGACAATTCTTTTGCTTTCCCCATGACTCAGAATCCAGAAACGTCAGTACAGCACTGGATGAAAGATGCAAGGGTCTGTCAGGAGTCCAGAAACTCATTTACCTTTTATACACACACACTAACTACAAGCAAACAGATCACAGATGAGGATGGTTACCTTTAATAGCCATTCATACCCCTTTGTGTCAACTTGTGTGCATGTTAACAGGCCAAAACCACCAGGGTAAGTAAACTTTTGATCAGGGTCATTTGGGTAGTTTCTGTTGCCATTATGATTTAAAAAGAGTAAACACGGTTGATTGATAATAAATGGCTTCAGCCAAACACTAACCATGAGTGAAAGAAAGGTTTTTGTGTTATCATTCATATTCTTTGAAAAATGGCCAAGAAATCATAAATTCTGCCAGGGTATGTAAACTTATGAGCACAACTGTATATACTTATTAACTGTATTTTCATGCTGTTCCGGTCTGGTCACGTCATCTCCCATGCCAGCTAGCTACAAGGGAAAGAAGAGAGCAATCAACAACTGCTAGAATGCCTGGGAGATAACATCACCCATAAGCTTTTTATGGCCCATTCATTGTATGTCCTCTCCATACGATACTCTCCATACATACTCTCCATTGCCATTTTGTAAGGCAATGGAGAGTATCAGTTATCAGCTTTGAGCTCAAGTAGGAGACAGGTCAGCCTCCAAACACTGCCTTACAAAGCTGAGTTGACAGTTCTACTCTGACAGGGGACAAAATACGACAAAATAACAGCACAAATACCAACCACAAGAAGTAAGGCTGTACTACTATAACATCATAAAGCAGAATTCCAAGATAACCCCCATATATCTTAAAAATACTCCCTCCCCCCTACACCTATGCTAACTAACCTTGTGTAAAAAAGATGTCTACTCTTATCTATTTGTATGCTGCACAAGTTCAGTCACATGATCCAGCTCCCCTGTGTCAGCCACTGTGGCTGCAGGGAAAAGGACAGACAATGAATGGGCCATAGTAAGCCTATGGGGGATGTCATCTCTCATGTATTCTAGCTGTTGACGATTGCTCTCTCCTTTCCCCTGTAGCGGGCCTCTGGCTAACACGGGAGATCACGTGACTGAACCAGAATGGCAATTAAACCAGAAGCTGGCAAATAGGCCAGAACTCCAGGCATTGCTTCCCCACCCCACCATTGGCTCCCCACTCTTTCCTCATATCATCTCTGAGTTTCAAAAAAGTATTCAAATGTCCAAAATACTCAGTCACCTTGTGCACCAGGTCCCCAGTCTTCTACCTTTTTCACTGCACGATCCAAGGGTCCTTCTTCCAGGTGTCTGGGTGACATGGACACTTCCTATTGGCTGTCCAGTGATGGGGTTCTTTAAGGATCCAGAAAACTTCAGCAGAAGACTAATGATTACATTAGGCAGAGGGGATAGTACTGGATACACCGATCGCCACTCCTGGAAGCAATGCTGATGAGGTACACAAACAGTGGACTATATAGTGATGAGTATAAAAAAGTTATCACAAGAATTGGGTTAAAAGGTGGTGAGATGGGGTAGATGGGAGGGAAGGGGTAGGAGCTTTTCCTGGAGATAGGCTTAAACAAAGCTACTATGGAATTCAGGCAGTACGTTTGTAATGTGACTTGATGTTTTTTTTCCGAGTGTTTGTTATCAGGAGACATTTCAGCCTTATAGCCTGATACTTCTAATCAGAATGGGGAGAAAATACAAGAAAATAATATCAAAATCAGATAATGCCTGAGATGTAGGACAGTACTATTATAATAATTCACGAGTGTGGGTGTAGATTATTCCAAATGCCCACTTAGGACCAGTACTCTTTAAAAATGAATATGCACATTTTTGTATCTGTCATTATGTTTGTTTAGACCAGTATTTCTCAACCCTTTTCAGTCAAGGCACCCTTTAAAATTATGGAGAATCTCAAGGCAACCTTTAAAATTATGAACAGTCTCAAGGAACCCTTTAAAAGTTTGGAAAATCTCAAGGCACCCTTTAAAATTATGGAAAGTCTCAAGGCACCCTTTAAAATTATGGACAGTCTCAAGGTACCCCATTCTAAAATGTAAAAAACTATTCTAATAGTTTTACATGACGCGGCAGCATCGACACACATAGGACACCCAACGTTAGAGGTGATTTATTCTTCCAAAGCAAATACGCTATTGCACACTAGTACCAACTAGTATTCCAATATTTCTCATCTCCCTCAGTTTCTCTCCATCACTCAGCTAATGTGACTCCAGTGTTGACGGAGAGGAGCAGGGGAGTTTCAAACAAGGGCGATCAACACCCTTCTTATCAACACTGATGACATCATTGGTTGTTAGGATGCCGGGGGCTGGAAGGTTGATATGGTGCACAATAAAAACCCGTGGCTTTGTGTAACTAAAAGGCAGGCTTTTATCCACCTGCTGACTTGTATACATTTTTGGGCAATTTTTAGGCATTTTGCCAAGGCACTCCTGAAAAAACCTCAAGGCACCCCAGGGTTCCTGAGCACCCTGGTTGAAAAAGGCTGGTTTAGACTTACAAGAGAAGCTACAAAATTAAAAGAAGTTGAAGGAATTTCTGCAGGCAATACTCATATGTATAATATTTATAGATAATAATCATATATATTCAAAAGCTTAAACATTCCTAATGCATTCAGCATTCATTTTTTAATTTGAGCAGGGAAGTCTTATGCCGCGTACACACGGTCGGACCTTTCGACCGGACTGGTCCAACGGACGCCGATGGACCAAATCCGGCGGACAATCCATTCGTGTGTGGGCTTCACCGGACCTTCAGCGGACTTTTCCAGTCGCAAATCTGACGGACTTTAGATTTGGAACTTGCTTCAAATCTCTATGTCGTAACTCCGCCGGACCCAGAAATCCGCTCGTCTGTATGTTAGTCTGACGGACAAAAAACGACCCTAGGGCAGCTATTGGCTACTGGCTATCAACTTCCTTATTTTAGTCCGGTGTACGTCATCATGTACGAATCCGTCGGACTTTGGTGTGATCGTGTGTAGGCAAGTCCGTTCATTAGAAAGTCCGTCAAAAGTCCGTCGAAAGTCCGCTGGAAAGTCTGTCGGACCAGTCCGGTCGAAAAGTCCGACCGTGTGTACGCGGCATTAGACCTTTCTAGGTTTTAAAGGCTTTTTTATTAGTATTTAGGGCTAAAAATTGCACATTTTAAAAATGTATTTCTAAAGTTTTTTTTAAATTGTTTCTTTGTTTACAGGTAATGAGCTCAAGGCTCTTTTTCATGTTCACAAGTTTATCCATAACTATTGTTTACAAAGCCCAGTAGCTTAAGCTCGAACTTACACAAATAACTGAACAGACTGACCCACTCTCCTACCTCCTCTCTGTTTCAACAAGAGAGGTAGTCTGAAGAAAAAGATGTCTTGCTGTCTGTGCTCCTTTTTTGGAGATTTATTGTTGCTTTCTGTGCTGACATCTGCTGAATAGATTGGAAGTGTGAAGAAATTTCCCAAATGGGGACACCAAAAGCAACAAAATGTTGACAGTTTTTAACTCTTTCAATCTTATAAAAAAACAAATAAACATTTTTTTTCTGGAGTATGTCCAGATAAAAACTTTATGTTTCAATTTTTGGAAATAATAGGGAAGGTATAGAACCCATGTTGGTTTTTCACTGTTACTTCCTGTCACGTGTCAATTGTTCCACCTGTCAGAAAGTGAGGAGAATCTGCAATAGGGATAGAGACAGCAAGCCTTCCCTTACACTACTAAGTGATTCTCTTTAATGAAGCCTCAAATAACAGAAGAGATGCTACAGGGGTTCTAAAGCTTCCCCGCTTTATCCAAAACGGAAAAAAAAAAATATGGCTGAAAACATATTTAAGGACTGCCCCACCTACATTTACTGTGGCAGGGCGGGCCTTGAGCGCAAAATCACATACCTGAAAGTAATTCTTTCTTCCAGGTCTGGGTTGTGTGCATGCGAGCACCGCCGGAGACCTGCTCCCGCTGTGATTAAAAACAGCAGGAGCCAATCAGCGGGTCTGGTGGACACGATGTCCACCGGGAACCCGGCAATCGTTCGTAGAGAGGCAGAATGGCGATCTGCCTTTGTAAAAAAGGCAGATCGCCATTTTGCTAGTAAGAAAGACAGAGAACTTGTGTTTCTGCTATGCAGGAACATGGATCTCTGTCTTTCTTTAGTTAAGCCACCCCCCACACAGTTAGAAAACACTCCCAGGGAACACAGTTAACCCTTTCATCGCCCCTGATGTTAACCCCTTCCCTGCCAGTGTCATTTATACAATAACAGTGCATTTTTTTAGCACTGATCACTGTATTGGTGTCACTGGGCCCTAAAAAAGTGTCACATAGTGTCAGATTTGTCTGCCGCAATGTCGCAGTCCTGCTAACAATCACTGATCATCCCCATTACTAATAAAACTAATTAAAAAAATTTAAAAAAGATAAATCTATCCCATAGTTTGTAGACACTATGACTTTTGCGCAAACCAATCAATATTGGGATTTTTTTTACCAAAACATGTAGCAGAATACATATTGGCCTAAATTGATGAGGAAATTTGATATAGGTTTTTTTTTTCAAAATTGCTGTTTTTTTTTGTTTATAGCGCAAAAAAAAAAAAAAAACTGCAGAGGTGGACAAATACCACCAAAAGAAAACTCTATTTGTGGGGAAAAAAATGACATGAATTTTATTTGTGTACAATGTTGCAAGACCGCGCAATTGTCAGTTAAAGCAATGCAGTGCAGTATCGCAAAAAATGGCCTGGTCAGGAAGGGGATAAAACCTTCCAGAGCTGAATGGTTAAAGTGAAAATAAACGTTTCTACCCTCCTATCTGTAGAGGGCAGCACCATCTTAGCCTCTATTTGGATCTGTAGTGACCATGGTGCTGAACATGTGACCAGCAATGATCTCAGCCATTTGAGGACTTGAAAGATCGTTTGAGAGCTGGTATAAGCATACTAGCACTGTTATCACCAGAAGCATGTCATAAATCTAGTATACAGTACACATGTACTTATAGGCAGAATGTATATGAAAACACTGCAGAAGAAAACATTGGTGGGTTTGGTTAAGGTTTTGCTAACTTTTATTGAACATTTCTAACTTGAGCTTAATTTTGGTAAACTAGTTAAATTGGTGGGTTTGGTTCTGCCTTTAGGTCAGTTGTCCCTGGTTGCCCTGTCCTAAATTTAACATGTATTTTGTAAAGAAACATTTCCAATGGAATCAAGTGTACTTTATTATTAATCATGGAAGTGTTTATGATAAATTTCCCCTATTCTCAGCTGAATGGAATGTTGACTGGTATTCGTATTTATGCCATTAGAGATCATTACTGAAATGTGAATTTAATTACTTTATTTATGTCATCCTATTTCAACAACCAATTTTTCTTGGTCATTAGACATGAAATCTGTTGGGAATTGCTCACATTGCCATGACTCTACTTACTTGGTTCAGGAGATCAGGAAGCTTCATGGGGAACTAGAAGAGATACAGAAGATGCTTTTGGCCCAGGAGGTGCAATTGGTCCAATCATCTGAAAACCATCAGATTCTTCTGTCAGCCAACGACATGCTAGATAACCAGATAGAGAGAAGCAACTTCTCCCTTCGCCGGATCAATCAGACTTTAGGAGTTTTCCTGTCCCAGGTTAAAGGATGGCAGACCACAGCAACGGACTTGGAGACCTCAGTGAAGGACTTGGTTCAGGAGAGGTATGACATTACTGCTGCCATACAACAAATCAATTTTACTTTGGGTCAAACATCAGATTGGATACAAGTCATCCAGAGGAAAACTGATGAGGAGACATTAACGTTGCAAAAAATTGTGTCTGACTGGCAAAATTATAGCAAAGTTTTTGGTGGTTTTAAATCAACATCGGTCAAAACCATTGACTTGGTGAGAAGCATTCAGAGTAGTATTGCTGCAACCGCACAACGCATCACCCTTAACACAGAAGTCATGCATGATCTAGTCCTACAAGTAATGGGTCTTCAGCTACAGTTGGACAACATTACAGCTTTTGTTGATGATCATGAGGAAAACATGGCGGACCTCCAGTACCATTCAAAGTACACCCAAAATCGGACAGTTGAGCGATTTGAGAGCCTAGAAGGTCGGATGCTGTCTCACGAAACGGAAATTGACACCATATTCACTAATATCAATGCAACTGATAACCATGTGCACAGTATGTTGAAATATCTTGATGATGTGCGACTTTCTTGTACCCATGGATTTAATTCTCATGCTGAGGAATTATACAGTCTTAATAAGTCAGTCAGTATGGTGCAGGACACCTCAGATCTGCTCAGAGAGAAGTTCAGCTTGATGAATGTTCGGCTAGATTTTGATGTACAGAATCTGTCGATGATCATGGAGGAAATGAAATTGGTGGACACCAGACATGGGGAAATTCTCCAGAAAGTCACCACTGTGCAAGGTAAGACTTTAAATGTATGTCAGAGTGAAAAAAATATGTTGTGCTGTTAACATCCTGTTTGAGCTGATAATGCAGTGCTTTACTGTATTGCCAGCCCTGCCTTGCTGCACTGCAGAACTCTGTCTCTACCCAATCCTCTTGGTTCAAATCGGTTCCATGCATTGATCTCTTTTTCAAAAAACAAAATGTTGACTAATAATACCTGGGCTCCTAGGAACTGGAATTAATGACATAACATTTCAGTTTTACAAAGGCCATGCTGTATTTCACAGTACTTTAGCTGAGGGCTTTCTGGTTCCTTTTGACTCACCTTACCATAACCAAAAAGATTATATGGGAGTTGTGTAATTTATGTCATGGTTGCATTCCAGGAAATGAGCATTTAATTCAGATTTTACATAATTTAAAAAAGTTGTTTTCCATTGGAAATAATAGTAAATGCAATCCATATGCATGATTCTAACCCTGCTTACGTCCCAATAATGTGACGAAAACTTTATTATGTCAGGTTATAATCAACACTACAATAAAAGTACAGTAAAATCTTCAGAGGTACAGTATAACTTACAGGGAAAAATGTAAATACTGTGCAGTCCTGTATATTGTATGGCTCCCCAGAGAGAAGAATGAAGCATCAGAATGCCTTAAAAGAGAAGAATTAATAGATTTAAATTATTCATTTTGTAGAAAAAGGGGTTCGTTTTGTAGATAATGGGGTCAATTACTACATACAAAAACACTGTCACCTGACTCATATGCATAAATTATTCCATGCAGTAAAAAAATGTCCAAATTCACAAAAAAATAAGTATTATGCGGTATTTAACAAAAAATGAAAATTGTGCCGGTAAATATCGCAAAAAAATTATGCAGTAATTCACAAATGGAACAGAAAGTAAAAAAACATGCAATATTTATCACTAGGGTTTTGCTGTGATATCACATGCGGTATTTTGTCAGATACAGTGTGGGCCCCCCCAATAGCTGCTTGTTAAGAAGTGGACCAGGAAGCTGGCCACCGCGTCCTTAACAATGGATGACTCATTAGCTTTCAGCACATTCCCCGCTGACAGCTAAATGTAAACAAAAAATTCTGGGAAAAAAAATGCATACTAGGGCCTTCGGGTCACGTATGGATTTTAAGGGGAACCCCAAGGCAAAATTAAAACAAAAAAATAGTCATGGGGCCCCCTCAAAATCTATACCAGACCCTTATCCAAGAATGAGGCATGGCAGGTCAGGAGAGAGGGGACAAGCGAGTGCCCCCCCCTGAACCATACCAGACCACATGCCCTCAACATAGGAGGGGCGCTTTGGGGCAGACACCTTGAAAGGGACAAGGGCCTCTTCCCCACAACCCTGGCCGGTGGTTGTGGGGGGTCTGCGGGCGGAGGACTTATCAGAATCTGGAAGCCCTCTTTAACAAGGGGGCCCCCAGATCCCGGCCTCCACCCCATGTAAATGAGTATAGAGTACATGGTACCCTTACTCATTCATCAAAAAAGTGTAAAAAATGGGCAAAGATGCAACACGAGTTTTTGACAATTCCTTTATTTTTAAAAAAATGTCCCTTGCTGTAGTTCCATCATCAATCACGGCGTTTGCCGCACCGCCGGACCTGAAAGAAGAAAAAAAAACCTCTGGTCCCATTGAAGGCTCCCGCTGTCTGCCTGCTCTGCTGCCTGACAGTTCTTAAATAGCTAAGGGGTGGAGTCACTGACCCAACTTGCTCCTGGCCACTGATATCACAAAGGGACAGGGCCACTGCTGCTCCATGTGTCCATTTACACACAGAGCGAGGCTTGGCCCTGTCCCCGCTCTCTCCTCATTGGCCTACTAGCTTTGATTGAGAGTAGTTGGAGCTAATGGCTACCGCTGCTGTCTCAGCCAATGAAGAGGGAGAGACCTGGAAGAGCCCAGGCTTTCGTACACATCGCTGGGTCAAGAAGGGGCTCAGGTACATTTTAGTGCCCATCAGTGCCGCCTCATAAGTGCCCGTTAGTGCCGCCTCATCAGTGCCCGTCTATGAAGAAGAAAACAAAATTTTATAATGGAAACAAAGAAAAAAATTATTTTTTTCAAAAATTTGGGTCTTTTTTAGTTTGTTTAGTAAAAAATAAAAAACCCCAGTGGTGATCAAATACCACCAAAGAAAGCTCTATTTGTGGGAAGAAAATGATAAACATTTAGTTTGGGTACAGAACTGAGTGGCGTCGCAATTGTCATTCAAAGTGTGACTGCATTGAAAGCTGAAAATTGTCCTGGGCAGGAAGGGGGGAAGTGCCCTATATTGAAGTGGTTAAGTTCTATGAGACCAATAAAACATCTCAGCCTTAATAGAAGGAATTTCACAGACCGTGATAATAAAAGTAATTTTTTGCTACCCAATTTAGGACGTCTACTGTTATAGGTCCAGTTATCTTCCCTTCACCTTTTCTGGCCTTATGAGGTGTGGATGACCCAAAATCTTTCCCTGTGCCCTGGCCAGCTTTTGGATGACTAGCCCTGATACTAGTGAGCCAGTATGATTAATTTCACGATTTTTATATTATATAATCAAATTGCTGCAATTTGAATTACAGTCTTATGCCGCGTACATACGATTGCACATTCCGACAACTAAATCCATGTTTTTTTTCAACGGATGTTGGCTGCTTGTCGGAAATTCCAATCGCCAAAAACGCGGTGACGTACAACACTTACGACGAGCCGAGAAAAATTAAGTTCAATAGCCAGTGCGGCTCCTCTGCTTGATTCCGAGCATGCGTGGAACTTTATGCATCGGAATTGTGTACACACGATTGGAATTTACGACAACGGATTTTGTTGTCAGAAAATTTGACATCCAGATCTCAAATTTTGTTTGTCAGAAATTCCGACGGAAAATATCCGATGGAGCCTACACAGTCGGAATTTCCGACAACAGGCTCCCATCGAACATTTCCCATCGGAAAATCCGAACGTGTGTACGGGGCATTACTGTCAATTTGGCAGTTTTGGCAGCATACATGGTGTTTAAATTGTATGTAAATCCAACATCTGTTTTTCGTATTACTCATCAGGCTGCCTATCAAGTCTATGAAATAAGCCAACTGAGGAGCACGTGCGGCAGACTGACAATCTAATTGAGAGGTAGTGGCTTAGTGTTGTCAGCCTAAAGTTGGCTATACACTAGTAGAGTTTCATTTTTTTTATATAATCTTTATTTATCAACATTTTAGCAGAAAAATACACACATTTTAGAAATGCGGGTTAGAACACATATACAACTTGTACAACACCTGCTAGTGCAGATAAGTGTTTCGGACCTATGGCGGCGGCACCATCTTTAATCTATAATACACATCCTGAATCAGGATGAACATGCGGCGGCGTGTTGGTTGACCCAACCACGGCCGCATTCAAAGTGCTAAATGATCAGGAGAGCCAGCGGGCGAGCCTCCTCTGTCAACGGCTCGAACAGAGGGGGGTAAATACCTCCAACAACCTCGTCCGTCTCACCGTGTCCAGGAAGGGCACACCCTTCACATCCCCCCATCCACCAGAGGCGGACAATGAAAAAAGGTCCACCTCCCAGTGGGGGGTCTGTGTTCCCCTTTGTTGTCTGCCGCCGCCCGTGTCCAGGTAGTGCAACATCTGCATCTTATGACCGCAGCCTGGTAATTGGCAACTGGTATGCTGTCTAAGAAGTAAAATTAGAAGGTAAAGAAAGATAAGAAATAGTTAGAGTCAGAGGGGGAACAAGTATGAAAGGATGAGGAGGAGGGGAAAGGGTAAGAAGGGAGGGGGGAGTGGTGTGGAGCATACCTCAGAGTCTGAGAAGGTCCTGTAGGTCTGCGCCGAGCGAGTTCCGCCACCGTCTGGTTATCATCATAGAAGGAATCCATAAAAAATGTCTATCAGTGGGCCTTATTACTGTTGTCTAAGCGGGATCTCAGGGTTGGTTCTGCTAATTCCAGTAGGGCCAGATCTAGGCTTGAGGGTATAAGATTCGGGTCAAACATAAAGTCTCTCCATGGTCCCCATATGACCTCAAAATGTTCCAATTTTCCTTTACAGGATGCTATCCAGTGTTCAGCTTCTCTAATATCATTGACTTTTTTAATCCAGTCTTCTCTAGAAGGGACCCTGGATTGTTTCCAATAAATTGGAAGGAGGCGTCTAGCTGCATTTAAAAGGTGTGGTAGTATGCATTTTCTGTATCTACTAATCGGCATCTGAGGGACATGCAGGAGAAAGTAGACTGGGTTCAAAGGAACATCCAAGTCTAAAATTTCTTTTATTAGAGATTTGATATCTGCCCAGTATGGCTGTATCAGGGGACACTCCCACCAAATGTGGAGGAGTGTGCCTCTCTGTCCACACCCTCTCCAGCACTGGTCCGACACCGAGGGGTAGACACGGGCTAAATCGGTTGTTACTCTGTACCAGCGCGACAGGAGCTTGTAATTTGTTTCTTGGGTTCTGGATTCAATAGAGCTTGAATGGGTGAGCTGATATAGGTGTGTTAGCTGGGATGTGGAGAAGTCTAGTTGTAGGTCTCTCTCCCATGTCCGTATGTAGGTCGGTCTAAGGTTGTCATTAGCACTGCTTAATAAGCGATACATTTCAGATATCAAATGTGGGATCGGGTCTTCCTCTACAAAAAGTTGTTCGAAAGGAGTAAGAGTGGAGATGTCTCTTATGGATTGTCCGTGAGTTTCGAAAAAGTGATGGAGCTGTCTGTAGCGCCAGAAGTTTATTTTGGAGCCCCTGTGTCTACTTTGTAGGGATTCGAAACTCATCAGCTTACCATTGCTCATCAGTTTCCCACAGCTGGCATTACCGTCATCCACCCAAGGGGCGAAAAAGGCCATTTGCTCACCCGGCAAGAACCAAAGAAAACCCCCTAATGGGGCTAGTGGGGACATGGGCGGTGATAGGTTTAAGATCGAATTTAGTTTGTCCCAAGTGGAGAGAGTGTGTCTCGTCAGTGGGGATGTTGAGTCTGATAGCCCGCGATATTCATTTGGTAGCCAGGGAGCGAAGGCCAAATTCCTGCCAGCTAGCCATTTCTCAAGAGAGACCCATATTTTGGATTGGGTGTGGAAGCGCCAGTTGAGGATCCTCTGAAGAGCAATTGCTTTGTGATATTTCAATATATCTGGGATCCCTAGGCCACCCGCTAGTTTTGAGCGTTTTAATGTCCTCATGGCTATTCTAGGGTTACGTGCATTCCACACAAATCCCATTATAATGCTATTAATCTGAGAAAAGAATTTGGTAGGTAGTGGGATTGGTATCATTTGAAGAAAGAAGAGTATACGGGGTAGAACATTCATTTTTATAATGTTAATGCGGCCTATCCAAGTGAACGCAGTCTTGGTCCAGAGGGAGAGATCTTTTTTAATTGTATGAAGTAGGGGGGGGAAATTTGCGTCATAGAGGGAATCAAAGCTATCTGTCAATTGAATCCCTAGGTATCAAATGGAGGATTTGGCCCAGGTGAAGGAAAAGGAGGCTTGTAGGTTACTAATCAGTGCAGGGGTTAGGAGAATAGGTAAAATTTCAGATTTGGAGTAATTAATTTTGAAATTTGAAAGTGATCCGAATAGTTTCAGTTCCTTCATCAGGACTGGCAACGATAACAAGGGTTCTGAGAGGTGGAATAACACATCATCAGCGTAGGCGGATAGTTTGTGTTCAGTGTTTCCGACTCGTAAACCCCTTATGTCTGCATTCGCCCTAACCGTGCATAGTAATGGTTCAAGAACTAGAGCGAAGAGAAGGGGAGATAGGGGGCACCCCTGTCTCGTGCCATTCCGAATCGGAAATCTAGAGGAAAGCACTCCGTTCACCTTGACCTGTGCACAGGGAGTAGAGTAAAGCGCCAGGATAGAGGTCAACATGCGTGTTTTAAGCCCTAGTGTCTCCAACACCGATTTGAGGTACGACCAGTCAAGCCGGTCGAAGGCCTTTTCGGCGTCTGTAGAAAGAATAATGTAAGGTTTGGAGTCAGGGTTAGAACGGGCCCAGTGGATAAGTTGTATGGCCCTAATGGAGTTGTCCCTTGCCTCCCTCCCCTTAATAAACCCAGTTTGGTCAGGATGAATGATATTGGGCAGAAGATTCCCGATCCTGTTCGCTAAGATCTTGGCTAGTATCTTAACGTCAACGTTAAGGAGGGAAATCGGGCGGTAGCTTTGAGGGAGCGTCGGGTCTTTACCTTCCTTTGGCAAAACTGTGATGTGAGCCAAGAGTGCCTCTGAAGGCATGGGGGCCCCTTCCGCTATGGAATTAAAGTAGGCGCACATGTGGGGCTTAAGGAGGGGTAGGAAGGTTTTGTAGTACAATCCCGAGTAGCCGTCCGGTCCCGGGCTCTTCCCTGTAGGGAGGGATTTCACTATCAGTTCAATCTCCCCAGGGGAGATCGGAAGTTCAAGGTCAGTACACTGGTCTACACTCAATGTTGGAGCGCCAGCTGCAGCTAAGTAGTCTCGAATGGCTGTGGACCTGGATTGCTGTGTTTCTAGAGGGTTGTCAGGGTGTAAATTATAAAGGTGTGTGTAGTAATCTTGAAACCCTGAGGCAATTTTGGAGGACCGAGCCGATACCTCCCCAGAAGGGGAACATAATTTTTGTATGTAAGTCTGCGCGTGTTTCTTACGAATGGCTCTAGCAAGCATACGACCACATTTGTTGCCGTGTTCGTAATATTTGTGCGATAATCGTCTGGCTTGTTTACGAGTCTGCCAATCAAGCAGGCGTAAAAACAAGTCTCTTAACTCAGTTAACCTCCGCAACGCCTCAGGGCCTCCATTTTGTTTGTGTTTGAGTTCCGCGTCCTGTAGGGCGGTCAGCACTCTTTCAAAGTCCGCCTGAAGCATCTTTTTAAGTCTAGCCCCCTGGGATATTATCTCTCCTCTGATCACTGCTTTGTGGCCCTCCCATACTACGCCCATGCTGATATCGTCCGTCACATTTTCATTGAAATAATTTGTGATAGTCTCTGATACTTTGGCAACTGCCACTGTATCATCCAACAAATTTTCATTCAACCTCCACGTCCAGGCCCCACGGGAACCTGAAGGGAGTGTTAGGGTCACCCCCACTGGTGCGTGATCGGATAGAGTGATGTTCCCAATGAACGCGGACTGCACAAGCTCTAGTGTTGGGCGGTCCACATAGACGTGGTCTATGCGGGTGTATACATCATGGACTGCCGAATGATAGCTGAAGTCTCTCTCCTTTGGATGGAGGACCCTCCAGCTATCAAGTAGCAAGTTGGACTGAAATGACTTTCGGAAGTGTTTTAAGAAAGCATAAGAGTGTGAATGTCTAGAGCTGGAGGTGTCTAGCAGAGGGTCCGGGCTAACATTGAAGTCCCCTCCCAAAATGACATAGCCTTCTTTAAAGTCTGCTAGTAGGTCGAGAGTACTGTCAATAAAAGTAATTTGGTTAGCATTAGGCGCATATATCGAGGCGAAAGTATATTTTCGTCCCGCTATGATTCCTTTCAAAAATACATAACGGCCTAGTGGATCTATTTTGCTGTCCGAAAGCTGGAAGGGGCAATTCCTGTGGATAGCAATCGTGGTGCCTTTGGATTTAGACGTGGGGGAGGTGCTATGGAACCATTGGTTGAATAAATGGGTAGGTAATCTAGGCAAGGAATGATGAGTAAAATGGGTTTCCTGTATGAAAACTACATGAGCTTTTAATTTCTTAAGTTCCCACCAAAGTTTGTTTCTTTTCCCCGGGGAGCATAGGCCTCTTATGTTGTATGATATTACCTTAATAGTAGACATGCCAGAATGAGTGGTAGGGAGGATGTCGAATGGTCTCACTCGCCCGGCGCAGCATCTGAAGTCCTGGGTTGCTCCTAGGAAGGAAGGAAGGAGGGGAACAGAGCGGAGGGGGGGAGGAAAGTGAGTGGAAAAATGAACAAAGAAAACGAACTGTTAAAGTAACATAAACAATACGACAAGGAATTTGCAAAGTCTGTAAATAATACATCTATAGGTGGGAGGTCTCCCTCGGAAAGAAGGGGGCCTCAGACCTTACCTATTGCCCCAACTAGGGACTGTACCCAATATAGGGAGGCCTACGTGGGGGAACGTGGGCCTAAACACAGGGTGGAGAACGGGGCCCCGTCTCCACACCGCGTCTTAAAAGGTGTTTGGGGTTGGGGGGGGATAAGCTACTGCGATAAATTTTGGGGTTCACATTTTCCCACCCATTACAAGAACATAAGAAAATACGTATATAAGGAAAAATTTTGTTTGTTATTAGTCATGACTCTTGAGTGGTCTGCAGTCACAGCCAACTGGATTTCAGCGAAAAGTGATAAGGCTGACATTGAGGGGCCTAATTTCTACATGAAAGAAAAGAGGGGGGCCATATCTTAACTACAGGGGATGTCTATGACCACTGTAAGAGTCCGGAGGGACTACTCCCTCAGTCACGGATAGCGGAGGAGCCGTGGGGGGTATCTTGATGCTGAAGCTGTCTGTCCCTTCTACGGTTCCTACGGGTAGCAGTTGACCATTGTGTGGGGACCTGGATCCTAGAAACGCCAGATGAAATTCTCCAATCCGGAAAGTCCACTGTGTCTAGGCCCAGGGAGGACAGGAACTGAGGGAGATCATCTTTGTTGCGTAGCGTGACTTGTCTTCCATCTTTAGTCGCTTGCAGAAAAAAGGGAAAACCCCAGCGGTAGGGAAGGCCAGCATCCTGGATCACTGTCAAGAGGGGTTTCAGGGCTCTGCGCTGCATAAGGGTGCGTCTAGATATGTTCTGATAAAAGAATAAACGTGCGCCATCAAAATCATAGAAGGGTTTGTTGCGCATTTTTTGCATGATGCTGTCTTTTAGAGTGAATTTGTGGAGTTTGCAGATTACATCTCTGGGGTTGTCCACCTCTTGAGAGGGGGGTCTTAGTGCCCTGTGAGCTCGGTCAATTTCTATTGGAGCCGTGGCCGGTAGGCCCAATATGTCCCTGAATATATCTGTCAGCGTGGGGATAATATCCCTTGGAGTTGTGGCTTCTGGGAGACCCCGGATCCTAATGTTCGCTCTTCTGCTGCGATTTTCTGCATCATCCAGCTGACATAATAGGGTTTCAATCTGCTGGTCTTGCTGCTGACATTTAGATTGCAGTAGAGCAATAGTGGGGAGAACCTCCTCCAGCTTCTCTTCTAAAGATTCTACCCTGTTACCCAGGTGGGAAGTGTCAGCCTTTAGTTGGGCAATGTCCTCTGTGAAAGCTTTCTCTACCCTGCTTGTAAAACGTTCAAGGTCCTCTTTAGTGGGTAAAGACATAATATGGCGCTTGATATCCTCTTCACAGAGGTAGTCAGATAGTTCAGAGCGGCCATCTAAAGAGGCAGGGGAGGCACAGGGGGCTGAATCACTCACCGACCCTGGGGATGGCACCGGAGATGCTGCTGAAGCTGAGGCTATCCCTTTCAGGGTTCGGGCTGAGGCCGTTGCTGGCTGAGAAGATTTTGTGGCTTTCTGGGCCTTCCCGGGCGGCGCCATCTTGGAGGCTTCCCGGCCTAGTCCTCGGGCCCCGGAAAAGTATGAATCCAGCTGCCCTTGCCGCGATCCGTCGGTCCTGGTCGGTTGGGAGCTCTGCCGTGATCGTTGTGACATGGGGGGATCTTATAGAAGTGAGTATCCCCCTGTATAAGGCTGATTTTGTGCTGCCGTGTAGCGGAGCTGAGGCAAAGCACGTCCTCACTCCTCCATGTCCAGGACACGCCCCCAGTAGAGTTTCATTTGACATTTTTAATTGTAAGAACATTTGTTTGATTTTATAACCATTAGCGTAGTCAAATCAATGTTCGTTTTCAACCAAAGTGATGAAAACTTAGAAGGAGCAGGATGGAAATGTTTTTTTGAATTAATGAATTACCGTACCTACAGCGTATGTGGTTTTCGTTTAGGAAAGTCAATTTTTTTCAAAATTAAATGGTAAAACCAA
Organism: Lithobates clamitans; assembly: GCA_037952925.1. Taxonomy (NCBI): domain Eukaryota; kingdom Metazoa; phylum Chordata; class Amphibia; order Anura; family Ranidae; genus Lithobates; species Lithobates clamitans. Next base: position 290,291 of record JBBGZY010001007.1, read on the forward strand.
AATAAATTTTCAATCGACATTTGTGTAGTCATCGGATGTGGAAAGAGTTTTTGCATGAATATTCATACGAGTGTTCATTGTCCTGCTGGAAGGTGAACCTCTGCCCTAGTCTCAAGTCTTTTGCAGACTCTAACAGGTTTTCTTCTAAGATTGCCCTGTATTTGGCTCCATCCATCTTCCCATCAACTCTGACCAGCTTCCCTGTCCCTGCTGAAGAAGAGCATCCCCACAACATTATGCTCCCACTACCATGGTTCACGGTGGGAATGGTGTGTTCAGGGTGATGTGCTGTATTAGTTTTCCGCCAACCATAGCGTTTTGCTTTTAAGTCAAAAAAAATAATTTTGGTCTCATCTGACCAGAGCACCTTCTTTCACATGTTTGCTGTGTCCCCCACATGGCTTCTCGCAAACTGCAAACAGGACTTCTTATGGCTTTCTTTCAACAATGGCTTTCTTCTTACCACTCTTCCATAAAGGCCAGATTTGTGGAGTGCATGACTGATAGTTGTCCTGTGGACAGATTCTCCCACCTGATCTGTGGATCTCTGCAGCTCCTCCAGAGTTACCATGGACCTGTTGGCTGCTTCTCTGTTTAATGCTCTGCTTGCACGGCCTGTCAGTTTAGGTGGTGCCATATCTTGGTAGGTTTGCAATGGTGCCATACTCTTTCCATTTTTGGATGATGGATTGAACAGTGCTCTTTGGATGTTTAAAGCTTTGGATATTTTTATATAACCTAACCCTGCTTTAAACTTCTCCACAACTTTATGCGTGACCTGTCTGGTATGTTCCTAGGTCTTCATGCTGTTTGTTCACTAAGGTTCTCTAACAAACCTCTGAGGGCTTCAGAGAACAGCGGTATTTACACTGAGATTAAATTACACACAGGTGGACTCTATTTACTAATTAGGTGACCTCTGAAGCCAATTGGTTCCACTAGGTATTAGTTAGGGGTATCATAGTAATGGGGGCTGAATACAAATGCACGCCACACTTTTCACATATTTATTTGTAAAAAAAATTGAAAACCATTTATCATTTTCCTTTCACTTCACAATTTTGTGCCACTTTGTGCTGGTTTATCACATAAAATCCCTCGAGAAAAACTTTACCAAAATTTGAAAAATTTAAAGGAGTATTAATACTTTTTTCAAGGGACTTAATGCCTGTGTTTCTCTCTGAAAAGCAACCTGCCGAGGATTACTTTTCACAAAGTGCTACAGCTCAAAAGGCATTCAGGAACTGATACTTCCACCTCCTTTAATGCCCCATTTTTTTTAAAGCCCAACAGGGGCGTAACTAGAAAAAGCAGGGCCCCATAGCAAAATGTTGCAAACAGCCCCCCCCCCCCCCACAGCTGCCCTAGTGTCAATGCAGCGTGACCTGTGCCACATACAGCGTGACCTGTGCCCAATACAGCTTGACCTGTGCCCAATACAGCCTGGTCTGCCTGTGCCCCATACAGCCCCACCTATGCAGAGGAAGAGGCAAGTCACCCAGATCAGCAGAGAGCGGGATTGCCCGCTGTAATAGCTTTCATTTGAATTTCCCGTCTTCCCGGGGCTCATCGTCACATAGCCCCACCTCTTGGCCCGACGCATTTGATGACGTCACATGTCCTGCATTGGAGCGGCGTTCTGTCCATCAAAGGCACCGGGCCAAAAGGTGGAGCTATGTGACGTGAGCCCCGGGAACACTGGAAGTTCTAATGAAAGCTCTTACATCGGGCAATTCAGCTCTCTGCTGATACGGACAGCTCGCCTCTTCCTTTCCTCTCTCTTCCCCTGGCTGGGAGACTGTGCCGGCGGTGCTCTTATCCTCACTGGGCCACACTCGGCTGAGGGCCCCAAAGCGCCCGCATGGGTCGCTATGGTGGTAGTTACGCCCCTGAAGCCCAATGTTTTTTTTAATGGTATTACCATGGGTAAAAGATTACATTTAAATGGGTAGTGTTTGGTGGCGGTACTGTCCACCACACCACAAACCAAGGTATCCCAAGAAAAGTCCTCCATCCAGTTGCATCTGTAATGGGAGGACCTTCACCATTTACAATAGGAGTAGCTCTGGTGTGTACTATTCATTGGCTACAGAATTGCATAGATGGATTTTTGGAAAAATCTTCCTGAAGGTGAACTTACACTTTAACCTCTTCACGCCGACACCTCCCGGCCATTTAAGAGGTTTATGATGAAGGGAGGTGGGGCGGGGCTTAAGAGCACATAACCGCCGTGATTGGTTGTCATGGCAGTCACGTGATCCAAAAAAATTCCGATCGCAAGCAGCAATTGGGAGCTTTTGGTTAGGTGTCAGTAACTGTGTTACCGAACTTTGGGAGTTCGCACCACGCGCGCACGCTTGGCACAGCTGTATGGACAGCAATTCACACAAATATGTGGCCCCTTGGCGCCAAGGACCAGGCACCAAGAGGCCGCATATTTGCGTGTGGTTGGCGTCAAGGGGTTAAATACACTTTAGGTTAATAAGTTGGCTCCAGTGATATTTTTAAATGTCTGTTATTGGCCTATTATACATAGAACAATAATAATGCAGAAGGGATAAACAAGGCTTTCTTTTCATATTTAATCATCCATACTTTTTAGGCACATTTAGACTTATGAAGTCCTTGAGTTTATCAAGTCCTAGAGGACTTGATAAAAAGGCCATGCATCGAAACACATCATCTTAGAGACCTGAAATGCCTGCGGCTATACCGGTCAGCATTCAGAGTGTTGGTGGCAAGTAATTTCTGATGCGATTCTTGCTTAGCTCTTGTGCATTGGCACCTCCATCATCAACACTCAGTATTTTACTTGGCCTCTGTCACCCTTACGCGGATTACATCTGGCGAATGCCCCCTATAGGATTAGCCGCCGTCCAAGCGACAATTACTGTGGCATACCACTATGGCTCAATCAAACACCATGGAACCACCAGGGCAGCACTTAAGCTTTCTTTTTTTGAACAGGAAAGAGAACATTTAATGAGAATAAAACATGGTGGACGACATTTTTACATTGCAGGATATAGAAGAGTTTGTTAGGTTTCCTCTTCATTAATTAGAATGTTGGGAATTCCTCTTGTGATGGGAAATTTTGTTCAAGATTCTTTAGAGCACCTTCAATGATTTCAACCTCCAGTAACACATGATGAACTTTTTTCAGGAACTCCTAATCATTTTCATATCCAGACAGAAGCTCTCGAGGTAGGCCAGAACCATGCCCAAGACGTTCTGCAGTTTCCCACTCTAGTTTAGGAATCATGTGCAATACAAACTCTCAGTTAAAATCCACAAAATTGACCTTGACTTCATCTGCCGGGATGATGAGCGGGAAGCCCCGGGTCATATTGTGTGTCAGCATCTTAATTTTCCGTCCCTCGTACCCACGTGCCCGGCAAACACTTAAGCTTTTAACATAAGGACATCATTATTGCTTGAGTTATGGTTTACAATAAACTGGATATACTTATTCACAATACCACAGGCCGGTGACTGTGACTTTTTTTGGTCGTGTTCCCACAAACCCAGCGAACATACATTGGTTACTATCCTTTACATTTCAGGGGAATATTATTATCATCATTGTTATATAACACTTTCTGATGGCTTTTGAGTATTTCTTCTATTGTTCTTACAAGGCTGGGCAAGTTCAGACCTGAAGTCCATAATATCTTCATCCTGAGACTCTATGAGCTGTTACCTTGAGATTTGGTTTTGACCGGAGTTGGTTGCATCTTCTAGAGCAGTGGGGGACCGGTCATAGCAGTGGAGACACATTGCTGGCCCGAGGAGTAGGTTAGTATTTATTCCTTTTCTGGGCCCTCCTGGACATAACTATCAATTACCCCATGCAGTGTAAATTTGTGGAGTAGGGCTTTAGGATTGTTTCAGGAGTTCCTATTGTGTCTAGAAACAGAAGTGAAGAACAATCAGTGAGACACAGACAGCAAAAAAAAAAGGACTTGGCAGAGGTGTAACTATTTCCCACTCTATCAAACTCAACAACTGAGCAAAAATGTTTTGACTTTCAAAGTACTTGACGGGTTCACTTTAACCTGAACTTTAGCCTTTCCAGTATTTTAGCTATTAATGGCCAGATTGCAAATATGTGCCTTTAAAAGGGTGATGTAACATGCATGCTATATAAACTATCAGCGTGTATTTTATTATTCCACTTTTAAGAATGTATTCAAAAAGTCTGTAAAGAATTCCACAAACAGAGCACAGATGTAAAGCAATACCACACACTGTAACCTCCAGCATGGAACATAAAAATCTCATTCTGCAACCTGAACACATGACCCCTTGTCACGCACACCACAATATATTACAACATCATGGATGAAATGTTTATGTAGTTTAACCAGTTCATCTCTCACACCTGTACACCGAGTCATTTTTACATTTCTATTATGGGTCTGTTTACTTGCCATCACAAGAAGGTACAAAAAGAGAATAGTCCATTTTAGCATCTGCCCTATTCACAGTCACCACATCCCCCAATATTATACTTCACCATAAGAATCCCTACAATCAAAACTATACGGTGTCAGCATAACAATTTTTTTCATATAAAAATACTAACATTTTATTATAACAATTAGAATCCATGTTAAAATAGATAACCATCACAGATGTTGCTGAAGTTGTGGTTTACATTCTTAATACATAAACATCACTCATAATATACGTGTGTAGTTCTAGTAATTGGTTGTTATCAAAAAGATTGAGACTGGTGTTTCAACTTTTAACGCATTTCACATTGCCTGCTTCGTCCGGAAGAACAGGAAGTTATCCCCTTGTCTGGAACAGCATCAACATGTATCACAATTGAAAAGGAGAAAGAGCGAACATCCCCAAACAAAAAAATCCTCTCTGAAGCTCATGTTCTTGATGCTTGATGTTGCCATCAAGCATGTGAGGCTCAGAGAGGAATTTACATGTGATGGAATGGAGGACCATGAGAGGGGATATGGTATATTTAGAGCTGCCGGCCTGGTTCCCATCTTGGTGTTAGATCTGGTCTCTCCCCCTTTGTGATACAAGGCCAACCGTCTTGATCAATCCATGTTTGAGGATGTTCTCTCTGTCTTCTTTTAAAATCTGTTTGTATTATACACATGTTGACACTAAAATTATGATTTTGCTGCAAAGCCTGGTGCAGTTATTTACTAGCCATCAATAAATAGCGGCCCGCAGTTCGAAGGCGAACCGAGTGACGCTCCTGTTCGGCCCATCAGGCTGCCAGCGTGGAGCCACATCTCTGCTACTCAGCAGTCATTGTTTGCTGGGACTGCGGGCATCCCAGCAATCAATGACGTTGCATGTGCACCCCGCCCCCTGCTGCTTACTATCTTGAGGCTACCGACTCACGAGTTAAGGTGTGGCGTCACATGCGCATTCCGCCCCCTGCTGCTCACTATCTCGCGGGTCCCTACCCTCACTCCCTGCCAGCCGCGAGATATGGTATCTCACAGCTCCCAACCCCTGAAGCTTGCTACCTCTGCCAGCTTCTGCCCTCAAGGTATGTGGGGTGTGATATTTACAGGGGCACACTTTCTGTTAAGGGGCATGCTGATGGGCACATTTTATGTTAAGGGGCACACTGATGGGCACATTTTGTTGTGCCCACCAAAGTGCCCCCAAACATAAAATGTTCCCATCAGCGTTCCCCTAACATAAAATGTGCCCATCAGCATGCCCCTTATTTTATGCTAAGGGTCACGCAGATGGGCATATTTTATGTTAGGGGACACTCTGATGGGGGAACTCTGACAGGAATGTCTGATGTAAGGTGGCATCGTCCCTCCTGTATTGATTTGTATTGTAAGTGTACTGTCTGCCCTCATGTTGTGAAGCACTGTGCAAACAGTTTGGGCTATATAAATCCTGTCTAATAATAATAATAATAATTGTGATGGGGACATGTGATGTAAAGGAGCACTGTGCTAGGGACACCTGATGTAAAGGGGCACTGTGATGGGGACGCCTATTGTAAAGGGGCACTGTGATGGGGACGCCTATTGTAAAGGGGCACTCTGATGAGGACAACTGATGTAAAGGCGCACTCTGATTGGCCAACCTAATCTAAAGGGCACTCTAATGGGCACACCTGGTGTGATGGGGACACCTTATGCAAGGAGGTACTCTGATGGCGACACCTAATGTAAGGGGGCACTGTGATGGGGGAACCTTATATACTTGGGCACTCTGATGGGGACAAATGATGTAGGGGGTACACTGATGGGAGACCCCAGATGTAAGGAGGACTTCCGTTGCAGAAACCTGATGTAAGTGCGCACTCTGACAGGAATACCTGATGTAAGGTGGCACTCTGATGGGAACACATTACTTGAGGGGGCACTCTGAGGGTGGCAACTGATTTATGTGGGTAGTCTGATGGGAGCACCAGATGTTAATATATTACTCTAGTAGGGACACCTGATGTAAGGGGGAACATACAATTTACATTTACAGAGTATTAACAGAGTGTGTGGAGGAAATAGTAACAAAAGCACCCAAGAGCGTGGCTTGTGCCAAAAAAAAGGAAAGTAGACGCGTACAATCTTTTATGATAGAGACTTGAGATTTGGACCTCGGCTGGAATAAAATTTTAGTTACTTGACCTCCTTCTCCTTGAATTTTAATTTGATACACCTGTTATATACAAATTAAATAGCAGATTAAAAAAAAATACTGTTGCTCTTTTTTAACATAACATTGTAAATTCATGAACAAATTGAAGAAAACAAAAAAAAGTGAGTTTACATATTAACAGTTAGAAAAACAGAAATAAACAAAAAACAGAAAGATAATAATAGCTAAGGGGATGAAGGACTTAATTAGGGCTGATTAGCGTAAACTAGTAGTTTTTAAGGGGTTAAAGTGGAACTGTAATTAAAAAAAACATTAACAGATGTTAATGTTAAATGTTAACAAACAGGTTTCTTAATGCAGAAGAGACATGCGCATTAACAATTTTGGCACTTGCCAAGATGAATGAACTCCTGTGCATGCGTGGGAGTGACATTGTCTCGGACCGGCCAATGATGTCAGGTAGGAGAGCTCCAGGACACTGCAGCACTGGAGGCGAGTATAGTCTTGCTTTAAATAAACACAAATTTTATTTTAAAAAATCACTTTAAGGTATAAGCCACATAGGGAGTAATGAAGTCTCCCAATCAATTCTCACACACAGGTTCTCAGTAGCATTGGTTGGGTGGTGGGGGTTGGAGTCACCTCTGGATAAAAGCCAACGAGACAGGCTTTAATCTTTATTTTATATATATATTTTTTTTTTTTTTTTGATTATTTGTTTTTGGATGTTCAATTTCTTCTCCGACTTTCGGCATGGCTTTTTTTTTTCTTTCTTCTATGTTCTATGTATCTTGTTGAGTTGAACCTAACGGCTTATAAAAATAGACATCTTTATGATGTTTTGCAAAACTTTCCCACTTTACTACATGCGGGAAGCAGACTTTAGCTGTGTACATCGAAAAGAGCGAATAACAAGGAGCTGGGAAGTTTCTAAAGAAAACAGAGCAGTTGAGCCACACAGCAATAAACCTCTCTGAGTGACTCAGAGATGGACTTCACAAGCTGTATAAGTCACTCTTCATTCTGTTCCACCGCCGGTGGGATGAACTGCGGCCAAGTCTGACATCACACAAAGGCTAACGGAGAGCAGAGAATGAGGGTTATTTCCATGCGGTAGATAACGTGATGGATAAAACACATTCAGTTACACTTTATAGGGAATTTTTATTGGAAATTGAAGGCATCAAATACAGCTGAAGTAAATGATGTGCAAAAAATATAGCAGGTGTGTCAGTTCAGGAATTTAACATTTATCTAAACCTAAAAACAAATTTCACTACAGCTCATTGAACATTCTAGGGGTTTGTCTTTTTCTATTGTATTGCTTGTAGAAACTCGGGAAGGGATTAGAGATGATGTGAGATACTCCAAAACTTTTGTAGCACAGTTCTGCAGGAGACACTTCTCTCTCAGTAAAGGAAGCAACACAGTCTTTCATTCACAGGTGGGAACCATAAGATAGTTTTGCAGAACAGGTATAGCTAGACTGGGACAGTCCATAGGTTCATGGCTGGGGACCATGAAGTAGCTTTAGCACTGGTATAGCTAGATATGTTCACAGCTGGGGACCATGAAGTAGCTTTAGAACAGGTACAGATATATAGGTTCATGGCTGGGGACCATGAAGTAGCGCTAGCACAGGTACAGTTAGATATGTTAATGGCTGGGGACCATGAAGTAGCTTTAGCACAGGTACAGCTAGATATGTTCACAGCTGGGGACCATGAAGTAGCCTTAGCACAGGTACAGCTAGGAAGGAGGTTCTACTCACAGAATCCTGGAACAAGATGGGTGCATACGTTCAGCCTCTTGTAAAGTAATCCAGCATCCAGTTTCAGAGGCATGCAGCCCCCTGCTTTCAGCTCACTGACCCATACCGTCAGGAGGGAAAAAGACAATCTCTTCAAGGCTCCAGACTATTTAACAGCATCCAAGCCACCAGCGGGCAGACACCCTCAGGAATTGCTTAGGCCCTGCTCAATATTCAGTTTGGTCGTTTGAATTCTCCCTCCCTAAGCTCTAGAAACTTCTTCTAGAGGCAGGGGGAAGCATTCAAACTTGCAGTCTGTGAAGCACTGAACAGACCAGACCAAACAATTACTGCTCCTCTAGTTACGGCAGGAGCCAAAAACTAAATTTGCCTAGCAACCTTACTAGGAGGGCGCTACAATGGGAAAGCTGACACCATTATTTAAAGTGATTGTAAAGTCTCCTTTTTTTTCTTTAAAAATAACAAACATGTTACTTACCTGCTCTGTGCAGTGGTTTTGCACAGAGCAGCCTAGATACTCCTCTTCTCAGGTCCCTCACCAGCTCTCTTGGCCCCTCCCTCCTGTGACTGCCCCCACAGCAAGTAGCTTGCTATGGGGGCACCTGAGCCAAACCGCAGCTCGGTGTGTTCATTCAGACACAGAGCTGTGGTTCGGCTACGCCCCCTCTCTCTCCTGATTGGCTAACTGACGTTGAATTACAGCCACGGAAGCCAATGGCACCGCTGCTGTGTCTCAGCCAAGGCACTCATGCACATTGCTAGAGGAAGATCAGGCTCAGGTAAGTATTAGGGGGCTGCGGGGGCTGCGGGGGCTGCGGGGGCTGCTGCACACAGAAGGCTTTTTATCTTAATGCATAGAATGCATTAAGATAAAAAACCTTCTCTCTTTACAACTCCTTTAAAATGCCAGTTTAGTGCACAGGAAGTTAAAAGTTCACAAGACAGCTGCTAGGTCAACAGGAATTTTGTAGTACTTGCAGAATAAGTATTTAGCCTAAAAAAAACAAACATGAATGCAGCCATCATATCTATGGACTGCTAGGCTGTAATATATATATTTTTTTGTATTTGAGTTTAGATACACTTTGAGTTTTAATATAACAATACAATACAATTTAACCAAGCAGAGAGGTGGTGGAATACTGTTAAATACCTAAAACTAGAATTAAAGTTCACATGCCCCTATGCTATTGGGTAGTTTAAAATTAAAAGTAAGGCCCTTCAACTACTTACGTTTTACCAAGACTAGTCTTATTTCGAATTCCACCACAGAATACTTAAAGTATACTTTCAGGTCTGAGCTTTGACTAAGGGCTGAATCTGAACAAAGGCACCTTTCAGTTGCTTCTACTTCAGAAGCCAACCAGTGCCTCTACCTCTCATAGATCCTTTGCCTCAACCATGGCTCAGAACTGGAGGCAATGGAGGGTATCCAGAGGAACTCTTGAAAGTGGCCAATTTCAGTAAAAAGTAAGTGGATGATGGTCTTTGTATTTTTGGCTATTTATCAGAAAGGGTGGAGGAGCCCATTTTATTTCCACCTTTTATACATACATCAAGCAGAAAAGTAAGTGTGAAATTGAGTATAAATTTTACACATACACTAGTGGAGTGACTTTTGTGTCTTTTTTTAACTTATGTTCTGTTTAATCATACATAAGTGATGCTAGGGGTATATTTGAAGTCCCAAAATCTCCCTTACCCTCTCTTTTATACCTTTTATACATAGTAAATTTTAAAGGGAACATGTGCTCATATATTATGTCTGTAAAAGCCCATGTTGTTGTCTTCAAAGAGGCAACATGTTGGTGTCTGCTCATATGAAAAGACTAACACATGTTAGAAATTAAGTTTATGTAACAAATTGTATCCTCTTTTTAACAGGTTCACCAGGTCCACCAGGTCCAAGAGGATTTAAAGGCGATGTAGGTACCAAAGGACCTATAGGTCTGAAGGGAGACAAAGGTGACACAGGTGAACTAGGTGTTCCAGGACCTCAAGGACCGAGGGGTTTAGTAGGAAGTCCTGGACCTGTTGGAGAAAAAGGTTCTATTGGAATTAAAGGCACTTCTGGTGTTAAAGGGGAAAAGGGCAGTATGGGCCCACCAGGTCCAAAAGGCCAAAAAGGAACAAAAGGTGATGCTGGGTCCTCTGGACCTGAAGGTCTTCCAGGTGACAAAGGACCTCCAGGTCTCCCTGGATTACCGGGACTTCCAGGACCCACTGGAATAAGATTTCCAGGACCAAAGGGATCTAAAGGAGAAGCTGGTCTTCCAGGACCTCGTGGATTGCCAGGACCTCCGGGACAAAAAGGACAATCTGTCATCTCAAATTGAATGTAAAACTGGAAGCATATTTCTTATTGGCTAAATAAGGCTTTTTAATGTACAACCAAGCTGACTGGAAATTAAGGTCATTGGCCATCTGTAAACAATGAAATAATCGCACCAATAGTAACAAATGGACATAAATCGCTGGTCGGGAATTTTAGATCTTTCAGAAACTGTAACTATGTAAATCATATACCATCATGTTGTTCATTAAGTCACCTTTTCCATACAGTGAATACAATATCGTCAACATTTTAATGAAATAGAAGTCATTTATAAACTTTTCTTTTATCTGAGTCTTATTGGCGGTTTTTGCATTTCCACCTATTTTGGTTTACACTTGCTTGGATTGTTAAAAGGCATTTTCCAGATTGTATTATACACTAAAAAGATTTGTGGACACCTAATAAATGTACATGAGCTTTTTGGGCATCAAATTCCAAAACCATGTTGCCCCGGTCTGCGGCTGTCCAATCTTCTTAGAAACCTTTCCACAACATTTTGGAATGTTTCTGGGGAAATTAGTATTTATATGGCTAAAAGAGCATTTGTAAGGTTCACTGATGTAGGACAAGAAGATCTGGCTCATAATCGGCATTCCAACTTATCCCAAAGGTGTTAGATAGGGTTGAGGTCAAGGCTCTATGCAGGCTTCTCAGGTTCTTCTACGGACAGTACTCAATTTTCTCTGTCACAATTGCACTAATACGGCTACAATCAAATCAGGTTCTTCTACATAGGGAATGTGTTCCTTAATAGCTTAAAGAGTATTTGTGAGGTCAAGTAGTGTTGTAGGACAAGAAGATCTGGCTCACAATCAGCATTCCAAATCATCCCAATGGTGTTCAGTAGGGTTGAGGTTAGGGCTCTGTGTAGGCTTGTTGGGTTCCATGACACCAAATCATGAAATCATGTCTTTATGGAGCTGGTTTTGCACACGGAGGTAGGAGGAGAAGAGTGCCTTTTTCAAACTGTTACCACAAAGTTGGAAGGGCGCAATTGTCAAAAATATCTTTGTATGCTGTACTGTTAACAGTACCTTTCAGTGGAATCCCCTCAACTCATTTGGAGACAGGTCCAAATTCATTTGTTAATATAGTGGATCATACCTGTTACTGGAAGGAGTTGGTAGATTGGAGGCGTTCTTTTGAAAAGACATTGTCCATTCTAGTTATTCATTTTCACGGACTGTCTTTGGGTGTCAGGGACTTCGTAGGGTAGCATAGGGCAAGGCACCTGGGCTTATAAAATAATAATAACACTACTCGTATTTTGTAACAGTTCATAGATGCCTGTTTATATTTCTGATCATTTATATCTTTATTCTAGTATTCCTTGGTTATGTATTGTTTGGACAAACAATTTTTATGCATAGAAGATAAACCTCTGTGGGTGAAAGCAATGTACTAACGTCATGCAGAAATAGGTGGTGGGAAGATCTAATTCAAAGGGAATCTGTCACAATAAAAATAAATTATAAGTATACTACTGATGACCTTCTTTAGAAAATGGCAGTTGCCTGTTTGTCATGCTAGCCACCCAGCTTAAAAAAAAATGCACACCATCTGGAAATGATCATGACAGTTTTTTTTATGTTCATTTCTTTGAGAAGCTGCTTTCTTTACCAAAGCATAGACGCTTAAAAAATTGTATTACATTTAGGTAGAATTTATCTGAATGAATAAGTATCAAGATACTGTGCGGGTTAACCTTTAAGTTAGTAAATCTGCAGTTAGTCTCAAAATTTAGAACATAACACAGCTAAAATGTAAAGAAAACCTGTCACCATGCTCATTCAAAGTGACAAAGTGCCTGTAAAAACCAACCCATGACCACTTCATACTCGCATATGCAGAGCTCCCTAAGGCTAGGTTCACAATATGTGCCGAGCGGCACGCAACAGGGGGTCTGGTGCGTCCCTGTTCTACATTTCAGGGGCGAATCTGGTCCGAATTTTTGCCTGAGCCAAAGATGCACAGGACCCTACTGCTGTGCACTCAGTGGCCATCCTGGAGATGTGTGAACCGGCTGCATTGTAGTATTTTCATTGACAGTTGAGCAAAGCTTGCTGGTCAAGTGCTCCATAAAGTTTTTTTAAACCTCAGACATGAAATATGAACAAAGCATATCCCACTATAGTGTGTATACTTGTCTCACTCCAGAGCAATAAGTGTCATTTCTGCCTGATGCTTCTTCCTCTGCTATCAGTCAATTCTAACTTTTCCTTAGAGCCCTTGCACACTGGGGCAGTTTGCAGGCGCTATTTCGCTAATAATAGCGCCTGCAAACCGCCCCGAAAGTTCCGCTCCTTGCATTCCAGTGTGAAAGCCCCGAGGGCTTGCACACTGGAGCGATGCGCTGGCAGGACGGTAAAAAAAGTCCTGCCAGCAGCATCTTCGGAGCGGTGAAGGAGCGGTGTGTATACCGCTCCTTTACCGCTCCTGCCCATTGAAATCAATGGGACGGCGCGGCTATACCACCGGCAATGCGCCTCTGCAGAGGCGCTTTGCGGTGGTATTTAACCCCTTCTCGGCCGCTAGCGGGGGGTAAAACCGCGCGGCGTTTTACCGCCGACGCCGCCCCCCGCCCCAGTGTGCAAGGGCTCTTACACCAAGAGGAAAAAAGTGACAACGGAGGGATCTCCAGCTGATTTACAGCCTCAGCTCTGCAGAGGCGGCTCTTTAATTAGGCAAATTAGGCGATCGCTTAAGGCCTCGCGCTTCAAGGGGCCTCGCGATCGCCCAATTTGCCTACTGAAGGAAGGAGAGCACTGGCGTAAAGTGGGCAGCCGGTGGACCCGCGCTGTCCCTGGGTCCGATGCCATAGCCAGCTGCGGGTGTCGGGACACTACTGGCAGCGCTGCCTGCCTGCACTGAACAGTGAGGGGGATTGCTGCAGCGGGGAACAATTACAGGAACCATGTCCCGTATCTGTGTCCGTCCAGCAGCTAAAATCTCTAAGACCCGCCCCCCCTTCACCGTTGGACGGACACAGATACAAGGAAGGCAAGGCACCATGGTTCCTGAATTGCTCCCTGACAGCCTCGTCTCGGTCAAAGCCTCATGTCAGGCGGAGTTTTCCTCTCTGCCTGACACATCACATCAAGTGCTGCCTCGTGCTGATACAGAGAACAGGACCTGCGGGTGGAGGTAGCAGGACTCGGGAGCCCTGGAAAAAGTACACACACGGTGAGTAGAGGGCTGTGTATGATAGAGGCGGAGGCTGGGCGGGACTATGGGACTACAATCTCCAGCATGTCTATGGAGGAGGAGCACTTATTGTGAGGCTGGAGGTGAAAGCATCGTATATCAGTCCCACTTGCAGTGTAGGTGAGATCACATGTGTCTGGAAGGCAGGAGGAGGAGCTCAGAACAACCTGATATTTATCTGCAATCAGTGGTGGCTGGTGTTTTCTTTGGGGGGGGGGGGGCGCGGCAAACAGCCCACCCCCGCCAGGTCACGGACGGCACAGAGACCCCCCAGGTCACGGGCGGCACCCCCCATCGGTCAGGTTAGTCGGTCAGGGCTTACTTACCCCATCTAGGGAGCATCTCATCCCGCTGTTCCCCAGTGTCTCCTCCCACCTCTTCCTGGCAGCCAATCAGATCTCATCTCAGTTTGGCCAATCGAGTGACAAGTCTCATGACCCGCTTCCTTATTGGCCAGGAGGAGGATCAGTGTGAGAATAGCGAATATTCATTCACTATTCTCACACAAATGGGTGGGCTTGGAGCGCAATGCTCTGCGCACCAAGACCACCTTTTCTTGAAGCCTATTAGAGCCTCCAGCTCTGATCATGTGCTTAAAAAAAAAAAAAAAAAAAACCCCATTGGAATTCATGCATTCAGTGCCCTGTATGTAGATCAGGGGGCCGGGCACATAGATAGGGGGGGCGGCACCCATGAGCCCCTAATGGACGGGCTGCCACTGTCTATGATCCTACAGTGGTACAATACTGCCCACCTATCCTAAATATCACGTCAGCCCCTCTTCTCCTTCTACCTACCCTCCCCTCTATCCCCCCTCCCTCTGACCTCTAACCCTCCTATCCCCCCCCCATTATTTCTATCACCCCTCCCTTTCTCTTCTCTTCTCTCCTCCCTCCCTCCCTCCTTTCTCTCCCCCTCCCTCTCTCTATTATCCCCCCACCCATGTCCTCTCTCCTCCCTCCCCATTTTCTTCCCCTCTGTCCTTTCTGCCTCCCTCCCCCTGTCTACTCTCTCCTCTCCCCCTCCCTCTCTCTATCATCCCCCCACCCATGTCCTCTCTCCTCCCTCTCTGTTTTCTTCCTCTCTGTCCTCTCTGTCCTTTCTGCCTCCCTCCCCCTGTCCACTCTCTCCTCTCCCCTTACCCCTCCCTCTTTCTATCCTCACCCCCTCTATCCACTCTCTCTCCCCCTCCCTCTCTCTCTCCTCTATGTATCCCCTCCCCCTCCCTCTGTCCACATTCTCCTCTCCCCCCTCCATCCTCTTTCCCTTCCCTCCCTCTCTTTGCCCCCCCCCATTCTCTCTCTACCCTTTCTCCCTCCCTCCCTCTCTCTGTCCTTCCCCTTTGTCCCCCCCCTTCTCTCTTTTCTCTCCCCTCCCTCTGTCCGCTCTCTTCTCCCCCCTCTCTCTATCCTGCCCCCCTCCCTCTATCTTCTCTCCCTCTCCCTCTCTCTTTCTCTCTCTGCCCCCCCCCCATTCTCTCTCCCTCAATCTCTGTCCTCTCTCCCTTCCTTCTCTGCCCCCCTGCTCTCTCCCCCGTCCTTTCTCCCCATTCCCTCTCTATGTTCTCTCTCCCCCTCCTTCTGTCTTCTTTTCCCTAACCATATCCTCTCCCCTACCTCTGTCCTCTCCCCCTCCCTCCTCCTCCTCCTCCTCCTCCAGGGTCATGAATTGTGTAAAGACCGCAGACCTCTACACCGAAAGCATGGGGTCTCATGGGCACTATGAACAGCGAAGTCCAGAGAGGTGGCCAGGATATTTGTAGTTAGTTTTTTATGAAAACGTGAACTTGCCCTTTAAGCCTTCCAAACTATCTCAGGGTATAAGAGACCCTATAGGTGCTGCATTCCTCTAACCTACCTGATAGGAACATTCAGGAGACCTGAGTCCCCACAAACTCTATCATTTACAGATCTAGGCCAGCCGGAGGAAGTGGTAAGGCTCCAATGGTTGTTATTGGCTTATAACTTTGATGGATGGCCTCCTTTACCAGTAGGTTGGAGAGGGCAGACCCAAGCATTCTACAACAGTGGCTGATAAAGATTTGCATATTGAAGCGCCCAAGGTTTAGGGGTTCAAAGGTATGTGCCCTTTAAACTGCCAACAACAGATTGGACATGGGAACCTGTGGGTGATGTCACCGCTCCAGGCTTTACCATCTATTGCCAAGCGCTCTCTCCTCTCCCGTCCCCTGCAGCCACCAATGACTGACACAGGGGATCATGTGACCAGACCAGAGCTAAAAGTCCACAGGTTAGGGGGCACAAATTACTTGCCTTGCCCCAGGCGCTAACAACCCATGCTATGCCACTGGTGGGGAGAGCCCAGCATTGGGAAGAAGGGTGGCGCTGCCACCTTGAGCTGTCTATGTTATCTCTTTGTGCCGCTCACAAATGGCGATCTGCTGACAAGACACACCCAGCGGAGAGCAGAGCACAGCCTGGGAAAGGGAGGGACGGTCTGGGTGAGCTCGATGGTGTGATATGATCCAAAACCATACTGAAATCCTTAAGGACTGGCTATGGATGGATTGCCATCAGTTCATTTTACAATGTACATTGCAATGTAGTATAAAATTTTTATTGCTTTAATTATTCTTCCTATTATGGGCATAAGAGGGCCTCATGTCTAATTTTGCCTAAGGCCTCACAAAGCCTAGAGCCGCCCCTGCAGCTCTGTTCCTGTGTGCTATGTGAGGAGGAAGTATTCATACCCCTTGAAATTTTCCACATTTTGTCATGTTACAACCAAAAACATAAATGTATTTTATTTGGATTTTATGTAAATGACCAACACAAAGTGGCACATAATTGTAAAGTGGAAGGAAAATGATAAATGATTTGCAATATTTTTCAAATAAATATGTGAAAAGTGTGGCGTGCATTTGTATTCAGCCCCTCTGAGTTAATACTTTGTAGAACCACCTTTCACTGCAAATACAGCTGCAAGTCTTTTTGGGGATGTTTCTACCAGCTTGGCACATCTAGAGTGAAATTTTTGCCCATTCTTCTTTAGAAATAAGCTCAAGCTCTGTCAGATTGGATGGAGAGTGTCTGTGAACAGCAAGTTTTCAAGTCTTGCCAAAGATTCTCAATTGGATTTACATCTGGACTTTGACTGGGCCATTCTAATACATTAATATGCTTTGATTTAAACCATTCCATTGTAGCTCTGACTGTATGTATAGGATCATTGTCCACCCCAGTTTCAAGTCTTTTGCAGACTCTAATGCCGCGTACACACGGTCGGACTTTTCGTCTACAAAAGTCCAACGGACGCTGACGGACTAAAGCTGGCTGGTAATCCGATCGTGTGTGGGCTTCTCCGGACTTTCAACGTACTTTTTTAGCCTCAAATCCGACGTACTTTAGATTTGAAACATGCTTCAAATCTTTACGTCGTAACTACGACGGACCCCGAAGTCCGCTCGTCTGTATGCTAGTCCTACGGACAAAAAAACGACGCATGCTCATAAGCAAAAACTAAACGGAAGCACTCGGTCTAGTAAAACTAGTGTTCGTATTGTAGGTAGCACATTCATCACGCTGCAAAATCTGTGATCGTTGAATGCAGCGCATTTTATTTCTTCTTTACGAATGCTCTAAAGAACGAAGGTGTTTTGCTGTTCATAATCAGAGTTCTCCCAAACTGATTTCTGAATTCTTTTTCTCTTTGATCTCATGAATGATATAGTATGCTTTTTATAAACAATGTTTCCATACTAATAATACTTTTTCCCTTTTATTTTTTTTTTTTTTTAGGTTTGTAAAGTTACCACAAAGAACCCATAATTCTTTTTTTTTTTTTTTCTAGTGATTATTTTTTAATTTTTAGATAAAGTTAACCCAAAGCACCGTTTTTGTTTATGTATATATTTTTTTTTCAAGACTTACCACTTGAACATTCTTAACATTAGTAATGTATTTTTGGTGTGTTTTTTTAAAACTCAATGAGATTGTTGTCCCTTGTTAATTTTTAACATTGTGTGTAAAATCAATGATTTAAAAGAAAACACATAAAAGTCTTTTGCTAAACTCAAAAAAGATCCATTTATTCATGGTCAAAATAAAATAAAGAGGAAGTCAACGCTGGAAAAAGTCGGTGTACAAGAAAATTGGGATCTTGAGGAGTCCATATAAGAGGGAGCACAATCTGGTCCAAGAATCCCAGAGATCAACAGCACCAGCAGATGATCTAGATGTCCCCAGACTGTGGTACTACAACAGCCTGCGTCTTCTGTCAGACCAGACTGAACCCAGGTCATCACTTTCTTCTCTTCCCTGCAGCCTTTCCTCCACGCTGCCCTGCAGCCTTCCCTGCAGCCTTCCCTGTAGCCTTCCCTGTAGCCTTCTTTTGAGGCTGTGGCTCTGGTGTTTCAGTTGTGGCAGGAGGAGGAGGAGGAGGAGGAGGAGGAGGAGGAGGAGGAGGAGGGGGGGGGGCTGCCTCATGTAGTTGGGTGTTTTTGGTTAGCGTGCCCTGCAGCCCCTTATGGATTGTTTCCCCAAATAGGCGCTCACAAATGAGGCGCTGCTCCCAATCCATCTGAAGAAGCCTGCTGGCTAAGTAGCAGCCATAGGCTTCTTCCGCTTCGGGGGGGCTTGTTAAAAAACGGGTGGCCTGTTGCATGAGGCGCAGGGACGCGTCCTGTGTGACCATCCCCTTCCTGGCCCTTTTTTTGGGAAGGTGGAGGGGAGGCACTTGGGATTGGGTGAGGCTCCTACTGGGCCCAGCCACCTCACTTGGCCCAGCCACCTCACTTGGCCCAGCCACCTCACTTGGCCCAGCCACCTCACTGGGAGCAGCCACCTCCTGCCTGACACTGGGCCCAGCCTCCTCCAGGATGATGGTGAATCCGGCCTCCTCCAGGCTGTCCATGGGCCCGGTCTCCTCCTGCCTGCCACTTTCCCCACATTCCTCCTGGATGGACTCATCCTGTGTATAAAAAAAGGACAATAGTTTTAGTTTCTTTTTTTGGGTTCATCAATGACACACAGTTTGCTTCTCATGACTAGCAAATTCAATGTGAATACATCTCTTTAATAAAAGAGTCTAATCAGACACCCTAATTATTTCAAGCAGGTGCCAAACATATTTAGTCACTACTATCATTTGATATGTATACACAATTTGGAGTGCTAAATTATTTGAGACAATTATAACATCCAGTTAACATCATTAATATTAGTACAGTAAATCTTTGTTAAAATAATTTACCTGACTCCAGATGGTCATATCCGGTTCATCCAGGATGGAAGACCCAGCTTGCTCCTCATCAGCCTCTGCTGGGGTGGAGGGAAGGGTGGAGGGAAGGGTGGAGGGAAGGGTTGAAAGTGATGCCCTGGCTTCATTCTGGTCATCAAGAAAACGGAGTTGTTTGTAGTACCACAGCCTGGGTACATAAACATCATCTGCTGATGCTCCTGATCTCCTTGATTCCTGGATCTTCCTATGCTCCCTTTTATACATGTTCCTCAAGACCCCAATTTTCTTGTACACTGTCTCCATTGTTGCTCCAGGGATGGTCTCCTGGACAAAGGACAGAAGTCTCTCCAGCGTTGACTTCCTCACATGCTTGTTATAATACTGAGGGTGTTTCACCTCCCACAAATTCCTCATCTCTCGATACTTTGAAATAAAAGAAGTAAGGAACTCTGGATCCTTCAATAGGGGATTCATTATATCTGGAAAAGAGAAAGTCACAAGACCAAAAAAACTTATTATATGTTTCTGCTAACCCCTCATCATCTTCTCCCTATGTAGGCCTCATCAATCTATCAAGCCATATAGGCCGCTTGCTACAAAGTCATGACCATAAACCCCCCCCCAAAAAAATATATATCTCAAATTACCTTCGTTTTGGAACGTCCTGGTCCACTATCACCTACGCACAGAACGTACGTACGACACGCGCGAAAGGCCCTCCTTTATACACTACGCATGTGTGAAACTCCGCCTGCGTCGCCCGCCCCTGACGTTCGAAATGAACTCATGTTCTCCGCCCCCTAATTTGACGCACAGAACGTACGTACGACACGCGCGAAAGGCCCTCCTTTATACACTACGCATGTGTGAAACTCCGCCTGCGTCGCCCGCCCCTGACGTTCGAAATGAACTCATGTTCTCCGCCCCCTAATTTGACGCACAGAACGTACGTACGACACGCGCGAAAGGCCCTCCTTTATACACTACGCATGTGTGAAACTCCGCCTGCGTCGCCCGCCCCTGACGTTCGAAATGAACTCATGTTCTCCGCCCCTTTTTTGTTACGGCGCGTAGTGGAGTTAAAGAATGGCGGAGACACCTGAAATGTTGACGACCTCAGGTAGTGGAGACAGCCCGCAGGCTGGAACGTCTGGAACGTCAACCAAATCTGTGAGGCCTAGATTTAAGGCCTCTAATATGAGTTTCAAAGAGATGGTGGAGATGGTGGCCATTCTTCGCAAAGACGACTATGATGGCAATTATGGGCCGTACGCACGGCCAAATTTGCGCAAGGCCAAAATCATGGCAAAGGTCGTGGACACTTTGCAGGCATCATTTGGGGTCCAGCGCTCCAAGGATCAATTGCGCAAAAGATGGTCTGACCTGAAAATCAGGGAGCCGGATCAATACCGACGTATCCGGAAAGTTCTTAAAAAAAGTAAGTACTTGTCGTGTTTTTCTCTTGTGTTTATTACCTTGTATACTGCTCCATGTGCTTTTCCTTTCTATACGATTTTTGTTCATCGTTCTAAACGATCTTTGAAGAAACCTCGTTACATATCTATATCTATATATATCTATATATATATATATATATATATATATATATCTATATATATATATCTATATCTATATATATATCTATATATATATATCTATCTATATATATATCTATATATATATATATATATCTATCTATATATATATATATCTATATATATATATATATATCTATCTATATATATATATATCTATATATATATATATATCTATCTATATATCTATATATCTATAAATATATATATCTATCTATCTATATATCTATATATCTATAAATATATATATCTATCTATCTATCTATCTATATATCTATAAATATATATATCTATCTATCTATCTATCTATCTATCTATCTATCTATCTATCTATCTATCTATCTATATCTATATCTATATCTATATCTAT
Organism: Lithobates clamitans; assembly: GCA_037952925.1. NCBI lineage: Eukaryota > Metazoa > Chordata > Amphibia > Anura > Ranidae > Lithobates > Lithobates clamitans. The sequence goes on from JBBGZY010001007.1 coordinate 311,362, forward strand.
ATCTATATCTATATCTATATCTATATATCTATATATATATCTATATATATATCTATATATATATATCTCTATATATATATCTATATATATATATATATATCTATATATATATATATATATATATATCTATATATATCTATATCTAAATATCTAAATATAAATATAAAAATATAAATATATAAAAATATAAATATAAAAAAATATAAAAATATAAATATATATATATATATATATATATATATATATATATATATATATATATATATTATATATCTATTTGAAATTCTCTTAATTTTTTGGATTTACATTTAGTTAGATATTTAGAGATTTTGTTACAGATATAGAGAGAGATCAAAAGATTATTAACTATATTTTGAGATATTGATATCTTATCTATCCGGTATGTCTTTAATAATTTTAAATATTGAACTAAAATAGGAACTCTACACAAACCACTTCACTACAAATGTTGGAAAATTATTATGTCCTAAAATATCTGTGTGCTAATTAGATTACTCATTTTTTGTTTCACATAGGGGAAAAATCACTCAGCCAACCAAAAGAACACAGTCCACCACAAGCAAAACAGGATTGGGCAATCAGTCCAAGTCCCATTGACGATGTGGAGGAAGGAGAGGTGGGCGACATGGGCACCCCACCAGGTGAGTGTCTGACACACCAGCTTACGTTAATCTATGCATGGCTGCCTTTTGTTTAATTGAATTTGTCTACTCTATTTTAGGGGATCTGCTTCATTCAAGCAACAGTGACACCCCCGAGGATGTGGAGGAATTAGGCTACATGGCCACCCCACCAGGTCAGTGTCTGAGACAACAGCTTTATTTCTGGTAAGGTAAACTATGTATGTGTGCATATTTGTAAAGACATTTTTTGGTTTCATTCCACTTTAGGAACAACAAGAAGTGACCATTTCACCTCGGAAAGTGCCCAACGTCTAATTGGTCAAATAATGGCCTGGAATCAAGACATGGATCAAATGCGTAATAGGCTGGATCGTATGCAGCAGGAAATGAAGGACATGATTGATGTTTTGGGTCGAATCTAAATGCCCTTTTTTAAACCCCAAAACATCAATCATGTCCTTCATTTCCTGTTTTGCTGACCCCATTCTGGGTCTTCTCTTTGTTTTTTTGGCATAACATAAATGGCTGTTTAACCTAATGTCAAAAAGGAGGGCTGTCAAAAATCCACAAAAAAATAAAAATTGATTTTCTAAAAAACAACCAAAAAAAAAAAAAAAGTGATTTTAAAAAACCCAAAAAAAAAAAAAAAGTGATTTTAAAAAACCCAAAAAAAAAAAAAAAGTGATTTTAAAAAACCCAAAAAAAAAAAAAAAGTGATTTTAAAAAACCCAAAAAAAAAAAAAAAGTGATTTTAAAAAACCCAAAAAAAATTCAAAAAATTAATGTTAAAAAACAAAAAAAAAAAAAAAAATTGATTTTAAAACAACAAAAAATCGAATAAATAATTAATGTTAAAAAACCAAAAAAAGTAAAAAAAATTGATTTGAAAACACCAAAAAAATTAAGAAAATTAATGTTAAAAAACCAAAAAAAAAAAAAACATTGATTTGAAAACACCAAAAAAATTAAGAAAATTAATGTTAAAAAACCAAAAAAAGTAAAAAAAATTGATTTGAAAACACCAAAAAAATTAAGAAAATTAATGTTAAAAAACCAAAAAAAAAAAAAAAATTGATTTTAAAAAAACAAAAAAAAAAAATAAAAAACTTGATTTTCCAAAAACAAAGCCTGTTTTTGAAAATCCAAAAGCCCAAAATATTTTTTTGTGGATTAGGTAGAAATATTTCAATATAATTATATTTTGCTACATCATTAAGATACCATTATATTTTTGTCTCGGAACATTTTATACTAAATGCAGAACTGAATGCATACCAACCATTAATAAAAACATCTCCTTTTATAGGATTTTAACAAATGTGTGGTTTGTTATTTCAAGGCTCAGTATCAGTTTGGTTATAATTGTCAAAAAGTTGTTTACAGTGGCAATGGAGCTTATTTATACATTTTTAAAATTCAAATACAGTTGGCACTACAACTGCTCGACCATAACCTAGGAGACAGCCCAAAAGAAAGGCAAGCAATAAATATAATGCCAGATTTCAGCAATATTTTTTTTATTGTAAAAAAAATTATATATCCTGGCCCATTGCAATGGCCCCCCTACCCATAAAATAATCAACATATTGCTGTCTAACCTGACGGGAACTTTGGGGGGCCAAGCCAGTACGGACAGTATCCAGGCCTGTAAGGTTGGCTTCTATTTGTCCGGCCTCAGGCCCAACTGTGCCTATATAATTGGCTGAATGCTTATTTAAAAAGTTGTGCAGAATGCAGCATGATAAAATTATAAAATTAAGTTTGTATTCCGCCAAATTAATGGCTGTTTGAAACAGGCGGAACCGGCTGGCCAGAATTCCAAACGCATTCTCAACCACTCTTCTAGCTCTGGCCAGCCGGTAATTAAAAACCCTCCTCTCCGGGGTGAGGGTTCTTTGGGGGAATGGCCTCATGAGGTGCTTGCTCAGAGCGAAGGCTTCATCGGCAATGAAGACAAAGGGGAGTCCTTCCACGTTATCCTCATCAGGTGGCAATCCCAGGCCACCACTCTGGAGACGCTGGCAGAACTCCGTCTGGGCAAATACTCCTCCATCCGACATCCGGCCATTCTTCCCCACGTCCACATATAAAAAATCATAGTGTGCCGACACCACCGCCATTAAAACAATACTGTGGAACCCCTTATAATTAAAATAATATGACCCCGAATGGGGTGGTGGCACAATGTGGACATGTTTCCCATCTATAGCCCCTCCACAATTGGGAAAGTCCCAACGGCTTGCAAAATGGGATGCCACAGTCTGCCATTCCTGTGGCGTTGAAGGAAACTGGGGAATCAAACAAGAAAACAAAAATCAATTAATTTGGAAGCTAACATTGCAAGAAAATTAGACAATTAAAAACATTATTCCCCAGCATCAGTATAACATTCAATAATTTAATTCTTCTGGAATAACTAATATGGAAAAAGGCACACTTATCAGATTGCTCACCCCCTCTGATAGAACATTGATTACATTTTAGGGGGTTGTGAAATCCCCAAAAAAAATTACTTTAACAACACGCAGGAATTTAGGGATAACAAAGGCTACAAGACTGCAGTTGTCGCACTCTGCAGGTGCAGTTGCAAACCAGCTTACAGTAAATGAGGTAATGTCAAAAGGCATTCATGTTGCTAACAGTACACAATCACATGCAAGGGCAATTAATGAAAACACTTTGAGGCTTGCATATGATTTGATGATGGAAATCAGCAGAGCTTCTGCTCATTTACTAAAGCACTGGAACAAATGCACTTGTAGAGTGCACATGCATTTTGCAAAGTGCAACATAGATTTGCTTTAGACAAATCAACACCACAGAACATTCAAGCAAATTTTAACGAGGGTGGGGGTGGGGGGGTTGTGAAATCTAGCTAATTGCTAATTAGCAGCACACTATTTGGAGTGAGTTCAGGTGGGGGGGGGGGTTGTGAAATCTAGCTAATTGCTAATTAGCAGCACACTATTTGGAGTGAGTTCAGGTGGGGGGGGGGGGTTGTGAAATCTAGCTAATTGCTAATTAGCAGCACACTATTTGGAGTGAGTTCAGGTGGGGGGGGGGGGGGGTTGTGAAATCTAGCTAATTGCTAATTAGCAGCACACTATTTGGAGTGAGTTCAGGTGGGGGGGGGGGTTGTGAAATCTAGCTAATTGCTAATTAGCAGCACACTATTTGGAGTGAGTTCAGGTGGGGGGGGGGGGGGTTGTGAAATCTAGCTAATTGCTAATTAGCAGCACACTATTTGGAGTGAGTTCAGGTGGGGGGGGGGGGTTGTGAAATCTAGCTAATTGCTAATTCTAAGCACACTAAATACACTCCAACAAAATACATTCAAAATGAGTAGACTAGGTGGATATGTTCCCATCACTTCATGCTGGGAAGGTTATTGAAGGAAACTATACATGCATGCCAAAAAATAACAGGAAAAAATCCCAGCATGTGTGAGGATAAAAAGGGGACATTCACACTATATTGCAATGATGGGAAGTAGTGTTTGAAGCAAGAAATACATTACTTTATCAAAGATTACATAAAAGAACATGTGATGCTAATAAAATAAAAATATCTTACCTTAATATAGTCCTTCTGCAGGACCTGTATGATGGCAGAACAGGTCTCTGGGATAATGATCCCCAGAGCCTGGGGGGAGATGCCTGTCGAGAACTTAAGGTCCTGCAGGCTTCTCCCTGTGGCCAAATACCGCAAGGTAGCGACCAGCCTCTGCTCCGGAGTGATGGCTTGCCTCATGCAGGTATCCTGCCTGCTGATATAGGGGGTCAGCAAAGCCACCAAACGATCAAAAACGGGGTCCGTCATCCGGAGAAAGTTCCTGAAATCCTCAGGATTATTCTCACGGATCTCACGGAGCAAAGGCATGTGACAGAACTGGTCACGCTGAAGCAACCAATTCTTGGTCCATGAACTCCTCCTCGCCCTGTTCATGGACTGGTCTTGGGCTGAAGAATAAACTACAGCACCAAGCACATACAATGCACGAGCTCTACGACGAGTACGTACAGGTAACATGGCTTCAAAACGGTCGGCTGGTCAGAACGCACTAAACAGAACGCACTGAAGAACAGCAAGGCCTGTGAAGAACGACCTGAAAATCAGGAACGAGCGGCCAATAAAACAAAGATTTCTCAATGCCAACTGACCAAACGCACTGAAAAGCAGATACAAACCTCACAAGCACAGACTGAACAACAGTTAAAACGAACTGAAAAATACGAGTCTCACAAGCGCGAATCGTCTCTCACCAAACTTCTACTAACACGAGATAAACACGAGATTAGCAGAAGGAGCCCAAAGGGTGTCGTACGGGCTATTGAACTTCCGTTTTATAGTCTCGTCGGACTTGGTGTACGTCACAGCGTACTAAACTGGCGTACTTTTGTGTGGTCGTGTGTGGGCAAGTCCGTTCGTAAGAAAGTCTGCCCCAAGTCCGCCGAAGGTACGCCGGAAGTATGTCGGACAGACTGTCCGACTTTTGTAGCTGCAAAGTCCGACCGTGTGTACGCGGCATAACAGGTTTTCTTGTAAGATTGCCCTGTATTTGGCTCCATCCATCTTCCCATAAACTCTGACCAACTTCCCTGTCCTTGCTGAAGAAAAGCATCCCTACAACAGGATGCTGCCACCACCATGTTTCTAGGTGGGGATGGTGTGTTCAGGGTGATGTGCACTGTTAGTTTTCCTGCTCACATAGTGCTTTGATTTTAGGCCAAAAAGTTTGGTTTTGGTCTCATCTGACCCGAGCACCTTCTTTCACATGTTTGCTGTGTCCGCCACATGGCTTGTTGCAAACTGCAAACGGGACTTCTTATGGCTTTCTTTCAATAATGGCTTTCTTCTTGCCACTCTTCCATAAAGGCCAGATTTGTGGAGTGTACAACTAATAGTTGTCCTGTGAACAGATTCTCCCACCTGAGCTGTGGATCTCTGCAGCTCCTCCAGAGTTACCGTGGGTCTCTTGGCTGCTTCTGATTAATGCTCTACTTGACAGTAGGTGGTCGGCTGACAGTTTAGGTGGTCGGCTATGTCTTGGTAGGTTTGCAGTTGTGCCATACTCTTTCCATTTTTGGATGATGGATTGAACAGTGCTCCATGAGTTCAAAGCTTGGGATATTTTTTTATAACCTAACCCTGCTTTAAACATCTCCACAACTTTATCCACCTATCTGGTGTGTTCCCTGGCCTTCATGGTGCTGTTTGTTCATTAAGGTTCTCTAATAAACCTCTGAGGGCTTCACTAAACAGCTGTATTTATACTGAGATTAAATTACACACAGGTGGACTCTATTTGATAATTAGGTGACTTCTGAAGGCAACTGGTTCCACTAGATTTTAGTTAGGGGATATCAGAGTAAAGTGGGCTGAAAACAAATGCACGCCACACTTTTCAGATATTTATTTATAAAAAAAAAAATTGAAAACCATTTATCATTTTCCTACCACTTCACAATTATGTGCCACTTTGTGTTGGTCTATCACATAAAATCCCAATAAAATACATTTACGTTTTTGGTTGTAACATGATAAAATGTGGAAAATTTCAAGGGGTATGAATACTTTTTCAAGGCACTGTATGTAAGGACCAAACCTGTAGAGATCTCCTTGCTTGCTGGCAGTGTGGGTGCCACCAACTTGTGTATGATGTCAGTGGCCAAAGGTGTTCACGGGCTGTCAGTTATTCATTTCTGTGACGCAAGTGCGGCTGTGTTTGGGAAATGTGAACATGAACAGGTGACCGTTATAGGCAGAAAGAGGGCAAAAGATATCAACTTTCAAAAAAATGCATATTTTCTAAGCACCTGTGTGTCATAAATAACAAGATTTGTACACAACAGAAGTCACCGGTAAGCTGCCCTTTCAGTGATTATACCTGAGTGGTTGATTGATAAATTTTGGTTTGACGACTGCCTGACTTTAAACAATACACTTGGTTGACATACAGTATGACAGCATTGAGAGACTTTAAACACCAGCATTTAATTTTTCTGATTCAAAATGCAGATTTTATTTACAGTAATCAGCTAGTGATAAGCACCAAAAAACTGGTAAGAATTTGTTGCTTTAAAGCAGTAATAAACACAAAACCAAAAATGTAATATAGTGCCACTTCTCAATCATTAGATGTGGCAGCTGCATTTGTTTTTTAGGCTTTTCCCCCCTCTGTTTTTACCTGGTGATCTGGTCTGTAACACACCTCCTGTATTAGTGTGCCCCCACTCTGGATGAAGGAGCGCAGGGGGCACAGCAAACAGCAGCATTGTTAATCTGGGGAAAAGGGAGTGTTAGATGTACTAGCAGATTTAGATACACTAAGGCCTGGTTCACACCTATGCAGGTTGAAGTTGATGCATATTCCGTCCATATGAAGTCTATGGAACCAAAAATACAGCCTGTTTGTTGGTCCCTGGTCCTTTCCATAAAATGAACAGATGTGAATGTGACCCATAGGAAACCATGTTAAATGGACTGTAGTGTGTTTATGCAAAACTGAAAAGGCACTAAAAAATGCATAGGTGCAGTGGCAGCAGGTGCTAATTTCCTTTTTGGGGGGGGGGGGGGGCAAACAGTACCACCCCCCAGGTGGAGGAAGATTCATCATATTTTCATACATTTCACAGTTGGTATAATAGTAGCCGAGTTAGCCAAGTATCTTCTTTTTATATGTTGATGTACCAATAAATTCTGTTTTTACGCATTTCACTTCTCATATATATTTTTGTAATTCAAGTGCCTTAAAAGTCCCAAAAAAATAGGTGAATTTCTCAGTCTGTATAGTTACACTTCATCAATTCAACGGTTTCTAAAAACGGTTACATTCCCAGCATGCTGGGAATACTAACTGTCACATTTGTTTGTGCTCTCAACCAAACTGTCAAACCATCAAATGGCTGGTGTCATAACTGATCACATGTGCAGCATTATGGCAGTTGCAGGTCAAACAGAGGATAAGCTTTCTTGGCTAAAAAAGGATAGGAAGGTCTAGTTCTGCTTTAAGGAATAGTACTGTGGCGAACAAAGAAATCACTGACTGATGTATCAATACATCCTACACCAGGCTTACACTTGAGATGTCCATGTCCCTTTCAGAACCCATCAATTTAGGTTTCTACTGCACTGATAGATTTATTTAATACTCTTTGCATTAATTCAGTAATCTTTACATCCCTTTACATCTCCTCCTGTTCATAAGGAAAGTACCTAGAGAACACTCTGGAATTGTATTTGTTGGGTCAGCTGAGAAAGTACTATTGGGTCAATGACTTTGAGGTGGGGGATCATCAAGCCTGATTAAGATATTTTAGCAATTTCCCATTCACTGCACCAGAGGAAGCATTACAAAGTGTAATGCCGTATACACCTGACTGTGCTTTTCGACCGGACTGGTCCGGCGGAACGAATCCGTCGGACAATCCGACCATGTGTGGGCTTTATCGGACCTTCAGTGGACCTTTTCTGTCGAAAATCAGACGGACTTTAGATTTAGAACATGTTTCAAATCTTTCCGACAGACTTGAGTCCGATCAAACTATCCATTCGTATGTATGCTAGTCTGACGGACAGAAAACGTCACAAGGGCAGCTATTGGCTACTGGCTATGAACTTCCTCATTCTAGTCCCGTCGTACGTCATAACGTTCAAACAACCAGACTTTCGAACGAACCTGTGTGCCAGTCCGGTCATTCGCAAGTCCATCGTAAGTCCGTCGAAAGTCCATCGTAAAGACAGTCGGACATTTGTGTACACGGCATTAGAGGAGACTGCCATTTAGTGTGGTGAGTTTGTGTATATGGTAGCTAATATAGATAATATGTGAGGAATGGGGTCCTATCAGGGTTCATAACAGTTTAGCTACACACCCAGCTTAATTTGCACTCTCCCTTTCATTCCTCTGACGTATTTTTGGATTTCTGTTCATTTTATCCTTGCCATAAAACATGTTGAGGACATTTCAAGAATCTGTTCATCTGTTTTGACACGTTCCATGGTGAATTTCTGAATAGCTAACATATGCCATGGTATAGGGTTGCAGGGCTGTTAGGGACATTCACTACAGTCCTTGCAAAGTCTGAACATTTTCGTTATTGCACTTAGAGTAACCCATTCTGTCTCCCTATACCTAGAACTGAACTATTAGCAGAGAAGGAGGACAGTCCACCCACTGTCATTGGTTCTAGGTGAATAGCCAGTTGACTGGGGTAAGATGGTGGTGGTGGGGAACTGGTAAGACAGTTGACCTGAGGGAGCAGAAATGATAATGAGATAATTGCTGTAAATGAGATCTTGGTCAGTATTTGTGATCCCAGATATGTCCTGTGCTGAGTCCATCAGGCAGGGGTCCCATTCTCCCAGTTGAAACACTAAAAACTACAAGATGTGATGGAACAGGGCAAGGTACCATCATTGGGAGATCGGATCACTAATGCCGCGTACACACGGTCAGACTTTTCGTCTACAAAAGTCTGATGGACGCTGACGGACTAAAGCTGGCTGACAATCCGATCGTGTGTGGGCTTCCTTATTTTAGTCCGGTGTACATCATCAGGTACGAATCCGTCGGACTTTTGTGTGATCGTATGTAGGCAAGTCCGTTCGTAAGAAAGTCTGCCGCAAGTCCGCCAAAAGTCCGCCAAAAGTCAGTCGAAAGTCTGTCGGACAGGCTGTCGGACTTTTGTAGACGAAAAGTCTGACCGTGTGTACGCGGCATAAAGCCTCTGAGACATACAGTATATAAGAAGCTACTTAGTCACTCAACCAGTCTTCTTTTAAATTTAAAGTATTATGTTTGGGTGGATTTACTGTTTAATTACAATTTTTCATGTTTGTATTTTTATAATAATTGTGCAACTGGATTGCACAAAGATTGCTTATCTAATTGTTGCAGGGTACAGTCTGATTTATAAGTGTAAGGGATATCAGAATTATTCACATAAAATAAATGTACATTTGCCCTAAATAAAAATTTAAGAAAATAACTGATGGTGTCTACAGTATTTGTGGAATTCTTACAACAGAGATGTTCAGATAGTAGTTACATATATCTCTGTTAAAAATGCAAAAATTCACAAGATACAGGTTAGAAGTTCATTAAAAATCTGTGGGGGGTCTTACCTAGAACAGCTCCCAATCCTGAAATCCCCAAAACTTGGAACACAAGTAGCTATCACAGGTTCCTGTTTGCTGTCCTGGTCCAGTCCTTCCACTCTACACAACTTCCATTTGGCCACCAAACTGAAGGGGTGGCATCATGGGTCAATAAGAAGACATGGTTTATTAAAGTTCGCAGTCATCTGCTGTGGCATTCAGTAGACCTGTTACCTAGTGCTGTTATGGCATTTAGACGTATTGTTAATTCAATTAGTAATTTCATGCTCTGGCAATTAACCACACATTTGTATTAACATTATGTCAAAATAAATCATCCAGCTGTCATTTATGTTCTATTTATGACAAATGCCTTAAACTCCCATATAAAAATGAGATTCAAAGAAGTATCTTTAAAGGGTCCATCCACCCAAAACTGATATTTTGCATTTGGTAGATGCTGAATAGGGAAGAACCATTGCCATATTAGGTCTATAATATTAACACTGACAATTTCCATTCAAGTTCAGCCGAATATGGGTCTGGACCAAACCCAAGTTCATCCCTACCTCTTAGGTGTTCTCTTAGGTTTCCCACTCCCACTCTGTCCGCCAGGTATTTTGTTTATTTTATATCATAGAGAATGGAACAGGAGAAGCTGGAAAACATAAAGGTGAGTGGGAATACCCAAAACTCCAACAAAGATAGCAACAGTGTCAAAAAACACAACAGAGAGATCTCAGTGTTGGAGTATCCAGGAAGTATAATAAGACAGGGGCTGACCCCGCTCATTGGGTGGACTAACACTTTAGGTAGTGGGATGGCCTTGTGAACTACAATTATGCCTAGATGAAAACAGTAGCATCAAACAGGCATCTCATGTAAGCATCAGTTTAAACTAAACATTCTTTGAATAACTACTTAAAATAGTTTCCCTTTACAATATAGTGCATGGAAATAGATTTAGGTTCTGCACTCACCCTCCTAATCTGCTCAGATTCTCTTGTACAGCACTTCTATTTAATCTTGTGTTGTTAGAGAACCCAGCCTCCAGCAAAATCCTGAGAAAAAAATCACGTGTGATTTTTAGAATGACCACATGTTACACAACCTCTTTAGTGGTGAATTTTGACATTCTTTGGGAAAAGGGCAAATTCTCACTTTGTTCTCTAATGTTTGTAGGACTGTGGGAAAGGAACAACACACAGACAGATGCCTAAACCTCAAATATATAAAACATTCAGTGTGCCACCATTTTTTCCTTTCTCTTTCTGTGCCAGGTCCTGGGAACAGATATGAGGGAACGGTTGTATGCTATGAGATGATTCAACTATTACATATACTTTTTTGAAGATAAATTTGTACGTACAGTGGATTAAAGTATACCAAACTCATAAAACTCATTCTTAATTTCAGCCTAATCCCTAAACCTAATTCCAAACCTAATCTCAGTCTATACCTGACCTATAAATCTAATTCAAATCTCAAACTTACTACTAAACCTAATCCCAACCCTTACCTAGCTCCTAAATCTAATGGTAACCCTAACCTAACCCATAAACATAACCCATAAATACAACCCCAGCCTCAACCTAACCCATAAATCTAACCACTATCTCCCCCTAATCTAAAACCATAACCCCAATCTCAACCTAATTCTTAAACCAAACCCTAACCCTAATCCATTCCTTAGCTTTAACCACTAACTAACCTCTAATGCCGCGTACATACTTTACGGCAGACTTTGTCCGGCGTACTTTTCGACGGACTTTACGACAGACTTTCCAAATGAACGGACTTGCCTACACACAATCAACCAAAGTCCGACGGATTCGTACGTGATGACTAGCATACAGATGAGCGGACTTTTCGACCGGACTCAAGTCCGTCGGACAGATTTGAAACATGTTTCAAATCTAAGTCCGTCAAACTTTTCAGAAAACAAAGTCCGCTGGAGCCCACACACGATCGAATTGTCCGACGAAATCCAGTACGCCGGACCAAGTATGCCGTAAAGTCCGATCGTGTGTACGCGGCATAAGTCTCACATCAACATCAACCCAAACTTTTTTATTTAATTCTAAGCTCAATGTAACACTTAAACCTAGCTTTGGCCTCTACTAGAGTTGATCCAGAATTTCAGATGATATTAAATTTGAAAAAAATTTCATGAAATTAAAGGTAAATTTGAAGAGTAGATTTGCATGTCCAACTCAGAATCTGAATTTTAGTGTTACTTTTGGTGCTTTGGATTTCCCAAGTTGAAAAAAGACTGCGCCAAAGGCTGTTTCTGCCAACTGCAGAATTGGTAAAAGTGTCTCAGGCTGTTTTTGACCCTATCCTATCATCTGCTGCTAGGAGTTTCCCAAACCAGTCTGCACACGTTTACCTCATTTGATGCTCTGTAATAAACCCTTTTTGTTGCCTTGATTGGATTTCTATTGACCTATTGTATTTCTATTGGAATTTTGTGTCAAATTTTTTAAATTTAGGAGGTTAAAATTTTTTTTAAAAGTTTGGCTGTACCGCTTACCTAAAAACCAAATCCCAGCCTTAACCCAACCCTTAAACCTAGTCCTAACTTTAATCCATCCCAAAACCCTAACCACGTCATCTCATTTCTTATCCTAGAGTCTCATGCAGACAGGAACTGATGGGAAAATGAATAAATACCTAATAGATGTATTAACCTTTATTTTATCTAACACTAAAAAAAGAGTTTTGAATGGCATGTGAAAGATATTCAGATCCCTCATTCTCCAGTTCGGGAGAATTTGCAGAGAGCATGCAAAAACAAAATATACAATGATTTGCATGACGCAGCGTTATGATATTTATTTTTTTTGGGTAAGAGAATCAGTTTATGGTATATAGTGAGGTAGCGTCTCCTCTGCCAGACTCTGCGCTCATACATGAAATGTTCATCTGAAAACACACAGACCAAGAATTCCTCAAACATTGACTTCATACGTCTCCTCTGACTTATTGCTCAACACTTCGTTACCCAGGGGTGTAACTGCCATGTACAATATTACATGCGTCAGACTAAATGTTCCTGTTTCCTGGCTGACTTCATGTGCTATATCAACCAAAATAAGGTTAAAGGTTCACTTTAACCCTACATTTGTCTAGAATAACAAAATCGTAAATGGGCACAGGTGGGGTGTGATTGCTAGTATTTGATATTTTTTGTAATGCCCAAAGTAGATAAATGCTAACTGATCAACATTTTATATGATCTGTGCATCATAAAAAGTAACTATTTTTTAAATAAAATACTTTGTTTTAACCTTTAGTGAATGGTCTTATCACAAGATCTCCAGTTACCCTGATGCTACTAGTGATCAAAGTTTCACTACCGTACTTACCGACACCTTATTAGACTGTGCACAAAATTAAAGCCCGATCATATGTGAAACGAACGTGTCAGAAATTGAGATGCATACCCTTCTCTGTAGTTAGTCAAAGTGCGATACAGAGATAAAGGTCATAATAGAGAAAAAAATATATATATGCCAAAAGCAAGCCATCAGTAGATCTTAATCCATAAAAAAACACATTTGGTAACAATTGTTCAGAGAAACAAAGCAAATACATATGACACAAGAGGATAGGCCTCAGTTGGAGCAGGCTAAAGTAGGCGCTATTTGGGATTTTCGGCAATAGCTGTTAAAACTGCAATTTGGTGTCATACCTCCGAAGATCTACTAATAACACCCCTGGGAGGTACTGGGGGACCACAATTAGGATCAGGCCAAGACAGTATTCTCAATGCAGAGTGTATGTCCAGGTTAAGTGTAGAAAAGATGTACTTAGATGTGAGAGAAGAGGACAGGAGCAAGCAGATCAGTCTAGAAAGGAGAGGAAAGTTTCCCAAGAATTCAAGAAATTACAAGAACAAGATGTGATTGAAAAAAAAAACGATGTATCTGAATGGGCATCTCCTACTGTGGTGACAATGAAGAAATCAGTATTAGATTGCATGTTGACCTTCACTAACCAAATCATGCTGTTTTTATTGATAGTCACCCCCTTGCCACATATTGAGAAAGTATTTTCAGAAGTCAGAGGAGGTAAATTCTTTTCCACCCTGGATCTTCAAAGTGTATATCATCATATGTATAGACAGAAGAAATGGCTGCACACCGTAGTAAGATAGATGCTTGTAAGGATTCTTTATGTAGCAAGGTCTTTTAATTCTTTTGGGCTAATGAGAACCTCCAAAGCCAAATATAGCTGACATCCTTCAATATATGGTGGGTTGTGAGGCATAGTGGGTGCAAAGATGGTGAAAGTCATTGGGCGGCAGACACTTCTTGGATGTTAAAGAGGTTTTATTGCTTTTGACAGTTCTTTTTATATATTTTTGGGGGAAAGATGGTTAGGGCCAGGACAACCTTAGATAGTTGCAAACTCAATTGGCAGACTCCGAAAATTCAATAGGACAGCCGTGCAGGGAAAGGCTCCAGCAAGAAGCCACATCTGCACTTGCAGGATTGCTGTCTCCTATGGAAACAGTCCTTTAACATTTCCTAACTCAAACGTAACAGTTCTTTCAGCTCCACTACAACTGCTCCTTGTAGATCTTCAATACTGAGCTCCTGGTCTCTCACTAGACCCACTGATTCACTGACTCTGAATCCCTTGAGGTCCTCCAAGGTTTGCAGTGGTATCTCCCTCATGCGTCAACCCCGCTTCTCTGCTGGGTCCCTAGCTTGGCACTCCAGATACTTCTCAAGCTTCACCCCTGCTAACCGGCTTGACACACAAGGCTGCTCTGCTAGCCTCTCCTCCACTGGTTAGGTCCCTGACTTGATCACTGCCTGAAGTTTCCCGATTCTCCACCATGTCCTTTCAGTGAGAATATGTTTCAGTACTTGCTTCAGTTACTAACTGTGGTCCCTGGTAAAGGCGTTTGGCCCCTTCATGGTGACAACATCCCTTCTACCTCCGACCACTGACAGGTTCTCCGACCGGCAGATCTGTCACTTCTGGTTGAACTGCAAGCCGCAATCCCATCCCTACGATTCTCTCTTACTTCTGGGTAGGCCCTCACACAGCCTAGCAGCCAGATGCCCCGGGATAGATCCAACCTCTGGCCTAGCAGCCCGGGGCGAATGACACATATCCACCCAGACAGCCGTCCAGGTGGCACAGAACATAGATCACCTGACTCCACCTGACTCCACCCAAATATATAGGCTCTCCCAGCAGTCCAAGGGATTAAATAAAACCCTGGCCCTTGGCTGAGATACCCCATATACCCATAACCTGACCTTGAGTTGTCCTTCTCATATCCAGTACCACCAAGTGTCCGGGCCACCTAGTGGTAGAAGAGAAAAGTACAACAAAGCCAAACTTAGGGAGAAATCAATGGATCTCTAACAATTTAACTATGGTAGCTACTCCTGACAAGGAATTTGGTAAGGAGCTCCCTGACTAAATCCCAGGGTGCTACATCTATTGTCACCGTGCCAGACCGTGGAACAGGGACAGGATTAACGCGTTTCATAGGAACATACCGTGATTGTGAACAAGCATGGTATGTTCGTGTAAAACGCATTAATCCTGTCCCTGTTACATCGGTCTGGCACGGTGACAATAAAGAATCCTTACAAGCATCTATCTTACTACGGTGTACAGCCAGTTCTTCTTTCTATACATGTGGTAATGTACTGAAACTTCAAACTGCTTAAGCGGTATGTGCATTTTGTTCTGGTCTTGGATATCTTCATGTTTTGCTGGAAAAGGATAGTAGGGACCTATTGTATTTATTTCTTAAGAGGGTCTGTTCTATTTCAGGCATGATCCTTATGGTCTAGCTTCAGTACACAGTTGTTTTCACAGATGGATATTTTCAATCCTCAGGAACCTACCTGGTATGCAGTTCTATCTGAGTGACATAATTGTATGTAGCACTGCCCCTTGGGGGTTGCTTAGAATTGCATGTTCATCTGCGCCTCTTTGACCCTGTGAACTTTACAGTCCTCCTGACACTCTAGGTTCAGACATACTGGATGTACCTTTAACCACCTCAATACAGGGCACTTTGACCCCCTTCCTGCCCAAGCCATTTTTCAGCTTTCAGCACTGTCACATTTTGAATGACAATTTCGCGGTCATGCTACACTGTATCCATGGGAAATTTTTATAATTTTCTTCACACAAACAGAGCTTTCTTTTGGTGGTATTTAATCAGCCTGGGTTTTTTTATTTTTTCCTAAACAAAAAAAAAAATTTTGAAAAAAAACATTTTTTTTCTTAGTTTCTGTCAGTAAATTTTGTAAGTAAGTAATCTTTATCCTTCGCTGGTGGGCACTGATGAGGCAGCACTGATGGGCACTGATAGGCTGCACTGATGAGGTGACACTTATGGGCACTGATGAGGCGGCACTTATGGGCACTGATTAGGTGGTACTGATGAGAAGGCATGAATATGCCGCACTTATGGGCACTGATAGGTGGCACTGATATGTGGCACTGATGAGCACTGATAGGCGGCACTGATGGGTGGTACTGGTGGGCACTGGGTACAAATAGGCGACACTGGTGGGCTGGTAGAAACAGACAATAAATGAATATGTAAGGAAAACTACTACCATACTTACCAACTATCCCGAATTTCCTGGGACATTTCCGGAATTTAGACTATTTTCCCGATTTTATTGTTTCCCGGGAAATGTCCCGAGAAATCAGTGTTTTCCACGAGTTTCCGCCGCCGCCGCTAGAGGTCATTGACATTGTCTTCACCGGCCGCCATTTTTAAAACCAGGAACACGTCTGGGCGGCTAGACGGAGCTCCTGTTCCGCCGCCCACCCTCCGCCCCGCCTACCCCCTGCCCCGCTTCGCTCTGACCACCCCCCGCCCCACTCCGCCCCGTTCTATTGTAACCACGCGGCCGGTGGAGACCGACTAGGAAACCTGATGTAAGGGGGGGGCTCCGCTGGGGAAACCTGATGTAAGGGGGGCACCGCTGGGGACATCTGATGTAAGTGGGGCTCCGCTGGGGACACCTGATGTAACGGGGGCCTCCGCTGGGGAAACCTGATGTAAGGGGGGCTCCACTGGGGAAACCTGATGTAAGGGGGGCACCACTGGAGACATCTGATGTAATAGGGGGCTCTGCTGGGGACTCCTGATGTAAGGGGTGGCTCCGCTGGGGACATCTAATGTAAGGGGGGGCTCCGCTGGGGACACCTGATGTAAGGGGGGCTCCGCTGGGGACACCTGATGTAAAGGAGGGCTCCGCTGGTGACACCTGATGTAAGGGGGGCTCTGCTGGGGACATCTGATGTAAGGGGCGCTCCGCTGGGAACACCTGATGTAAAGGGGGCTTCGCTGGGGACATCTGATGTAAGGGGGGGCACCGCTGGGGAAGCCTGATGTAAGTGGGGCACCGCTGAGGACATCTGATGTAAGGGGGGCTCCGCTGTGGACACCTGATGTAAGGTGGGCACCACTGGGGACATCTGATGTAAGGGGGGGCTCCGCTGGGGACATCTGATGTAAGGGGGGCTCAGCTGGGGACATCTGATGTAAGAGGGGCTCCGCTGGGGACACCTGATGTAAGGGGGGGCTCCGCTGGGGACACCTGATATAAGGGGACTCCGCTGGGGATATCTGATGTAAGAGGGGCACTGCTGGGGACACCTGATGTAAGGGGGGGCTCCGCTGGGGACACCTGATGTAAAGGGGGCTCCGCTGGGGACATCTGATGTAAGGGGGGCTCCACTGGGGACATATGATGTAAGGGGGGCTCCGCTGGGGACACCTGATGTAAGGGGGGCTCCGCTGGGGACACCTGATGTAAGGGGAGGCTCCACTGGGGACACCTGATGTAAGGGGGGCTCCACTGGAGACACCTGATGTAAGGGGGCTCCGCTGGGGACATCTGATGTAAGGGGGGGCTCAGCTGGGGACACTTGATGTAAGGGGGGCTCTGCTGGGGACACCTGATGTAAGGGGGGCTCCGCTGGGGACATCTGATGTAAGAGGGCCTCCGCTGGGGACACTTGATGTAAGGGGGGCTCCGTTGGGGACATCTGATGTAAGAGGGGGCTCCGCTGGGGACATCTGATGTAAGGGGGGGCTCCCTTTGGGACATCTGATGTAAGGGGGGGCTCCACTGGGGACACCGGATGTAAGGGGGGCTTCTCCACTGGGGACACCGGATGTAAGGGGGGGCTTCTCCACTGGGGACACCTGATGTAAGGGGGGCTTCTCCACTGGGGAAACCGGATGTAAGGGGGGCTTCTCCACTGGGGACACCGGATGTAAGGGGGGCTTCTCCACTGGGGACACCGGATGTAAGGGGGGCTTCTCCACTGAGGACATCTGATGCAAGGACGGACGGCTGGTGGCAGGCGACGTGGCAGGTGACACGCTCAGGGATCCCACTGATTCGGCATTATGGTGAGTTGAATGATTTAATTTTATATTACAATGTAATAATAGAAATAACGCACTTCAATCATCCTGACACCATAACAACCATGGTGCCGGGATGATTGAAATGCTAACACCAGGTCTTTGGAGTATCTTTATCTGCTGATTGTTAAACTTTCTGGAATACACATATTTCTATTGTTGTGTAGGATCTGGATCCCATTTAAGACACGCCCACTATTTTGCGTAAACCACGCCCATTTGTCACCCGTGGCGCGCTCAGTGCGCCACATTTTTACTTTTCCCCTGTGCCACATCTACAAATGCATGCTCCCGCCCCCTAATTCTAATAGGACTCCACCTACAGCCAAAAAGTGTCCCTAAAATTTTTTTTACAATGTTGGCAACTATGCCTTATCTGCATTTAATTAGCCTCAGAACCTGTGTAATTCAAAGGTATATGGGTTTAAAGGGATGAGATGGTAACTCTACCCCTCACCAGGGCTGGATTTACCACAAGGCCACCGAGGCCAGGCCCCCCTTATTTTACTTTTTTTTCGCCGCCGCTGGCCGCCACTAGGGGTCCGCGGCTGGCGGAGAAAATGTCTCCACTGGCCGCCATTTTGCAGAAGACCAGAATGCCTTGTGGCTGCCAATAGAAATTGAGCTGCGGTGCCGCCCACCCCCCTCCCCGCTGCTCATCTGACAGTCTGTGACATGTTGTGGGAAAGACCACGGGGCGGGGCGGAGGGTGGCCAGCCTCCCGGTCGGCTCAATTTCTTTTGGCAGCCACCCGGCCAGCTTCGCCTATTGTTCCACGCTGCCTGTTAGAGAGTCTCCGCTGCTGGGGAAGGGGGCTTCTCCACTGGAGACACCAGATGTAAGGGGGGCTTCTCCACTGGGGACACCTGAGGTAAGGGGGGCTTCTCTACTGGGGACACCGGATGTAAGGGGGGCTTCTCCACTCGGGAAAACCTGAGGTAAGGGGGGGCTTCTCCACTGGGGACACCGGATGTAAGGGGGGGCTTCTCCACTGGGGAAACCGGATGTAAGGGGTCTTCTCCACTGGGGACACCGGATGTAAGGGGGGCTTCTCCACTGGGGACACCGGATGTAAGGGGGGGCTTCTCCACTGGGGACACCTGATGTAAGGGGGGCTTCTCCACTGGGGACATAGAATGTAAAGGGGGCTTCTCCACTGGGGACACCTGATGTAAGGGGGGCTTCTCAACTGGGAACACCGAATGTAAGGGGGTGCTTCTCCACTGGGGACACCGGATGTAAGGGGGGATTCTCCACTGGGGACACCGGATGTGGGGGTCTTCTCCGCTGGGGACACTGGATGTAATGGGGGGCTTCTCCACTGGGGACACCTGATGTAAGGGAGGCTTCTAGATCTTAGGTGTGTGTCCCTTTAAATAGCAATAGGATAACAGTGTCCAGGATGCAAGGCCTTGCAATGATCTTCACCGGCAAGTTGGAGCTCAAAGAGCAAGAATCCTGAGTGTGGCACAGTGATGTGCAAGCAGTTGCGCCTGGTTGTGCCTGGCTAGTTGTAAACCTTATGCCGCGTACACACGATCGGAAATGCCGCCAGCAAAAGACCGATGTGAGCTTTTGGTCGGATAATGCGACCGTGTGTATGCTCCATCGGACTTTTGCTGGTGGAATTCCAGCCAGCAAAAGATTGAGAGCATGTTCTCCATTTTTCGGTTGGGAAAAGTTCCTATCTGAAAATGCGATCGTCTGTATGCAATTCGGACGTGCAAAAAATCATGCATGCTCAGGAAACAATTCGACGCATGCTCGGAAGCATTGAACTTCATTTTCTCGGCTCGTCGTAGTATTGAACGTCACCGTGTTCTTGGCGGTGGAAAGTTCAGAGAACTTTTGTGTGACCGTGTGTATGCAAGGCAAGCTTGAGCGGAATTCCGTTGTAAAAACCATCCAAGTTTTTTCTGACGGAATTTCTGATCATGTGTATGAGGCATTAGGGTAATTCCAGGTGTAAGGTGTTTGTTTACAGTGTTCTGTGAGATGAGCTAAGGCAATTCCAGGTGTAAGGTGTCTGTATACAGTGTTCTGTGATATAGGATAAGGAAATTCCAAGTGTGTGGTGTCTATATTCAGTGTTCTGTGAACTAAGATCAAGCAGAGATTGTATTCACGGGCGGATGCCCTCTCACCAAACTGAAAAACAGCATAGGAACCTTATGAACAGCGATCCAAATCGGTGCATCCTTCTGCAGAACGGGTGAAGATGCCGGACCGGCTGCTGGAACTGTGAGTTGTCTGATCTGGCTAGCTACAGCGACACGGAAATGATGCCCCTTGTGTAGCAAGCGACATTGGAGCCGTTATGGCCGTTTTGCCAAGTGGTAGGTCGCAGTCCTCTCGCACATCAGCAGAGGGGTGTTTACTTGATGGAACCTGGGAAGCAAGAGAGACCAACTCTTTAGTTTCATGACAAGCAGCTTAACCGTTTATCTACCTCCATTTGTTTATAACTATTGAAGTGGTGGACACCTATTTCTGCAGTGTCACAGAAGAAATCCCCCCCCCCCCGTCACTGCGCCTGTATATGGCTGTGAATGGAACCATCATCAGACAGCTTCATTCACAGACACAGTGTACAGAGCAGATCCATGCAGTTCTGTACCAATAACGATTTTCCTTAGCTACTGCTTAAATTCTCCGGCTCCCTTTAATACATAGGCCTCATGCACACGGGGCGTTAAAATAACGTTATGAAAACGCCAGTAGCTTTGCAGTGAGTTTTCTAACTTTTTTCAGCTTTTTTCAACGTTTTTGCAATAGCGTTTATTAGCGTTTTTCCGCATTAGCATTTTTTAGCGTTTTTTTTCTTCAAAATTTTTTTTTTTTTTCAATGGATTAAAAACGTTAAAAGGTTCGTGAGCGACGTTTTTGAGCGTTTATCAGCGTTAGAACATTTTTACAGCTGAAAAACGTCTCTCAGAACCCACTGGTCCTGGGGTTTTTTACAGCTTAAAAACGCCTATGCCATTTGCAGCTCAAAAACGTCTAGGTGGGCATGAAGCCATAGACTAACATAGACAGGCATTTTTAAGCTGCAAAAAACGCTCAAAAAAGCGTCTGTAAAAACTTCCGTGTGCATGAGGCCTTACTCTGTTAAGTCCACATTCTCCTGCAACTGCCCTCCCAGTCCTGCTTAACCACTTGCCATCTGGGCCATTTCTGACACTTCACTCCTACATGTAAAAAATCTATTTATTTTTTTTGCTAGAAAATTACTTAGAACCCCCAAAAATTTCATATATTTTTTTTAGCAAAGAATTTAGCAGGGAATTTTATTCCCTATGGAGTAAAATGGTAGGAGTTGCAATTTTTTATGTCACACAGTATTTGCGCAGCGGTTTTTCAAATGCAATTTTTTTGGAAAAAGAACACTTTCATGAATAAAAAAATAAATAAATCTAAAAAGTTAGCCCAATTTTTTTGCATTGCGTCTGCCCGTGGAATGGGGCAAACTACAGTACTTAAAATTCTCCATAGGCGACGCTTTAAACGCCTTTACAGGTTACCAGTTTAGAGTTGCACAGGAGGTTTGGTGCTAGAGTTATTGCTCTCGTTCACGACAATGCCTCACATGTTTGGTTAGATCGCCGTTTACATGCGTGTGGGAGTAACGTATGCGTTTGCAATTGCACGTAAGCACGGTGGGGTGGGGGCACTTAAATTTTTTTTTATTATAATTTATTTATTTATTTTTACTACATGTAAAAATCTACATTTGTTTGCTAAAAAATTACTTAGGACCCTCAAAAATTATATATATATATATATATATATATATATATATATATATATATATATATATATATATATATATTTTTTTTTAGGAGAATTTAGCAGGGAATTTTATTCCCTATGGAGTATTTTATTCCCTATGGAGGTGTTGCAACTTTTTATGTCACACGGTATTTGCGCTGCGGTTTTTCAAACACATTTTTTTGGGGAAAAAAAAACACTTTGATGAATTAAAAAAAAAAAAAAACACTAAAGTTAGCCCAATTTTTTTGCATAATATGAAAGATGATGTTACGCCGAGTAAATAGATACATAACATGTCACACTTTAAAACTGCATCTGCCCATTGGATGGGGCAAACAACAGTGCTTAAAATTCTCCATAGACGACACTTTAAAGGCCTTCACAGGTTACCAGTTTAGAGTTGCAAAGGAGGTTTGGTGCTAGAATTATTGCTCTTGTTCGTGACAATACCTCACATGTTTGGTTCGATCGTCGTTTACATATGCGTGTGGGAGTAACGTTTGCGTTTGCAATTGCGCGTAAGCACGGTGAGGCGGGGCGCTTAAATTTTTTTTGTTATTATTTATTTATTTTTTACAAAAATATTTATTTTTTACACTTTTTTTTGTACTAACTTTATTGCTATCACAAGGGATGAACAACAGCATGGACTGTGACAGGTCCTCTTTATGGAGAGATTTGGAGTCTATTAGATTAGAACCCAAATCTCTCCTCTCGTCTGCCATGTAGCCGATCAGACACAAATCAGTCTGATCTGCTACTTACCTGGCCATTGCCGGCCAGGTAAACAAAGGGGTGGAACCATAAGTGGGAAACTGCTTGTCACTCCTGGTTTCCAGGGTTACAGAGAGAGGGCAACGACGTTAGTTCCTCTCTCTCTGAACAGGGCCACCATCGCATCGCTCCCGGCCTCAGCAATGAGACTGGAGAGCCTGGGAGAGGCGGCAGCCACCTGCAGAAGTGATTGAGCAGCTAATAAGCCACTCAGATCACTTCTGCCTGGAAGAGAATCGCCGGCTGAAAAGATACATACCGGGATGATGCCTGTAGGTGCAGACATCATCCCGCTATAACCACTGAAATGGGAGGACGTCCATGTACGCCCTCCCGGCGGGAAGTGGTTAAATAAAACCCAGCATCATCCAACCTCTCTGAAAGAAGTAGATCACTCCCAGTAACTCCCACTGTTTGACAATGGACTCCCAGCCATGCATGTGAATGCACAAACACTGTCTTCCCTGCCCACATACTATTGATGGCAATCAGTGCTAATATCATTGACGAAAATATTTTTGTTGATGAAATTAGCATAGGTGCTAGAGATTTTAGTCGACAAAAAATTAAGTCCAAAACCGAGCCAATTCAGACGACTAAAATATGACTAAAACTAAAACGCCATTTTAGTCAAAAGACTAAAACTAAATGGAAATTTCACTTCAAAATGAATGCTGCTCTGCTGGCCTTTTCTAAATCAGCAACACAATTCCACCCCCAGCCTATAATAATAGGACATTAAAGTTTAACCCTTTCATGACTAAGCCTATTTTTGACATTTGGTGTTTACAAGTTAAAATCCGTATTTTTTGCTAGAAAATTACTTAGAGCCCCCAAACATTATATATATATATATATATATATATATATATATATTTTTTTTTTAGCAGAGAATCTAGTGAATAAAATGGCGATTGTTGCAATATTTTATGTCACATGGTATTTGTGCAGCGGTGTTTTAAACGAAACTTTTTGGGAAAAGGGACACTTTCATTAATTTAAAAAAAAACAAACAGTAAAGTTAGTCCAATTTGTTTTGTACAATGTGAAAGAAGATGTTACGCCGAGTAAATAGATACCAAACATGTCACGCTTTATAATTGCACGCACTCGTGGAATGGCGACAAACTATGGTACCTAAAAATCTCCATAGGCGACGCTTTAAATTTTTTTTTTATGGTTACCAGGTTAGAGTTACAGAGGAGGTCTAGTGCTAGAATTATTGCTTTCACTCTGACGATCGCGGCGATACCTCACATGTGCGATTTGAACACCGTTTATATATGCGGGCGTGACTTCCGTATGCGTTTTCTTTGCTGCGCGAGCTCGCGGGGGCGGGGGCGCTTTAAAAAATTTTTTTTCTTATTTATTTTTATATTAATAAATTATGTTTAAAAAAAATGTTTTTTTGATCACTTTTATTGCTGTCACAAGGAATGTAAACATCCCTTGTGACAGTAATAGGTGGTGACAGGTACTCTTTATGGAGGGATCGGGGGTCTAAAAGACCCCCGATCCCTCCTTTGCACTTCAAAGTATTCAGACCGCCGTTTTCGTCGATTCTGAATATTGTATATTTTTTTAAAACCGGCGCCATTGGCAGCCAAATTAAATGGGAAGTGACGTGTTTACAAGCCGCTTACGGCTTCGTTCCAGCCTGTCCCTAGCTGCCGGAGGCAGTTTCAAAAGGTTCGGGTACCGAAACAATATCTGATTTTGGAGATATTACTGTGTTTATTTATGTACTGGAGATTTTAGTTAACTAAAATACGACTTAAACTAAAACAATTGAGGCAACTAAAATACGACTAAAACTAAAATGCCATTTTAGTCAAAAGACTATGACTAAAGGAAATCAAAATGTGATGTTAAAATTAACACTAATGGCACTAGGGAGGAAGAGGCTGCAGTTGTCACATGGTTGTTACTTGAAGGACAATTTGAGGTACTTGGCACTTTTTCCAATATAAAAAGCAGCGGGCAAATAAGACTGGACGGTTAATGAAATGGTCTGCAGGTTCCTGCATGAATTCTGGAGTTGGGCTTTTAGTATAATCAATAATAAAATCTATTTTAATGTATTCCTGGCACCATTTTTGGAACTGGCCGTTCCTCGAAAAATCGTTGGAATAATCACAATATACCAAAACAACATTGTTATTGTGACCGCGCCAAATTAATAAATAAAATAATGTCACTCAATTGCCCAATGAAAATATTATTCTCTTCCTGTACTACAATACTCCCTTCGCCAACTTGTACGTTAAGGCAAATAAGCAGTTTCTTTTTTTTTTTTTTGCTCTTGTTTTACTTTGCACAAACAGGCATATTAGATATGTCAAGTCAAAACTATTATTTTCGTTTTGGATAGGGTTGGGAAGGATTATAGCCCCTATTGGGTTTTACTGCTATCTGGGGGCATTAAAGAGATTTAATCTCCCTTATGATAACAGTTTTACCCGATGACTGCTGAGGCACAATGGTCCCGGAACAAATGAAATGTAACATAATGTATAGAACACCTTCACCCTTGCCCCTTTACCCATTAAATCAACACACTTACAACCATTAGGTTGGAAAGGGCAAGGCCACAGTTTTATTAAAATCCAACACATAACATGTGAACACTTTAAACCAGTGCCAGTCACAGTTGTACTGTGAGCACACAATTCCAAAGGGGGGGGGCTGTCCTTACCATAGGTGCTGGACAAACCACCTACATCCGATTTCCATCAAAGGCATAGCCCATTACAGCCACTTTTATGCTGGCAAGGTCAAGAAACCGCAGCAAGCTGTGACATACCATAGAAAAAAGGGGCGGGAGGGTGGGCAGCTCTTCCAGCCACGTTCCTTGAAAGACCCAGAATTCCCTGGGAACAAAGCTTTTCTGAGCTCAGGCCCAGCCTATCCCCCATAACCACCAATCCCTGGTGACCACTCAGCCACCTTGTCCTGCACCTGGCCATGCCCCCATCAGTCAAGGCTCTCTTTCCCCGGGGGGGGGGGGGGTCAAGAGGCCCTCATGGCCATGGTACAGTCACGGGTGTTCTGGGAACTTTTTGGATCTCTCCAAAGAGTCTGATCAGTTGTCCTGCGGGGGTCTCTGGGTTACCAGGAGTTCTCTCCAGCTCAGCCGTTATTAGACTAACAGGAATAATGACACAAACAGGCTGTGGGTGCTACAAAAAGCAATAGATGAGTGGATATCTGTCCAGTAAATCCCACCGATTGACAATGGACTCCCACGTTTGTGTGAACAAATAAATGCTGTCTTTGCTTGGTCGACAAATCGGCAATAGGAAGGAAGAGGCTGCAGTCGGCATGTGAGTGCTATGTTGAAGGAAATTGTGGAGTACTTGGCCACTTTTTGGAATCTAAATTGTAGCGGGGATATATGACGGGAGGGTTGGAGAAACGGTCCGTATCTTCCTGCAAGGATCCTGGAGTAGTGCTTTAAGTATAATCAATAATGCTGTTTACTTTAATGGCACTAATGTATTCCTGGCAGCATTTTTGGAACTGGCCGTTCCTTAAATTTTAACCTTGGAAACATTTCAATGTGCCAAAACAACACTGTTACTGTGACCACGCCAAAAGAATAAATAAAATAATGTCACTCACTTACTTAATGAATATTTTTTTTTCCTTCTATGCTACAATACTTTTGAGTTGTATTTTTTGGCCAACTGTACGTACATGCAGCTTTTATTTTGGTTTTGTTTTACTTTTACCTGAAGAGCTGTCAAACATATTGAATAGCCCTCAGCTGTCCATTCCTTTGGGTCTGAACCCCCGCCCCCCACCCTTCTTTCATCAACTCATCATCTTTTATTCAATATAGTGTATGTTCTCTCCCTTCCTGTCTTGTAACATATTCAATGACAGTAAGTAAGGGAAAATCTCTCTAACAGAGCCTTGTATCAAAAGCTAAGAAAAAATAAAACAGTTTTGGCCTAGCTGGACTAACAGTATATTTAAAGCCTAACCCGGCGTACACACGAGCGGACTTTACGGCAGACTTTGCCCGGCGGACTTTTCGCCGTACTTTACGACGGACTTTCTGAATGAACGGACTTGCCTACACACAATCCACCAAAGTCTGTCAAATTCGTACGTGATGACGTACGACCGGACTAAAACAAGGAAGTTCATAGCCAGTAGCCAATAGCTGCCCTAGCGTGGCTTTTTGTCCGTCGAACTAGCATACAGACGGCGGACTTTTCGACCGGACTCGATTTCCACGGATTAATTTAAAACATGTTTCAAATCTAAGTCTGTCCAACTTTTGAGAAAACAAAGTCCGCTGGAGCCCACACACGATCGAATTGTCCGACCAAATCCCGTCCGCCGGGCAAAGTCTGCCGTAAAGTCCGCTCGTGTGTACACGGCATAACACAATTTTTTATAGAGTAATGAGGAGTTAAAATTTCTTTCAAGTTTTCATTTCTGTTTGTGACCCCATAAGGAAGATTTTTCCTTACTTCCTGCCCTGTGATACCTGTACAAATAATTGGGAGCGGGGTACAGTTGTTCCCAGAGAAGGAATGCCCAGGCAGCAATAAAAACACTGTCAGACATTCTAGTCTCCTCCTAGTTTACTACCAATGTGTTTTTATCTGTGGACTGTTGGAGTGACATACCTGTCTTCCTTTGCTATTTGGCACCTCTTTTTTGCCTGGAGTTCCACTTTAGAGTTCCTCCTGGGGAGCCATCTGTGAATTACGGCCAAAGTAATGTGATGTTTTTACGGCATAAAGGTACAGACATTATAGTTTCCTGATGTGTGCATTCTATTTCTGTACCCAACATTAATTACATCCAAACAGCGGAGAGCTCGTTTACATAGTATAGATTGTGTAAGTCTGCAGGAATGTTAATAATTTCAATAACCGCCCGGTTATTCCTGTCAATGGGCGTTCATAACTGCGCCTCTGTACACCAGGAGTGTGTTTTCTATTTTATTATAGCTACAATATCTCACAAAAGTGAGTACACCCCTCACATTTTTGAAAATGTATATTTTATTCTATCTTTTCATATGACAACACTGAAGAAATGGCACTTTGCTACAATGTAAAGTAGTGAGTGTACAGCTTGTATAACAGTGTAAATTTTCTGTCCCCTCAAAATAACTCAACACACAGCCATTAATGTCTAAGCCACTGGCAACAAAAGTGAGTACACCCCTAAGTGAAAATGTAAAATTGGGCCCAATTAGCCATTTTCACTCCCCGGTGTCATGTGACTCGTTAGTGTTACAAGGTCTCAGGTGTGAATGGGGGAGCAGGTGTGTTAAATTTGGTGTTATCGCTCTCACTCTCTCATACTGGTCACTGGAAGTTCAACATGGCACCTCATGGCAAAGAACTCTCTGAGGATCTGAAAAAAAGAACTGTTGCTCTACATAAAGATGGCCTAGGCTATAAGAAGATTGCCATGATCCTGAAACTGAGCTGCAGCATGGTCGCCAAGATCTTACAGCGGTTTAACAGGACAGCTTCCACTCAGAACAGGCCTCGCCATGGTCGACCAAGGAAGTTGAGTGCATGTGCTCAGCGTCATATCCAGAGGTTGTCTTTGGGAAATAGACGTATGAGAGCTGTCAGCATTGCTGCAATGCTGAAGGTTGAAGGGGTGGGGGGTCAGCCTGTCAGTGCTCAGACCATGCGCCAAACACTGCATCAAATTAGTCTGCATGACTGTCATCCCAGAAGGAAGCCTATTCTAAAGATGATGCACAAGAAAAACAGTTTGCTGAAGACAAGCAGACTAAGGACATGGATTACTGCAACCATGTCCTGTGGTCTGATGAGACCAAGATAAACTTATATGGTTCAGATGGTGTCAAGTGTTTGTAGCACCAGATGAGGAGTACAAAGACAAGTGTGTCTTGCCTACAGTCAAGCATGGTGGTGGGAGTGTCATGGTCTGGGGCTGCATGAGTGCTGCCGGCACTGGGGAGCTACAGTTCATTGAGGGAACCATGAATGACAACATGTACTGTGACATACTGAAGCAGAGCATGATTCCCTCCCTTCGGAGACTGGGTCACAGGGCAGTATTCCAACATGATTCCGACCCCAAACACACCTTCAAGATGACCACTTTCTTGTTAAAGAAGCTGAGGGTAAAGGTGATGGACTTTGCCAAGCATGTCTTCAGACCTAAACCCTATTGAGCATCTGTGGGCATTCTCAAACAGAAGGTGGAGGAGCTCAAGGTCTTTAACATCTACCAGCTCTGTGACGTCGTCATGTAGAAGGGAAAGATGACTCCAGTGGCAACCTGTGAAGCTCTGGTGAACTCCATGCCTAAGGCAGTGGTGGAAAATAATAGTGGCCTCACAAAATATTGACCTTTTTGGCCCAATTTAGACATTTTCACTTAGATGTGTACTCACTTTTGTTGCCAGCGGTTTAGACATTAATGGCTGTGTGTTGAGTTATTTTGAGGGGACAGCAAATTTACACTGTTATACAAGCTGTACACTCACTACTTTACATTGTAGCAAAGTGTCATTTCTTCAGTGTTGTCACATGAAAAGATATAATAAAATATTTTCAAAAATGTGAGGGGTATACTCACTTTTGTGAGATACTGTACGTATTACAAACAACAAATTCTTCTTTTATTTAGTGATGGGAGAAGAAAGAGGAAGATGGGGGACAGTGATGGGGATAGAGTGAGAATGAGAGGGTAGAAGGAAGGAATCTGGATAAAAAGGTGGAAAGAGAAATAATACTAATTGGGATGAGAAGCGGAGACAATGAAAGGGTAGAATGGGAAATAGCAGAAGGGCAGGGGATAGAGGGGGGGAAATGAGGGGGTAGTAGGGGGAATGGGGGTAGACATAGAGATACTGTAGGGTGAGAATTAGAGGGCAAGGGCTCATTCAGGTGGACGTTGACTCTGGTCCTTTTTCCTAAGACGCTGCTTTCTGCATCTGCATCCACCATGGAGCAGGACAAGCAGCCCATAAAAGTGGATGCAGATGCAGCGACTGGACGGACACAGCTGTATATCAACATTTTAAATGAGTGCAGGAGTGGGTGCACAAATTTCGACGCAGTGAGTATGTTTTCAGACCTGTGCACCCCCTCCTGCAGGCATGTCAAATTTGGTCTGAGCCCCATGTCTGACCTAGTAGTATAGTGATAATAGTAGATCTATCATCTACTATTATTGCCCATTATTGCTGGAATGGGGGACTTCAGGCCACCAACGACCAACTTTGTAACATCCATAGTTGCTGCTCATTCTCTAACGAATGAGCCAGTTTCCTGTATAAGGGGATGTTATTTTTGAATTACTGTTATTTTATATTTGAAGTTTAGGTATGGCAAATCCATGAGATTGTTTTGCAGAACAACTGGAACTGTCTGTAGATTCATGGCTGGGGGCCATGAAGTAGGTTTGAGAACAGGAAAATGTAGACTGGAACAGTCCATAGGCTTGGGACCATGGAATAGGTGCAGCACTGAAAGGCTCTCCTGGAACAGGTTCATTCTTTAGGTGCAGCCTCTTATAGAGTAGTCCAGCATCCAAACCAAAGAGTGCCAGGGGCAAGGAGCCCCCCTGGTAGCTCATTGATCCATTCCCTCAGGAGGAAAAAATACAATCTACTCAGGGCTCCAGAATATTTAACAGCATCCCAGCCACTAACTGGGCACACCACCCTAGGGATTGGCTAGGCCCTGGTCAATATTCAGGCTGGTCAGTTAAATTCCCCCTCCCTAAACTCCAGAAGCTTCTTCTAGAAGCAGGGGGAAGCAATCAAACTCAATAAGTCAAAAAAACGACCATACCTGTGGGATCCCCCAGAAAGCTGGAGTAGACACCATTGCTCTATTGATTTCCACTTCCAGGTCCCATGGGAAGCGGCTGGCCTGCTACTTACTGAACACAGAAGAGTATTAGCTCTGTGCGACAATATTTTCAATGAATGCAAAGTGAATGCTCCAGCTCGGTGAGTGGCCGGAGCCGCCATGACGTCAATCCCGCGCATGCGCGGGACCTGCTGGTTACAGCACACTGCACGCTGCACACACTGCACACCATCAGAGCACATACGCCGGTGAAGTAACTGGCTGCTAGGACACTAAATATCTCCTAAACGGGGCATGTTTAGGAGATATTTACACTACCTATAGGCAGGCCTTTTTTTCAGCTGGAACTTGGTGGAACTCAGTTGCACCACCTCTGGCTCAGGCCCCCTTCTCTCTTCTCACCACCATCAGTTGTAAACACAGAAGTCCAGCTTCTGTGTTTACAAGTGACAGCTTGTTTCCCAACAGTTCCCACAGATCTGTTATCCTGAGCAGCTCTCACTGAGAGCAGGATGGGGACAAGAGAGATGCAGGTGTTCAGGGTGCAGTGCAGATGGCAACACCCCCACTGGATGATCTCCGCAAGCGAGGAAGGCGGGGCCAACTACAGTGTGAAGGAAGGTACTAGAGCCAGCTGGGTGCTTCAGCTTAACACAGCAGCAAAAGTTGGACATGTGGAAAATGCTGTATCTTTTAATAAGAGGGCAGAGCTGAAGAAGGGTGAAAGTGAGATGTGGATAGGGGATGCAGAGGTAAGCAGCTGTGGAATAGGGATGAGCCCACGGCCCGAGTCAAACGTAAGTTCGACTCGAACATCAAGTGTTCGTTTGTTCTAAAACTAACCGGACATATGGGGTGTTCGCGGGAAATTAGAGCGTGGCGGAACGCCCCATATTGCACTGTGAGATTGCATTGGATTGCTGTATGATGATTGGCCAAAGCATGCACCTGACCTGCATGCTTTGGCCAATCACAGCGCGCCCTGCTGAGAGAGCCATATTAAGGCAAAGGCAGGATGCCTTTGGCCAATCATGGCTCAGGGGACTAAGTCCACGCCCCACACTATATAAGGCTGCTGCTTACACGGCGGCCGTATAGTGTAACGAATGAAGAGAGATTAGGCAGCTTAGTTAGTGGCGTGCAGGCAGTGTATTTGATATATATATATATATATATATATATATATCTATATATGTATATTATAGCCTAGTATATACTCTGCATTTAGTGTAGATTATATATTCAGTGTAGAATCTATATTCAGGCAGTGTAGTATATATAATATAGTGTATTGAAGTGGTTAAGGGAAACCCTGCGCCAAAAAAAAAAAAAAATGGTGTGGGGGTACCCCCCAAAATCCATACCAGGCCCTTCAGGTCTGGTATGGATTTTAAGGGGCACCCCACGCCAAAATTAGAAAAAAATTGCGTAGGGGCTTTCCCCCCCCCCCAATCCATACCAGACCCTTATCTGAGTACGCAACCTGGCAGGCCGCAGGAAAAGGGGGGGCGAGAGAGTGCCCCCCCTCCTGAACTGTACCAGGCCACATACCCTCAACATGGGAAGGGGGTTTTGGGGTCCCCCCAAAACACCTTGTCCCCATGTTGATGGGGACAAGGTCCTCTTCCTTACAACCCTTGCCTGGTGGTTGGGGGTGTCTGTGAGCCCCAGAAGGGACCCCCAGATCCCGCCCCCCCATGTGAATGGGTATCAGGTACATTGTACCCCTACTCATTCACCAAAACAAGTGTCAAAATGTAAAAATTACAGGAGACAGTTTGTGACAAGTCCTTTATTCAAAAAAAAATAAAAATGTCCTGTGATGTCCATCCATCTTCAATCACAGCGCAGGCAGACCAAGAAAAAAAAAAGAAATGGAAAAACTCCACCTCTATGGGAGGCGTCCGCGACTGCAGGCTTATTGCATTAATGGTTTTATGATAATTCAGATAATTCTGAATTAATTCAAAATTAACAAATTTGTGGAAATTCATTAAAAAACAAATTTGGAATTAACTGAATTGCACATGTCTACAGAAGACATGGATCCTGTGCCTCTGCTAAGCAGGGGCGCCGATTCATGCCTTCCCCTAGTACAAGCACCTCCCCCACAGTAGTAAAGCACTGGTCAGGCACACATTTAACCCTTTTCATTCCTAATGTTAACTCCTTCCCAGCCAGTGACATTAGTACAGTGACAGTCATATTTTTAGCACTGATCATTGTATTCGTGTTACTGGTCCCCAAAAAGTGTCAAAAGTATCAGTTAGTGTCCCGACTGTCCGCCGCAATATGGCAGGCCCGCTATATGTCGCTGATCTACACCATTACTAGTAAAAGAATAAAACATAAATAAATATACAGTTGTGCTCATAAGTTTACATACCCTTGCAGAATTTATGATTTCTTGGCCATTTTTCAGAGAATATGAACGATAACATAAAAACTTTTCTTTCTCTCATGGTTAGTGTTTGGCTGAAGCCATTTATTATCAATCAACTGTGTTTACACTTTTTAAATCATAATGGCAACAGAAACTACCCAAATGACCAAAAGTTTACACACCCCAGTTCTTAATACCGTGTATTGCCCCCTTTAACATCAATGACAGCTTGAAGCCTTTTGTGGTATTTGTGGATGAGGCTCTTTATCTTCTCAGATGGTAAAGCTGCCCATTCCTCTTGGCAAAAAGCCTCCAGTTCCTGTAAATTCTTGGGTTGTCTTGCATGAACTGCACGTTTGAGATCTCCCCAGAGTGGCTCAATGATATTGAGGTCAGGAGACTGAGATGGCCACTCCGGAACCTTCACTTTATTCTGCTGTAGCCAATGACAGGTCGACATGGCCTTGTGTTTTGGATCATTGTCATGTTGGAATGTCCAAGTACATCCCATGCGCAGCTTCCTGGCTGATGAATGCAAATGTTCCTCCAGTATTTTTTGATAACATACTGCATTCATCTTGCCATCAATTTTGACCAAATTTCCTGTGCCTTTGTAGCTCACACATCCCCAAAACATCAGCGATCCACCTCCGTGTTTCACAGTAGGAATGGTGTACCTTTCATCATAGGCCTTGTTGACTCCTCTCCAAATGAATCATTTATGGTTGTGGCCAAAAAGCTCAATTTTTGTCTCATCACTCCAAATGACTTTGTGCCAGAAGGTTTGAGGCTTGTCTCTGTGCTGTTTGGCATATTGTAAGCGCGATAGTTTGTGGCATTTGCGTAGTAATGGCTTTCTTCTGGCGACTCGACCATGCAGCCCATCTTTCTTCAAGTGCCACCTTATTGTGCATCTTGAAACCACATGTTTTCAGAGAGTCCTGTATTTCACCTGAAGTTATTTGTGGGGTTTTCTTTGCATCCCGAACAAATTTCCTGGTAGTTGTGGCTGAAATTTTAGTTGGTCTACCTGACCGTGGTTTGGTTTCAACAGAACCCCTCATTTTCCACTTCTTGATTAGAGTTTGAACACTGCTGATTGGCATTCTCAATTCCTTGGATGTCTTTTTATATCCTTTTCCTGTTTTATACAGTTCAACTACCTTTTCCCACAGATCCTTTGACAATTCTTTTGCTCTCCCCATGACTCAGAATCCAGAAACATCAGTGCAGCACTGGATGAAAGGTGCAAGGGTCTGTCAGGAGTCCAGAAACTCATTGACCTTTTATACACACACACTAATTACAAACAAACAGATCACAGGTGAGGATGGTTATCTTTAATAGCCATTCAAACCCCTTTGTGTCAACTTGTGTGCATGTTATCAGGCCAAAATCTCCAGGGTATGTAAACTTTTGATCAGGGTCATTTGGGTAGTTTCTGTTGTGATTTTAATTTAAAAAGAGTAAACACAGTTGATTGATAATAAATGGCTTCAGCCAAACACTAACCATGAGTGAAAGAAAAGTTTTTGTGCTATCATTCATATTCTCTGAAAAATGGGCAAGAAATCATAAATTCTGCCAGGGTATGTAAACTTATGAGCACAACTGTATACAGTATATCCCATAGTTTGTAGATGCTATAACTTTTACACAAAGTGTCATCTACACAGTAATCAGTGCATTTTTATAGCACTGATCGTTGTATAAATGACAATGGTCCCAAAATAGTGTCAAAAGTGTCCAATGTGTCCGCCATAATGTCGCAATCACGATAAAAATCGCAGATCGCCGCCATTACTAATAAAAAAATAATAATAAGAAGAAATGCCATGAATCTATCTTCTATTTTGTAGACGCTATAACTTTTGCACAAACCAATCAATATACGCTTATTGCGATTTTTTTTTTTTTTACCAAAAATATGTATGAGAATATATATTGGCCTAAAATGATGAAGAAATTAGATTTTTACATGTTTTTATTGGATATGTTTTATAGCAGAGAATAGAATTTTTTTTTTCCTTCAAAATTGTCAAGTTTTTTTTGTTTATAGAGCAAAAAAAAAAAACTGTAGAGGTGATCAAATACCACCAAAAGAACGTTCAATTTGAGGGGAAAAAAAGGACATCAGTTTTATTTGAGTACTGCGTCGCACGACCGCGCAATTGTCAGTTAAAATAACACAGTGCCGTATTGCAAAAAATGGCCTGGTCGTGAAGGAAGGGTAAATCTTCCGGAGGTCTAAAAACAGGCGAGGGCATCTAGGGGTGAAAAGTGAGAACTACATGCCTAACACCCTGCTACAAATATATACTTTTTGCGCACAATAATAATGGTATTTGATATTAATATTGACATAGTGATTCATGGGAGGTATGTTTTCAGAACACATCTACTTTTGAAATAAAACATTCTCCTATGGGCCTTTGAAGATCCTGGATGCCTGTTGGCAGGCGGCTGGGCTTAAGTCTAGTCACAGCTGCTGTTCTGGAAGCTTGTGCTAAATGAGGTGGTAAAATTTGCTAGGAACGGGTCTGGCAGGCTGGTGGGTGAGACACGTGTTTCCTATTAGATCCGCTCTGCGGACTTGTAGAGGTGGCACTATGACACTGTTACAGCTGATCTTCCTTCCAGATGTTCAGCAAAACCTTATCACCAACTGAAAAACCTCCGCAGAGCCATTCAGAGGGAAGGACAGATATTTTACCATTTTTAATTTCCAGTAAATATATTGATTCTGTGAAATAATTGGTACTCGGAGATGAGTATCACTGCAATCTCTGCAGGGCTGGTATACAGTGCCAGTACCTTGGCACTGATATGTAAAATCCAGCAGTTTAAGCATTTAAGTGGGCCTAGCATCAGATACATTTTTCACGTTAAAGCAGTTGTAAACTGTAATTTTTTGGGACCTGCAAGGTAAAGGCATAATGTGCTAGTATGCATCGCATACTAGCACATTATGCAAAACTTACCTGAAAACGAAGCCCTTCAGCGTTGCGATGTAATCGCTGGAGGCAGCGTCCATCTTCCTTCCGAGTCCGAGAACTCCGGCTGTGTGACAAGCCGGAGCCCCGATGACGTCACTCCTGTGCATGTGCGGGGGGGGGGCACATGTATATAAAGGCACAGCACAGGTGGCCGTTCCATCAGAGCACATGCGCCGATTACGTCATCGGCTACATGTAATGTAAATATCTACTAAACGGTGTACGTTTTAGAGATATTTACAGTACCTATAGGCAGGGCCGGGACAAGGGATGGGCAGGAGGGATGGCTGCCCTGGGCACAATGGTTTATTGCAGGGATGTGGATGCCCTGACCCTAACCCCAAGAGTGGGGAGCGGCGCAGTTTGGCATCTTTGCCCTGGGCACTGGATGGCCTTGTCCCGGCACTGCCTATAGGTAAGCCTTATTATAGGCTTACCTGTAGGTACAAATTATGCCTTTGGGTTTACTTCCTCTTTAAAGCAGAATTTCTCCCAAAAGGTGACGTTCCACTCTTCCTCCTCCTTCTCTCCCCTCTCCTCTTCTAGATTGTTTTTTGCGGGACAGGTACCTGGTTTTGACAGGTACCCACTTCCGGTCAGATTGCTGCAGCGGGCGCACTGGAAGTCCCCTTTCCCTGCCTGCAACCTTCTGTGATGGGACACAGGTCCCAGAAAGCTGTAGGACCATTCGGAAGCCACCTGTGAAGCCGCAAGAAGTCACAGCCGAAAGTTAGCATGCCAGCGCCTGAGACCCAAGGACCGGTAAAAAAACAGCTCAGGTGAGGACGGCGCTGGATCCTTGGACAGGTGACAGTTTTTGAAACTGCTCATTTTCAATTTTCGCAAAATTGACTGAAGCTTCCCTTTCACACTGGGGCCGCGGCCATGTTAGCACTAAAGTGACCCTCTTTTTAGCGGTGCTTTAGCGCTGTTTAAGTGGCGCTTTTCGGCCGCTAGCGGGGTGCTTTTAACCCCAAAGTTGTGGCTCTTAATACAGCACTACCAAACTGCCTCAAAGATGCAGCTTGCAGGACTTATCCGCAACGTCCCGCAAGCGATCCACCCCAAAAAGTCACACTGAAATAAATGGGAGGCGGTTTTTTAGATTCTTTACAGGCGCTATTTCTAGCGCTAAAATGCCTGAAAACCGTCTCCGTGTAAAAGGGTCTTATGCCGCGTACTCACGAGCGGACTTTACCGCAGACTTTGCCCGGCGGACGGGATTTCGTCGGACAATTCGATCGTGTGTGGGCTCCAGCGGACTTAGTTTTCTCAAAAGTTGGACGGACTTAGATTTGAAACATGTTTTAAATCAATCCGTCGAAATCGAGTCCGGTCGAAAAGTCCGCCGTCTGTATGCTAGTTCGACGGACAAAAAGCCATGCTAGGGCAGCTATTGGCTACTGGCTATGAACTTCCTTGTTTTAGTCCGGTCGTACGTCATCACGTAAGAATTCAATGGACTTTGGTGGATTGTGTGTAGGCAAGTCCGTTCATTCAGAAAGTCCGTCGTAGAGTACGTCGAAAAGTCCGCCAGGCAAAGTCTGCCGTAAAGTCCGCTCGTGTGTACGCGACATAAGTGCATGCATGCTAAGTAGTGTGTCGATGTAAAACTTCCAGATATTCCAGATCACATCCACTTCCAGATATTCCAGATCATATCCACTTCCAGATATTCCAGATCATTTCCACTTCCAGATATTCCAGATCATATCCACTTCTAGATATTCCGGATCACATCCACTTCCAGATATTCCGGATCATATCCACTTCCAGATATTCCAGATCATTTCCACTTCCAGATATTCCAGATCATATCCACTTCCAGATATTCCGGATCATATCCACTTCCAGATATTCCGGATCATATCCACTTCCAGATATTCCGGATCACATCCACTTCCAGATATTCCGGATCACATCCACTTCCAGATATTCCGGCTCACATCCACTTCCAGATATTCCAGATCATATCCACTTCCAGATATTCCGGCTCACATCCACTTCCAGATATTCCGGATCATATCCACTTCCAGATATTCCGGATCATATCCACTTCCATATATTCCGGATCATATCCACTTCCAGATATTCCAGATCATATCCACTTCCAGATATTCCAGATCATATCCACTTCCAGATATTCCGGATCATATCCACTTCCAGATATTCCGGCTCACATCCACTTCCAGATATTCCGGCTCACATCCACTTCCAGATATTCCGGATCACATCCACTTCCAGATATTCCGGATCATATCCACTTCCAGATATTCCGGCTCATATCCACTTCCAGATATTCCGGATCATATCCACTTCCAGATATTTCGGATCATATCCACTTCCAGATATTCCGGATCATATCCACTTCCAGATATTCCGGCTCACATCCACTTCCAGATATTCCGGATCATCACCTCCATCTGCTATTCTTTCCAGAAGGACAGAGCCATGTTTATTTACGTATCATCCAGGGTCACCATCTACTTCCCGGACTGAGATGGCAGTTAAGAAGCATGTAGATCCTTTGCGTTTTTTAACTACTTCAATACCAGGCACTTTCCCCCCCTTCCTGCCCAGGCCATTTTTCAGCTTTCAGCGCTGTCACACTTTGAATGACAATTGCGCGGTCATACAACACTGTACCCATGTGAATTTTTTATCATTTTCTTCACACAAATAGAGCTTTCTTTTGGTGATATTTAATCACTGCTGGGTTTATTTTTTCCTAAAATTAAAAAAAAAAATGAAAACGTTGAAAAAAATAAAAGTTTTTCTTAGTTTCGGTCAGTAAATTTTGTAAACAAGTAATTTTTCCCCTTCACTGATGGGTGCTGATAGGCTGCACTGATGAGGTGGCACTTATGGGCACTGAGGAGGCGGCACTTATGGGCACGGATTAGGTGGCACTGATGAGGAGGCACGAATATGCCGCACTTAGGGGCACTGATAGGTGGCACTGATATGTGGCACTGATGAGCACTGATAGGCGGCACTGATGGGTGGCACTGGTGGGCACTGGTAGGTGGCACTGATGAGGCGGCACTTATGGGCACTGATTAGGTGGCACTGATGAGGAGGCATGAATATGCCTCACTTATGGGCACTGATAGGTGGCACTGATATGTGGCACTGATGAGCACTGATAGGCGGCACTGATGGGTGGCACTGGTGGGCACTGGTGGGTGGCACTGATGAGCACAGATAGGCGGCACTGATGGGTAGCATTGTTGGGCAGCAGAGATAGGTATTGATGGGCAGCAGTGATAGCCAGCATTGACTGGCATCACTAATGGGTACTGATTGCTTACACTTGTGGGCACTGTTTGCTGTCACCGGTGGGCACACTGCTGGCACTGGTGGGCACTCACTTCTGGCATTGTGGGTGCTTTATTGTAATCAGGGCACTGATTATCAGTGCCCTGATTACATGCCTAGATGTCCTCTGTGAGGAGATGCCGCTGATCGGCTCTCCTCTCCTCACACTCTGTCAGTGTGAGGCAAGAAGAGCCGATTATCGGCATCTCTGTGTTTACATGTGACTGGCTGTGATTGGACACAGCCAATCACATGGTTAAAGAGCCGCGGCCGCGGGTCTTTATAGAGAACAGGGTCCTAGCAACACGTCGCGGCCGCGATCACCGAGCTGTGCGCCGTCATATGACGTCCACCCAGAAGGAGAGCCGCCCCGCCGTCATTTGACGGGCGGCAAGTGGTTAATTGTGTTTACCATTGTCTGAAACAGATCAGCCCCTGCTGCAGCTTCTCACCATGCAGCTTGCTACAAAAAAAATGTCGGAGTCTGATCACTGTGGGGGGGGGGGGACTGAATCCTGTGTTAAATTGTTA
Source organism: Lithobates clamitans (assembly GCA_037952925.1). NCBI lineage: Eukaryota > Metazoa > Chordata > Amphibia > Anura > Ranidae > Lithobates > Lithobates clamitans. The sequence goes on from JBBGZY010001007.1 coordinate 351,132, forward strand.
GATTACATTTTTTCGGATGAAAACCATATTAATTAAATGAAAATCGGACGTATTCACATCTGACAAAAATTTTAAAGTCTGCACATCCAGCTTTTGTCATACGAAGAATTGGAATCGGCTGTCGAAAGCACTGTACTAAAGATCCGAAAATCGGCAGATCGTTCGACGTACGAAATTTTACTTCCGATAATGTCGGACTTTTGTAGCCGAAAAGTCCAACCGTGTGTACGCGGCATTAGTCGTACACTCCACAGATCTGGTCTTTATGGAAGAGTGGCAAGAAGAAAGCCATTTTTGAAAGAAAGCCATAAGCCATACAATATTCCAGTGTGGTTGTAACAGTGAGTCCAATTAGTTCAGATCAGACTGGGGTTCTCGGTCACTCTGTGCCCCTATTAGAGACAAAGGGTGACTTAGACATAAGAAGTGCATGGGGAGCTCAAACAAGGGTTTCCCAACCTCCCCAAAAGGATTCTGAGTTCCACGGGCCCCCCGCCCAAAGTGACTCCCGTCACACAGTGAAAGGCAGTTCTACAACGTATTGACTCAGGGGGGCTGAATACAAATGCACGCCACACTTTTCACATTTTTATTTGTAAAACATTTTGAAAAACATTTATCATTTTCCTTCCACTTCACAATTATGTGCCACTTTGTGTTGGTCTATCACATAAAATCCCAATAAAATACATTTATGTTTTCGGTTGTAACATGAAAAATGTGGGGTACTGCTGTATCGAGCAGTGACGGGTGGAACACCAAAGCATGTGTGTCACTTAAAAAAATCTTTGGACAAGCAAAACAGTTCGGACACATGTGTCTCATCTATGCACTGAGCTGCATGGTTGGAGTTACCCTTTAGAGTCACAAGGCAGATGTTGCGGTGAGGAAACGAGTCGGAGAAAACATTCTGGGAAAGGTGCTCCCACCTGCAAGACTGCAACCTGAATCCCAGCAGCAGATTTGTCTTGGCCGAGGCCTCGAATCTACAGAATCTGAAAAACACTGCCGCCCACACTCTACAAACTTTCCAAGTCGCTGCGCATGTAGGAAGGGCTTGAGGTTTTGGGATTCCTTTAAATCATTTTTTAGCAAAGTCAAGTAAAATTCATGTAAGCAAAATAAACATGTAACGCAGAGCGAGCAAGCGGAGAAAAGTTCACACTCTGAAATTTCAATCAGTGGCTATTATGACTATTCAATTATTTCCAGATTTGATCATTTTCATTGAATTACACAGCGATTGGAAAATAAAATCGAAGCATGTTTGGCCACCATAACATTTTACTAATTTAGTTGTCTCTATTATAAGGGTACCTCCCCTTTCATGGGGAAAAAAAATTAGAAAATAAAAAAAATTGTAATATAGCATATACAATTGTGACACAAGTCATGTTATAATTAAATTTTATTAAAAATTACATTTCCTTTTCAATTTGCAGCTCTGTAATTTTCTGTAAATGCAATATGGTAACCTGGAGACTTTCTGTACCCGGATGGTGTACAGAGTGCCCCTCAGATATGTCATTTCCTGCTTGTGTGATTGGCTTATTGATTACTAAATTCTACACTAAGATACAAATTAGATTTTGGGCATCCCCGCAACAAAAATTTCATTTTTAGTGAGATATTCTCAAAGGGAAAGCGTGTCCAAAGGAACGCAGACCCTGCCACTTTCCTCATTGGAGCCATGCAGGTGCAGCAGCTGACTGATAATAATAAAACCACTCCCATACAGATTCACTCTGAACATGGACACAGAGAAACAAACAGCTATTTCTTCAGAATAACAAACTGTAGGAATCTGCAAAAAAGTTTGTTAAAATCCCTGCAATGTACATAGAACAAGGGGACAAAGGGAAATGCTTTTTTTTCTCAAGAAAAGTGAAGTTAGTCTTTAAAGGAAAAAATCAAATAAATACATTCTTTCAATATCTGTGTGGTTGTGGGTGGAGATGCAGGGTCCTCTCGGTGAACTTGACTTAGGCTAAGCCTTCCATTAAGAGCAGAATATGGAGAGTCACAGGAGAACATGCGGTGTTAGGTCTCTGAGGAGGCTTGGGGTAATTGTCAGACCACACATAATGCTGAGAGAAAGCGAATTCCTTCAATAAAGAGGGGACAGGGACTGTGGTTATGGCTGTAAGTATGACCTATAAGTAGTGGCTTCAAACAGTTCTAAATAATAGTCATCTGCATTTATTGTAAACAGTAATTGTGGTCCAGAAAGCATTGGTAACTATACACTGCAAATTACTACTTACTAATCCAAATGCTGAGCGCACTAATCCCCTCTCTACAATACTGCAATAAAGAAAAGTCTGCCGAGTCAGCCTCACAGGATTTAAAGAGGAATTTCCATCCCAGATAGCAAGCAATTGTGCTGCAAGTTTAAATATGACTTTCTTAGCTATTGCTGGACTTCCCAGGCTTCACAAGTCCACATTGCATGACTCCAGATCAACTTTCTTTGCAAACATTCTGCAAGTCTGCTGTAAGTTCTGGTCCAGTTATGTTGTGCAATAGTCATCCCACCACCAGGGGTCACTGTGGCTGAATTTTCATGCTGTAGACTTGCAGAGTTCTTGCTGTAGACTCACCATTGCAACTTTGCTCTTGCTAGAGACTTGCCACGCAAATTTGTTACAAATTGGAAAAGTGCCAACTAGAACTTTTACTGCAAGTGTACAACTTGCCACTGAAAATGTGCAGCAAGTTAACAGACCTACAATTCAACAAATGTGTGGAAAGTTATCGTTGCTATTTGGGATAGCAAACAGAAAGTCTGCTTTTTTGCCAGCCCCCCTCCCGCTCAATACAAATGGCTTTTAAAAAGCCATTGTAAACAAACCATTCGTCCTCCAAACCCCAACAAAAAAAAAAAAACTCGCTTTGGCCCCAGCCTCCTCGCTTCTGGGAGGAACAGGTGATGCCACAGTGCCTTCTGGTAGAACCGGGAGCAAGAAATCTCCCATGAAAGCACTCTTTCAATAGATTGGAGCGCATCCTCTTTGGAGTCCAAGCTGCCAGCTCTGCTAGGACGTGTGGTAAAATCACAAATGACTACAAGAGTGTTGGAGGTTGGGGCAAAGGTATTTTTTATTTTTTTTGGCCAAATAGTTTGTTTACCAATGGCTTTTGAAAGCCATACAGCATCTCACAAAAGTGAGTACACCCCCACATTTTTGTAAATATTTTATTATATCTTTTCATGTGACAACACTGAAGAAATGACACTGTAAAGTAGTGAGTGTACAGCTTGTTATAACAGTGTAAATTTTCTCTCCCCTCAAAATAACTCAACACACAACCATTAATGTGTAAACCGTTGGCGACAAAAGTGAGTACACCCCTAAGTGAAAATATCCAAATTGGGACCAAAGTGTCAATATTTTGTGTGGCCACCATTATTTTCCAGCACTGCCTTAACCCTCTTGGGCATGGAGTTCACCAGAGCTCCACAGGTTGCCACTGGAGTCCTCTTCCACTCCCCCATAACAACATCATGGAGCTGGTGGATGTTAGAGACCTTGCACTCCTCCACCTTCCATTTGAGGATCCCTCACAGATGCTCAATAGGGTTTATGTCTGGAGACATGCTTGGCCAGTCCATCACCTTTACCCTCAGCTTCTTTAGCAAGGCAGTGATCATCTTGCAGGTGCGTTTGGGGTCGTTATCATGTTGGAATACTGCCCTGTGGCCCAGTCTCCGAAGGGAGGGGATCATGCTGTGCTTCAGTATGTCACAGTACATGTTGGCATTTATGGTTCCCTCAATGAACTGTAGCTCCCCAGTGCCGGCACCACTCATGCAGCCCCAGACCATGACACTCCCACCAACATGATTGACTGTAGGCAAGACACACTTGTCTTTGTACTCCTCACCTGGTTGCTGCAAAACACGCTTGACACAATCTGATCCAAATAAGGCTGACCCCCTACCTCTTCAACCTCTGCAGCAATGCTGGCAGCACTCATATGTCTATTTCCCAAAGACAACCTCTGGATATGACGCTGAGCACATGCACTCAACTTCTATGGTCGACCATGGCAAGGCCTGTTCTGAGTGGAACCTGTCCTGTTATATCGCTGTATGGTCTTGGCCACCATGCTGCAGCTTAGTTTCAGGGTCTTGTCAATCTCCTTATAGCCTAGGCCATCTTTATGTAGAGCAACAATTCTTTTTTTCAGATCCTCAGAGAGTTCTTTGCCATGAGGTACCATGTTGAACTTCCAGTGACCAGTATGAGAGAGTGAGAGTGATAACACCAAATTTAACACACCTGTTCTCCATTCACACCTGAGACCTTGTAACACTAACGAATCACATGACACCGGGGAGGGAAAATGGCTAAATGGGCCCAATTTGGAGATTTTCACTTAGGGGTGTACTCGCTTTTGTTGCCAGCGGTTTAGACATTATTGGCTGTGTGTTGAGTTATTTGGAGGGGACAGCAAATTTACACTGTTATGCAAGCTGTACACTCATTACTTTACATTGTAGCAAAGTGTCATTTCTTCAGTGTTGTCACATGAAAAGATAGAATAAAATATTTACAAAAATGTGGGGGGTGTACTCACTTTTGTGAGATACTGTATGTGTTGGTGGGGTAGGAAGGTCAGTTTTAAAGGGGTCAAAATGTTAATACTTTGTAACTTGCTCATGAGTCACCCTAATTGGTTTACAAAATTCATGGTTTGGATGCCCTTTAACCTCTTCCTGCCCGCACTATAGTCGAAAGATGGCTACAGCGCAGGCCTAAATTGCCGAGAAGGCATCCATGTACGTCCTCTCATGCAGAGCTGCCTGAAAGCCCCCTGCGGGGCGTGCGCGGCTCGCTCTGTGATCAGCGAGTCAGTGAGTCTGATCCCGGCCCCTTACCACGTAATCAGCTGTCAGCGAATGACAGCTAACCACGTGATGTAAACAGAGCCGGTAATCAGCTTTTTTTTCCCCTCATACTGGCAGCGTGAGGAGAAAAAAAAAAGCAGATTACGGTCTGGAGTAAACAGGACATCGGTCTCTCAAACTACAGACCACGCAGTGCCCACCAGTGCCACCTACCAGTTCATATCAGCACTGCTAAGTAGTGCCCACCAGTGCCACCTACCAGTGCATATCAGCACTGCTAAGTAGTGCCCACCAGTTCCACCTATCAATGCCCACCAGTGCCACCTATCAGTGCCCATCAGTGCTGCCAATCAGTGCTCATCAGTGCCTCATCATCAGTGCCACCTATAAGTGCTGCCTACCAGTGTCACCTACCAGTGACTATCAGTGTCACCTATCAGTGCCACCTATAAGTGCCACCTATAAGTGCCACCTATCAGTGCCACCTATAAGTGCCGCCAATGAGTGCCCTTAAGTGCCACCTATCAGTGTCACCTATCAGTGCCCATCAATGCCACCTATCAGTGCAGCCTCATCAGTGCCTACCAGTGCCACCTCATCAGTGCCACCTATCAGTGCTCATCAGTGAAGCCTATCAGCGCACATCAGTGAAGGAGAAAAATTACCTCTTTGCAAAATTTTATAACAAACCATAAAAAAATGTATTTTTTTCTTCAAAATTTTCAGTCTTTTTTTAGCAAAAAATAAAAACCCCTGCAGTGATTAAATACCACCAAAAGAAGGCTATATTTGTGTGAAAAAAGTGATAAAAAATATCATATGGGCACAGTTTAGCATGACCGCGCAATTGTTATTCAAAGAGTAACAGCGCTGAAAAGTATAAATTGACCTGGACAGGAAGCGGCTTTAAGTGCCCAGTAAGCAAGTGGTTAAAGTGCTCCTGTGTCCTGACTATGGACATTACATTTTTTATGAATTGGCCTCAGCCCCAGACACTTCTGGGAGGAATGGGTGATGTCACTGTGCCTTCTGGCAGAGCTATGAGCTCAAAATCCCACAAGACTGCACATTTGCAATGTGTTAAAGTTCATCCTCTTGGGATTCCAAGCCTCCAGCTCTGCCGGGAGGTACGACAACATCACCTGTGCCTCCCAGTAGTGTCAAAGCATAGGCCAGGGCTTAGGTTTTTTTTTTTTTTTTTTTTGTGGATTGAACCGGTTGTTTACAAGTGGCTTTTGAAAGTAATTTGTGTCATCATGGCCAAAAAATGGACCTTCCCTTTGCCATAGAAGGTCAACTTTAAAGGATACTCGATGTTGATACCTTGTCATTTGCTCATGAGTCACCCAAATCAGGTTACAGAGCTTAAGTTTGGGTGCCCTTTAAAATGCTCCTGTTCCCAGACTATGGACAATTAAACATTCAATTATTTATTCCTTTATTTGCTAATTATCTATGTGTTCTTAAGCAGTAAAACAAGACAACCTTGACCTCTGGTCTCTCTAGCTGCATGTAATGTGTCGGAATTCATTCTGAAAGATTTTGAAAAAAGATATACACTACATAAATAAAAGGTGACCGTTGTACCCTCATAAGCACCCCCAGCAGTATTATATGGTTTTTCCTAACCTTGTCACCTGCCACTTTTGCTGAACAGCTTGGCCTGTCACAGGAAGTAAACAAATAAGAGATCAATTGGCAGGATCAATGGGTAAGACAATGATGTTAAAATTATGTTACAAGGGGGGGATTCAGGAATACAAAAACAGGTAAAACAGACTGCATCATATACAGTATACAATGTATTTACCCAAAGTTCCATTTTAAAAAGAAGAATCAAGAAGAATTCCTGTCCTGTCTTGGAAAACTTACCAAGAGCTCCTGAGCTGGTGTGCTCAATATGCAAATATCAACGTTCACGTGATGACGAAACGCGTCAAGAGGAACTCACGGGTGCATCATTTGTGGTCCAGGTGGAATGCACACAAACCGTGTTTCCTAAGAGACCGGGTAGATCGGGTATACATCATTCTGTATGATTTTTGGCATCAGCCTCTGTTTGCGATTGTTTTTTACCAATAAATCAGTAGTTTTTTACACACTACGAGAGGATTCCTCTTCTCTGTTTAACTTTTTGGTCCCTGTCATCTGAGCCATTGGACTACTGATCCTTTTGTCAACTAGGAGAGGACACCCACCCCAGGCATCCATCCAGTGATACAATCTGGTCCTTGAGTGACCACAAGGCATGGCTGACTTCTCTTGTAGTACTGTATAACAAGAAGGTCAATACTATCTGGTGAGTGCGGACTGATTCAAACAAGCATGTGGTGATAAAGCATGCCTGGGGGTGATTTCTGGTGTCAAGACATAAGTGTTATCTTCACTCTTTATTGTGAAATATTGTACACAGATGTTACATTATTATGGACTGAGCACTTGATTTATATAATTTGTGGTAGTATTCATTATATTCACTAATTGTTTTATGTTGCAAGACAAGGGCCGTCTAGCACATGATTGTAATATCAATTTTCAGCTCTACAGGAATGGGTTTTTTCCATACCAACTCTCCAGCTTTGGCTACCGTTAGTACTAACACCTCTTGGTGTCTGCTTTTAATTCTGTATGTCATTTTGAATTTTTTAGGGTGACTTGTACTTTCCTATAAAAACATTTCCATTATTGTTAAACTCTTTTTTTCCTGTTCAGACTACAAACTAGAACATTTTTTTTTTTTTTAGCATGTTTGTGAAGCTGCGTCAGCTGGCGGAACATATCATGGCACCCACACACCAAGAGAGCCAAACATGGAAAATCTGTCAGGTCGTATCTTTCCGATTCACTGCTTGGGAACAATAACTCTTTATGTGTGCTTTATTTCCAGAAAATAAACATTGTGAGGACAGGATAATTGTTTATCCACTGTGTGCTGAGATTTACCGACATTTTATACAAAATGGAAATCCTTCAGAAATGAAAGGTTCATTCTTACCCAGAAGTCCTGTTTGTAGGTTTGGATGGGTGTTGACAGATTAAATCATCCACAAGCTTATTCTACAGCTTCACTTGCATCCCTTGGTGGTAAAATCTCTGCATCCGAATCCCCGCTCGGCCCACCAGGCACATCAGATATTGATATTGCACTGCAGCAGAATGGATTCTGATTGGTGGCTGTGAATAAATTCTTAGCACTGCTATTGTTTTTTACATTAAGCTGTCTTCTTCTTGTGAAAGGAAGTGGGGGGGGGTTTCCGGGAATACCATAAGGTGTGTTCCCAGACCACCTACAAGTGTGTTGCTGCATCACCAGCGGTGCGTGGCACCTTCACCAGCATTGTGATCTTGGATCAACAGTGGTGTGTTTTAAGAACACCAGCAGTTTGTTCAAGCATCTCCGGCATCATTACATAGTTACACAGTTAAATAGTAGGTGAGGTTGAAAAAAGACACAAGTCCATCAAGTCCAACCTATGTGTGTGATTATATGTCAGTATTACATTATATATCCCTGTATGTTGTGGTCGTTCAGGTGCTTATCCAATAGTTTCTTGAAACTATCGATGCCCCCGGCTGAGACCACCGCCTGTGGAAGGGAATTCCACATCCTTGCCGCTCTTACAGTAAAGAACCCTCTACGTAGTTTAAGGTTAAACCTCTTTTCTTCTAATTTTAATGAGTGGCCGCGTGTCTTGTTAAACTCCCTTCCGGGGAAAAAGTTTTATCCCTATTGTGGGGTCACCAGTATAGTATGTATAAATTGAAATCATATCCCCTCTCAAGCGTCTCTTCTCTAAAGAGAATAAGTTCAGTGCTCGCAACCTTTCCTCATAACTAATATCCTCCAGACCCTTTATTAGCTTTGTTGCCCTTCTAGTACATCCACCCTGAGGACTAATGCCCGGACCAGAGTCTTGTAGAGCGGGAGAATTATCGGTTTATCTCTGGAATTAATCCCCTTTTTAATGCATGCCAATATTCTGTTTGCTTTGTTAGCAGCAGCTTGGCATTGCATGCCATTGCAAAAACTGCTCATTGAAAGGATAGGATCTCATGTTTAGATTGTACTTTTGTCCATTTCATATTCTACACCCGAGGTCTTCAAACTTTCTAAAGAAAGGGGCAGTTTACAGTCCTTTAGACTTTAGGGGGACCAGACTGGGGTCAGTGGGAGTAAAAAAATGACATAGTACCTTTGGTCAGTAGGAGGAAGAATTGTGCCACATAATGGGTATTAGTGATAGGAATAGACCCCCCTAATTGGTGTCAGTGGGAGGAATAGTGTCCCGTCGTTGGTGTCAATGGGAGGAATAGTGCGCCATTGTTGGTATCAGTGGGAGGGATAGCACCCCTTCATTGGTGTCAGTGGGAGGAATAGTGCGCCATTGTTGGTATCAGTGGGAGGGATAGAGCCCCTTCATTGGTGTCAGTGGGAGGAATAGTGCCCCATCATTGGTGTCAGTGGGAGGAATAGTGTCCCATCGTTGGTGTCAATGGGAGGAATAGTGCCCATTTGTTGGTGTCAGTGGGAGGGATAGAACCCCTTCATTGGTGTCAGTGGGAGGAATAGTGCCCCATCATTGATGTCAGTGGGAGGAATAGTGCCCCATTGTTGGTGTTAGTGGCAGGAAATATGCCCCATTGTTGGTATCAGTGGCAGGAATAATGCTTCAAGAGTCAGATAAAGGCAAGCAAAGGGCCGCAGTTTGGACATGACTGTTCTACACAACCTTCACATTTTATAGTCTACACAACCAACACAAAGATATTCAATGCTTGGAAGTTCACTAAAATATAACAATTCTGGAATGTATTGTTAACCTGACTAGAACACTGCAGCAAAAGTGCCTACATAGTTTGACCCTATTTATCTTGCTCTAGTATAGCAACAACAGTCCTAGTCTTTAATTGGAGGAAATCTTCAAAATGTAGTGGACACCTGAAGGAGGAGGTAAGTAAGAAAAGAAATTAGACCAATAGGTGAAAGCCAGCCCATGCCTGCAGAGGTTAGGGCTGAGTCTCAGACCCCCCACTCCCCACCCAGAGAGCCCCCTGAGTGTGACAGAATGCATAATATCAGGGGGCTCCAAACTTTCCAAACAAAGGGCCAGTTATCCTTCAGACTTTACAGAGGGTGGCTGTGGCTAGTAGAAGTATAAAATGTCCTGGCATTGGTAACAATGCCCCATAATTGATGTCAGTGGGAGGAATAGTGTCCCATCATTGATGTCAGTGAGAGGAATAGTGCTCCATCATTGGTGTCAATGAGAATAATCGAGCCCCATCGCTGATGTTAGTGGGAGGAATAATGCCCCATTGTTAATGCCAGTTGGAGGAATAGTGCTTCAAAGGCCAGATAAAAGCAAGCAAAGGGCCGCATTTGACCCCTGGGCCACAATTTGGAGACCACTGTAATATATTAATTAATTAATTAAAACTGTGGTGATGGATTGCCTTGATCCCATCACTTGTTTTTGTGATTTGTACATTGTTGAAGGATTGCCCTGTGTATGGCCAGCATTGGAGCAGACAGTTTTCCATGGGATGGCACTCATCCTCTATAAATAAACTGCTACCACGGGCATGTTTTTCTCATTTGAAGAGCGGGTGACAGAGTTCTTGCTTACCTACATCAGAAAATCAGCCTGTTTGGCTTGGCCGGGCAGCCGGGTGGACCACAGTCACATGCAATGTGTGGAGAAGCAGGGAAGGGTGTGTTCCAGCTTTGAGGTGGCCAGGGAAGGTCCTGCCAGCATACAGCCTGTGCTCACTGCGGCCCTTCGCCTGGCTTTGGAAAATACTTCTCCATCGTTGACTCACGAGCCCCATCCGTGCTACACAAGGGGCTTTGTGTGAGCAGTCACAAGATCAGGTGGAATGCAACAGTTTGCAAATTTCAGCGCCAACACAGCCTTCTCTCTGAACTCTGAAGGCTCCTGAAAGGCTGCAGGTGCACTCGAGAAAAGTACACAATCCCATAATCCTGGTAATAACATTCTGTGCACCACTATTAGCGGAACGCATGTTTCAGATAAACCCTGCAGCCATTTATAATAACAGCAATGGGCAGAACTTCAAGCAGATGTAAACTCAATCGCTAGATCTAATATAAGCTTTAACCACTTGCCACCCATGTAACATACAGTACATACAGTTTTGAAGTGTGAATAAATGCTTTACATCAAGATTGATTTAAAAAATAGAAGTGTTAATAGTTTATTTTGTATCAATTAATAAAATGGAAAGTAAATGATCAGAAGAGAAATCCAAATCAAATCAAAATTTTGTGTGACTATCCTTTGCCTTCAAAAACAGCATCAATTCTTCTAGGTACACTTGCACACAGTTTTTGAAGGAGCTCGGCAGGTAGGTTGTTCCAAACATCTTGGAGAACTAACCACAGATCTTCAGTAGATGTAGGCTGCCTTAAATCCTTCTGACAGGGATTACAGAAGTTTAGATCAGGGCTCTGTGGGGACCAAACCATCACTTCCAGCAGTCCTTGTTCTTCTTTATGCAGAAGATAGTTCCTAATGACATTGGCGTTTCTAATGACATTGGCTACATGTTTGGGGTCATTGTTCTACTGCCGAATACATTTGGGGACAATAACACCTCACTGATGGTATGACATGATGGTTAAGTAAAAGAAAAAGACACACCCGCTGCTCCAGGTGAGACCAGGAAACCTAATGATCCAGTGGGAGCTCCCCACGGCTCGCCTCCGCACACAGTGAATTTAGAAGAAATGGCCACACACCACTGTAGATCAAAATCCTTTTTATATGGACATCCCAAAAACGACAGGAATCAGAATGCTAGGTAGACGCGTTTCGCGCACCCTCACGTGCGCTTAGTCGTTACCAATGACTAAGCACACGTAAAGTGTGCAAAACGCGTCCACCCAGCATTCTGATTTCTGTAGTTTTTGGGATGTCCAAATAAAAAGGATTTTGATCTACAGTGGTGTGTGGCCATTTCTTCTAAATTCATAATGATTAAGTATCTGCCTATATTTCTCAGCATTGAGGTCACCATGGATCCTGACCAATTCTCCAACTCCATTTGCAGAAATGCAGCTCCAGAGTTGCAAGGAACCTCCTCCATGCTTCAATGTTGCCTGCAGACACTCATTATTGTGCTCTCCAACCCTTCTCCAACAAACTGCCTCCTGCTACAACCAAATATTTCACATTTTGACTCATCAGTCCAGAGCACTGGCTGCCATTTTTCTGCACCCCAATTCTATGTTTTCGTGCATAGGACAAGGAAACAAGGCTAAAATGACTAAACTATGCATGAAAAGATAGGAACTGGGGTGGGTTCCTGGTGTCCCTGTTCCTGCTGGTGATGGTTATTTCCCCCAAGGGCAGCTCAAGTTCTGGCACAGGCACAGCTCATCCTCTTCTCCCTCTGTCTCTTCTGGCTTTTACCAGCAGAGTGAACCTGTGCTTTATTTACATCCCTGGAATAGAAATTCCAGAGTTGTAAGCAATCTGGTAATAGCCCAGCAACCAAAGCTAAATTTTGGTATTGCCAGGTCAAATCCCATCAAGTTCCCAACAATACACCGAGACATGGTCCACTGTTGTCACCAATATTAAACCCACCATGAGAAATGCCATACAACCATCGCTAGAGTTCATGGAGAACTGGTTGCAAAGAGGCTGCAGGTGTTCAGCAACACTGAAATGCCACAAAGAATGAAAAAAACCCTTGATATATACTATATCACCATTATTGGGATACCTGCCTTTACACGCACATGAACTTTGATGGCATCCCAGTCTTAGTCCGTAGGGTTCAATATTGAGTTGGCCCACCCTTTGCATCTATAACAACTTCAACTCTTCTGGGAAGGCTGTCCACAAGGTTTAGGAGTGTGTCTATGGGAATGTTTGACCATTCTTCCAGAAGCGCATTTGTGAGGTCAGGAACTGATGTTGGACGAGAAGACCTGGCTCACAGTCTCTGCTCTAATTCATCCCAAAGGTGTTCTATCAGGTTGAGGTCAGGACTCTGTGCGGGCCAGTCAAGTTCCTGCACCCCAAACTTACTCATCTATGTCTTTATGGACCTTGCTTTGTGCAACTGGTGCGCAGTCATGTTGGAACAGGAAGGGGCCATCCCCAAACTGTTCCCACAAAGTTGGGAGCATGAAATGGTCCAAAATGTCTTTGTATGCTAACGCCTTAGGAGTTCCCTTAACTGGAACTAAGGGGCCAATCCCTAACCCCTGAAAAACAACCCCACATCATAATCCCCCCTCCACCAAATGATTTGGACCAGTGCACAAAGCAAGGTCCATAAAGACATGAAGAAATTGCCCAGCGCATGCACAGTTTGGAGGAGATTGATCGAAAGCCTCCTGGGATGCTTGACATTGGTATACCTGAAGTCTTTGCGGGGGGGACATCATTGTCGCCTTTGTGAGAAACCCGGAAGTGCTGGGCCAGGACCTGCTAAAAAGTTACTTAACCACCCCCCAAAAAAATGTAATATTCAGCTGTGTGTTTTAAGGATGGAAGGATGGAAGGATGGGGTAGGGGGGTTTGGGGGGCAGGGTGAAAATCTGGTCAAATCATAGATTGGGATGAAGGTCCGTTTTAACAACATGTACAAGAGAAAACAGTACTGTAATTTTATTTGCGTAATGTAAAAAATAGAATGGTGCATGCTGGGATTCCCCTTTAAGCAGAAATTATCTGAAAACTGGAAAGAAAAGCCTCGGCTTATTGTTTTGCCAACCTTATTTTGGACTGTTTTCCAGTAGGATCAGTGAAATCCCCTTCTTCCTGCCGCAAGAGCTGAGTCACTACCACAGAGCCTGCCAGTCCATCCATTATGGTATAGAAGGACGTAGCTGTAAGTGGTTCCGTCACTTATGCTGAGTAAAGTAAACCCATCATAATAAATGGATTAGTAATACAAAAAACTGCTCTTTTCACATAACTGAACTGAGCCTTTTAGGAGCTCTGATACCATTTCTTGTTTACATTTTCTTGAGCATGTAGATATTAAGTGGAGACACTGGAACCAAGATTCAATGATAACTACTTTACAGTTGGCTTTGTAACTTCAAGTAGAACTGCAGGCAAAACCTTTTTTTTCCATTTTGGATAGAAGGAAGGCTATAAAAAAATAATTCATAGAATTTCTTAAATTTTATTCATATTTTTTTTTTTATTCCTGTTCCAACATGACTGCGCACCAGTGCACAAAGCAAGGTCCATAAAGACAAGAATGAGAGAGTTTGGGGTGGAGGAACTTGACTGGCCTACACAGAGTCCTGACTTCAACCCGATAGAACACCTTTGGGATGAATTAGAGTGGAGACTGCGAGCCAGGCCTTCTTGTCCAACATAGTTGGCCTGACCTCACAAATGCGCTTCTGGAATGCCGCGTACACACGATCGGAAATTCGGCCAGCAAAAGACCGATGAGAGCTTTTGGTCGGAAAATGCCACCTTGTGTATGCTCTATCGGACTTTTGCTGGCCGAATTCCAGCGAGCAAAAGATTGGGAGCATGTTCTCAATTTTTCAGTCAGAAAAGGTTCCTATCCGAAAATGCAATCGTCTAGCAATTCCAACGCGCAAAAATTCCTCGGAAACAATTCGATGCATGCTCGGAAGCATTGAACTTCATTTTCTTGGGTCGTCGTAGTGTTGTACATCACCGCGTTCTTGACGGTCGAAAGATCAGCAAACTTTTTTGTGACCGTGTGCATGCAAGACAAGCTTGAGCGGAATCCCGTCGGAAAAGCCATCATATCTTCTTCCGACCAAAATCCCGATTGTGTGTACGCGGCAGAAGAATGGTCAAACATTCCCATAGACACACTCCTAAACCTTGTCGACAACCTTCCCAGAAGAGTTGAAGCTGTTATAGCTGCAAAGGGTGGGCCAACTCCCCACAGGCGGTGGTCTCAGCGGGGGGCATCGATAGTTTCAAAAAACGATTAGATAAGCACCTGAACGACCGCAACATACAGGGATATACAATGTAATACTGACACATAATCACACACATAGGTTGGACTTGATGGACTTGAGTCTTTTTTCAACCTCACCTACTATGTAGCTAAATATTGAACCCTACAGACTAAGACTGGGATGCCATTAAAGTTCATGTGCGTGTAAAGGCAGGTGTCTCAATACTTTTGGTAATATAGAGTATGTGCTGTGACGCGCCATCAGGGAGGCAGCTCAAAGAACCCAGAAAAGACAGCTGGGCTCCTGGTGACGTCAGATGAGAAGATGGTGGTGGGGGACCTGGAATGCAGAGAAGAATGTTGGCCTCCACCAGACAAGGACATTAAAGCGGAGTTCCAACTGTGAAAAAGAAAATGTTTTTTGGTTGAATATCTTCATATTTAAAAAGTTATTACTAGCACTCACGTTTCTCTTTTTAAACGCTGCTCGATTGCCGATTTCATTGAGCAAGATCTCTTTTATTCCTTGTTCTTGGCTATTACCATCTTGCTTGTGGGCTAGTGTTAATTTTGAAGTCAAATTTCAATTAGTTTTAGTCTTAGTTTTCTGACTAAAATGGCATTTTAGTTTTAGTCCCATTTTAGTCTTTTAAATAAAATGCCATTTTAATTATAGTCGTATTTTAGTCATCTCAGTTGTTTTAGCTTTAGTCGTATTTTAGTCGACTAAAATAGTATTCATGTAGTCGACTAAAATGTTTTAGTCGTTTTAGTCGACGAAATTAACACTGTTGTGGGCATGTGAAGCCCACAAGCACTATCTTCCGGGCTTTGGTGCAGTTGAGCAACCAGCATGCACCGCCCGTTCTCGCGCATGAGCAGTATGAACGGCGCAGCGCCGCTACACTTCTGACATTGCCATCACAACGGACGGCGTCATCGGAAGTGCCCGCCCCCCGTTGTGATGGCGACAAAGCCCTCGGCGCTGCCCACTGACTCCTGGGAAAAAAGAGAAGCATCTCATAGGAGCACTAGCGAGCACGGGCGCCTAGGGAAATGACGTCAGGCACCAGGGAGAGGAAGAGGCAGATTCCAAAGCACCCCTTAGCAACAGACATCAAAACGTGAGTGAAAAAAAAAAAAAAATTCTAAATGTTGTTTTTTAGGTTTAATGCTGCTGACTAATGAAAAGTTAAGTTTAAGGGTTGAACTCCGGCTTTAATGATGATAAATCACCTGCACAATGGTTTAGAAAAATATACTTATGGGTAGCTGCGCCTTCTCAATGTATACACACTGAACAGTATATTTATATAAACTAAAGCGCACTAATGCTCTACTAAACACCTTAAATCTGTGAAATACATACATGTGCATATAATCAGAAAAAACAAAAAATTCAAATCAAAACAAACCTCTTCGTCTTTGGTCTCTGAACAGTGGATGTCGGCACGCCGGTCCCCATTGCCGAGCGGCAGTGGCAGTTTATCCACATACAACCGGCAGATGATTGGGCGCCCTAAAATGTGAGTGTATATTTTAACAGTTTTTTTACGGATTTTATATAAAGATGGTATGCACTATAAATCCCTTTCTGTTTGTTCCCTCCCCGCATGAGAGCCACAGCTGGGTTCTGTGTTAGAGGAGCAACAAAGTGGAGATATGTACCCACGCACATTTGTTTGGAGATTTTTCGGCTTCTTTATCTTTCCAGATATATGAATTTTCTTGTTAATTAATTAATGCATTGGCACATTATTTATCTAGCTACTAGTAAGAGTTTTGTTTTGATTTGTTTTTTTTTTTTTTTGCTTTTCTGATTATATGCACATGTACAGTATGTATTTCACTGTGTTTAGTAGAGGATAAGCATGTTTAAATTTATATAAATATTCTCAGGACAACCTAGCTGTCAAGTTAAAAGGGAAAGAAAAGCAAACTAAAAGGGGGAACAGGGCGGTGCTACCAATAGGCAAACTAGGCAGCCGTCTAGGGCGCACTGATGCCTAGGGCACCCGGCCACTAGTGTTTCTACTCTCTTCTCTCTGTAGCAAGCAACTAAGTCTCAGCATCAGCAGGCAGCCACCGCCCTGTGCGCACATAGTGTCAGGGGCACAGTGGTGGCGAAAGGACTGTGTCTGTGTCCTGACTCCCGAATAAATAGAAGCAAGCCAACATTCATTAATGGGTGCTGGTAGGCTGCATTGATGGGTGCTGGTAGGCTGCATTGATGGGTGCTGGTAGGCTGCATTGATGGGTGCTGGTAGGCTGCATTGATGGGTGCTGGTAGGCTGCATTGATGGGTGCTGGTAGGCTGCATTGATGGGTGCTGGTAGGCTGCATTGATGGGTGCTGGTAGGCTGCATTGATGGGTGCTGGTAGGCTGCATTGATGGGTGCTGGTAGGCTGTATTGATGGGTGCTGGTAGGCTGCATTGATGGGTGCTGGTAGGCTGCATTGATGGGTGCTGGTAGGCTGTATTGATGGGTGCTGGTAGGCTGCATTGATGGGTGCTGGTAGGCTGTATTGATGGGTGCTGGTAAGGCTGCATTTGATGGGCGCTGGTGAGGCTGCATTTCATGGGCACTTCATTAAAAAGGTGGGGTAAACATGGGAAGGCAAAAGGGGGTGGAGTCAGGGGTGGGGCTGGGGGGGGGGCGGAAAAATGAGGTTTCGTCTAGGGTGTCAAAAATCCTTGCACCAGCCCTGAGGGGGAGTGAAGTCCCTCTTTGAGTATATGAAACTATAAAGTGATACAAAATAAATGTCATACCAGGAACACACATATTACTTAAACCAACAAACATTTCCCAACAAACTTACTAATTAGCCTGAAAAACAAAAAACAAATTGACCCTGTCTAACAGTTCACATTAAAAACAGATGGATTCTTAGCACACATTTGTAAATACACTATATTACCAGAAGTATTGGGACGCCTGCCTTTACACGCACATGAACTTTAAAGGCATCCCAGTCTTAGACCGTAGGGTTCAATATTGAGTTGGCCCACCCTTTGCAGCTATAACAGCTTCAAATCTTCTGGAAAGGCTGTCCACAAGGTTTAGGAGTGTGTCTATGGGAATGCTTGACCATTCTTCCAGAAGCACATTTGTGAGGTCAGGCACGGATGTGGACGAGAAGGCCTGGCTCACAGTCTCCACTCAAATTCATCCCAAAGGTGTTCTATTGAGTTGAGGTCAGGACTCTGTGCAGGCCAGTCAAGTTCCTCCACCCCAAACTCACTCATCCATGTCTTTATGGACCTCATCCAGGCAGGTGGAATGCAGGCCTGTCCCCTGGCAATCAGGAGAAGACGGAAGGCTGCCTAATCCAGACCTCCTCCACCTCCTGCCTTCTGCTGCATTGCTGGAGCCAAAAGGTAGGGATGTGATGTAAAGAGAAGATTGTGTATCTGGGGAGCTCTATGATGGAGGTAGCCTGCATAACCAGGAGGCTCTGTGAGGGGGAGACTTTGTGAGTGGGGGATCTGATGTGATGGGCAGAATCCATGGTGATGGGGGGGACTCATGTATAGGGGGATCTGATGTGGTGGTGGTGGGGGTCTTTTAACATGCTGGAGGGTGACATAAAGGCGGGGTGGGTCTGATGTGATGAGGGAACCTCTGATGTAGAGGGTGGACATCTGATGTGATGGGGGGATTCTTATGTGATGAGGGGACCTCTGATGTGAAGGGGGGCTTCTGATGTGATGGGGGGATTCTTATGTGATGAGGGGACCTCTGATGCAAAGGGGGGCTTCTGATGTGATGGGGGATTCTTATGTGATGAGGGGACCTCTGATGTGAAAGGGGGCTTCTGATGTGATGGGGGGATTCCTATGTGATGAGGGGACCTCTAAAGTGAAGGGGGGCTTCAGATGTGATGGGGAGACTCTTATGTGATGAGGGGACCTCTGATGTGAAAGGGGGCTTCTGATGTGATGGGGGGATTCTTATGTGATGGGGGGAGTCTTATGTGATGAGGGGACCTCTGATGTGAAGGGGGGCTTCTGATGTGATGGGGAGACTCTTATGTGATGAGGGGACCTCTGATGTGAAGGGGGGCTTCTGATGTGATGGGGGGATTCTTATGTGATGAGGGGACCTCTGATGTGAAGGGGGGCTTCTGATGTGATGGGGGGACTCTTATGTGATGAGGGGACCTCTGATGCAAAGGGGGGCTTCTGATGTGATGGGGGGACTCTTATGTGATGAGGGGACCTCTGATGTGAAGGGGGGCTTCTGATGTGATGGGGGATTCTTATGTGATGAGGGAACCTCTGATGTGAAAATGGGCTTTTGATGTGATGGGGGGATTCTTATGTGATGAGGGGGCCTCTGATGTGAAGGGGGGCTTCTGATGTGATGGGGGGATTCTTATGTGATGAGGGGGCCTCTGATGTGAAGGGGGGCTTCTGATGTGATGGGGGATTCTTATGTGATGAGGGGACCTCTGATGCAAAGGGGGGCTTCTGATGTGATGGGGGATTCTTATGTGATGAGGGAACCTCTGATGTGAAAATGGGCTTCTGATGTGATGGGGGGATTCTTATGTGATGAGGGGGCCTCTGATGTGAAGGGGGGCTTCTGATGTGATGGGGGGGACTCTTATGTGATGAGGGGACCTCTGATTTGAAGGGGGGCTTCTGATGTTAGGTTAATTTCATCAAGGCGGTTGCGTGCATTGTCCCAGGCTCAGGTTTACCATTGACAAGTAACATTTCATTTTTTTTTTAGACTAGAAACACTCTAGTGCCCCCCAGTTGAGAGACACTGGACATCCTGCTTGGATTATACAGTAAGTAGGCAATACTGCATTGGAATAAAAGTACTGCATGCAATAAGCTTTTGTGTTTTAGGGCTTATGTGATTTAACTCCAAACACTGACAACGGGTAAGCTGAACTTAACGGCTTTCTAAGCTTTAACACTTCAACCTGTGTGTCTTGGAACATGAGAGGTCCATATTACTTACCTGACCCCTGACCTACACAGGATGTAGCTGAACTGAACACATGATGATCTTCAGTGGAAAACTAGTAATCCCGGGGACTTAACTGTTCTGTTTAAGTAATAAATTAAATATGAAATATATCCAAGTCTGCTGGTCCGTCTGTACAAACACTTCTCCAGCAGCGTGTGGTGCATCACTTGTATACGTGTTATACAATAACTTATTATGTTCTGCAGTTATTGAGGAGTTTGGATTGTATGCTCTTTTTTGCAGTTTGCAATTCTACAAAAACATCAATCAATCCTAAAGGAATATTTCACTCAGAACACATATTCCAGTTTTTGGTAGATACTTATGAGTTAAACCCTCTGACATTTTCTTCTGTCTTGCTCATTATGAGATATCCAAACCATTCCTGCGCTAAGTTCCCATGTCTGCAGACCTGCTGTGCCCATTATGAGGGGTTCCCACCATACCTGTGCCAAGCTCCTGAGTCCTTAAACCTGCTGTGCCCATTATGAGGGGTTCCCACCATACCTGTGCCAAGCTCCCGAGTCCTCAAACCTGCTGTGCCCATTATGAGGGGTTTCCATAATCTTTGTGTTGAGTTCCCAGGTCTGCATACCTACTGTGCCCATTATAAGGGGTTCACATCATCCCTGTACTCATTTTCCAGGTCTTTACACTTGCTGTGCCCATTATGAGAGACTTGCACCATCCTTACTGTATTTTTTATTTTTTTTATATTATGAAGAATGAAATATATAATAATATAAAATAAGTATGAAATATCTGTTTCCTTGCCTGACCCATATCTACTATTATCTTGAATTCCTGCTGCACTCACTGTGGAATTGTTCCAAGATTCCATTAACAGCCAATGTCTACTGTTTGACCAGCCTTGGGACTTCAAGTACCATTCCTTTCCTCAGTTGCTCAACCCCAGTGTCGTTTAGTCAGGAACTATAGCATTGTGTTCTAAGACCTGTACTGGTAGGCCTGCTTGCCTTAAGGGAACAGGGGCTTCTAAAGGGAAAAGAAACACCAGCCAGCTCAAGTTCCCGACTTAGGCATTGGGCTATGTATTACAACTGGCATGGCAATTACATGACTTTGTTCATAAATGCAGGGATATGGTTAAGCTCTGTGTTCAACAGCCCATAGATGATCTGATTTTCTTTCCTTCCACTGCATCACTCGATTCCCCCATTAACACAGTTATGCCACGTACACACGATCGGACTTTCCAACGGGAAATGTTGGATGTGAGCTTGTTGAGTGAAAGTCCGACCGTGTGTATGCTCCATCGAGCATTTGTTGTCAGACTTTCCGCCAACAAATGTTGGCTAGGAGGTTCTCAAATTTTCCACCAACAAAACGTTGTTGTCGGACTTTCAGATCATGTGTACACAAGTACGTCGCACAAAAGTTCACACATGCTCGGAATCAAGTATGAGCCGGAAGCGTTTGGTCTTGTAAAACTAGCGTTTGTAATGGAGACAGCATGTACGTCTTGTACGTCACTACGTTCGTAATTGTTGGCCAACATTTGTGTGACCGTGTGTATGCAAGACAAGTTGGAGCAAACACCATTCGAACAAAATTCCACGGTTTTGTTGTCAGAATGTCCAATCGTGTGTACGGGGCATTAGTGTTAATGGGGGAATGCCTCCCACAGCGCTGTTGTGTTGTACCAGGGAGCCTTTCAAGCCAGCATAACACAATGATTACTGCTGGTGGCAATATCTAATTATGGTCCTCTTTGGGGTTCCTTTGTTCTTCAATATCTGTTCTTCTAATATTTGTTCTTCAATTGTCATTTTTCCAGCTAATGATGGACCTTTTTGGCACAAGAATAGGTCAAGGCAAATCAAGCTTCCCTAACCATCAGGAATAATTTAAAATGTATTTAAACCCTAACAACAAACTTCCCTTATTTGCCATCATTTGGCCTCCTAAATATACCATTGAATGTGTTTTTGTATTTGTGTTTAATCAGTGCAAAAAGTACATGTTGATCAGGAACGTAATCCAGAGCTGTCTTTGTTATCTCAAGGAGTCTAAAGCCTGCCATGCATAGATCGAAATTCGACATACTACCGGCGGCTTTAAGCACTAGCAGGAAACATTGTGCTCTGCCAGCCAGGAATGCTCCCCGGGCCCCTCTCCCCTGCAAAACAAAATAGCGCTGCCGGAGGCATTCCCCAATCAACACTGACTGTGTATTGATGGAGGAATTAAGTCAGAGATTTTCTTTCCTGCCACCCGCAGTGGAAGGAAAGAAAATCCAATCATGTATGGGCTGCCTAAGCTGTCTTCCCAGTTCTTATCTTGGATTACAAAACAACCACTCTCTATTTTGTGCAGATTAGGTGAGAGGGGAGATTTAACAATTTAGCAAGAGACAAGAGTGGGCAGGGCTGACACCAATTCTTGTCATTTCAGCCAACAAAATTCTGTCTGTTGTCCACTCACAATAGGAAATTAGAAGTAGAGTGTATTTCTGGCAGATGAATAGTTTTTTTTTCTGTAGTTACAGGGCCCTTAAAAGGATAAAACATGGGGAAATTGGCATAGATAGCAGAAATTTACTGCATATGCCCTGAAGTCTAGGCAGGGTTGCTCTTAAATTTACTTGCCAGGTATAGTTGCCTTGGCCAATTGTTAGGGATCAATTGATTTCACCCTAAGTCTTGAATTGCTGCATTTCTCTCTTTTGGTGCTGGGTGGCCGGGTACCTGGTGACATTAGATAAGACAAGGGCGATGCAAGGACAGATTAGGAGTATATTGGGTGTCTCAGCCAATGGGCAGGGGTTTTCTTGGGCCCCTTAGCCTGCTGGGAGAACCTATATATTTGGGTGGAGTCAGGTGATCAGTTCTGTGCCACCTGGACGACTGTCTGGGTGGACGTGTGTTGTATTGCCCCAGGCTGCTAGGTCAGAGTTTGGGCCTATCCCGGGCACATCCGGCTGCTAGGCTGTCTGAGGCAATGGCGATCCTAGGGGGGGGCCAGAGGGGGCCCTGACCCCCCCCCAACATTATGCTGTGCCCCACCATGTGCCCCCCCCCCCAAAAAAAAATTATTATTTTTTTTTTTTTACAAAAAATCAATGTCTAAGAGGGAGAGAGTCCCCAGTCAGCTCCTGCGGGTGATTCCTCCCCCCTCCCCTGCTCGCTGACACTGCATAATGTGAGCGCTCACACAACCACGGCCGCCCGATCTGCTCCTTCACCTGCATCCTCATTGGCAGGGAGAAGAGCAAGTTGCAGGAAGGACTCCACCAGGACTCTCAGTTACTGAAAAAACAGACTGATTTCTCCCGTCCTTAGGACAAGAGAACCAGCCTGTAAATTCCAAGAGATGTCAGACCAGAGCTGTCAATAGCAGGGGCAGGACAGCAAGAGGAGGCTGGGAAACTCCACAGTGACAGAACACCAGGGCCCGGTGGCAAGACAACCTTTGCAACCCTGATAGTTCTCCCACTGCTTTGGATCCTTATATTTTCTTGGTATGCTGGTGACATATATCTCTTGTTTTCTGCCACCCTGGGGGACCCCAATACAGTAGGAAGGGAGCTCACTGCAGAACATGTGAAAGGGCCCGTTGTGGGGTCGTAGTAAAGGGCCCCAGGATATATATATATATATATATATATATATGCATTTTATAGTTGCCCCCCTACTTTTGTCCCTGTCCCCCCATGTGCCCCCCCTAAATTTGAAAGCTGGAGACGCCACTGGTCTGAGGGCCTATGCAGAAGCATGAGAGCAGCGTAGGGTTGGGACTGCGGCTTGCAGTCCAACCAGAAGTGACGGTTCAGTCAGCTGGAGAACCGGTCATGGTCGGAGGTAGAGGGGAAGCTGTTGCCACTAAGGGACAAACCACGTTATTACCAGTGACCACATTGAGTAGCTGAAGCAAGTACTGGAGCAGTATTCTCACCAACCGGGGATGGTGAAGAATCGGGAAACTTCAGCAGGTGCCAATCCAGGGACCCAGCCAGTGGGGTGACGCTTGAAGAGTATCTGGAGTGCCAAGCCAGGGACCCAGCGGGGATGCAGGGGTGATGCTTGAGGAAAATACTGAGTAAGAAGATTGGAAGAGCTCGCAGGATTCAGTGGCAATGAATCAGCAAGTCTAGTGAGAGAGACTGGGAGCTCAGTGGGCTAAGAATCTACAAGAGGCGATTGTAGGAGGAATAAAGGAGTTTGTTACCACTCGTGTTAGGAACTGTTATAAGACTGTAGCTATAGGAGACAGTGCTCCTACACATGCAGATGTGGTGTCTTGCTGGATGCCTTTCCCTGCATGGCTGTCTACCTGTAGAAGTCTTGGAGTCTGCCATTGCAACTACCTAAGGGTGTCCTGGCCCTAACCCTCTGTCCCACAGTTCTGTTAAAGAGAAAATAAATCTCTTTGCATTCAAGAAGTGGCTGACGCCCATGAATCTATCTTACACTACACCCACCATGCCTGGTAACCCACCACTCTATATAGAAGGATGTCAGCTGTCCCTGGCTCTGGAGGTTCTCATTAGACCAGGGGTCTTCAAACTGCGGCCCTCCAGGTGTTCAGGAACTACAATTCCCATCATGCTTAGTCATGTCTGTGAATGTCAGAGTTTTACAATGACTCATGGGATGTGTAGTTCTGCAACAGCTGGAGAGCCGTAGTTTGAGGATCCCTGCATTAGACTAAAGGAGGCCTGGGACCTTGCTACACATATAAGGGTATGCTCTGAAATATCTTTAAAGTTCATCACACTTTAAAAAACAGACCCTAAATAAACTTTCTGCATTGACTTCGCTGCTATTTACCAAAATGCCCTAATTTGTGCAAAATTAAACCTTCCCCATTGACTCTACTACATGCTACCAAAATGTCCCAATTTGTGC
Source organism: Lithobates clamitans (assembly GCA_037952925.1). Taxonomy (NCBI): domain Eukaryota; kingdom Metazoa; phylum Chordata; class Amphibia; order Anura; family Ranidae; genus Lithobates; species Lithobates clamitans. Next base: position 375,770 of record JBBGZY010001007.1, read on the forward strand.
AAACATTTAAGCTAAAAAAAATCTTTTTATTTAATTCATTTCTAATAAAAAGCCAACCTGATGACTCCGTCCACCAGGATCCACCTATATCTACAACATTACCATTAGGTGGAGTGACCACTTAAAGTCAACCTAGTGGTAGCAGCAAGGTAGCCGGTTTCACTGTCTGCTTATAAACTAAACATAAAAAAAATATTTATTTTATGTGATCATGAAAATATGACACAAAAAGAATGAAAAATGTGAGATTCATGGAAGAATTACACTACCACAGAAAAGAAAAAAAAAAACTATAAGGATATGAAAAGAGAGGGAAAAAAATGCACAGAGTGGTCTATCTATCCCAGATCAGTGTTTGTCTCATTAAAAAGAAAAAAGACAGAGGAAGAAGCAAGAGTTGTGCCTTTCATCTTGTGTGTGGCAGAGATATGAACACAGCCTGGAGACACACCAGGGTAATAATTATACAGCCAACAGAGCAAGAGGATCTCCCAAATGTGAAACATATGAAGCAAATAAATCACTTTCTCTGTCTTGTGAACAACACTCAGGGCAAAAAACAGTGAAGTGTTCTCTGCTTTGTATTATTTCCAAAATAAAACTCAAACCATAACACTTAAGGATTTACGCATTCACAGTTTTGAAAGGACTGGAAGAAAAGTGGCAGTTTTTTTTTGGCCTAGAAATACAGAAATATATTTTTATATATATATATATATATATATATATATATATATATATATATATATATATATATATATATATTATACAATGTATATTATTTAAATGGGCTCTCCAACACTAAACGGCAAAAAAGGCACACTTTTTTTTTTTAAAGCTGATACACTACAAAGCATGTTCGATTGTGGTGCACTAAAACACATGTGTGTTGGAAAAGTGTGTTGGGGCGCCATTAAGAATGAATGGCATAGCAGCACCACAACATTCAGCATGCATGTTTTGGTAATGTATGAGCTTAGCCAGCGCAAAGGTGTGGACAGAGTCTAATGCCTCGTACACACGATCGGACTTTCTGCCAACAAAACCGCGGATTTTTGTTCGAAGGTTGTTGGCTCAAACTTGTCTTCCATACACACGGTCACACAAATGTTGGCCAACAATTCCGAACGTGGGAACGCGGTGACGTACAAGATGTACGACGAGCCGAGAAAAAGGAAGCTCAATAGCTAGTGCGACTCCTTCTGCTTGATTCAGAGCATGCACAAACTTTTGTGCGATGGACTTGTGTACACACGATTGGACTTTCCGGCAACAAGCTCACATCCAACATTTCCCATCGGAAAATCTGACCGTGTGTACGCGGCATAAGTTTTGTTGTACCACTATATTGTTGTAGTGGGTTGTAAGTACCTTTGTTGGAATGTGTGTAATCAGCATTGTCCCAATTAGAGTACTACTCCTATGTGTGTCAATAAACTCATTATGTCAATGCAAGACAAGTGCTATAGCATTGGAAGGTTTCCTATGGCAGGCAATTTTTTTTTGAAAAAAACATTACATTGTATTGACTGAGAGACAATAGCCACAAATACTAAACAGCTGTTGGACAGTATGTACGCAGCTTGGTTAAGCCTCAATTTAAAAGGAAGAGGCGGGTTTTATTTGAAAATAAACACTAGAGTGTATAATCTGAGAAACAATAACCACAAATGTAGGCTGTAGTCTGGACAGAATGTAAGCGGCATGTTTAGGCCTCAATATAAAAGGGTTAGACAAGGCAGATTTTCTCTTAATTTACCATTAGAGTGTATTATTTGAGAGACAAGAGACACAAATATTGTATAGTGACTATGCAAAATGTATGTAGCTTGGTTGGGCAGTAATAAAAAAATAAAGAAACGAGGCAGGTTTTACCTTGAAATAATCATCAGAATGTATTATCTGAGAGACTGTAGCCTCAAATATTGTACAGTGGCTGGGCAGTATGTAAGTAGCTTGGTTAGGATGCAATTTAGGAAGCAGAAATAAGGCAGGTTTTACCTTGAAATAAACATTAGGTCGCATTATCTGGAAAATTTGCTACAGCAGGCACTCAGAGATTGCAGACTTTCCACAGGAGACATTCAGAGACATTCAGAGACTACAGATATACTAATGGAAACAGGAACTGTAGATATGCTACAGCAGCCCTCAAAAATTCCACTTGCCTGCTCGCATTTTGCGAGTGAAATTTGAGGGCTGGCGAGGAAGGGCTGCCTGGGAGCGGGGGGGGGGAAGAGAGAGGAGAGCCGCCCAGATGATCAGAGTGCGAGGAACACGGCGATAACAGCTTTCATTTCAATTGCTGTGTGTTCCCTGCATTCACTGTCACATACAGCCCCTCCCCCTGGCCAGGAACTTTAATAGACAGATCACCCGTCCAATCCCAGGAGGCAGGGCTGTATGTGACGGCGATTAGCGGGAACATACAGCAATTAAAATTAAAGCTGTTATCGATGTGTTCCCCGCGCTCTGATCATCCAGCTGGAAATCTTGTTCCTCTCCTGTTTTCCCCTGCACAGGCAGGCTGCATTGGTGGGCACAGGCTGCATTGGTGGACTCAGGCAGGCTGCATTGGTGGGCAGGCTGCATTGGTGGACACATCCAGGCTGCATTGGTGGATATGGGCAGGCTGCATTGGTGAGCATGGGCAGACTGCATTGGTGGGCTTGGGCAGGCTGCAATGGTGGGCATGGGCAGGCTGCATTGTTGGATACGGGCAGGTTGCATTGATGGACACGGACAGGCTGCATTGATGGACACAGGTGAAGCTGCATTGTTGGGCACAAGTGAAGCAGCATTTATGGAGACAGGTGAAGCAGCAATGATGGACACAGGAAGGGTGCATTGTTGGGCCTGGATAATGTTGTTTTTAATATTTATTTTTATAACTTAATTCTGCATAAAACTTTTAAGTGTCAATTCATGAGATAATTTATGAGGGAGTGTTTAGGGGCAGAATTAGGGGCAGGGTCAGGGGTTGGGTGGGGCAACTGGTGGCAAGTAACCCTTAAGACCTGGCTAGTAGCTCAGGACTTTACATTTTAAGCCCTGTGCTACAGGAGACATTGACTGAGGACAAGCTAAAGGAGACAGTCAGAGACTGCAGATATGCTAAAGGAAACTAAGACTGTAGATATGCTACAGGAGACAGAGACTGAGGACATACTACAGGAGACAGTCAGAGACTGCAGACATGTTGCAGAAGATGGTCAGAGACTGCAGATTTGCTACAGGAGACAGTCAGAGACTATGGATATTCTACAGGAGCCTAGAACTATGGACATGACAAAGGAGACATTAAGAAACAGCGGACATGCTACAAAAGACATTCAGAGATTGTGGATTTCTCTGGCCGCTAGGCACACTTTAAGTACAGAAAGGTTTTGGAGGTTACTGAACTATAGATAAATTGCCTTCATCCAAATTTAATTGCAATACACTATTGCTAACTACATAAATTACTGTGCAGCCAGCCAGCTCTGGTCCCTCTGTAGTTCTGGGCCTCATAGCAGATGCATGGTCACTTGTAGAAATAGATCAACCATTGCTCTGTTCTCTCATTCTAGGATTTATGGGTGTAGAAGTTGGCAGCTGGCATGCTTTGCCTCTGGAGCACTGCTCTAAGTCAGTCAGTCGTTGGAGGTATGCTGTGAGGAGAAGCATTCCAGCTTCCAAATGTAACACCTGGATGGTGAAAATTATGGTAAATGCAATGCATAAAAATTACTATTACCCAACCCCATCTGGAGATCTGCAAAAGAGATCTGTAGCAAATGAACAAAAATAAAAGACACAAGGACGGGTTACTCGGAGCCAGATGTAAGAGGAAATCAGCACTTGCTGCCGCACCCTGACTAACACGCTATGTGCCCATCTGCGACGAGTCAGCAATTTGTATTGCTGAAATCCGACTACATGGCACAAAGCTCTGTACAGCCATTGTGCAATCACCAAGTGACTCACATCCATCTTCTGCATGAGCCTGAAAGCTGGCTTGTCAGCAGTTCCGTTCTTCCCATTTTGATGTTATAATCAGCAGGGGATGATCACAAAAAAAGTAAAAAAAGGTTAGACATTTTCAAAAATATTCTAATACCGGGCATGCCGAACTGAATTTTCTGAGCAGCAGAGTGAGCGAGACCTGTCTGTTCTGTAACTTATTAAAGGTGACCTGTCCTGGGAGTAAAATATTGCTGACCTCTTTGGAAAATACTACCTGCTTGGCTGTCATGTTAATCCCCAGGCTTCAATATTTTAAGGCCGGGATCCTTCGGGCTTTATTGGCTGCATGCGTGTTCTGGGTCAGTGACCCAGAAAGTGTTGAAGTTAGAGACAGCCAGGAAACTAGTATTTTTATAAGGAGGTCATCAATGGCAGCCCTGATAATTCTGTGAGTGCAATTTTCTTTTAAATTGAATGTCAAGCCATTTTTTTCAAGTTTTAGAGAGACTGAGGAAAGATAAGATCTTCTGTTGGGTTTTTATTGCTATTCAGGGTTCGGTTAGAGAGATTTCCCCTGACTTAGGCCTTGTTTACACAGGTATGCAATGGTAAAATGAAGCAGTTAAGCCACAAGTTAACATAGCCTGCTGTGGTCGCGATGTGGAAAAATATATACCAGTGGTTGTGGTTGGCAGGTGGTACCACTGCCAAACGTGAACCATTCTAGTAAGACCTCGCAGAACACAGTCCATGAGCTGCCTCAGGGGTACAGTCCCCTGAGGCTGGCAACTCTCCTTGCTGGGGAAAGACAATACCCTCCAGAGCTCCAGACTATTTATCAGCTTCCCAGCCACCATCTGGGCACACCTCCCCAGGGACTGGCTAGGCCCTGATCAATATTTAAGCTGGCTGATTGAATTCTCCCTCCCTAAGCTCTAGAAACTTCTTCCAGAGGCAGGGGGAAGCAATCAAACTCCCAGCATGTAAAGCCCTGAGCAGACCAGGCCAAACAATCTTTGCTCCCTTGAAGATAGAAGGAGCCAAAAACTAAATCTACCTAGCAACCTAACTAAGAGGGCACTACATCTCTGAAAAGCAATCCACTGCAATCTGCTTTTCAGAAGCAAGGTAATGATGATCGCACGTTTAAACAAGCCCTTATTGTTTTGCTAGCACCAGTTTCACCAGATAGGCGGGAAAATACTGCATCAGGGACACAGAGAGAAATACAATTCTGACAGTGGTTCTAGCTCTCCACTACTCTACTAAAAAAAGCATGGAGCAATGGAGCCACAGAGAGCAGTAAAAACAAGACAGAGGTTCTAATCCTTATCCATGCTATCCAAAACAGAAAAAAAAAGTTTGGGCTGCGCATACACTTTAAAGAACAACTTTGGGAAGTAAAAATACATCTTCTTTAAAGCCGCGTACACACGGGCAGACTTTTCGTCCGGACTGGTCCGGCGGACTTTCCGACTGACTTCCAACGAACTTTTTAATGAACAGACTTGCCTACACACGATCACACAAAAGTCCGACGGATTCGTATGTGATGACGTACACCGGACTAAAATAAGGAAGTTGATAGCCAGTAGCCAATAGCTGCCCTAGCGCCGGTTTTTGTCTGTCGGACTAGCATACAGACGAGCGGATTTCTGGGTCCGGCGGAGTTACGACGTAAAGATTTGAAGCATGTTCCAAATCTAAAGTCTGTCAGATTTTCGACTGGAAAAGTCCGCTGAAGGTCCGATGAAGCCCACACACGATCGGATTGTCCACTAGACTCAGTCCGTCAGACCAGTCCGGTCGAAATGTCCGATCGTGTGTACGCTGCATTAGGCAAATCTACGATCACAGTTCCAAAACAGTGAAAGATCGATAGGTTGCCCATACTGTCAAAGTACTTTTGGTGGTTTTCATAGGAACCTGCCAGGTGAGACTGAGGCTGTCAGAAAGGTTATCTGTGGGGTTAGAAATAGAATGCTTATCACTCTGAAGTTCATAGTGTTAAGTGGTCATGCTAATGTTGGTGAGTTACTGAACTGAAACAAGCAAGATGGACAAGAGTTAAATCTTCAATTGCCACATGCTTGTTATCCATGTCAGGCCAGGATTGGGATCACATACCTAGAGTCTGCCCTTTAAGATCACGTTGGCAGGAGATCAATGGCTTACTTTAAAGTGACCCTGATCTGAGCAAATACAAGGAGACAATAATGCTGAGGGGTTGCAATTTTTGGTGCCTGCAAGCACCGGTCTTAGACCTCAGATCAACCCCAGTAGAGCCTCATGGTTTCTTGGCCAAGATTGAACATGGGGCCTCGATTTTTGACCAAATGAAAGTTCCACCACCTAGCAATCAACTGTCAAATAACATAACTTCTGTGGGTAGTAGAGGCATTTGACAGTTGAAGGCCTCAAGACCATTTTGACTCTTGCACCTTTGGTTCCCCTATGGCCCACAGTAATTTTTACATCTCTGCTATTTATTCTTTATACATTATCATTTATTACCTGTTTATTTGGTAATTTCTCAAGATAGCAAAGTAATACATACATTGTATTTTTCAAGACAAACTAGGCTTTCTTTTGCCAATACAGTCTGACAAAAATGTCCCATGTAAGCTATAGACAAAAAGACACGAAAAAGATTTTTGAAAATGTGTTAGTTTAAAAAAGTAGTTTTACTGTAAATAAAAAGTATACATTTTATTCTAAAATGTGTCCTGTTTAAGGTCCCTTTCACACTGGGAAGGTGGGTGCGTCGGCTATTTTTAGCGGCGCTTTACCGTCAATTTTGCGGCGCTATTTTGGCCGCTAGCGGGGGCGCTTTTACCCCCGCTAGCGGCCGAGAAAGGGTTAAAACTACTGAAAAGCACTGCAGCTGCAGCGCTATGCCGGCAGTGTAGCCATGCTGCTCCATTGATTTCAATGGGCAGGAGCAGTGTATACACCGCTCCAAAGATTCTGCTTGCAGGAGTTTTTTTAACGTCCTGCCAGCGCACCGCTCCAGTGTGAAAGCACTCGGGCTTTCACACTGGAGAGACAGGAGCGGCTCTTTACAGGCGCTATGCAGGTGCTATTTTTAGCGCTGTAGCGCCTGTAAAGCGCCTCAGTGTGGAAGGGGTCTAAAATGACACTTAAAAATAACAAACATAAGGAATGAAAAAAATAAATACATGTTAAAGTGATTGTAAATTTTAGTTTTTTTCCCTATACAAATAACAAACATGTTATACTTACCTGCTCTATGTAGTGGTTTTGCACAGAGCAGCCTGGATTTTCCTCTTCTCGGGTCCCTCTTCTGTGATCCTGGCCTCTCCCTCCTGTTCAGTGCCCCCACAGCAAGCAGCTTGCTATGGGGGCACGTGAGCTGAGCCACAGCTCCCTGTGTCCATTCAGATATGGAGCCCCGACCCCCCTCTCTCTCTTGATTGGCTAGCTGACTTTGATTGACAGCAGCAGCAGCAGTCAACACCATCTCTGCTGTGTCTCAGCCAATCAGGGAGGGAGAATCTCAGACGGCTGAGACACTTGTTGACATTGCTGGACAGAGAAGGACCTTAGGTAAGTATTAGGGGGGCTGATAAAAAAAAAAAACCTTCTGACTTTACAACCACTTTAATGGTAAAAAACTGTTGAAAATAAAAATCAGCAGAAAAGTAATAGCTAAGAAGAGAAGGGGAGGAAGGAGGGCTAATTAGGAATAACTAATGGATAATAGTTAAATAGGAATACAGATCATTATATGCATTGTATGCAGATCAAAGATCACACCTTTGATCTAGGTATGAATTAAATTATTGCACTGCATTACTCTTTGACCCATAAAAAAATTCCCTCTGAATGTGTTATTTCGTTATTTCGTTGCCTTATAACTTTGCTTTATACAGTATAATATTTATGTCATTAACATTCAGCGAGTTAAACTCTGGTATATATAAATACCTGCAATGTTAATGGTTTCTCATCATACCCTACATGTCATTATTTTCATTAAAATCTTACAGGAACCTCTCATGTTCCTCCTATCAGAAAGTACTAGCCCTCCTGTCTTTTGGAAACCTTCATGCCCTCTGGCTGCAAACTTTTGTAAGATCAGTTGCCCAATCTTCAATTTCTTTACAAGATGTGCCACAATGAGACACATGGGGGTATTAATGCATTCTACACTCGGAAAGATGGAGTTTTTAGTGTCTGTTTTATGGTATTACTCAGTTTTCACGGCTATTTAACGTCCGTCTTCTGAGCTGGACCAGAACTCTCTCTGGGAGGATTCAATGCATCGGGCCCAGCAGATGTGTGAGGTCTTCAGATTTATGGACAGGCTCCATTTAATCCATTTGGAACCTCAGGGCAATGAGTAAGAATCTGGGCTCTTCAATAAGCTGGGATGTTTATTATTAGTTACTGCTCTGTGATGCATTCTTCTGTACGTATTGGTATGTTTTCATAAAAAATAATCAGATTTTTAATTGTAGTACGCACAGTACATTCTAGTCAAACTTGAACATACTGCATTTACCGAATGTCCTATTTGTTGAGTGGTTATACTTTCCATCCAGGCATTCTTCTTGCAAGCTAAAATCCTACCACCACCAGAGAGGAGGTAAGTATTGCAGCCATGTCTTTTGGGCTCACCTGTTCTCCTGAGCGCCTGGGACCTTTATGTCAAGTGTCAAGACAGAGAGTGGTGGGAGACCTGAGAATATTTATTTGCTGATCTTCCCTGTAAGGTAAGAACCCAAAAGCCCTTACTTTTGAATTAAAGTGAAGTTCCACCCACTTTTACAACTCTTCAGCATCCCTCACTAAACTGTGCACTGTAAACAAATTGAATATTTTTTTATTTTTTTTCTCAGCACCTACTGTATATCTGCTGTATTCATTTTTCACTTCCTCCTCCCTGGCCGAGGCCCATCGCATCATTTCCTGTTTGCAATGCCTTCTGGGAAGGGGCGGCAACTTCCTCTGAAACTGCCGTTGCTATGGAAACCTGACCTAAAACCTATTACACTGCTTGTGCTGCACTGAGCATGTGCGAGATCTGCAAGGATGAGATCCAGGAAGAAATACAGTCTGGCTTCAGATGCCCACACTTAAGATGGCCACGGCCTGCTGTAAGTTTATAAAATAACAAACTACTGCTATAAACTAACAAAACAGACCTTAGTTTACAGACTAACTTTACTAGAATACATTACGCTTGTGTATTATAGGGGTATTTTTATTTAAAAAGTATAATTTCGGCCGGAACACCACTTTAAGAGCTCAACCCTTGCTCAGTCAACTTTAGCAGATTGCAGGGGTGACATTAAGGGTCTAACAGACTCAGCAAGCTATGTTAAACTAGTTGCAGATTTAGCACCCTCCTAGAATAAGTTGCTAGAAAGAGGTTCAGGGAAATTTCATTTTTGGCTTCTCTGTAAACAGTGGAGCGGGGTTTGATCAGTTTTGGCTGCTCTGGGTCTCACCGGTTGCAGGGCTCAGCTACTTCCCTACTGTATTTTAGTAGGTTCTTGAATATAGTGGGCTGGAAAAGGCTGGCCATGGGTCAGAATATTTATGAGTTCTCAGTAGGTGGCTGAGAGGAGTAAAATAGTCAGAGGCAGAGAGAAGCAGGGTCTTTTCCCTGGAGCAGGAGTTCCCAGCCTAGAAGGGCTGCTTGCCCTTCTTGTCAAGTCAGCTGAGGCCTGCAGAGAGATCACAAGGTCCCAGCTATGCTGAAGCTGGGAGGGCCTATCTTCCTGGAATCAGTTCAGAGACAAGTAGAGGGGTGCACTGAGGACCCGGCCTGGAGATTCATAGTACAGTGTCTAGTCAATATTGAAAAGGAGGTATCCAAGTATCTGCAGACACGGTGATTAGAGGCCTGGAAGTGGGATCCTAGTGACTGCTTGTGGTTAACCCCTTGTGTTACTGTGCCTGTTGTGCTAAATTGGGATTTACCCTGCTGGGAATCCCCGAAGTGCTTGTGTGTCCCTAGTCTCTGCAAAGAAAGGGGTTTCCTCCCTGAAGAGAATACACAAAATAGAAAGAGTTATACCCAAGTCTTTGCACACTAAATTTTGGAGTATCTCAAAGCTTTCCCTGCATCCCACCCAAGTTTAACCAGCAATAAAACCAACAAAAGACATCCATTGCCTGGTTATTGTGAGAGACTGTGCAAGCGTCATGTGCCTGGCTGCCTGGGGACCCAGAAGAGAGCAGAACCTGGGACAAAACAGTGCGACCAGTCAGAGGGTCTGTGCTACATAAAGGCATGGCATTTCTTACCTTAATGCATTCCCTGCCTTAAGGTAAAAAATGTCCCAGCAATTGTATGGCACCTAGGGTTGCCACCTGTCCGGGATTCACCCAGACAGTTGGGGTTTTGAATCATGTCCACCTAGAACCCGGTCACAATATTCAGGCAGGAATGTAGCTCAGAACAGTGCCTGATAGGAGGGTGAGGGGGGACTATACACACCACATTACTATTCTCTTTGGAGCGCCCAAAGGTGTCCCAGGTCTTTTACAATCCTATAGAGTATGCTAAAGTGTTCAGGTTTGGCTTGAAGAAAAAGTGGCATCCCTAATTGCACCTCACCCCCTTATACTTACCTGAGTCCTATTTCGATCCAGCGCTGTGCCCGTCTGCGGCGGCGCTCTCTTCTCTCTCCTCGCAGGACATAGAGGCAGCAGTGCAAGCCATTAGCTCCCTCTGCTGTCAATCAAATCCTGTGAAGAGTGATCGGGGGTGGTGCTGAGCTGTGCTGTGTGTGTCTATGTCTATAGATGCACACAGCCTGGGTCAGGAGAGAGCTTGCTGGTGTGCAACCATATGAAGTGGCTTCCTATAGGGGTGTGCAGAGAGGAGGAGGATCTGAGATTGCTGTTAGGGGACCCCAAGGGAGGAGGTTTGGGGTCGCTCTGCGCAATACCATTACACAGAGCAGGTAAGTATAACATGTTTATTATTATTTTTTTTTTTTAAATGATCATTTACAACCCCTTTATATTTGCTGCAGCTACAAAGCAAAGCATCATGCCTGTGCATGTTTACAGCCCTGTATGTTACTTTTAGGTGAGTGGTTGGAGGGTGGTAAAACTGCATCTCAAACGTCTGTTTTTACTGCATCCTGGCCACCCGCCTAACACGTAAAACTGCTTGTGTATTGTACTCTAGACAAAAAATAACATTTAACCTTTGCAGTATGGGGGAGCCCCTCTGCAAGGGTAGTTGTTAAAGTTCCCCAAAGTTCAGTTGTAAGATAACTTATTCATTATGACTAGGGTTGCACCGATACTAGTATCAGTATCGGAGCTGATACTGAACATTTACCTGAGTACATGTACTCGGGCAAATGCTCCGATGCTCGATCCGATACCTGGGTAGTCAGGGGTGATCGGTGCGGCAGTGGGGGAGATACAATCACCAATCTCCCCTCCGTTCTCCTGTTCCCCTCCATGCTCCTCCAGTCCCCCTTCGTAATCCTGTCCCCCACCGTGCTCCTCTGATCCCCCTCCATGCTCCTCTTCCCCTCCGTTCTCCGGTTCCTCTCCGTGCTCCTCCAGTCCCCCTCCATGCTCCTCTAGTTCCCCTTCGTTCTCCTGTCCCTCTCCGTGCTCCTCCTGTCCCCCTCCATGCTCCTCTAGTCCCCCCCCATGCTCCTCCAGCCCCCCCTCCATGCTCCTGTCCCCCTCCATTCTGCTGTCCCCCTCCGTGCTCCTCTGATCCCCCTCCATGCTCCTCTTCCCCTCCGTTCTCCGGTTCCTCTCCGTGCTCCTCCAGTCCCCCTCCATGCTCCTCTAGTTCCCCTTCGTTCTCCTGTCCCTCTCCGTGCTCCTCCTGTCCCCCTCCATGCTCCTCTAGTCCCCCCCCATGCTCCTCCAGCCCCCCCTCCATGCTCCTGTCCCCCTCCATTCTGCTGTCCCCCTCCGTGCTCCTGTCCTGTTCCCCTCAGTGCTCAGGTAAATATGTCATTTAACGGCTTCTTCTTTTTCCGAATGAACAGAGTCAGTGACTTTGTTCATTCATAACAGTTTATGAAGGAGCGGGAGATGCTGTCTCCTGTCCATTCATCTTCAGTGCAGCTGAGGCTGCAGAGAAAGGGACTGGGGAATCTGTGTCCATAGTCCCTTTCTCTGTCTCAAAAGGGAGATGTCAGGGGTTTGTTAAGACCCTATATATCTCACCAAAGCCACCCCCTAACAGGGCTGATAAAAAATAAATAAATAAATAAATAAACAATTGTAATAAATAAATACCGGGATTGGAAAGGTTAAATTGTAAAAATAATTTTAAAAATAAAATAAAAAACACACCGACTAGGCTGCCAACTAAGCATGATCTTTTTTTTGTTAAAACAGTACAGTACAATTTATTGTTGTGCATTTGCTGCTGCAAAATGTTTTGGGGTGCCGAAAGTGCTGTGGCAACCCACATTGTGCAGCCTTTTAGTTTAAATGGGCCCTTAATCTTTCAACCCCCCTGTTAATGGAGCAAAAACATATTGGTATGACTTTGGCATAAGATTATGTACAGAAAAGTAGCCTTTATAAGGCACTGGACAAATTGGGACCTTATTTCAAGTTATAAGGCCTCTTTCATATAGGTGTACTGAAGGGTACACCCATGTGAGGGTCATACTTTGCCCACATGGGATGCACAGGTGTTCCATGCATCCACGTGCGCGCAGTCCCATTCATGTCAATTGGAACACAGAGGCTTCATGGATACAGCCGTTTCTCCCAATCTAAAATCTGTGTGGGTGCGTATCTCTGAATTCACTCTGTCTGCGTTTGTGGACACGTATCTACACAGATGTCAGGTTGGGAGAAGCAGTTGTGTCCGTGCGCCCACTGCATCCCAATTGACATGAAAGACACTGCACGTGAATGCAAGGAACATCTGTGCATCCCATGCAGGCAAACACAGCCCGCACATGGGTGTACACTTACAGTGCCTTGAAAAAGTATTCATACCCCTTGAAATGTTCCACATTTTGTCATGTTACAACCAAAAACGTAAATGTATTTTATTGGGATTTTATGTGATAGACCAACACAAAGTGGCACATAATTGTGAAGTGGAAGGAAAATGATAAATGGTTTTCAAAGTTTTTTACAAATAAATATGTAAAAAGTGTGTTGTGCATTTGTATTCAGCCCCCCGGAGTCAAAACTTTGTAGAACCACCTTTTGCTGCAATTACAGCTGCAAGTCTTTTTGGGGATGTCTCTACCAGCTTTGCACATCTAGAGAGGGACATTTTTGCCCATTCTTCTTTGCAAAATAGCTCAAGCTCTGTCAGATTGGATGGAGAGCTTCTGTGAACAGCAATGTTCAAGTCTTGCCACAGATTCTCAATTGGATTTAGGTCTGGACTTTGACTGGGCCATTCTAACACATGACTATGCTTTGATCTAAACCATTCCATTGCAGCTCTGTCTGTATGCATAGGATCGTTGTCCTGCTGGAAGGTAAACCTCCACTCCAGTCTCAAGTCTTTTGCAGACTCTAACAGGTTTTCTTCTAAGATTGTCCTGTATTTGGCTTCATCCATCTTCCCATAAACTCTGAGCAGCTTTCCTGTCCTTGCTGAAGAAAAGCATCCCAACATGATGCTGCCACCACCATGTTTCACGATGGGGATGGTGTGTTCATGGTGATGTGCAGTATTAGTTTTCCGCCACACATTTTGCTTTTAGGTCAAAAAGTTCACCAATTTTGGTCTCATCTGACCAGAGCACCTTCTTCCACATGTTTGCTGTGTCCCCCACATGGATTCTCGCAAACTGCAAATGGGACTTCTTATGGCTTTCTTTCCACAATGGCTTTCTTCTTGCTAGATAGGCCAGGTTTATGGAGTGCATGACTAATAGTTGTCCTGTGGACAGATTCTCTCACCTGAGCTGTGGATCTCTGCAGCTCCTCCAGAGTTACCATGGGCCTCTTGGCTGCTTCTCTGATTAATGCTCTCCTTGCCCGGCCTGTCAGTTTAGGTGGACGGCCATGTCTTGGTAGGTTTGCAGTTGTGCCATACTCTTTCCATTTTCGGATGATGGATTGAACAGTGCTCCGTGAGATGTTCAAAGCTTGGGATATTTTTTTTATAACTTAACCGTGCTTTAAACTTCACAACTTTATCCCTGACCTGTCTGCTGTGTTCCTTGGGCTTCATAATGCTGTCTGTTCGCCAAGGTTCTCTAACAAACCCCTGAGGGCTTCACGGAACAGCTGTATTTATACTGAGATTAAATTACACACAGGTGAACTCTATTTACTAATTAGGGGACTTCTGAAGGCAATTGGCTCCACCTGATTTTAGTTAGGGGTATCAGAGTAAAGGGGGCTGAATACAAATGCACACCACACTTTTCACATATTTATATGTAAAAAATCTTCCAAACCATTTATCATTTTCCTTCATCTTCACAATTATGTGCCACTTTGTGTTGGTCTATCACATAAAAGCCCAATAAAATACATTTACGCTTTTGGTTGTAACATGACAAAATGTGGAAAATGTCAACGGGTATGAATACTTTTTCAAGGCACTGTAAGTATGCCCTTATGAAAGGGTGCAAGAGGATAGCTCCTTTGACATGCCTACATATAATAAACTAGACCTTGGTATAGGCTTATAGATTATCAAAGGTGGAGAAGCACAATTGGTTAATCTCCCTCTCTTCGCAGCTGTTTTTAATTTTCTGTCGTGCCTTAAGGTTCAAAGACAGGAAATAGCACTTCAGTGAGACACAATATGTATACGGAGAGGAATCGGTGAAAACAAGCTGCACGTGACGGTCTACCAAAAAAACAAAAACAGACCCACCCTTGCATGGAATCGGAGCCCTCTAGCTTACATTTGCATCCCACGCTGGCTATGAGTAACACTCCGACCTTGGCAGCTGTTAAGAGAAGGCCTAGACCTGCCATTCAGCATATGTTTCATTTTCTCTCCATGGGATGAAAAGAAGGGCAGAGAAGACAGCAAGGGGTATTGGGTTTGGACAGAGATATAAAAAAAAAATCAGGTTAAAAGTTTGTTTAAAAAAAAAAAAAATGACTTTCCTTCTTATCCCATGCTAGGGCCACAACCTTAATATACTAATAATGAAAAGGGATGAAAGCAGCTCAGAAGTTCTATATCATCACTTTATTTTCTGTCCTTTGTTTTTACCACAATTTTCCAAATTTTGCGATCCCCCAGCCAAAACCTTTTATGAAGTTTTACTGTGTTTCTATTGCCCGGTGTCCTTGTTGTGGAGAAATCTCTCCAGGGGGGACAAAGATAGCAACTAAAATCTGACTGATGTTTTAGAGCATAAGTCTTTAATTCAGGGTATTTATACTCTAGTCCTCGGGGGGTATGAGAATGAATGTATAAATAATAAAAAAAATTAACAGGATTCTCTGCTTTATTGAACCTGAAATCAAATTGGAGAAATAGACTTGATGTGTCAGCTGTTAGGTATACTTTGGCACACCAAACTGGAATAAACTATATGGATAAAATATAACTAAAAGTGGTTCTAAAGGGGTGCACCTTTGAGGTGCACCTCCCCCAGCCCCCCCTAATACTCACCTGAGCCCGAACCTGATCCAGTGATGTGCACAAGAGCCAAGGGTATCCCAGGAATCTCTCTCGATTGGCCGAGACACAGCAGCGAGAGACATTGGCTGCTGTCAATCACAGCCAGTAAAGAGGAAGCAAGAGGCAGGACTGAGCCACGCTCTGTGCCCCATAGACAGCTTGGCAGCGAGCACATGCAAGTGTCCCCCAGAGCAAGCTGCTTGCTCCAGGGGCACTTGGTAGGGTTGCACCGATACCGATACTAGTATCGGTGCCGATACCAAGCATTTGCACGAGTACTTGTACTCGTGCAAATGCTGCAATGCTTAATCCGATATCTCCCGGAAGTCAGTGGACAGAGAGAAGATAGAGGGAGTGAGCGTGCCGTCAACATTCAACAACATACTGGCAGGTAAGCTGGCCAGAGCAGGGGCTCAGCAGCTATGTTTTCCCAGGCCAAATAGTTCCGTCAGAATTGTCGACCCGACAGATTCAGTAAAGTGATGTTCCATCAGAACACCACGATCCCCATCTTGGTACACCCCGCACTTGGCCGAAGTAAGCCTGCAGTCAGAAGGTGGTGCGGCCCCCAGTGTAGGGTGTACCAAGGTGAGGGTCGTGGTGTTCTGACGGAACGGCACTTCCATTACCGAATCTGACGGAACTTTTTGTCTTGGAAAAACAACAAAACAATATATTATAATATTTATTATTATTTATTTTATAAGTTGTAGTGAGGCCAATCTGTGCCCATCAGTGCTGCCTTTCAGTGGCCATTAGTGCTGCCTATTAGTGGCCATCAATGCCACCTATCAGTACTGCATACTACTGCCTCCTCATCAGTGCCACCTATCAGTGCCACCCCATCAGTGTCCCTAGCACTCAGTAAAGGGGAGGGGCCAGAAGCGCCGGCAGGAGACCCGAGAAGAGGAGGATCGGGGCTGCTCTGTGCAAAACTATTACACAGAGCAGGTAAATATGATGTGTTTATTATTTTAAAGGAAAAAAAGCTTTAGAAAGACTTAAAGGCAAACTTTTTTTTTAGTCTTGGATAGAGTGGAGAGGGATTAGAACACTGGTCAATGTTTTTGTTGAGGCCTGTGCTCATGTTAGGGAAATTCACCTTCTCTATTTGTTCTGGTGTATTGTTATCACCAAAAGCGAAAGACAATTCTAAATTTTGGGTTGTTCTTAGAACAGTAAAATTCTTCCAACGTGAACAATAGTTCTGGTGACAACCAGGGATTTCCTCACTTTGGAGGGATTTCCTTCCACTTCCTGCTCTGGCTACGCGACAGTGAAGGGAAATCTTCCTAATGGAACAGTAACGGCAAAAAAACCTGACAGGAGTTATAACCATCCCTTACTCTAACCAAAATGCAAAAAAGTTTTTGACTTTAGTACTACTTTTAAAGGGCACTCCAAAGCCTCAACTGGTCATGAAGCATAACATGGAAAGGATATGTTGTAAGCACACCAACATGTTCATTTCAAATTGCAAAGCTGTTTTTATTGCATGATAGCATAGAAAGAATGTCTGAGGACCACACAGGGACCCTGAATCAGGCAGGTGATCATCACAGAAAACAGCATGAAAAATCTCACAACTTGTTGTAGCATTTTAGCGGTTTTATTATAAGTAAAAATAACACAATCCATATGATTTTCTTTCAACTGTTCGGTTCTTACTTCTCCATACCTAAACTAAAACCCAACCTGTTGACATCGCTAGATGTTATTCTGGTACCTAATGACAACGGATTGACTTTGAAACTCAAAGATACATCTAGAATAGGCCTGAAGCTAATCATGGTTCACTCCCGTGCCATGAACCCACCAAGACCTCTTGTGGTAACTACGGAGGAATGTGTTAATGTTTTATGGCCATCTGGTAGCATATATCAAAGGTTTTTCTGTACATGGCTTGTTTATGTATGATGTGACTTCCGTTCTTTAGCAATCTGTTCAGATTAGATGAGCTGTCAAGCCCTCCAAATGTCTATAAATATTGTTGGACAGTTATGTGTTTACTTCACCATATAAAACGAAAAATGTAGTTGGCACTATCCTAATAAAGGACAGTGTCACACACGTGGGTCAATAAACATTTTGTTATCTTGTTATTTCACTGTAGGACTAAGCCCCCCCCCCCCGTTCAAGTTGGAGCGACTTGTCATGCGATTTGACCTCAAATCACATGACAAGTCACATCCTATTGCCGGGAATTGCACTGTTCGCCGCATCAATTTGAAAACGTAGTACATGTACTACTATTAGCGATTTTGGTTGCAACTTCAATAGACATCTGTGCATGAAGTCAAACAGACGTCTTCAAAGTCGCACTGACATGCGGCTCAGATGAAGTCGCACACTTTCAAAGCCGCAGTCAATGTGAACGAGGACTAATGGTCTTGGTAGATTAATAGGACTGGTGATGATAACTAGGTTTTCTTATATCTTTATGCTGGCTACCCTTTGCAGTTTTTGTTTTCTGGCTTTAGGTGTAGGAGGTATGGGTGTGGAAAGGATTTGGACTGGGCAGCAATAAAATCAGACAGAGGTTTTAATTGATCTTTATCTACTCCACTAAAGTAATACTGTATTTCTGTCTGTATCCGTGTTGGTGAAATGTTTGCTCACTTCCTGTGCCATGATACCACAGGCAATAAAGGAATCTCTCCAGAAGAACACACCAATACAGTTTTGCCCGAGTCTAGGTCTAGTAAGCTGGCTGGTGCGTCCTTAACAACCAATGAGTCATCAGCTGTCAGAGGGGTTTTCTGCTGACAGCTGAATGTAAAAAAAAAAATGGCAGCAAAATAATTAGTGAAAAAAAAAAATGGTGTGGGGTCCCCCTAAACCAGGCCCTTATCCGAGTATGCAGCCCGGCAGGTAAGAAAAGGGAGGGGACGAGCGAGCACCCCCCTCCTGAACCATACCAGGCAGCATGCCCTCAACAGGGGGGTGCTTTGGGGCAGGGGGCCCTGCTTCCCCTACCCCCAAAGCACCTTGTCCCCATGTTGATGGGGACACGAGCCTCTTCCCCACAACCCTGGGCTGTGGTTGTCGGGGTCTGCAGGCAGGGGGCTTATCAGAATCTGGAAACCCCCTTTAACAAGGCGGTCTCCCGATCCTGGCCCTCTCCCTATGTGAATGAGTATGGGGTACAATGTACCCCTACTCATTCACCAAAAAAGAGTCACTTAAAAAAAAACAATTTTTGACAATTTATTAAAAATCCAAAAATAATGTCCTCCGATGTGGGTCCATTGTCAATCACGCTGCCCTCTGCACCACCAAAAAAGAAAACAAAAAAAAAGCTCTGCCGTCGTCGAAGGCTAACCGACTGCCCGATCCTCCATCTGACAGTTCTTAAAGAGGTAAGGTGTGGGGCCACCTGTTGATGTCACCGCCATTAAATTCTATAGCACACAAAATGCAATGCGGGGCAAAAAAGTCCCCGACCCTTTTCAAAAAACGCAGCACCGCAAAATGCACAGATGTGAACTACATCCATAGGAAACCATATTAAATGGACTGTAGTGCGTTTCTGCAAAATGCAAAAGGCACCAAAAAGAGCATAGGTGTAAACGTAGGGTGGGTATCTATTATTAGTTGGCCAAATTCAACTGGTTCTATAATGTTGAAGATGTTTTGTAGTTTTACCCAGCCGTGTCTTCAGTTCTAAGGAGAGTCAAGAAAATATCCCAGGATTTTTATGGACACAGGTAGCACAAACACCTTGATCCAATCATCATGGATAAGCAGATGTCATTGTCCAAGAACAGGATGGGAGGTGGGAAAATTGTGGAACAACCCTGTTCTTGTTGCATTATCCTATTCTCTGTGCCAGGAAGACTTCATAGGTATTAATTTTTCCGATTTACATGGCTGAAGGTGTAAATTAATAAAACACTTGTGTAGAGATGTTAAAATTCTGGAGTATTATCATGACACCCATTGGAAGAAAAGAAGTGGTTTAAAGTGGATGTAAACCCTCTCCTATACCCAGGGAAGTGAATAGCCTCAGATGATACCAATCCTCCCACATAAGTTTTACATGTATATCTCTTGTCTTTCCCTTTCTACGCTCTATGGAAAGTGCAGATTGTGTAAGAAATCTTTCTTTCTCTTCCAGCAGTGGGTGTGGATTCTTGGCATACACTGTGTGAGAGCTGATTGGAGGAAAGGCACACACCCCTCCCTCCACATAGGCAGAGGAACAAAGGAACATGCAGAACTGTAGTCTACCTCTAAGCTCCCTCCCCAACACAAATTTTCAGGCTGGTTTTTTGTCCTTTGTTGGAGAACTTGTCAGAAGTTATCATGCTGATAACAGAGAAACGGAGCAGCAGAAAGACACGGGACTTAGATCTTTGGAGAGAGATACATAAACACTACAGACATATGTGCTTAGGTCAAATTTCATGAATAGGGTTTACAACAACGTTAAGGAACTACAAAATGTCTTCACAATTACAGAATTACTTCAGTTAAATGTGACTACTACTGGATATACCATGACCTGGATAAATGAGAACCTTCACAGACAATCATGACAAAGGTTTTAATTCCTAGGTGCCTTTACCTAGCCAGTTTTGGTAGATTTTAACCAAACGACAAAAATGAATGAACTAAAAACACCTTGCATGCTCAGTGTGATCCAAAGAAAGGCAAATAACCCCCTCCTTAGGCCTTTTCACAACTATGTGTTTTTCTATGTGATGTGTTTTCCATTCAAATCAACGGAAATGCATCAAAGCATGTCAAAACGCATTAGTGTGCATTGTCGTGCGTTAACATGTCACAATGCACATTCATTTTATTAAAGGAGTCTCATAACACAGATCTGTGGATGGCAGGTGCAATGTCAGGCTCCTGCAAAGTCTTCCTTCAGCTCTCTGCCCATACCTTGTACAGGCTGGAGGAAGTTTCAATGGAGTGCACTGATTACCACATGCCTAGTCCATTAAGAATTACAAGCCCATCTACCATGGTGGCAGATGGGAATTACAGTTCCTTCGTTCACCGATTTCTCTAAACGAATGACGCTGGGACCTGCACAGTCACGCAAAATGTAAAAGTGATGGCAGCTGCGGGAGAGAAGAACCGCCGCAGACTGTCATGGGTCATGAGAGGGTTTGGGCAGAGGGAGGGTGGGCATTTGCACCATGTTACACCCTAAATAGTGTAACATGGTGCAAAAGGTGATTTTAGCCTTTAGGGTAGATTCACATCAGGTGCAGTAGGACTGCGTTGGGTGGCTATTCCAGTGCAGCCCTACTGCAGCTCTTGTAGCTGTCTCCCTTCACATTGGGCAGATTGATAACATCAGGAGCCATTTGCTCCCGCACCTGTCAATCAACTCCAGTGACAAGGAAGCGGGGGCGGGGCAGAGTCACACTATCGGTGTCCATTGACGCAGCAGCGGGGTTCAGAAGTGAGCATGCACGAGTGCCCCCA
This sequence comes from Lithobates clamitans, assembly GCA_037952925.1. NCBI lineage: Eukaryota > Metazoa > Chordata > Amphibia > Anura > Ranidae > Lithobates > Lithobates clamitans. Next base: position 396,738 of record JBBGZY010001007.1, read on the forward strand.
TGGGAAGCGGCTTCCAGTTGGGGCACTGGAGAGATAGGAGGAGCCAGGAGCGGCGGCAGGGGACCCGAGAACAGGAGGTTCAGGGACGCAGAGCAGGTAAGTATAGACACGTTTGTTATTTTTATTTCCTTTTCTATCGCTTTAAACGAAAAGTGAACAGTGCAATGCGCCACAATTGGTCATCTCACCAAACACTAGTTCTGCGTTGTGAACAGACCTTTAAAAACTCTACTGAATCTGGTGGAACTAGCTCCTGCAGAGGAAGGGGATGACAATTATTTTCACATCTCATACCGCGAAGAACCCATCTGTATGAAAGGGTTAAACATCTCTTCCTCCAAACATAAAAATAGAGCCCCTTTCCTCTTGGCTTCCACTTTAACCAACTCCATTGAGCTATCTGCAACTACAGAAGCTATATAAACTTGCATAGCCAGATTAGGTCAAAACAGGCGAAAGGAGAAGTGGTGCAACACCAGCAGCAACTGTTGGAGCCACTTATCTCAGGGGGAGAAAAGTAAGTATCAGGACAAGTTTTTTTCTAACCTTCCCCACTGAGGTGCTGATTGGTGGGCACCTGCCTTCACAAAATAAGATTATTACCTAAAAAAAATCCAGAATGGATGGGTGGTATCATCTAATGTCTATAGGCTGTGCGGTTAGCCAGGATGATGTAGTGGACAGGGTGAGCAGCGGCACACTTTCAGCTGTGCTATGTCCTGGGTGTATATGGGCTGCTTTTCCATTGCAGGCAGGAGAGAGAAGAATGATAACATTAATGTTGTATTTAGTCATTTCAACAGCTTTTCATTTTACAACAATGACTTCATTCAGAACTGGGAATTGGCAAACAACTTCTTTGTAAAACGCATAAAACATGGCTATATAATTGACACTCGTCTTTTTGCAATTTGACGTTACAACCTGTCCATATTTCTGCAGCCAGCTAAGATATGTTATCACTCACACTGAATTCCTTTTTTATCTTATTGCAACCATAGCAACAGTTCTACATCTGCTAACAAGCTTTCTTGACATTATCATCCCCTTGCTCCTCTAATTGCCTCACCACTAAAAAAGATTTACATAGTTTAGGGTCAGATTACAAGCATCCCCAGCAACATCCTGAGTGTTGCACTTCTATGAGATCCTTCAGCAGCATGATGTATGTGGGTACCAGTCTAATCTTGAGCCTCATACACACGGTACAATTGTTGTCAGGGGATTGTCTGTTGACAGACTGTTGTCCTAAAATCTTATGCCGCGTACAACCGAGTGGACTTTACGGCAGACTTTGCTCGGCTGACTTTTCGACGGACTTTCTGAATGAACGGACTTGCCTACACACAATCCACCAAAGTCCGTCGAATTCGTACGTGATGACGTACGACCGGACTAAAACAAGGAAGTTCATAGCCAGTAGCCAATAGCTGCCCTAGCGTGGCTTTTTGTCTGTCGAACTAGCATACAGACGAGCGGACTTTTCGACCGGACTCGATTTCAATGGATTGATTTAAAACATGTTTCAAATCTAAGTCCGTCCAACTTTTGAGAAAACAAAGTCCGCTGGAGCCCACACACGATCGAATTATCCGACAAAATCCAGTACCCTGGACCAAGTCTGCCGTAAAGTCCGCTCGTGTGTACGCAGCATTACCATTAGTACGCTCCTTTTGATAACTGTTGTTCAACTTTTGGCCAACAAATGTTGGATGGCAGGCTATTAAATTTCGGCGGACAGCGGTTTGACATCAGATTTTCGTATGGTCAGTACACAAATCTGTCACACAAAAGTCGAAAGTACAAACATGCATGCTCGAAATCAATGCTCACCAAACACGAAATTAGCAGAAGGGGCCGAAAGGGTGGCGCTCAAAAGCTGAAATCCTTCGTAGTACGTCACTATGTTTGTGTTTGTTCCACGACAATTGTGTACTGTTAGTATGCAAGACAAGATCCTGGCACACGCCCTGACAAAAATCAGACGCTCGGTTGGCCAACAATCGTACCGTGTGTACTAGGCCTAAGACTTAAACATTATCTTATTTTATTATCCTATTTTATTTGAATCTTTTCTGACAATCTAAAGAAATACAGGATGTATGAGCAGGAAGAACCAAGAACTTTGCTTGAACTTTCTGTTCTTCTCTCAGAAAACCAGTCAAGCGGATGGGCACCAAGGTGGGCCCACTCCCACTACTGTCACCAGCACGTTTGCCAAGGAGCGACATCCACCTCCTGTACAGGCCCTCACCGGGCACAGAAGAGGGACCGCCATGCTGGTAAGATGGAATTACTGAAGGGTCAAAAGCCTAACAAGAAGGGGAAATAGGGAAAGAAGCGAGTCTCCATAACCAGAGCTTTGAAAGTGAACCGTCTGACAGAAGGAAACACACAAACTAACCAGCAATCTTCTTTTAAAGGCTTTTGGATAAAGTGTTGCCTTTATTGGTAGGAGGAAACTTGTTAAGGTGCTGTCATGGAAGCTGCCTGGAGAAACTGCACTCCTTCGGGGAACACAGAAATTACTGGTCCTGCTATGTGGTAGGGGCAATAAATTGAACGCTTAGGGGAAGAGGAAACTAAATGGTTCTGCTATATGGTTAGGACATTAGACTGCAAGCTACTCGGGAGGAGGAACATGACACTAAATGTGTCGACACTAAATGACCCTCCTGTGTTGTAGGGCATTAGAGATTGTGTGCATCTTGAGAGGACAGGGAACAAACTGGTGCTACTGTACTATGGGGACCTGCCTCTTACTTTTGCCCTACCTATGTGATCCAACTACCATGGTGGGCCAGCACACACTACCCAGTGTGGACTTTGACTTGGGGAGTGACATCCTCCAGTAGTACAGACCCTCGCCAGGCAAAATAAAGGGAAGAAGGATCCATTACAGCCTTATGATAAGATTGAGTCACTGGGGGTTCAGAGCCTAACAAGAAAGAACAGCACCTTAGAGAGCAAGCTTCCATAACCCCCACAGTTCTGAAAGTGAACCTGTCTGTTAAGAGGAAACACCAAAACTGATTGGCAGTCACATGGGACCTTCTTTGAGGTCCTTTAAGGCACTTTAAAAGCACATCCGTTGAGCTGTAAAAATCCTCATACAACAATATAGGATCAATGCAAGGTCACACAGAAAACATTTTTTTTTACTGTGTTGCATTTTTAGGCAGCACGTTACACCTCACTGAATATCCCTACTCCTTGTAGGTGGGGGAACTAGCTTCTTTTTGGAGGACAGGAAACTAGCTGGTCCTTCTATGTTGTAGGAACAATAGATTGTCAGCTCCTTACGGCAACAGGAAACTAGCTAGTCCTTCTGCATGGTAGAGGCATGAGATTATGAGCTCCTTCTGGACACAGGAAACTAGCTCGTCCTCCTAAGTGGTAGGGACATTGGATAGAGTCTTTTTGGAGGACAGGAAACTAGCTGGTCCTTCCATGTGGTAGGAACATTGGATTGTGCCCTCCTTCAGGCAACAGGAAACTAGATATTTCTGTGTGGTAGGGGCATATGATTGTGAGCTCCTTCAGGACACAGCAAACTAGTTGATCCTCCTATGTGGTAGAAACATTAGTTTGTGAGCTCCTTCGGGGGTCAAAATGCTACCTGGCCCTCTTGTGTGCTAGGAACATTAAATTGTGAGCTTTCAGGTGGCAGAAAACCAGCTGGTCCTTCTGTGCGATAGGGAAATTAGTTGGTGAGCTCTTGCAGGGGACAGGAAACTACCTGGTCAGAACATTAGATCGTGAGCTCCTTCGGGAGACAGGAAATTACACGGTCCTTCTGTGTGGCAGGGACATTAACCTCCTTTAGGAGATAAGAAACTATCTGGTCCTTCTATATAGTAGGGATATTGTATTGTGAGCTCCATCAGGTGACAGGAAAGTAGCTGGCCCTTTTATATAGTAGGGACATTGTATTGTGAGCTCCTTCAGGTGACATAGAACTAGCTGGCCCTTCTATGTGGTAGAGATATTTGATTGTGGGCTTCTTCAGGAGTCAGGAAACCAGCAGGCCCTTCTATGTGGTTGACGCTGAATTTTGAGCCCCTTCGGGGCACGGTAGACTGATGTGATGTGCAGTATAATGTAATACAGTTGTAAAAATGTCGAAACCTTACAAATATGAAAAAACAAAGGTTCTGTAGGTCTAGATTGACATGGGGAGGACCTGTTACTTATCAATGAGACTAAACATTTAATTACAGTAAAGGACAAGCCAATCCATTCTGAAATAGCCTATCTAAGCAACAAAACAGCAAAAGCTGGTTGAGATCATTGGCATATATATACATAGGTGACCGGGATGAATTTTTTCTGCTTAACATGATTTTTCCTTTAAATTTCTGGCCAAAAACTAGTTTATGTGCAGAGCCTCGTGTTTCAGGGTCCCGTGTCTATACTGCATTTACTACAGGGAGTGTCATGACCTCCACTTGGTACTCATCACTCTTCACTCTCCTTCCTGCCAGATCACCTCTAAATTGCTTGTATTAAAGCAGCAATGCGGCCAACCACTGAAACCATTAAACAAGAACTACCCACATTAGCAAAATGTTTACCAATGATTAATATCATCTGTTCTCCAGCCATTGCTAGCAATGCGTTACGTGTCATTACAATGCCAGGGCAAGAAAACAAGCTCATGTTTAGAGTGGCAGGGCGGATACACTGGAGAAACAGCAGTATTTGCCTACAAGCCAGAAGCTGACTTCATTAAGTTGCTGTTTTTTAATCAGTTAATGAAAGACTCAAAAGTATATAAGTTACCAATTTGCAGTTTACTAAGAAAACCAAAAAAAGTGCCGGTTCACACTGGGGCAGCTTCAAAGTCGCCCGACTCTGAAGCCACCAGATACAGTGAGGCTTGCAAATGAGTTCTGTAATAGAAGTCAATGCAAGTCGCTCTGAAGTCGTCCCCAAAAGTTACAGGAACCTTTTTCTAAGTCGTTCCGATAAGAACGGTTCCATTGCACTGCATGGAGCGCGACTTGTCAGGCGGCTAAGTGCCTCAGTGTGAACTGTGCCTAAAAGTGCTGTTGACATGCATTTTCACCATATGTTGGTAACAACCCATGCAAACCATACAAAGCAACCAAAACAAATAAGTTCAGAAATGAAGTTATGTGCAATAAAATGGAATGACACAAGTATTGAACACACTAACTGAAATGTATTTAATACTTCGTACAAAATTCTTTGTTACTAATGACACCTTAAAATGACTCCTGTATAGAGAAACTAGTCGCATGCATTGCTCAGGTGTGATTTTGGCCCATTCTTCCACACAATCAGTCTTCAAATCTTGAAGGTTCCATGGGCCTCTTCTATGAACTCTGATCTTCAGTTCTTTCCATAGATTTTCTATTAGATTCAAGTCAGGTGATTGGCTGGGCCATTCTAGCAGCTTTATTTTCTTTCTTTGAAACCAATTGAGAGTTTCTTTGGCTTTTTGTTTGGGATCATTGTGTTGCTGAAATGTCCACCCTCGTTTCATCTTCTTCACCTGGTAGATGGCAGCAGATTTTTATCAAGAATGTCTTGGTCCATTTCTCCATTCATCCTTCCTTCAATGACATGACGTTTGCCAGTATGGTATTCTGAAAGACGGCCCCACATCATGATGTTCCCACCATCAAAAGTCACAGTTCGGATGGAGGTGTTTTTGGGGTGATGTGCCATTTGACCTCCAAACATGGTGGCATCCAAAGAGTTCAATTTTGGTCTCATCTGACTAGACTATCTTCTGCCAGTATTTCACATGATTGTCTAAATGATGTGCAGCAAACTTTAAGCAAGCTTCAGCATGCTTTTTATTCAGCAATGGAGACTTGCATGGTGAATGTGCATACAGGCCATGGTGGCTGACTGCATTACTTATTGTTTGCTTTGAAACAATTGCGCCTGCTAATTCCAGGATTTGCTGAAGCTCTCCACAAGTGGTCCTTGGCTCTTGGACAACTCTTCTGGTAATTCTTTTCACTCCTCTGTCATAAATCTAGTGAGGAGCATCTGGTTGGGGCCGGTTTATGGTGAAATTATGTTCTTTCCACTTCCTGATTATGGCCCCAACAGTGCTCACTGGAACATTCAGAAGTTTAGAAATCCTTCTGTAACCAATGCCATCAGTATGTTTTGCAACAATAAGGTTGCAAAGGTCTTGAGAGAGCACTTTGCTTTTACCCATCGTTTCCCGTTTCCTATGTGGCACCTTTATAGGCCATCAGTTGAAACTGAACCAGCTGATATTAATTTGCACTGACAAGGGGCAGGATTGCTTTCTAATTACTGATATATTTCAGCTGGTGTCTTGGCTTTCCATGGCTTTTTGCACCTCCCTTTCTTCAAGTGTTCAATAATTTTCCCCTGTGTCATTCCATTTTATTACACGTAACTTAATTTCTGAACTTATTTGTTTTGGTTTCTTTGTATGTCTGGCTTGCATAGGTTTTTACCGACGTGGTGAAAATTTCATGTCATGTCACTCAGCATAAATGAGTATACCCCAACATATTTGTCAGAAAACCTTTACTTTCCTTTCAGAATCAACATTTTCTATGGGACACTATGCTACAAAATACTCCCACAAATGCGGTCCATTGATTGCAGACAAGATTTGATAATTTGCTCACACAAAAACATATTTTTCCTAACAAATTAATTCAAGACCATGTTGCAAAAATGAATACATCCCAATGAAAGTCTTAGGAGAAAAGCTAAATTTTAGACAACAAAATCCTAATTAACAAGAATTCAACTACAGGTGAGTGTAATTATTCATTAAACAGGTGTCCAGCAGACAGTTGATTGTAAAAGGGCGTTATGTAGACCCCTTTCACACTGGAGGCATTTTTTAAGGCGCTTTAGTGCTAAAAATAGCGCCTATAAAAAGCCTCAGCTGCAATCCCAGTGTGAAAGCCCAAGTGCTTTCACACTGGGGCGCTGCGCTGGCAGGGCGTCACAAAAAGTCCTGCATGCAGCTTCTTTGCAGCGCTGTAGGAGCAGTGAATACACCACTCCTAAAGCACCCCTGCCCATGAAAATCAATAGGCAACGCCGCTGCAGCGTAGTTTTGCGGGCTGTTTTAACTCTTTTTCGGCCACTAGCGGGGGTTAAAACGGCCCCGCTAGTGGCTGAATAGCGCCGGTAAAGTGGCGCTAAAAATAGCGCCGCTTTACCGCCGACGCCCGGGCGCTGGCAATGTGAAAGTGCCCTTAGAGAAATGTCACAAGGCCTGAGAACGAAAATAATTTCTTTACACAAGAAAGGTGAAGGCTACAAGATCAGCCAAGCTTTACTTATCGGGCCGGTTCACACTGGTGCGACATATGCTCCGACTTTGGGAGCACATGTCGCATGATGTGTACAACTCAATGGTTCCTATTAAGAAAAGGTTCCTGCACTACTTTGGTCCATTTTAAGCCCATTCAATATAATTGAAGTCGGATCCTCGTCCTAACCTTCCGACTTGTGACATCTGCAGTCAGAATACTGTAGCAAAAGTGATACAAACATCAAAGATGAAACTGTAACCATCTCACAGACATCCAGCAGGCCGTCCACAGAAGTTAACACCTCAACAGGATCGTCTTCTGATGAGATGAAGGAAATTGCCATGCAAGTTCACTGCAGTTAGCTAAAGTAGAAAGCCAAACTGGAGTGATTGTTTCCCATGACACAATATGGCACACACTGCAGAGGAATGGCATGCATGGGTGTCGTCATTAGGGATGAGCTTCGTGTTCGAGTCGAACCCATGTTCGACTCGAACATCGTCTGTTCGCCCGTTCACCGAATTGCGTACGATATGGGCCGTTCGCGCCAAATTCATGTGGCGCGTCATGGCCCATAATTCACTGCGGCATTGCAGTGCATTGCTGGCTGATGATTGGGCAAGCATGCACTATGACCCGCATGCTTGGCCAATCACAGCGCCGTCTGAACAGAGAGCCGTAATTGGCCAAAGCCAAGGAGGCTTTGGCGAATTATGGCTCAGGGGATTTAGTACACGCCCCACACTAAGGCCGCCTGCATGGCGGCCCTGTGTAGTGTGTGTTCCGGCGTTGAAAGAGATAGACAGAGAGACCGTGTCATTTGATTTGAGTTAGATAGATTAGGCAGAACAGTCAGTCAGTTAGCTGCACTTACAGTGTATTGTGTATATATATGCATCCCAGGTGTTGCATATATTTATACACTGTATTCAGTTTAGCTAGGTCCGTTCCTGTTATCTTCCTACTGACAGGCAGGCTTGTCTTGTTACAGTATTTACAGCTACCTGAAGAAAATTGTTGGTGTTCTTTTGATCCTATTAGTACCACAGTCAGGCAGCTAGACTATTTACAGTTAGTGCAGTGCGTCCTGCTCACAGTGTTCAGCTAAACCTACAAGTTAGTGGGGTGCGTCCTGCTCACAGTGTTCAGCTAAACCTACAAGGTAGTGCGGTGCGTCCTGCTCAAAGTGTTCAGCTAAAACTACAAGTTAGTGGGGTGCGTCCTGCTCACAGTGTTCAGCTAAACCTACAAGTTAGTGGGGTGCATCCTGCTCACAGTGTTCAGCTAAACCTACAAGTTAGTGTGGTGCGTCCACCTCACAGTGTTCAGCTAAACCTACAAGTTAGTGTGGTGCGTCCTGCTCACAGTGTTCAGCTAAAACTACAAGTTAGTGCGGTGCGTCCAACTCACAGTGTTAAGCTAAATCTACAAGTTAGTGCGGTGCGTCCAACTCACAGTGTTAAGCTAAACCTACAAGTTAGTGCAGTACGTCCTGCTCACAGTGTTCAGCTAAAACTACAAGTTAGTGCTGTGCGTCCTGCTCACAGTGTTCAGCTAAACCTACAAGTTAGTGTAGTGAGACCTCTGCACAGTGTTCATCTAAAGCTACAAGTTAGTGCAGTGCGTCCTGCTCACAGTGTTTAGCTAGATCCGTTCCTGTTATCTTCTTACTGACAGGCAGGCTTGTCTTGTTACAGTATTTACAGCTACCTGAAAAAATTGCTGGTGTTCTTTTGATCCTATTAGTACCACAGTCAGGCAGCTAGACTATTTACAGTTAGTGCAGTGCGTCCTGCTCACAGTGTTCAGCTAAAACTACAAGTTATTGGGGTGCGTCCTGCTCACAGTGTTCAGCTAAACCTACAAGTTAGTGGGGTGCGTCCTGCTCACAGTGTTCAGCTAAACCTACAAGTTAGTGGGGTGCGTCCTGCTCACAGTGTTCAGCTAAACCTACAAGTTAGTGGGGTGCGTCCTTCTCACAGTGTTCAGCTAAAACTACAAGTTAGTGCTGTGCGTCCTGCTCACAGTGTTCAGCTAAACCTAGAAGTTAGTGTAGTGAGACCTCTGCACAGTGTTCATCTAAAGCTACAAGTTAGTGCAGTGCGTCCTGCTCACAGTGTTCAGCTAAAACTACAAGTTAGTGCTGTGCGTCCTGCTCACAGTGTTCAGCTAAAACTACAAGTTAGTGTGGTGCGTCCACCTCACAGTGTTCAGCTAAACCTACAAGTTATTTTTTTGCGAGCTCTGCAGTGTTCACCTAAAGCTACCTGTAGAAGGTTGGTGGTGTTTTCCTGATCCTATCACTACCGCAGGCAGCTAAAAAAGCTACAAGTTAGTTTTTTGCGAGCTCTGCAGTGTTCAGCTAAAGCTACCTGTAGAAGGTTGGTGGTGTTCTCATACTACAGGCAGGCAGTTGATTTTGCTAGCTGCAGTATCAGTACATATATATATATATATATATATATCCCAGCTTAGTGCAGCTACAGGCAATTAGTATGTCTGGAAGGCCAAGAAGGAGAGGCAGACAGTCACAAGCCAATAGGAGAGGGCAAGCAGGCTCTGTGTCTAGTGCTGGTCGTGGAGACGGTGCATCCTCATCAGCACGTGGCCGTGGGACACGCTTGGCCTTTTTTTTGGCAGCTGGCCTTGTTGAGCCGCAACATGCGGAAGACTTGGTCGAGTGGATGACCAAGCCGTCCTCATCCTCCTCATCCTCTCTCACCCATGCCCAGGGTACTTTCTCTGGCAAAGCAGCGGCCTCTTCCCTCGGCTCAATTTCATCAGTGACTCCTTCCCTAGCCCCATGCCTCAGCATGGGGCCCGAATGCCTCAGCAAACCTACGCCGCATGGCCTCCCTGATCCTGCAAAGCCTGCGTAAGGATCCTCGTATTCGTGGTATCAAGGAGAAGGACCAATACTGGCTGGCAACCCTCCTTGGTCCACGTTACAAGGGTAAGGTTGCGGACCTTATCTTGCCATCGCAGAGGGAGCAGAGGATGAAACATCTTCGGGAGGCCTTGCAGAAAGGTCTGTGCAACATCGTGTTGCCGAGGCTTCGGTCAATCAAAGAAGGAGCGGTGGAGAAGGTGGCCGTCTGACCGATGCGTTCAGACAATTATTTGGTCCGCAGCCCCAAGGTATGATCAGTTCCAGCAACCATCGCCAGCGTCTGTTTTACATGGTGCAGGAATACCTAGGGGCAAGATCTGACTTGGACACCTTTCCACCGAAAATCCTCTGGGTTACTGGGTCTTGAGGATGGATCACTGGCCAGAGCTTGCACAGTATGCAATTAAGCTACTGGACTGTCCTGCATCCAGCGTTCTTCGGAACGCACATTCAGTGCTGCTGGAGGCTCTGTAACCGATCACAGGGTGCGTCTGTCCACCGACTTGGTCGATCGACTGACCTTCATAAAAATGAATCTGTCTTGGATCACCACCAGCTACCAAGCACCTGATGCTGATGTAACCGAATAATTTTTTTTGAAATCTCAGATCCCTTCAAAGACTGCCTATACTGATGCTGAGTGACTATCCCTGAGAAATTATCCTCTTCCTCCTCAATCATCACGCTGATAGCTTGTAAGAACATTTTTGGTTCTGGGTGCCATCACCAGTGCCTAAGGCTTAATTTTTCAGCCCCTGTTCAACAGGGGCGTGTAATTACAATTTTTGATGCAATACTTTGCAGCAGGGCTCGTTTCTGAATTACAACTAGAGTGTCTGTGTGGGGTTGCAGTGTTGTGGCACCAGCACCAGTGCCTAAGGCCCAATTTTTCAGCCCTTGTTTAACAGGGGCGTGTAATTACAATTTTTGATGCAATACTTTGCAGCAGGGCTCGTTCCTGGGTTCCAACTAGAGTGTCTGTGAGGGGTTGCAGTGTTGTGGCACCAGCACCAGTGCCTAAGGCCTAATTTTTCAGTCCCTGTTCAACAGGGGCATGTAATTACAATTCTTGATCTAATATTTCACAGCAGGGCCCATTTCTGCACCCACCAAGAGCGAGTAAGGACTTACAGTGTTGTGGCACCAGCACCACCACCACCAAAGGCCCAATTTTTCTGCCCTTGTTCAACAGGGGCATGTAATTACAATTCTTGATCTAATATTTCACAGCAGGGCCCATTTCTGCACCCACCAAGAGCGAGTGAGGACTTACAGTGTTGTGGCACCAGCACCACCACCAAAGGCCCAATTTTTCTGCCCCTGTTCAACAGGGGCATGTAATTACAATTCTTGATCTAATATTTCACAGCAGGGCCCTGTGAGGGCTTACAGTGTTGTGGCCACAACAACACCTAAGGCCCAAATTTCTGCTGAGTATATAGGGCAGGCCCCTACTTTCAAACATCTAACTTACAAACGACTCCTACTTGCAAATGGAAGGAGACAACAGGAAGTGGGATGAAATCTACCCCTAGGAAGGGAAATTCTCTCCTGTAAGAGATAATATGGGAAAAACATTTCTCCTTTCCCCTGATGCTTTATCACCAATCCTTGTTTCACAAAAAAACCCAAATTTTCAAAAAACATTTGTCATTGGGACAGAAAGTGAGGTGAAATCTTCTGAAGAGGTGCACAGACAGAAAAACAAATGTTACAGGGGTAATAACCCTTCCCTATGTTTTCCAAAAAGCTTAAAAATAGATTCTTTGGCTGGAGCTACACTTTAAAAATGTACCAGTCCAAAATTACAAACAGATTCTACCTAACAACAAACCTACAGTCCCTGTCTTGTTTGCACCGCCTGTATACTGCTGTTCAGAATATATAGGGCATGGGGGCCCCACGCCTTTACTTTTTTAATTTGGGTGCGGGGTTCCCCTTAATATCCATACAAGACCCAAAGGGCCTGGTAATGGACTGGGGGGTACCCATGCCGTTTGTCTCACTGATTTTCATCCATATTGCCAGGACCCGACATTACATTAAACCCGCAAGCAGTTTTAAATGAGTTTTTTTCCTTTAAAAATGACATTTTGTGCAGGGACTGTTCTAAACACGGGAAACACGCGCCACTTTACAGGCATACTATAGACACCCCCAGGTACGATATTTAAAGGAATATTTCACTTTTTTTTTTTTTTTACTTTAAGCATCATTAAAATCACTGCTCCCGAAAAAACGGACGTTTTTAAAAGTTTTTTTTGCATTGATACATGTCCCCTGGGGTAGGACCCGGGTCCCCAAACCCTTTTTAGGACAATACCATGCAAATTAGCCTTTAAAATGAGCACTTTTGATTTCGAACGTTCGAGTCCCATAGACGTCAATGGGGTTCTAACGTTCGTGCAAATTTTCGGTCCGTTCGCAGGTTCTGGTGCGAACCGAACCGGGGGGTGTTTGGTTCATCCCTATTCGTCATTAAAGGAAGCCTCTTCTAAAGCCCATGCACAAAAAAGCCTGCCTAGAATTTGTCAGGGCCCATACTGAAAAAGAATACTACTGGGACTCTGTACTCTGGAGTGATGAGAGCAAGATAAATGTTTTTGGAACTGATGGCTTCAAAACTGTATGGCAGGGGTCTTCAAACTTTCTAAACAAAGGGCCAGTTTACTGTCCTTCAAACTGTATGGTGGGCCGGACTGTGGCCAGTTGGAGTAGAAAATGCCCAAGCGTCTGTTGAAGTAAACAAAGCCCCACCACTCATTTGGTTTTAGTGGAAGGAATAGTGCCCTATTGTTATCAGTGGGAGGAATAGCACCCCATCCATAGTGTCAGTGGGAGGAATAGTGCCCCATCATTAATGTCATTTGTGGATGAAATAGTGCCCCATGGGCCAGATAGAGGCAAGCAAAAGGCCACATCTGGCCCCAGGGCCGCAGTTTGGAGACCACTGCTGTATGGCATTGCAAAAGTGAAGAGTACAAAGAAAAATGCATGGTGCCTACAGTGAAACATGGTGTGTCCTCCTGTGGGGCTGTATGAGTGCTGCTGGTGTCAGGAAGCTGCATTCCATTGATGGAATCAATTATTCACAGTTGTACTGCCCTATATTGAAAGAGAAAATCCTACCATCATTCCGTGCCCTTGGTCGTCTTGTACTTTTCCAACATGTCAATGATCCAAAACACACATCTAAGGCCACTGTTGCATTTCTGAAGAACAACAGGGTGAAAGGGATTCAGTGGCCAAGTATGACTCCTGATCTGAACCCAATCGAACACCTATGGGGAATTCTGAAGAGACAAGTTAAGCATCACTCTCCATCCAGGCTCTAAAAGAGGTCGTTCTTGAAAAATTGAAAAAGATAGATGTTGCAATATGTCACCTACATGTTCATTCCATACCTAGAAGACTTGACGCTGTTCTTACAAAGCATGGAGGTCATACAAAATACTAGATGGAGTAGTTTTTGTTGTGGGGTGTATTGATTTTTACATCAACTAATTTGAGTAAAACTGAAGATTTTGTCATCCAAGTTATATTATTAAACTTACTTTCATATAATAGAGCTAAAAAAATGTTCTATAAAACTCAGTTTTGTCAAAATTTTGGAAATCGTTCTTGTGTTCATTGAGATATTGATTAAAATCGTACTTTTCAAATGAGGTGTACTCATTTATGCGAAGAACTGTGTGTGTGTGTGTGTGTGTATATATATATATATATATATATATATATAGATAGATATAGACACATACACTGCAAAATCTGGGTATGGTAGCCAATCAGCTTTTAACTTCAGCTTGTTCAATGAAGCTTTGACAAAAAAAACCTGGAAGCCGATTAGTTTCTATGCAGAGCTGCACCAGATTTTGCACTCTCCAGTTTTAGCAAATCCATCCCACAGTATATATTATATATACATACTTTTCTATGTATTTTTTGTAAACTTTATATGCGGTTATAGATATTTACTTCTATTCAAAGTCACTATAAAACTAAACATTATGAAGTAGAAAAAAAAAAAAAAAAAAACACAGGCCATTGCATAACAAGCCTGTGTACTACGTATCTATATTGCAGAAGATAGACAAGGAAGGACCTCCAGTGGACAGTCTAAGAACTACACCCAAGTACATCCAAAGCTGTGCTTGCTTTGTTAAGTCAACACAGCAGGTAACTTACTATGGCCTCATGCCCACGGGCGTTTTTACAGCTGCGTTTAGAAGCTTTTTTTTAGAGCTTAAAAACGCCTCTCCTTGTTATTCAATGGCTTCATACCCACACAGGCGTTTTTGAGCTGTAAGTGGCATAAGCGTTTTTAAGCTCTAAAAAAAAAAACACAGGACGAGCGCGTTCGTTCTGAGGCTCCAGTGCTAGAGCTGTAAAAATGCGGCTTAACACTGTATACAGAGCATTAAGCCTTGTCAGGAGTTTCTCTGCCTCTATTCAAAATCAATGGTTGCCTATGGGATCCCATTGATTTGAATAGAAGTCGCACCAGAAGTCGAATCATCATGATCTGACTTGCAGTGCAACTCCTGTGCTGAGAATCTTGAAGGGGAACCCCCTGCCAAAATAAAAAAAAATGGCGTGGGGTTCCCCTCAGGGCAATACCAGACGATTTTAAGGGGAACTCCAACGCCACAAAAAAAAATTGCGTGGGGTCCCCACCAAAATCCAGAGCCTTATTCGAGCACATAGCCCAGTAAGTCAGGAAAGGGGTGGGTGAGGGTGACCGAGTGCCCCGCCCCCGGACCATACCAGGCCACATGCCCTCAACATGGGAGGGGGGGAGGGTGCTTAGGGGCAGCGGGGACCCTGCACCCCCCACCCCAAAGTACCTTGTCCCTATGTTGATGAGGACAAGAGCCTCTTCCTGACAACCCTGGTCGTTGGTTGTCGGAGTCTGCGGGCTGGGGGCTTATCGGAATCTGGAAGCCCCCTTTAACAAGGGGGCCCCAAGATCCCGGCCCCCCCATCCTATGTTAATGAGTATGGGGTACCACCCATTCACCTAAAAAAAGTGTCAAAAATAAACGCAGTACACAGGTTTTTAAAGTATTTTATTAAGGCAGCTCCGGCGTCTCTTACGATTTCTTCTCCCTATTCTGGTGGCGTAAACAGTGTAAATTTGCTGTCCCCTCAAAATAACTCAACACACAGCCATTAATGACTAAACCGCTGGCAACAAAAGTGAGTACACCTCTAAGTGAAAATGTACAAATTGGGCCCAATTAGACATTTTCCCTCCCTGATGACATGTGACTCATTGGTGTTACAAGGTCTCGGGTGTGAATGGGGAGCAGGTGTGTTAAATTTGGTGTTATCACTCTCACTCTCTCATACTGGTCACTGGAAGTTCACCATGACACCTCATGACAAAGAACTCTGAGGATCTGGAAAAAAAAAAAATTGTTGCTCTACATAAAGATGGCCTAGGCTATAAGAAGATTGCCAAGACCCTGAAACTGAGCTGCAACACGGTGGCCAAGACCATACAGTGGTTTGGCTGCACAGCCAGGAAACGCCAGGGATCTCGGTGAATGCGATATGTTATCCGAATCACAGACATCCGCCTCCATTAGTTAGGGGATATCCTTGTGAGCTTTGTTGGATTGCTTCAGGGCATCCACGGGACCTGTTCTTTCCTATCCATTTGCAACTGTTCTAAACTTGCACTCCAGCTACATGAGATTGAATTTTTGAACATCCCAAATTATATGAATGAATTTGTGAGGTGCAGCTCAGCAATATCCAGGGCCTGACGTTTCGTTCATTGACTTGCACTATTGATCTTAAACACAGATCTAAATGGAACAGCACGCCTTCTTGTAACCCCTGAAGAAGGAAATATATATGTCAAAAAATCCCTCTCTTGCTTTCCGAAACATGTTGGGTATCTTGGCATACACACCCTACCAGCCTGATCTCCAGTCTTGATCTGCAGTGTGTCCCAAGATTAGCGGCTGTCCCATTCTATGGTCAGATGTTTTATTCTATTGTTTTTAGGCAATTTTTGTACATTTATATTGTATTGTGTATTCTTTGTATAAATAAAATGTATTTACATATTTTACTTCATCGGTGATGTACCCTATTTACACGTTTCTCTGTGCCCGCAATATTCCTGGGGCCAAATCCTTTTTCCATTCAGCGATTTAACAGGCCAGGTTCCACTCAGAACAGGCCTCGCCATGGTCGACCAAAGAAGTTGAGTGCATGTGCTCAGCATCATAACAAAAGGTTGTCTTTGGGAAATAGATGTATGAGTGCTGCCAGCATTGCTGCAGAGGTTGAAGGGGTGGGGGGTCAGCCTGTCAGTGCTCAGACCATACGCCGCACACTGCATCAAATTGGTCTGCATGGCTGTTGTCCCAGAAGGAAGCCTCTTCTAAAGATGATGCACAAGAAAGCCCGCAAACAGTTTGCTGAAGACAAACGGACTAAGCACATGGATTACTGGAACCATGTCCTGTGGTCTTATGAGACCAATATAAACTTATTTGGTTCAGATGGTGTCAAGTGTGTGTGGTGGCAACCAGGTGAGGAGTACAAAGACAAGTGTGTCTTGCCTACAGTCAAGCATGGTGGTGGGAGTGTCATGGTCTGGGGCTGCATGAGTGCTGCCGGCACTGGGGAGCTACAGTTCATTGAGGGAACCATGAATGCCAACATGTACTGTGACATACTGAAGCAGAGCATGATCTCCTCCCTTCAGAGACTGGGCTGCAGGGCGGTATTCCAACACAACGACCCCAAACACACTTCCAAGACCACCACTGCCTTGCTAAAGAAGCTGAGGGTAAAGGTGATGGACCGATCAAGCATGTCTCCAGACCTAAACCCTATTGAGCATCTGTGGGACATCCTCAAATGGAAGGTGGAGGAGAGCAAGGTCTCCAACATCCACCAGCTCTGTGATGTCATCATGGAGGAGTGGAAGATGACTCCAGTGGCAACCTGTGAAGCTCTGGTGAACTCCATGCCTAGGAGGGTTAAGGCGGTGCTTCAAAATAATGGTGGCCACACAAAATATTGACACTTTTGGGCCCAATTTGGAAATTTTCACTTAGGGGTGTACTCACTTTTGTTGCCAGCGGTTTAGACATTAATGGCTGTGTGTTGAGTTATTTTGAGGGGACAGCAAATTGACACTGTAATACAAGCTGTACACTCACTACTTTACATTGTAGCAAAGTGTCATTTCTTCAGTGTTGTCACATGAAATGATATAATAAAATATTTACAAATACGTGAGGGGTGTACTCACTTTTGTCAGATAATGTATATATTTTTTTAAACGCCTGTCCCCCCGTGCAAAAGCAAACACGCATATGTAGGTGTTCTCACGTTATAGCGAGAGCAATAATTCTAGCACCTAACTCTAAAGTGGTAACCTGTAAAAGTATATGTAGATTTAAGTACTGTAGTTTGGAGCTGTTCCACGAACGTGCACAATTTTAAAGTGTGACATGTTAGGTATCCAATTACCTGGCACAACATCATATTTATATTTTACCAAACAAACAATTGGGGAATTTATATTGTGTTTTTGCGCATTAAAATTCACTAAAGTGTATTTTTTTCCCAAAAGAATTGCCTTCGAAAAACCGCTGCGCAAAGACTACGTGACAAACCATTGGAACACCCACCATTTTATACTCTAGGGCCACTGCTTAAAAAAAATATATAATGTTTGGCGGTTTTAAGTAATTTTCTAGCAAAAAAAAAAAAAAAAATTTTTTACAAATAGGAGAGAAGTGCCAGAACAGGCCGGCTGTAGAAGTGGTTAAAAAGTTTTGACAGGATTTGTGGTAAAATAAAACAAAAAAGACAGTGCTGATATTCCACGATTAACACTTTAATACCCATCTTGCTTATTGACTGCACCCAAGCATGGCATGAAGCAAGTTAAAGGCAAGTCATTGTCCGCAGGTTTCAGGGATGTTCTCCTTAGTGATCAAAGAGAAAAGAAAAAAAAATTGTGCATTCAAACGACAGCTAGAAAAATATTTCCTTATTTTTTGGAGATCTTCAAGGTTGTCAGAGAGAAAGAACTAAAAGTTTAAAACGAACAGCTCAGCTAAGTGTGGTAGTGGTGACGGGGAGCGGAGTGTCCATCCTATATAGCAGCCAGGCCTTAGAGCGCAGATGGGTTTGTGATTTGAGCAATGTTCTGGCGCTGAACGAACCTGTAGGCTACCTCAGTATTGTTCCACAGACGGGGGGATAATCCTCCAAATCCTCCAGGTAACAGAACAGGTTTAGAGAAGCAGACATAATCCATTTCAGGGTGGGAGGATGTTCCCGCTATCCCATGTAAGCCACCGCTGATGAATCAGGCTGGAGCTGTAAGTAAACGCTGGATGGAGATTTAACGGAGAGGCTCCCGTTATTTTTGCATTGAGAAAAAGGGTCCCCATCGCTACGGGACAATGTTACATGAACTCGTCAGAGTCATTGCCATCCTGCCAGAAGATAAAGTAGAGGGATTAGAGAGAACATATAACTAGAATGCGGTTACAGAACAATTACATTTAACTCTGAACTCCGCGATCGGCAAATATTGTCTTAATACAAGAGTCTTGTGTATTCTTACCTGAACCTCGGTGTGCTCTGTGTATGTCTTCCAGATCTGCACAGTGACCCAGTATGAAATTTTACCCCCTTCCTGTAATAAGGACTGGTCACTTCTGCTCTCTCTCCTCTTGATTGGTCTTGTATCCGCCCCCCCCCCACCCCCCTGTATTTTTCTACCAGAAGCCTGTAGAGCCCTGGCACCCAACCTGCAGCCAGAGGGCCCTCTGCAGTCTGTAGTGGGAACATTGATTAGGGTAATAGCATTGATCTCTACTAGCCTCATGTAACATGTTCCCAGTTTTGTATTCTATTCTGCAGCCAAAAACGTAGCATGTCCCCACTCTATGACCCTCATTTCCTCTATTAGGTCTGCAGTTTATGACAGTCCTCACAAGCATTACATATACTGAACATTATGTGTGGCCCTTTGGTGATGTCAGGGAACACATTTGAGGCCCCCTTTAGCTCACTGGCATCCACTGCTGTGGAAGGTGGGGCCTTCTAGAACCTGGCCGCAGTTCTGCTTTCTTTACAGATTGCGTTCTGCACAGCGATGAGGTGCCTGCTAATTTTATAAGAAAATATCTGGGTTTACAAAGACATTTGGTATAAAGTAAATTTATATACTTTGTGGCTATTGAACAATACATGTAAATGAAAGTATGTGCATCCCAAGCTTGAGTATATGTAAAACAACCCATTCAGTTTAAAAGAGAAATGAAAGGCAATATATATATATAATCACATATATGTGTGTGTATATATAAGTATATATATATATATATATATATATATATATATACACACACACACACACACACACACACATATATATATATATATAACACATTATACATACTCCCCCCCTTTGTTTTACAATTGATAACATTTGCTCAGATGCATTAAGAGCTCAGAGAGGTGGGGGTGGAGAAACAGCAGTACACTGCCTACATTGAAAGGCTGTACATGAGGGGTGTGTCAGGACATGTCTGATCAATGGAGGAGAGCTGAGTTTTAAGCACAGCTAGAGAACCATGATGTGCTCTCCTGCTTAGTTTGTTCAGTTTTTTTTTTAACAGGAAAGCAGAGAGGCTGACAAGAACACCAGGGATATTACACAAAGGAAGCAATACAAAGAGAACAGAACACTTTCTCATACAAGTACATGTTAAAGCAGGCACATATTGAAATATCGAAAATTGGCTGTTCGGTCCATTCAGGGAACACCCGAATTTGCAGGATATTTGCCCCTCCGAATGCCCTACAATGCACTGTGCACTGCACAGTGCATTCTGGGCAAAGCTTTGGGGGGGTGTCCCCCCAGTCCATACCAGACCAGATTTTAAGAGAAGCCCCACGCAAAAATTAAAAAAAAAAAAACGGCGTGGGTTCAGCAGCATGGCAGGCCTGAAGAGTCTGGTATGGACTGAGGGGACCGTTTTTTTCCTCTTTATTTCTTTTAAATAACCGTATGTCGGCAATTGCAACCGCGAGTCAATATTAATGTGATTGGACAATTTTTTTTTTTGCTGCAGCATGTTCTATACATGCTACAGTTGAACCACTTTACAGGCAGACTAAAGGTACCCCCAGGCACTATATTGAAAGGATTTTTTTTATTGTTTAAAATAACAAACATATCATACTTGTCTCCACTGTGCAGTTCGTTTTGCACAGAGTGGCCCCGATCCTCCTCTTCTGGGGTCCCTCGGCGGCTCCTCCTCGCATCCTATAACCCCCCAGGAGAAGCGCTTTCCCGGGGGGTTACCTTGGATGCATTAAGGTGAAAAAACATGAGGGTTTACAAACCCTTTAAAATTACTGCTCCTGAAAAAAAAAATTTTTTTTTTACTTTGATACATGTCCCCCAGGGCAGTACCCGGACCCCATATCCCTTTTATGACCAATTACTTGCATATAAGCCTTCAAAATGGGCACTTTTGATTTCTCATGTTCGGCTCCCATAGACTTTAATGGAGTTTGCGGTTCAGGGCAGAACTTTTTCCCTTTTTGGGGGTTCTGCTGCGAACCAAAGGGGGGGGGAGGTTCGGCCCAACTTTATCAGAAATATGAAAATGTTGGGGTAACATTTTTTTCAGCTTGAAGCTGAAATCAGAACTGAACACTGTTTGAATACAAGAGCCATGTTCCTTTTTGTTCTTGAATTTTGGGGGCCACGCATAACAAATAGCAAAACTTGCTATCTGCTCTCTGTTGGACACCACAGTTCCCACTACTCTTGCACTTCACAACTCATTCATAAAATTCAGGCCACTGTATTGAGCCCGAGGGTGCAGGTACCAGTCCAATCATATAATTAAAACAATTCACATGACTGGGCTTTTATCCTCTCTGCCTATTTTTTTTTCTATTCATTAAAAAAAAAAAAAAAAAAAGAAGAGGCTTTGCTTGCTTTGAAGTCTTGGTTCAAGACATGCGCCAAGTACATTTGTAAAACAAAGTGCCAAGCTTCATAAATATACTGGCTTATCTTTTTTTCAAAGCAGTGGTAAGGCCAGACTATTGTTTTAAAAATGGGCCAGTTTAGTGTATTTCTTCCACGATCTGTACAGTAATCCAGCATGCAACAACTCCTGAACTTTGCCTCTGTGCAGGCAATTCCAGTAATAAAGACCAGTTACTGCTGCTATCTCTCCTTCTGCAGAGTGACTGGTCATTTATTTTTATGCAGACAGCCTATTGTAGAAAACCCAGTTTTTATTTTTTAGGCCAGCCTAGAGTTAAAAAAAAAAAAAAAAAAAAAAACATTTGTGTGTGTGTGTACACAACCCAGATTCTAAAACAATTGGGACGCTGTGTAAAATATACATAAAACAGAAAGCATTTATTTGCAAACCTCATAAACCCATATTTTATTGACAATAGAAAATATATCAAATGTATAAACCGATAAAAATGTACAATTTAGCCCTCATGCACACAGGCTGTTAAAAAAATGTTATGAAAACGCCAGTATCTTTGCAGTGACTTTTTTTTAACTTTTTTCAGCTTTTTTCAGCGTTTTTGCAATAGCGTTTTTAAGCGTTTTTGAGCGTTTTTTTTTTTTTTTTCAAATTTTTTTTTTTTTTTCAATGGATCAAAAACGCTAAAAAACGTTGGTGAATGACGTTTTTCAGCGTTAGAGCGTTTTTACAGCTGAAAAACGTCTCTCAGAACCCACTGGTCCTGGGTTTTTTTTACAGCTTAAAAACGCCTATGCCACTTGCAGCTCAAAAACGCCTAGGTGGGCATAAAGCCATAGACTAACATAGACAGGCCTTTTTAAGCTGCAAAAAAAGCTCAAAAAAGCAGCTGTAAAAACATCCGTGTGCATGAGGACTTAAAGTAAAAAAAAAAATAAAGTATTTTTGAAATTGATGTCAGCTAAACGTCTCAAAAAAGTTTGGACAAAAAAGTTTGGTTTACCACAGTGTAGCATCCCCTCTTCTTTCAACAACACTCTGTAAACATCTGAGACCAATTGGTGGTGTTTTGGGGGGGAAATGTTGTCTCATTTTTGCCTTGTCTGGGCACAGACAAACACACACATGGATTTCTTCAGAATAACAAAAGGATTCTAAAGGAGAAGAGTCCTAAATAAAGCAATTGACATTGGTCAGAAATATACAAGGGATAGATGGATGTGCACACTGAAAGCCACTCAGTTTCAAGTATGACAGGAAGGCTTCAACTCCATCCCCTCCAGAACCACACCATCTAATTGACAACGTCTGCTGATGACGAAACGCGTCTGGAGGAAGGCACGTAGTGACGTCACCATGCGATCGGAGGACGGGCTCCGTTTTTGTATGCCGGCCGGCTCTTTTACATGCGATGTTATTGCCTCCTTATTGTAAGTGCATTAATTGATTATATTAAAACTGTTTGGAATTTATTACACTATGGCCAGTTCTCTTTTCTTCTGGGCAATTTACTGAGCATATGGATGCCAGACGCGGGTCCTAGTGAGTGATCTTCACTATCCGAATACTGTTCCTACTGTGGTCATCAGCAAGTTTAGAGGCCTTGGCTGGGCAATAGCCACTTGCCTTTTTAAGCTTGGCGTCTGGTAAGCTCAATCTACAGCTACGGTGGTCGGGCACTTTACTTGTGTGTGCACACTGCGGTGTTATTATGACCCCTCATGTTTTCAATGGACACTTTTTTATTTTTAGTACTGTGATTTTATTTGCATAATGTAAGAAATAGAGTGGTGCATCCTGGGATTCCCCTTTAAGCAGAAATTATCTGAAAATTGGAAAGAAAAGCCTCGGCTTATTGTTTTGCCAACCTTATTTTGGACTGTTTTCCAGTAGGATCAGTGAAATCCCCTTCTTCCTGCCGCAAGAGCTGAGTCACTACCACAGAGCCTGCCAGTCCATCCATTATGGTAAAGAAGGACGTAGCTGTAAGTGGTTCCGTCACTTATGCTGAGTAAAGTAATCCCATCATAATAAATGGATTAGTAATACAAAAAACTGCTCTTTTCACATAACTGAACTGAGCCTTTTAGGAGTTCTGATACCATTTCTTGTTTACATTTTCTTGAGCATGCAGATATTAACTAGCCAGCTCAAAAGGAGACACTGGAACCAAGATTCAATGATAACTACTTTACAGTTGGCTTTGTAAATAGACATCCTCCCTTTTGCACGCTCCCCCTGCAGGGCACGCGCAGTGCTCGCTGTGATCACCGAGTCAATGAGATCCCGGCCCCTTACCACATAATCAGCTGTCAGCCAATGACAGCTGATCATGTGATGTAAACAGAAGATCGGTAATCGTTTTTTTTTTCTCCTCAAGCTAACAGCGTGAGGTGAAAAAAAAGCCGATCACCGGCTTCTGTGCAGGGGACATCAGTCCCAAAGAGGAAGAGGCTCAGCCGCCTCATCTGTGCCAACAAGCACCACCTGCCAGTGACCACAGTGCCACGAATCAGTGCCCACCAGTGCCATTTATCGATGCCCACGAGTGCTACCTTTTAATGCCCACCAGTGGTGCCAGTGTCACCTACAAGTGCCACCTATCAATGCCCTTCAGTGCCACCTATCAGTGTCCACCAGTGCCGCCTATCAGTGCTCAGCAGTGCCGCCTATCAGTGCTCAGCAGTGCCGCCTATCAGTGCTCAGCAGTGCCGCCTATCAGTGCTCAGCAGTGCCGCCTATCAGTGCTCAGCAGTGCCGCCTATCAGTGCAGCCTATTGGTGCCGCCTCATCAGCGTACATCAATGAAGTAGAAAATTTACCTGTTTGCATTTTATAACAAAATATAAAACGGTTTTGTATTTTTTTTTTTTTTTTCGGTCTTTAATTTTTTTAACAAAAAATAAAAAACCCAGAGGTGATCAAATACCACCAAAAGAAAGCTCTATTTGTGGGAAAAAAATTCTAAAAATGTAATTTGGGTACAGTGTTGTATGACCGCGCAATTGTCGTTCAACAGTGTTGTATGACCGCGCAATTGTCATTCAAAGCGTGACAGCGCTAAAAGCTGAAAATTGGTCTGGGCAGGATGGGGGTTTAGGTGCCCAGTTATCAAGTGGTTAAAGTCTTTGCAATTTTATGTTGAGGAACATTATTCTAAAATTTTTGACGCAGCTTTTCCCAGATTGGTAAACCTCTGCCCAGCTTTACTTCTGAGACACTCTGACTCTTTAAAATGCTCTTTAACCTAATTAGTTGCAAAATTTTCTTCCAGCTCTTCCTTGTTAGTACCACTTAAGCTGGCCATACACTGTACAATTTTCTTATTACATTTCCTTTGGATTTACCTTTTTGAGAAGTATTGCCATCAATTTCAAAATGTCCTTATTTTTTCTTAAAATAACACATTTTCACAGTTTAAAAACATTTTTTATAGGTTTTCTATTGTGAATAAAATATGGATGTACAAAAATTTGCAAATTGTTGCATTCCATTTTTATGTAGATTTTACACAACATTCCAACTTTTTAATTATATTTCCAACTTAGCAGGGTACATTGACAGTTTTAAAAAGGCTCCTTGTGTAATTTTTTGGGGGACTTTTTTGGGGAAGGAGGGCAGTGTGGGCAGGTGATGTACTGTGAGTGACAGGCTACACTCTAAACATGGGTGTAACCAAACAAGTTACAGCAGGTGAACTTATACTTTAAACTTTGCACTTTTATATTCTCTGATCAACTCATAAATCGGCGAATCATAAACTGTTTGAAGAGCTATTCTTGAGCTCACTAACCTGATTGGAAGACATGTTTTCTGACTTCATCAATGACGAGTAACTCCTGTGGAAAGAAGAGCAAGAATGTTATTGCAAATGGCCGAGATTTTTTACAAAGGACCGTAAGGCCTGCCTTAATGAGCTTCAGGCTTGTTTCGATGACATCAATTTGACAAAGATCATTCAGAATTCACCGACAAGTGCACTGGCCTGCAGCTAACCTCCTTCTGACCTGCTTCAAGATAGTTTTGCATGCTTATAGGCTTGTATGAGAATGCAAAAGCAGCTTGAAGTGAATAAAAGCCCACTGGTGCCTTACATTTACAGAATTTAGTTGGGTTATTGTGAGCCCTGCAGATAATGACTGGAGAGATATCCAGCCTTTTTACTGATATCCAGAAATAGGGGTGGTAACTTAACTTGTTCCTAAAGGTGGCTATACATGGATCGAAAATGAGCCAGTTCAGCAGGGACTGGCTGAGATTCGATCCATCTATGGGCAGGCTGGTTGTACTGAAGTTGATCCAGTAGTCGACTTGGGCACAACCACCCTATCAGATTTTTTATGTGTGATTACTGCTGGTGGCTATGGGAACTAGCAGTAATCATTAGGTTCCGCCGATCTTGATAGAACACCTTTGGGATGAATTAGAGTGCAGACTGTGAGCCAGGCCTTCTCATCCAACATCAGTGCCTGACCTCACAAATGCTCTTTTGGAAGAATGGCCAAAAATTCCCATAGACACACTTCTAAACCTTGTGGACAGCCTTCCCAGAAGAGTTGAAGGTGTTATAGCTGCAAAGGGTGGGCCAACTCAATATTGAACCCTACAGACTAAGACTGGGATGCCATTAAAGTTCATGTGCGTGTAAAAGCAGGCGTTACAATACTTTTGACAATATTGTGTATGTTCACTAGCCATATCTCTGCCACCACCAAATCACAGATTGTCTTGTTCTGTATTTAAGTTGTATTTATTCTTTCAATAAAGAAATATCTTTAACGCAAAAAAAAAAAAAAATAGGTCCAGTGGTCTGTATACAAAGCCACTACCCTACCTCTTCTCCAGGATATGATTGAAAGTGCCTCCCCTGCTCTGCATCTGATGTTAGCACCCCTGCCCCCTCCTCTAGGATTTAAATAAAAGCGGTACTGCAGATTTATTATTAAATATATCAAATGTGTATATCCCCTATCCTAATTTACCAACAAAAAGGACTCGAAAATCCTAAATGCTTCTGGCTGCCATAGAAGTCATCAGGCTAACAGCCATCCTGACTGCCGTTAGCAGGGGGGTTTTGGGGGGTGGGTGGGGGTTAGCTGAGATAGGAAGGAATAAGGGAGCAAGGGGTGGAGCAGGATGAAGGAGGAGCAAGGGTGAGAACAAAGTAGTACAAGAAAGGAAAGGAAAGGAAAGAAAGAGATACGGGCCTAGACAGGAGGAGAAGAAGAGATGATTAAGACAGCAATAGAAAAAGATGAAGGCTTAGGCTGAAAGAGAGCGTGGAGCCTGCGAGTTAGATGGTATACTAACATGGTCCGGAATACCTAAACTGGCTGGGGGCAGAGCATAGGACCACCAGGGATTACATGCTTTAAGCAACTTAGCATGAGAGTCATGAAGTATACTGGTCATCTTCTTGTGCAACATGAGGGTAGTCAGAATGCTCTTCACCTCTGTAAAACCAACCAAGGTTGTAAGCTTTGCGGCAATGAAGAGGTAGTTGGCCAAATTTTGTTTATGTGAGAAAAGGCCTGGGAGAGGGCAGTGAAGAAGTGCATGCCGGGCGTCTTTATGGAAGGGTACATGAAAAAGTGTTGAGAGTAGGCCATAGACCCTGGACCAGAATCCCACCAAATGTGGGCAAGACCACCAAATATGGATCCTGTCTACGCGCTGGCCACACCCCCTGAAACATCTATCATTGTATGATGGGTTTGAATGGGCTATACGGGCCTGGGATCCAATACCAGCGGAAGAGAACTTTATAGGCTGCTTCCATGGTGACCGCGTTGAAGGAACATTTGTCTACGGATGACCAGGCCCTGCTCCAGTCCTCTAGATCTATAGTGACCACCAAGTCTCTTTCCCATTTAGAAATGTCTGAGTGGGAGTGAAATGAACCCCCCTCATTCAAGGAGTAAACAGAGGAGATGATTCCCCAGGAACCAGGTGAGTGAAGCCAGATATGTTCAAAGGTCTTTGGTTTGAAATGGAAACGAAGAGCACACACTCTTTTTCAGTGCCTTAGCACTAAGCGCAGCAAAGTATATTCTCTGGATACACTGCTGTTGGCTCCCATTAATATCCGTCATTAGACTGTGTGTTAGTAACACAACCCAGAATTTACAGGGACACTCCAAGAGCCAGGAAATAAAACCCCTGGCAGTGTGCAGTATGGCATTCCAGAACACACAATGCATTTCATAAGACTTTCGCCATCTAGTGGCCATAGGACTAATTTCCTTTAAAAGTGTATCTAAACCAGTGATGGCTAATTTACTTGATATAGGGAGCCTCAAGTGTGGCCCGTGACATCACCAAAGGGCCGCACATGATATTCAGTAAATGTAAAGCTACAGAAAGCGGTCAGAGACTTAAAAAATGTAACAGGAGACAATCAGACTGCACACGTGGTATGGGCAGAATTAGTGGCTTAGTGGTTAGCATTTCTGCATTGTGGCACGTCTTGGTTCAAATCCCAGCCAAGACACCATCTGCAGGGAATTTGCGTGAGTTTCCCCCAGGTACATTGGTTTCCTCCCACACTCCAAAGACATGCAGTTAGATAAATTGGCTTCGTTCCAGCTTAGCCATAGTGTGTGTTTGTGTTAGGGACTTTAATATTATAAGCTCCTTTAAGATAGGGATTAATGTGAATGTGTAATAAGCAAAGTGCTTCCTAAATCGAGGGCACTATATAAATGCCTGGATGTAATAAACAAATGTGTTGTTGGAGACTGGGGGCATGCTTCATGAGACAAGCATAGCCTGGATACACATTACATAAGACTACAACCCCCCTCCCCCTTTACAACTTTGAGGCTGGGTTCACACTATTGCAAAATTGGATGTGGGTTTCCCTGCATCCAATTCACATCATAGGAGAGTGTGACCAGCTCTCTATAGAGCTCCAGGGCACACATCTCCAGAGAAGCCGCAGAGCGTACAACAGAAGAGTCCCGTGTGTCTTTGGCTCAGTTTCAGGTCCAAATTCATAAGTCGGACTTGACACAGTGAACGGCGACGCACCGGACCCCTGCTGTGCCCCGCGCCGCACACAGTGTGAAACCAGCCTTGTAACACTTTCACATGCAGCCCCCTTTTGTCCCTAACTGCAGGTAACTGCTGGATGTGCAGATACATGTGAACAGGGACAGCTTTGCTTCGTACAGACTAAACTGCTGCAACTTTTCGCATACACCTGTGACTCCAACCACTGAATCCACAGTATACCACTAATGGCCCATGTGAATGAGACCTTAAACAAAATGTCAAAAGAGATTTCGATTTATCTCTGTCCAAAATAAAGTACGGTATACAAAAACATAAAACTTTAACCTTTTGAAAAAATAAAACCACAAACCATTTACATCTACACAGGGTGTGTATGGGTTTTAAAATGCATTGCATTAAGGCAGCCCATTCAATTCAATAGAATGCTAATGCACCAAAACAGCCTGAAAATCAGACCTGCACCACTTCTTCCAATGTAGCCCACCACAATGCTAATAGTACATTACTGTGAGTTGTGGGGAGCTGCAATGCAAGGGGTTTCTTTTCTGCATTAGGATGCCACTGAAAATAAATGCCAATGCACTAGCAGGGGTTTCCAAACTATGGCCCGTCCCATCATGCCTAGTCATGTCTGTGAATGTCAGAGTTTTACAATGCCTCATGGGACGTGTAGTTCTGCAACAGCTGGAGTGTCATAGTTACCGCACAGCATAGGTGTGAATGGTCCCCTAAAGGCTCTCTCGCTTGCTTATTTCACACTACGAGGTGAACAAGGGCATCCTAAGGCCAAGCTCAAGATGCATGCAGTTACAAAGAGTGATGTACCTCAGATCCTCCAGCTCTTTCTTCTTCTTCACCTCTTCCTTCTCTCTCTTCTTTACCTCCTGTATCTGAGCCTTTTTCTCATTCCTCTCCTCCCGATCTCGTGATTCCTTCTCTGCTGCCAAGTCTGGAGAACGTTCAACTTTTGTCTTTTCCAGGCGATTCAGAATCTCGTTCAATTTCTTCTCTACAGTCACAGTTTTCACCTAAGGAATAACACCCAAGCAATGAAGACATAGTACAAAAAAAATATAGTAGATGTGGGTTTCTAAAAGTATTGGTTACAACAATCACTTTAAAAATGCACCCATATATGACCGATCCAAGCATTCATTAGATGACACCGATCCAAATGGCTCTGTACCCTGTGATCATTGTGATGACCAATCACGGTGATCATAAATGTAAACAAACACTCTAGTGTTTACATTAGAGATCCCTCTTTCCTCCCACGATGGAAGAAGGGAAGTGGGGATTTGTAAAGGAAGGTTCATGAATCAAGGGATCCTGCCCAAAAAAAAAAAAAAAGGGATGGTTTCAGTCCCGACCATACCAAGGGAAATATATACAGTGCATCTGGAAAGTATTCACAGCGCTTCACTTTTTTCACATTTTGTTATGTTACAGCCTTATTCCACAATGGATTAAATTCATTATTTTCTCTAAAATTCTGCAAACAATACCCCATAATGACAACATGAAAGAAGTTTGTTTAAATCTTGGAAAATTTATAAAAAAAAAAAATCACTAAGTATTTACAGCCTTTGCCATGACACTCAAAATTGACCTCAGGTACATCCTGCTCCCACTGATCATCCTTGAGATGTTTCTACAACTTGATTGGAGTCCCCCTGTGCTAAATTCAGTTGATTGGACATGATTTGGAAAGGCACATCCCTGTCTATATAAGGTCCCACAGTTAACAGTGCATGTCAGAGCACAAACCAAGCCATGATGTCCAAGGAATTGTCTATAGACCTCCGAGACAGGATTGTATGGAGGCACAGATCTGGGGAAGGGTACAGAAAATGTACTGCATCATTGAAGGTCCCAATGAGCACAGTAGCCTCCATCATCCATAATGCAAGATGTTTGGAACCACTAGAACTCTTCCTAGAGTGGGCCGCCTGGCCAAACTGAGCGATCGGGAGAGAAGGGCCTTGGGAAGGTGACCAAGAACCTGATGGTCACTCTGACAGAGCTCCAGTGTTTCTCTGTGGAGAGAGGAGAATATTCCAGAAGAACAAGCATCTCTGCAGAACTCCACCAATCAGGCCTGTATGGTAGAGTGGTTAAAGGGAAGCCACTCCTCAGTAAAAAGCACAAGACAGCCCACCTGGAGTTTGCCAAAAGGCACCTGAAGGGCTCTCAGTACATGAGAAACAAAATTCTCTGGTCTGATGAAACAAAGATCGAACTCTTTGGCCTGAATGGCAAGGGTCATGTCTGGAGGAAACAAGGCCAATACCAACACTACAGTGAAGCATGGTGGTGGCAGCATCATGCTGTGGGAGACTGGGAGACTAGTCAGGATTGAGGGAAAGATGAATGCAGCAATGTACAGAGACATCCTTGATGAAAACCTGCTCCAGAGCGCTCTGGACCTCAGACTGGGGCAAAGATTCATCTTTCAACTAGACAACAATAAGCACACAGCCAAGATAACAAAAGAAGTTAAATTGTAAGCTCTTCTGCGCAGGGCCCTCTTAATCCTCTTGTATTTTATTGTATTGTCTCCCTTTTATATTGTAAAGCGATGTTGGTGCTATATAAATCCTGTATAATAATAATAATAAGTTGCTACGGGACAACTCTATGAATGTCCTTGAGTGGCCTAGCCAGAGCCCAGACTTGGACATCCCTGGAGAGATCTGAAAATGGCTGTACACTGACGCTCCCCATCCAACCTGATGGAGCTTGAGAGGTCCTGCAAAGAAGAATGAGAGAAACTACCCAAAAATAGGTGTGCCAAGCTTGTAGCATCATACTCAAAAAGACTTGTGGCTGCAATTGGTACCAAAGGTGCTTCAACAAAGTATTGAGCAAAGGCTGTGAATACTTATGTACATGGAATTTTTGTCATTTTTTTATTTTCAATAAATTTGCAAAGATTTCAAACAAACTTCTTTCACATTGTCATTATGGAGTATTGTTTGTAGAATCTTGAGGAAAATAATGAATTTATTCAATTTTGGAACAAGGCCGTAACATAACAGAATGTGAAAAAAATGAATACTTTCCGGATGCACTGTAAAAAACCATTATACATACCTTTTAAAATATGCCTAGAAGCCTACAAACATTTTTGGTAATCAATAGCAGTGTTCTGCTCAAAAGTCCTCCCTTGACCAAATAAGAGTTAATAGGCATGTTACAATAAAAGCTGAGCTTTAGGCCGGGTTCACACTTGTACGACAAACGCTCCGACATTGGGAGCTCATGTCGCATGACGTCTGAAAATCAATGTTTCCCCATGGGAGCGCCTTAACTGGTCCGACACAAGTCAGTCCGACTTTGAAAATGCTCCCTGCACTACAGTCGGGCCAAAGTAGGATCCTTGTCCTAACCAGCCAACTTGTGACATCTGACATAGTGATTACAGCAGCAGTAAAAAGAATTTATGTAACTCTGGGATTGTTTTGATTGGTCAAAGGACAAGTCGTACTATACTTGTTCATTCAAGTCGGATGGAAGTAGGACAGATGTAGCAGGGCAAAGTAGGACGATAGTCGTACAACAGTTGTGTCGTATCAGTGTGAACTCAGCCTTAGCAAGAAATGTGTTTGTTTTTAAAAAGTGTTAGTGCACCGCTGTACTTACCTTCAAGGATGCTGAACTGTTAGTGCCCATTGCAGCTAGTCCAGTAGTCTGGGGATTTGAAATCACCACTCTTCTCCCTCCAGATGTTCCGGGATGGATCAGAGAGATGCTGATAGGTTAGCATTGTCACAAAGAATCGTTCTGATCCATCCCGAAAGCGCTGCATAGAGAAGAGGGAAAAAAAGAGGAGATTTCAAATCCCTGTACTGCTGGACCAGCTGCATGGGCACTGACAGCTCAGCATCCCTGGAAGGGACCAGGAAGGGGATGTGGGGGGGTGGTCAGGGTGTTTGGTGTTTGTTCACCTTTACATTTGTTCTGTTAAGGTTAACTAACATTTTAAATGCAAGCAGTGTAAGAACCTGAATTTGACTTGGTATTAGACATTCACAGCAAATATTAGTGAAAAATCAGCCCCACCACCACCACCAGACAGGGCTGTGCTCTGTGGCAGAGCTGCATACACTTCAGGACTGGATGAGCTGAAATATAAATCCTTTGGCATATAAAACAGCTCAATTATATGTGTTTCATGGATTTATTTAGCATGGAGTGCAGCGTTAAATATTAGTTATGTTCTAGCATGATCTATTTTGTATGTGTAGCAGTGATGAATAAGATTCTGTAGAATTGCCAGCTGCCTATTAGCAAGCAGAGGACCCTGTCAATAATGAGGGATTATATGCCACCTTGTAAACAGGAAAAGGTCTAAAAAGGTTTGCTTCAGTATGTAAATAATTCCATCACTGCTAAACTTTTATGTTTATGTTTCCAAAACAGGAATTACATCTTTCTGCCGTTGAAAGCCTATCTGGCCGACGTCCATGTCTGCAGTTTTCTTCAAATTACTCCATGGAGTGTACACAATATTGATGTTGTTCATCTTGCAGCCTGGTGAGAGAGAAACAGGAAGGTCAGGGTACATTTCATGACTTGCTGTGTAGGTTTAAAATATTTGATTCTGCAGCTTACTAGCCCTTAGATGTGGTGGCTGCATTTGTTTTCTTTCTCAGGCCCTTTCCCAATTTTCATCTAGTAATTACCACACTTCCTGTCCCTTTGCAGCTACAATTACTCCCCTACTGTATCCATGGCTGACACACAGGCTGGGCTTCAAACCTGTCTGGCTTTGTTCAACTCCGCTACATGGGGAGGGAGATCTTAGTAGTTAAGAGAATGAAGACACATTGTTTTATGCTTTTAGCTCAGCTTACAGACAAGAACACTGCATTTCTGGCAGTAGTACCAGGTATTTTCTGTAGTTGCAGAAAATGTACTTAGCCAGAAAAATGAAAACAAATGCAGTCACCACATCTAAGAACTGGTAAGCTGCAATATATAACATTATTGTTCTAATGTTTAGCTACCTTTCAAGAAATCTGATAACAAGCAATGGTTTTTCAAAACACATCACATAACAAGCACATACCTTGAATGCTATTAGCTTTTACTAGCTGCACACAGTCTGTCAGAACTTCTTTAGGAATGTCATCTATCGTCTGGCCCTGAAATATAAAAACATTTCTTACAGTTGTGGTCAAGAGGTGCCAGCATGTTTGCAGCTTGAAAAGGATTTGGCTGGGCTGTACCAGTGCTGTGGTGTGCTGACAGCCTGCTGTAGTGCTCAAAGCTATAATATTGTATGTGGATAGCCTTACCTTTTGTAGCCGAAGGTAAACATGGGCAGAGGAGAGTTTGTCTACGTGAAACCTGCAAGGACAGGCAAAGAAGCCATTAGTGTGGAGGACAAAACAGGCCAAGCAATGGACAGCAAAATTCTTTACTTAACCCCTTCCAGCCACCTCCTCCTGGCCCTTCTAGATGTCGGGAGGTGGAGGCAGGCTTTCTGGTCATGTTACCCTTATGATTGGCTGCTGCAGCGGTTACATGGTCGGAACGCTGCTGATCGCTAGTATGCGCCGCGTGCTCTTTTTTGCGTGCAGTTTTGTGTTTACATTGGGCCGCATATATACGGCTTCTCTGCGTTAAAGCCCACCCGTCGAGAGGCCACCTATATGCATGCGGCCTGCGGGAAGAGGTTAAATTAGGCCTGAACTCAAAAAATAAAGATTTGCTATTTTTTTGGGTACCGTCTAGATTTTGCAATTGTGCCCTAACAAAACCTGTTTGCCTTTGTTTTGAATATCTCATGCAAAAGAACACTTCACTTCCTGTCCCTATGTAAATCTGTTCTGTAGCCCCTTAGCTGTATATCTGCAGTGTGACATGAGGTCACTTCCGGGTGACGGGACGTGTAGGCGACGCGTTTGCAGAGCTACGCTCCTTCCTCAGGCCTGTCACCCGGAAGTGACCTCATCTCACTGGCTCCTTGGTTCTCAGCGGGCGTTCCATCGGCAGGAAGCGTCGGCTTCCACCGCCGAGCCTACACTTCGGACACCAACGCCGTCCAGACCGGGACCACACAGACTTCAGGACACTCCGGTTACATTGCAAACATGCTTTTAATCATGTACTTTTGTGAGTACCACGTTTTCTAGTCTTGTATAATAAACTTTATGGTATCTCTGCACTTAGAGTGGCGCCTTATGTTTTTTATTTTATAGTACCCAGAGGATCGCTTTTTTTCCTACACAAGGCAGCCTTCTAATGTGGTCAGTACTTTATCTACTATATGGACTAATATACAGCCTATATGGACATTACAGCATAACATCAATTTCCTTCCGATAAATTAATGTTCATTCATTCTACAACTTCTCCATCAGTATTATTATTGATATTATTTTTATTCTAATATATTTTTTAATTGTCTTTTAAATTTATAACTGTGTTGGGCCCAGCGCTCACTTTTACCTATTGTTGTATTGCGTTAATTAACCACTTGCCGACCGCCTAACGGTGAATTTACGTCATGACTTTGACGTTAAATACCGGGGTTATGGCTGCATCTAGATGTCATAATCCCAGTATTTTTTTATTTCCCTCAGACGGCCAACTTTCTGATAAAAGTGATCCCAGCGCCGAATTTCAGGATCACTTTTAGAAGTGCCCCCCCGGGCTTATGCTACCGATCGGTGAGCCTGGGAATGATCCGGTGTCAGCAGTGTCTCCCCATAGAGATGAGCGATGTCAAGATGGTCACCGCTCATCTCTATGTCCTTGGAGGACTAGAGTGGCTTCTGGTTCTCAGGCCCTGCAAATATATATATATATATATGTATATATATATATATATATATATATATATATATATATATATATACATATATATATATATATTTTTTTTTTTTTTCCCTTAAAGCAAAAGATCCAAAAAAAAAAAAAAAAATGTTCATCTTTTGCTTTGAAGGGTAAAGCAGATCTCCCCATAAAAAGGACCTGTCATGCTGTATTGTTATCACAAAGTTGTTTTTTTTTTTTTTTTTTAAAGGGGCAGTGTAAAAAGTATTATAATAAAAAAAGCAAAAAAAAAACATTTTAAATTTTAGGCGCCCCCGTCCCCAATAGTGAACGCATATGTAGGTCACGCCCACATACGTAAACAGTACTTGCACCACACATGTGAGATATCGCTGGGAACGTCTGAGTGAGAGCAATCACTAGACCTCATTTGTAACTCTAAACTGGTAACCTGTAAAAATGTTAAAGTGTCCTCTATGAAGATTTTAAGTACCGTAGTTTGGCGCCATTGCACAAGCGCGTGCAATTTTAAAGCATGACATCATCTTTCACATTATACAAAAAAATTGGGGTCAAGAAATTTTTTTTTTTATATTCATTGAAGTGTATTTTTTTTTCTTAAATTGCGTTAGAAAAAACGCTGCGCAAAAACGGCATGACATAAAAAATTGTAACGACCGCCATTTTATTCTCTAGGGTCTCCATTAAAAGAAAAAAAAATATGTTTGGGGTTCTATGTGTTATACCAAATAACACATTTCCTGTCCCTGGGTGACTATGCTCATGCACTCCATGTGTCACTATGGCTGGACTTCAAACATGTCCTCCTACTTCTCTCCGTTACATTGAAGATGGAGAAACTAGTAGTTTACAAAAAGAAAACAATATTCCTTGCATCAGAGGCGACAATGACACTGCATTTCTGTCAGGATCAACAGGTAGTGTATATTCTGCGTTTACAGTCTGAAAAAAAAAAATGTAAATCGAATGCAGCCGCTACTGGTAAGCTGTACTATATTATATATTTCTGTTCACGAGTTTAGATATCCTTTAGCTGCCTTGAAAACCTCTCACTTAGCTCCATCATAAACTAGAAACCCACCACACAGTTTATAATGGTTTGATAACATTTCAAATGATTCACATCAGTCTACAACTATAACTTTTTCTCACATAAATGGAAATTCATCAATTGCCTGAATAGAGTGCAGAGTACCAAGGTCTGTGAAGAATTATGTGGGTGATGAATCCTACCTGCTGCAAACTAGATGCAATGAGAATTGAAATTCATTTGAAAAATGTCAGATTTGCAGGTCAGTTCACACATCTATGCTGGGAGCCGCATAGTGAAGGTTTTGTATCTTCATGCATAGAATGCATGAAAGTACGAAACCTTCAGTCTTTACAACCACTTTAAATTGATCTAATATATATATATATATATATATATATATATATATATATATATATATATATATATAACAGTATCTCACAAAAGTGAGTACACCCCTCACATTTTTGTAAATATTTTATTATATCTTTTCATGTGACACTTTGCTACAATGTAAAGTAGTGAGTGTACAGCTTGTATAACAGTGTAAATTTGCTGTCCCCTCAAAATAACTCAACACACAGCCATTAATTTCTAAACTGCTGGCAACAAAAGTGAGTACACCCCTAAGTGAAAATGTCCAAATTGGGCCCAAAGTGTCAATATTTTGTGTGGCCACCATTTTTTTCCAGCACTGCCTTAACTCTCTTGGGCATGGAGTTCACCAGAGCTTCACAGGTTGCCACTGGAGTCCTCTTCCACTCCTCCATGATGACATCACAGAGCTGGTGGATGTTAGAGACCTTGTGCTCCTCCACCTTCCATTTGAGGATGTCCCACAGATGCTCAATAGGGTTTAGGTCTGGAGACATGCTTAGCCAGTCCATCACCTTTACCCTCAGCTTCTTTTGCAAGACAGTGGTCATCTTGGAGGTGTGTTTGGGGTCGTTATCATGTTGGAATACTGCCCTGCGGCCCAGTCTCTGAAGGGAGGGGATCATGCTCTGCTTCAGTATGTCACAGGACATGTTGGCATTCATGGTTCCCTCAATGAACTGTAGCCCCCAGTGTCGGCAGCACTCATGCAGCCCCAGACCATGACACACCCACCACCATGCTTGACTGTAGGCAAGACACACTTGTCTTTGTACTCCTCACCTGGTTGCCGCCACACACTCTTGACACCATCTGAACCAAATAAGTTTATCTTGGTCTCATCAGACCACAGAACATGGTTCCAGTAATCCATGTCCTTAGTCTGCTTGTCCTCAGCAAACTGTTTGCAGGCTTTCTTGTGCATCATCTTTAGAAGAGGCTTCCTTCTGGGACAACAGACATGCAGACCAATTTGATGCAGTGTATGGTCTGAGCACTTACAGGCTAATCCGCCCACCCCTTCAACCTCTGCAGCAATGCTGGCAGAACTCATATGTCTATTTCCCAAAGACAACCTCTGTATATGACGCTGAGCACGTGCACTCAACTCCTTCGGTCGACCATGGCGAGGCCTGTTCTGAGTGGAACCTGTCTTGTTATGGTCTTGGCAACTGTCACTCAGTTTCAGGGTCTTGGCAATCTTCTTATAGCCTAGGCCATCTTTATGAAGGAGCAACAAATTTTTTTTCAGATCCTCAGAGAGTTCTTTGCCATGAGGTGCCATGTTGAACTTCCAGTGACCAATATAAGAGAGTGAGAGTGATAACACCAAATTTAACACACCTGTTTCCCGTTCACACCTGAGACCTTGTAACAACAATAATGGGTCACATGACACCGGGGAAGGAAAATGGCAAATTGGGCCCAATTTAGACATTTTCAACTAGGGGTGTACTCACTTTTGTTGCCAGCGGTTTAGGCATTAATGGCTGTGTGTTGAGTTATTTTGAGGGGACAGCAAATTTACACTGTTATACAAGCTGTACACTCACTACTTTACATTGCAGCAAAGTGTCATTTCTTCAGTGTTGTCACATGAAAAGATAGAATCAAATATTTACAAAAAATATGAGGGGTGTACTCACTTTTGTGAGATACTGTATAAATAGATATATATATATCTATCATCTCAGTAAGCTCTCCTCTACATACCATATATCCTCTGGCCAGCCATACTTTATAAGATCTTCATCTTTAAGAGAAAGAAAAAGAAAATATTATCTGAGACATGTCTGTAAGCAATAGTAACATAGAAGAGATTTTTCATGAGTAGTTAGAGATGCCAAAAGTTCCAAAAGCCTCAGTATGATCCAACAAAATTAAATGAATGGGATGCAAAATTGCACGGTACTGAATCGCAGAGGAACATAAAGTGCGTTCCCGTGCAATGCAGGTGCGAAACTGCACAAAATGTTTGTCACACAATTTTGTAGATTTACGAGTTTTGAAGATGTATCTGCACAAAATTTAAAAAATGCAATGCTGTCCATTACCAACATTAACAACTTACTTTCAAATTTGTCTTTTCCCATATATATCGTATACAGAGGAGACACAACTGCAGAAGACATAAAAGAAAATGTTGTCAGCATTGGCTCAGAACAAATCATTTTATTGTAACATTCTTTCCAGCACAACTATCAATTCACTGCATTGGGGCTTAGTGGTTAGCCCTTCTGCCATCAGCACTGGGGTCCTTAGTTCTAATCTTAACCAAGACACTATCTGCATGGAGTCTGCATGTTCTCCCTGTGCTTACATTGGTTTCCTGCAGGTACTCTGGTTTCCATAGACTTGCTGATAGGTTATTACCAAGATCAGGGTCATGCTGATGACGCCCCAGAATGAGAGCAACCTTGCGCCCGTTATTTTACTATATGGCGGGCGGGAGTTGGTTATAGGAGAAATAAAAGGCAATACTTTTTTTTTTTTTACTTTCTGCCATTGGGGAGATTTCGCTTCACTTCCTGTCCTATAGCCAAAACAGAAAGTGAGAGGAAAACCCTGGTGGTCACCAGAACTAGTGTCCCTATTGGAAGATTAGCTCCCTTGTTACCTCCTCCCATGCTCACCTCCAGGACTTCTCCAGAGCCTCTACCATCCTCTGGAACTCCCTACCCCAGTATGTATGGTCAGCCCCTAACCTATCCGCATTTAGGCGATCCCTGAAAACTCACTTATTCAGGGAAGCCTAACCCACCTCCACCTAAGAACTATACCCGAGCCATCTTCATCAGATCAAACTCTGCAGCTATTACCTACCTATTTTGCACCCCCCCCCCCCCCTTTAGATTGTAAGCTCAACAAGCAGGGCCCTCCTGTATAATGTAATTTATATGTATATTTACATAATTTATAAAAGGTGGGTAATGAGCAGTAATACTTCCATGGCACATAAACGATGATCTTGCATTTACATATGAGCTTTCCACTAAAAGCAAGTGTACAGTAAATATATTCTATTCCAATGCTGACATTACCATTGCTAGTAAAGTAGAATACCATAGCGACTCCCTGAGTGAATGATGCGATTTAATTGCAGTTCTCTCTCTTGCAGTGTACAGAGAGCCAGATAATCCAAAAGTCTGTAAAAAATAAATACAATTTTTTTATTAATGGTCACTTTTACTGATATAAGTTTTAATAAACAACAATTACATGGGTGGATTAAAGAAAGCAATGCAACTGAAAGAGAAATAGAACAAGCATGTAATGAAGTGTCTGCACACCTGACATGCACAATATGTCCTGGGTGATTGATTCTCTATACTAATAAAGTATAAATGAGGATTGGTCTTGGAGTTGCAATGTCCATGGCAGGCTGCAGCTGAACACTGTACAGAGTGCTACGGGCATTAAGGGCCCTTTACATTCAGGGAGGAAGGTGTGGAATGCAGAAGAAATGTTCCAGACTTTTGCCCCTGACTACATGGGGGCCTAAATGCCAGTAGCACTCATTACAGAGTTCAGTCGCAGACTGCCATAGACTTTGAAAGTGGGGCTGGATGATTCACCTGTCTCTCCACTAAAACACTGGAAGTGACACACTGCTCCTAGATAGCCCCGTGTGCAAGAGGCTTTAACCACTTGCCGACCGCCGCACGACGATGTACGTCGACAAAGCGGCACGGGCAGGCAAAAGGGC
The DNA here is from genome assembly GCA_037952925.1 of Lithobates clamitans. Lineage (NCBI taxonomy): Eukaryota > Metazoa > Chordata > Amphibia > Anura > Ranidae > Lithobates > Lithobates clamitans. Next base: position 436,849 of record JBBGZY010001007.1, read on the forward strand.
TTACCTGTACGTCCCTGCCTGCCCGCGGGTGGGGGGTCCGATCGGACCCCCCCCCGGTGCCTGCGGCGGTCGGCAAATGTCCCCCGGCGATCGGTGGTGAGGGGGAGGCCATCCATTCGTGGCCCCCCCCTCGCGATCGCTCCCAGCCAATGGGATCATTTCCCTGCCTCTGTATTGTACACAGAGGCAGAGGAAATGATGTCATCTCTCCTCGGCTCGGTATTTTCCGTTCCGGGCCGAGGAGAGAAGACTGTAATGTGAGTGCACCAAACACTACACACACAGTAGAACATGCCAGGCACACATTTCACCCCGATCCCCCCCCCGATCGCCCCCCGATCACCCCCCCCCCCTGTCACAAACTGACACCAAGCAGGTTTTTTTTTTTTTTTTTTTTTTTTTTTTTTTCTGATTACTGTATTGGTGTCAGTTTGTGTCAGTTAGTGTGTTAGGGCATTGAGTCTTAGGCCCCCTTTAGGTCTAGGATACCCCCCTAACCCCCCTAATAAAGTTTTAACCCCTTGATCACCCCCTGTCACCAGTGTTGCTAAGCGATCATTTTTCTGATCGCTGTATTAGTGTCGCTGGTGACGGTAGTTAGGGACGTAAATATTTAGGTTCGCCGTCAGTGTTTTATAGCGACAGGGACCCCCATATACTACCTAATAAATGTTTTAACCCCTTGATGGCCCCCTAGTTAACCCTTTCACCACTGATCACTGTATAACCGTTACGGGTGACGCTGGTTAGTTTGTTTATTTTTTATAGTGTCAGGGCACCCGCCGTTTATTACCGAATAAAGGTTTAGCCCCCTGTACGTCTAGGGTACCCCCCTTACCCCCCTAATAAAGTTTTAACCCCTTGATCACCCCCTGTCGCCAGTGTCGCTAAGCGATCATTTTTCTGATCGCTGTATTAGTGTCGCTGGTGACGGTAGTTAGGGACGTAAATATTTAGGTTCGCCGTCAGTGTTTTATAGCGACAGGGACCCCCATATACTACCTAATAAATGTTTTAACCCCTTGATGGCCCCCTAGTTAACCCTTTCACCACTGATCACCGTATAACCGTTACGGGTGACGCTGGTTAGTTCGTTTATTTTTTATAGTGTCAGGGCACCCGCCGTTTATTACCGAATAAAGGTTTAGCCCCCCGATCGCCCGGCGGTGATATGCGTCGCCCCAGGCAGCGTCAGATTAGCGCCAGTACCGCTAACACCCACGCACGCAGCATACGCCTCCCTTAGTGGTATAGTATCTGAACGGATCAATATCTGATCCAATCAGATCTATACTAGTGTCCCCAGCAGTTTAGGGTTCCCAAAAACGCAGTGTTAGCGGGATCAGCCCAGATACCCGCTAGCACCTGCATTTTGTCCCTCCGCCCAGCCCAGCCCACCCAAGTGCAGTATCGATCGATCACTGCCACTTACAAAACACTAAACGCATAACTGCAGCGTTCGCAGAGTCAGGCCTGATTCCTGCGATCGCTAACAGTTTTTTTGGTAGCGTTTTGGTGAACTGGCAAGCACCAGCCCCAGGCAGCGTCAGATTAGCGCCAGTACCGCTAACACCCACGCACGCAGCATACACCTCCCTTAGTGGTATAGTATCTGATCGGATCAATACCTGATCCGATCAGATCTATACTGGCGTCCTCAGCAGTTTAGGGTTCCCAAAAACGCAGTGTTAGCGGGATCAGCCCAGATACCTGCTAGCACCTGCGTTTTGCCCCTCCGCCCGGCCCGGCCCAGCCCACCCAAGTGCAGTATCGATCGATCACTGACACTTACAAAACACTAAACGCATAACTGCAGCGTTCGCAGAGTCAGGCCTGATCCCTGCGATCGCTAACAGTTTTTTTGGTAGCGTTTTGGTGAACTGGCAAGCACCAGTGGCCTAGTACACCCCGGTCGTAGTCAAACCAGCACTGCAGTAACACTTGGTGACGTGGCGAGTCCCATAAGTGCAGTTCAAGCTGGTGAGGTGGCAAGCACAAGTAATGTCCCGCTGCCACCAAAAAGACAAACACAGGCCGTCGTGCCCATAGTGCCCTTCCTGCTGCATTCGCCAATCCTAATTGGGAACCCACCGCTTCTGCAGCGCCCGTACTTCCCCCATTCACATCCCCAACCAAATTCAGTCAGCTGCATGAGAGGCATTTTTATGTCCTCCCGAGTACCCCTACCCAACGAACCCCCCCAAAAAAGATGTTGTGTCTGCAGCAAGCGCGGATATAGGCGTGACGCCCGCTATTATTGTCCCTCCTGTCCGGACAATCCTGGTCTTTGCATTGGTGAATGTTTTGAACGCTACCATTCACTAGTTGACTATTAGCGTAGGGTACAGCATTGCACAGACTAGGCACACTTTCACAGGGTCTCCCAAGATGCCATCGCATTTTGAGAGACCCGAACCTGGAACCGGTTACAGTTATAAAAGTTAGTTACAAAAAAAAGTGAAAAAAAAAAAAAAAAACACAAACAAAAATATAAAAAAAAAAAAAAAATAGTTGGCGTTTTATTGTTCTCTCTCTCTCTATTCTCTCTCTATTGTTCTGCTCTTTTTTACTGTATTCTATTCTGCAATGTTTTATTGTTATTATGTTTTATCATGTTTGCTTTTCAGGTATACAATTTTTTATACCTTACCGTTTACTGTGCTTTATTGTTAACCATTTTTTTGTCTTCAGGTACGCCATTCACGACTTTGAGTGGTTATACCAGAATGATGCCTGCAGGTTTAGGTATCATCTTGGTATCATTCTTTTCAGCCAGCGGTCAGCTTTCATGTAAAAGCAATCCTAGCAGCTAATTAGCCTCTAGACTGCTTTTACAAGCAGTGGGAGGGAATGCCCCCCCCTCCCCCAACGTCTTCCGTGTTTTTCTCTGGCTCTCCTGTCTCAACAGGGAACCTGAGAAAGCAGCCGGTGATTCAGCCAGCTGACCATAGGGCTGATCAGAGACCAGGGTGGCTCCAAACATCTCTATGGCCTAAGAAATCGGAAGCTACGAGCATTTTATGACTTAGATTTCGCCGGATGTAAACAGCGCCATTGGGAAATTGGGAAAGCATTTTATCACACCGATCTTGGCGTGGTCAGATGCTTTGAGGGCAGAGGAGAAATCTAGGGTCTAATAGACCCCAATTTTTGCAAAAAAGAGTACCTGTCACTACCTATTGCTATGATAGGGGATATTTACATTCCCCGAGATAACAATAAAAATGATTTAAAAAAAAAAATGAAAGGAACAGTTTAAAAATAAGATAAAAAAATAATAATAATAATGAAAAAAAAAAAAAAAAAAAAAAAAAAAAAAAAAAAGCACCCCTGTCCCCCCTGCTCTCGCGCTAAGGTGAACGCAAGCGTCGGTCTGGCGTCAAATGTAAACAGCAATTGCACCATGCATGTGAGGTATCACCGCGAAGGCCAGATCGAGGGCAGTAATTTTAGCAGTAGACCTCCTCTGTAAATCTAAAGTGGTAACCTGTAAAAGCTTTTAAAGGCTTTTAAAAATGTATTTAGTTTGTCGCCACTGCACGTTTGTGCGCAATTTTAAAGCATGTCATGTTTGGTATCCATGTACTCGGCCTAAGATCATCTTTTTTATTTCACCAAACATTTGGGCAATATAGTGTGTTTTAGTGCATTAAAATGTAAAAAAGTGTGTTTTTCCCCAAAAAATGCGTTTGAAAAATCGCTGCGCAAATACTGTGTGAAAAAAAAAAATGAAACACCCACCATTTTAATCTGTAGGGCATTTGCTTTAAAAAAAAAAATAATGTTTGGGGGTTCAAAGTAATTTTCTTGCAAAAAAAAATTATTTTTTTATGTAAACAATAAGTGTCAGAAAGGGCTTTGTCTTCAAGTGGTTAGAAGAGTGGGTGATGTGTGACATAAGCCTCTAGATGTTGTGCATAAAATGCCAGGACAGTTCAAAACCCCCCCAAATGACCCCATTTTGGAAAGTAGACACCCCAAGCTATTTGCTGAGAGGCATGTTGAGTCCATGGAATAATTTATATTGTGACACAAGTTGCGGGAAAGAGACAATTTTTTATTTTTTTTATTTTTTTTTGCGCAAAGTTGTCACTAAATGATATTTTGCTCAAACATGCCATGGGAATATGTGAAATTACACCCCAAAATACATTCTGTTGCTTCTCCTGAGTATGGGGATACCACATGTGTGGGACTTTTTGGGAGCCTAGCCGCGTACGGGACCCCAAAAACCAAGCACCGCCTTCAGGCTTTCTAAGGGCGTAAATTTTTGATTTCACTCTTCACTGCCTATCACAGTTTCGGAGGCCATGGAATGCCCAGGTGGCAAAAAACCCCCCCAAATGACCCCATTTTGGAAAGTAGACACCCCAAGCTATTTGATGAGAGGTATAGTGAGTATTTTGCAGACCTCAGTTTTTGTCACAAAGTTTTGAAAATTGAAAAAAGAAAAAAAAAATTTTTTTTTCTCGTCTTTCTTTATTTTCAAAAACAAATGAGAGCTGCAAAATACTCACCATGCCTCTCAGCAAATAGCTTGGGGTGTCTACTTTCCAAAATGGGGTCATTTGGGGGGGTTTGTGCCACCTGGGCATTCCATGGCCTCCGAAACTGTGATAGGCAGTGAGGAGTAAAATCAAAAATGTACGCCCTTAGAAATCCTGAAGGCAGTGATTGGTTTTCGGGGCCCCGTACGCGGCTAGGCTCCCAAAAAGTCTCACACATGTGGTATCCCCATACTCAGGAGAAGCAGCTAAATGTATTTTGGGGTGCAATTCCACATATGCCCATGGTCTGTGTGAGCAATATATCATTTAGTGACAACTTTGTGCAAAAAAAAATAAAAAAAATAAAAATTTGTCACTTTCCCGCAACTTGTGTCAAAATATAAAACATTCCATGGACTCAACATGCCTCAAAGCAAATAGCTTGGGGTGTCTACTTTCCAAAATGGGGTCATTTGGGGGGGTTTTATGCCATCTGGGCATTTTATGGCCTTCAAAACTGTGATAGGTAGTGAGGAGTAAAATCAAAAATGTACGCCCTTAGAAATCCTGAAGGCAGTGATTGGTTTTCGGGGCCCCGTACGTGGCTAGGCTCCCAAAAAGTCCCACACATGTGGTATCCCCATACTCAGGAGAAGCAGCTAAATGTATTTTGGGGTGCAATTCCACATATGCCCATGGCCTGTGTGAGCAATATATCATTTAGTGACAACTTTTTGTAATTTTTTTTTTTTTTTTTGTCATTATTCAATCACTTGGGACAAAAAAAATGAATATTCAATGGGCTCAACATGCCTCTCAGCAAATTCCTTGGGGTGTCTACTTTCCAAAATGGGGTCATTTGTGGGGGTTTTGTACTGCCCTGCCATTTTAGCACCTCAAGAAACGACATAGGCAGTCATAAATTAAAGGCTGTGTAAATTCCAGAAAATGTACCCTAGTTTGTAGGCGCTATAACTTTTGCGCAAACCAATAAATATACACTTATTGACATTTTTTTTACCAAAGACATGTGGCCGAATACATTTTGGCCTAAATGTATGACTAAAATTGAGTTTATTGGATTTTTTTTAGAACAAAAAGTAGAAAATATCATTTTTTTTCAAAATTTTCGGTCTTTTTCCGTGTATAGCGAAAAAAATAAAAACGGCAGAGGTGATCAAATATCATCAAAAGAAAGCTCTATTTGTGAGAAGAAAAGGACGCAAATTTCGTTTGGGTAGAGCATTGCATGACCGCGCAATTAGCAGTTAAAGCGACGCAGTGCTGAATTGTAAAAAGTGCTCTGGTCAGGAAGGGGGTAAAACCTTCCGGGGCTGAAGTGGTTAATGGTAACATGTTTTATGTATTCAGAATACTTGATTAATCCCAAGGGGGAAATTATTGAATTCAAATATTGTATTTTTTTTTTTTTAAATTGAACTTTTATGATCATTTTGTTGTCAGTTGGTATCTTAACTACTTAAGCCCCAGAGCATTTTTCTGGCCAAAGACCAGAGCACTTTTTGCGATTCGGCACTGCATCGCTTTAACTGACAATTGCGCAGTCGTGCGACTTGGCTCCAAAACAAAATTGACGTCCTTTTTTCCCCACAAATAGAGCTTTCTTTTGGTGGTATTTGATCGCCTCTGCGGTTTTTATTTTTTTGCGCTATAAACAAAAATAGAGCGACAATTTTGAAAAAAAAACAAAAACACATTATTTTTTACTTTTTGCTATAATAAATATCCCCAAAAAATATATAAAAAAACATTTTTTTTCCTCAGTTTAGGCTGATATGTATTCTTCTACATATTTTTGGTAAAAAAAAAAAAAAAAAAAAATCACAATAAGCGTTTATTGATTGGTTTGCGCAAAAGTTATAGCGTCTACAAAATAGGGGATAGTTTTATGGCATTTTTATTAATAATTTTTTTTTTTTACTAGTAATGGCTGCGATCTTTATCGTGACTGCGACATTATGGCGGACACATCGGACAATTTTGACACATTTTTGGGACCATTGTCATTTTTAAAGCGATCAGTGCTATAAAATTGCATCGATTACTGTAAAAATGTCACTGGCAGTGTAGGGGTTAACCACTAGGGGGCTAGGGAGGGGTTAAGTGTGTCCTAGGGATGTGTTCTAACTGTGGGGGGGGAGGGGGAGGGGCTGTGTGTGACACATCACTGATCATAGCACCCGATCACAGGGAGCTATGATCAGTGACAGTGTCACTAGGCAGAATGGGAAGATGCTTGTTTACATTAGAATCTCCCCGTTCCTCTCTATGAGACAATCGCGGGTATCCCAACAGACAGAGTCCGCGAGACCTGCAATCCTACTCACGGAGCTCGCGGCGGAAGCGCGCACGTGATGGTACAGCGGCGAATTCAAAGGGACGTACAGGTACGCCCATTTGCCGCGCCGTGCCTTTCTACCGATGTAAAAGTATATGCGCCAAGTGGTTGTACAGTGCCTTGCAAAAGTATTCACCCCCTTGGCATTTTTCGTGTTTTGTTGCCTCACAACCTGGAATTAACATGGATTGTTTGAGGATTTGCATCATTTAATTTACAGAACATGCCCACAACTATGAAGATGTTTTTTGTTTTTTTTTATTGTGAAGCAAACAACAAAAATAACAGAAAAAGTCAATGTGCATAACTATTCACCCCCCTAAAGTCAATACTTTGTAGAGCCACCTTTGCAGCTATCACAGCTCCAAGTCGCTTTGGATAAGTCTCTATGAGCTTGCCACATCTTACCACTGGGATTTTCGCCCATTCCTCCTTCCAAAACTGCTCCAGCTCCTTCAAGTTGGATGGTTTGCACTTGTGAACAGCAATCTTTAAGTCTGACCACATATTTTCTATAGGATTGAGTTCTGAGATTTGACTAGGCCATTCCAACACATTTACATGTTTCCCCTTAAACCACTCAAGTGTTGCTTTAGCAGTGTGTTTGGGGTCATTGTCCTGCTGGAAGGTGAACCTCCGTCCTAGCCTCAAATCACACACAGAGTGGTACAGGTTTTGCTCAAGAATATCCCTGTATTTAGCACCATCCAACCTTTCCTCAACTCTGACCAGTTTCCCAGTCCGGACTGCTGAAAAACATTCCCACAGCATGATGCTGCCACCACCATGTTTCACTGTGGGGATGGTGTTCTTTGGGTGATGTGTTGGGTTTTTCTTTGATGACCAAAAAGTTTAATTTTAGTCTCATCAGACCAGCGCACCTTCCTCCATACATTTTGGGAGTCTCCCACATGCCTTTTCACAAACTCAAAAGGTGCCATTTTGTTTTTTGCTGAAAGTAATGGCTTTCTTCTGGTCACTCTGCCATAAAGCCCAACTCTATGGAGCGTACGGCTTATTGTTGTCCAATGTACAGATACTCCAGTCTCTGCTGTGGAACTCTGCAGCTCCTCCAGGGTTACCTTAGGTCTCTGTGCTGCCTCTCTGATTAATGCCCTCCTTGCCTGGTCTGTGAGTTTTGGTGTGCGGCCATCTCTTGGCAGGTTTGCTGTTGTGCCATGTTCTTTCCATTTGGTTATGATAGATTTGATGGTGCTCCTAGGGATCATCAAAGATATGGATATTTTTTTATAACCTAACCCTGACTTGTACTTCTCAACAACATTGTCCCTTACTTGTTTGGAGAGTTCCTTGGTCTTCATGGCAGTGTTTGGTTAGTGGTGCCTCTTGTTTAGGTGTTGCAGCCTCTGGGGCCTTTCAAAAAGGTGTGTATATGTAATGACAACTCATGTGACACTTAGATTGCACACAGGTGGACATCATTTCACCAATTATGTGACTTCTGAAGGTAATTGGTTGCACCAGAGCTTTTTATGGGCTTCATAACAAAGGGGGTGAATACATACGCACATGCCAATTATCAGTTTTTTATTTCTGAAAAATAGTTTTTATGTATATATTTTTCTAATTTTACTTCACCAACTTAGACTATTGTGTTCTGATCCATTACATATAATTCAGATTAAAAAAACATTGCACTAAAGGCTGTAATGTAACAAAGTAGGTAAAAAGCCAAGGGGGTGAATACTTTTGCAAGGCATTGTATACCCCCCCATGCGGCGGTTGTACCTATAGGTAACCCTATAATAAGGCTTACCTACTCTTCCTTCTCTTGTTACATATATGTACTAGGGATGGAGGCACACCACATATGTGCCTCATCTAAAGTCCCAAAAATTCCCCCCCTTATATAATAAGGCTTACCAATAGATACTGAAAATATCTCCCAAACGTGCGGCATCTAGGAGATATTTACCTTGTAGTGCGCCGATGTTGTCATTATGCTTTTACTTTGCAGGGGAAAAAAGAGGAAGTAAAACCCATCGGGGTTTACTTCCTCTTTAAGTGCCGGTTCACACAGTGGTGACCTGTCACGCGACTTAGCCGCCTAACAAGTCGCGTTCCATACAGTGCAATGGAACCGTTCTAATAGGAGCGACTCAAGTTTCTCTGACTTAGAAAAAGGTTTCTGTACAACTTCGGAGCGGCTTGCATTGACTTCTATACAGAAGTTATTTTGCAAGTCGCGCTGTACGGGGCTGCTTCAGAGTCGGACGACTTTGAAGCCACCCTGTGTGAACCGGCACTAAATGTTAAGTTCACCTCTTAAAAAATAAAGTGCACATATTTTTGGAAGTAAAAAATGTTCCCTTTAATATTTTCTCAGAAGCCTGCAGTGCCTTTCACACATGAACAGTGGATCATGGGTGCAATGCCAAGCTGCTGCATTCTCTTCCTACAGCTCTGAGCCCGTCCCTTCATGCAGGCTGTCAGTTTCAGAGCAGGAAAAATGAATGGACTACGAGGGCAGTCATTAGCATGCAGTCCACTGAAACTTCAAGCTGTCTGCTATGGTGGCCAAGGGTACTTGTAGTAGTTTATTCATTCAATTACAAATTTGTGTGAATCTGTGGGACTAAGGGAGAGAGGGGAGCTGCTGCATAGTAAAATGCTACACCCTAATTACGGGTATAACTAAAGGTGAACCTATCCTTTAAAGTCAAACATTGGTGTACTTTGGATATTTGAACATGCATTAAAAGTAGAACTCCAACATACACCTAACTATTCTTAAAAATGCTCCCTCCCCCTCCTAACTCCTATGCTGACTAACCTGTGTAAAAAAAGATGCAAACCCTACATCTTTGCAGAAGCTCTACACCAGTCACATGATCTGGCTCCTCTGTGCCCTCAGTTGCGGCTGCAGGGGAGAGAAGGGGGCGCCTACAACAGCAGGCACATGGGGACCTATGGGTGATGTCATCGCTCCCGGATTTCCCAGCTGTTGTTGCGCGTTTGCCCTCTTCTCCCATGTGGCCGCCGCTGGCTGACGTGACTGAGGATCACATTACCAGACCGCAGCAGGCTGAAGTAAATTCATTATTTTACACAGGTTAATCTGTATAGGTGTAAGGAGGAGGACGGGACATTTTTTGAAAGGAAAAGTGTGGGATATTAAAAAAAAATAAACATCTATACTCACCTATGTGGTTGCTGCCGCTGTCCTGGCTGGCTCTAAGATTGTGAACTGAGCGATCATATGATCTCTGAACACTCAGCTCCCGGCCTTCACTGAGAAGAGAGCAGTGACTGGCATTGCCCCTCCAGAGCTCACTGGAGTGCTGGGCTGTGGAGGGGGCAGGAATGTAGGTGGATCCCGACATTATTGCTAGGATCACTTCAGAGCCTGGACCGGCTCTGCAAAGTCAGTCGACAGTGGACTCTAGCCCGGGATTGGCTGAATTCGGAACTCAGGAGTGCAAAAATAAGTACACTCATGTGACCCAGAAGAGAAGTATGGCCAAAAAAAAAAAAAGCTTTGGCCATACACCTCTTTTAAGAATCATTATGTTTAGGTAGGAATTTTTTTTTAAGGTTGGATTTGCATTATTGCTTGATGTGTTTTCTATTGATATGCATCAAAACATATGTCAGAGCAAATGTTAAAGTATAAAAGGCAAAACTTTTTTTTTTTAAGTTTTGGATAGTGGAGAGGAATTAGAACACTTGTCAGTTTGTATTGCTGTCTGTGCCCCAGTTATGTAGATTCCTCCTCTCTATTTATCCTGTTTACCATTGTCATTGAAAGTAAAAGAAAATCCCAAACTTTGGGTTGTCCCCAGAAAAGTAATAGGGTGAAATCTTCCAATGGGGACGCTAGTTCTGGTGACCTGGGGAGTCCCAAAGGAATTGCCATAATTTGCAGGGATTTCCTCTCCCCTCTTCCTGTTTGGCTATGGGACAGGAAGTGAAGAGAAATCTCCACAATGGGACACAGATGGTGGGGAAAAAAACTGTCAGGAGTTATAACCCTCTATTGCTCTATCCAAAATGAAAAAAAAAGTTTTGCCTATAGTTCTACTTTAGAATACACATTGACACATTTTAGCGAGCATCATGATACACATAAACACACTATAACATTGAATATAGAGTGCATTGCAACACACATTAAAGAGGTTGTAAACCTCCGGAAAAAAATTAAAAAAAAAACCTGCAAGACAAAAGGCATAATGAGCTAGTATGCGTCTCATACTACCTTATTATGAAATACTTACCTTAGAATGATGCCCTGCAGTGCCGCCCACACTCCGCTCCCACGGCCGACATGTTTCCAGAGTTACTTCCAGGACTCGCAGGCTCCGGCGTTGTGATTGGCCAGAGCCACGATGACGTCACTCCTGTGCATGCATCTTGACTGCTAGTCTCAAGAATCTTTGGAAGGCTGGATGGATAGGGATGTGTAGGTAAGCCCTCAAATCCAAAGTGGCCATGAAGCAGTTTGGGTAAAGCAGGTTTTTGATTGTGAATACCGTGTCCATACGAAAGTGCTTGTATCTGATTGAACGGTTTAAAGACCGAAGGTTCAGGATAAGCCGATACTTTCCTGACGGCTTTCTGATGAAATATATGGGAATAAAACACCTTGCCCTGATCTGACTGGGGAACAGGGATCAGGACTTTCTGATCTAATAAGTCTCCAATTTGGAGACCCAGAGCCTTCGCTTTCTCCCGATCTTGGGGAGGGAAGGTGACCAATAACCGCTCTGGTGGTTGGCGAGAAAATTCCAGCCTGTACCCATTGGTCACTAGGTCCAGGATGAAAGGACATTAGGTGACTGCTGCCCATTGTGGGAGAAAGGCCCTCAATCTTCCTCCCACTGGGGAACACGAGTCACTGTGGCTTGGCTGGTTGTTGAGGAGGATTAAACAAGACGCCCACTCTACCTCTGCCTTTGTGCTCTGTCCAATGTTTTTGGGGCCTATTGTCCTTTTCTCTAGGACCTTGCTACCTACTTTGGCCACGAAAAAAAAAACTTTCTGGCTGTCTGGTTTCTCTTTTTCTCTGGAAAAGCCTTTTTCCTATCGGCTGTGCATTCCAGTGCCTCCTGCAGTCCTGTTAAATCGGCGTCCGCTTTCCCCGCACATACAAGCTACACTGCCAGCGGGGAAAGGATACTGCAGTGCTCTGCCTCTGCTTGAGCCTTTGTGGTATGCACCGCGTTTAGGACCCGATATCACCCCGGTCCTGGCCCTCTCCAGGCACCGAGAACAAGGGACAGCAGCACAGCCAACTTCCCCAGCGGAGATGCTGCTTCTGCCGGAGAAAAGTTAGTGACATACCCCAAACCGCCATTTAGAGCCCCTGCTCGTGAGATCTAGGGGACCAGGTTCCAGGAACATGTTACGCCTCGTCTGGAGGAAACACTAATAACTGACATGGGGCCTGGAGGACCGCCCCTTTTATCTGGTGGGGGTGACGTGTTCCCTGTCCTGGTAGGAGGAGCCCTAGGTCTCATTGGCTGTCCTGGAAGACGCTTGGAGAAAAAATGATAACAATTTAGTTTGGGTTCAGTGTTGTATGACCACGCAATTGTCATTCAAAGTGTGACAGCACTGAAAGCTGAAAATTGGCTGGGCAGGAAGGAGGTGGTGCCTGGTATTGAAATGGTTAATCACAAGCTGATAGCTGCAGTAGCTAGATTGCTGTGGGCCAATCACATATTGCTGCGCTTGCATGGAAATCCATTTGTGGCAGTTTGTTTACATTGTTATGTGATCGCTATGACCAATCATAGTGATCACATGATACCCTGTTACCGGTAATTGTAATCTGCAGCACGCACCTGACTCCGAACAGGCTGGATCACGTACATGGAAGTGATCCAGGCTGCCTGTGCCGCCCACAGTAAATGTACCACGGGTGGTCCGGAAGCAATTAACCACTTGCCGACCAGCCGACGCAGTTTTACTGCGGCAGAATGACACGGCTGGGCGAAACGACATTATGTTACGTTGCTTTGCCCTGTGGCCACTAGCGGCATGCACCGCTGCTCGCCCCCTGTGGGCGAGATGACCGCCGAGCTCCAGCGATCGCTTGTGACACACAGAGGATCCCAGTTCTCTGAGGGAAGAGACGAGACTGATCGTGTGTTCATACAATGTATGAACAGCGATCTGTCATCTCCCCTACACAGTCCCCTCCCCCCTTCAGTTAGAAACACACACTAGGGAACACAATTAACCCCTTGATCCCTTCCCTGCCAGTGTCATTTTTTTCACAGTAATCAGTGCATTTTTATAGCACCGATCGCTGTATAAATGACAATGGTCCCAAAAATGTGTCCGATCTGTCTGCCATAATGTCACAGTCCCTATTAAAAAAAAAAAAAAAAAAAAAAAAAAAAAGAAGATTTGCAGATCGCCGCCATTACTAGTAAAAAAAAAAAAAAATTATAATAATTTAATATTAATAATAATATATATTATTAAATAATATTTGAGTAATAATATGAATTAAATGCCATAAATCTATCTCCTATTTTGTAGACGCTATCACTTTTATGCAAACCAATCAATATATAAGCTTATTGTGATTTTTATTACCAAAAATATGTAGAAGAAAACATATCGGCCTAAACTGATAAAAAAATTAGCTTTTTTAAAAAAAAAAAAAATGGGGATATTATAGCAAAAAGTACAAAATATTGTGGGTTTTTTTTTTCAAAATTGTCGCTCTTTTTTTTAAAATAAAAACCGCAGAGGTGATCAAATACCACCAAAAGAAATCTCTATTTGTGGGGGAAAAAAAAAAAAAGGACGTCAATTTTGTTTGGGTGCAACGCTGCACGACCGCACAATTGTCAGTTAAAGGCCCCTTTCACACTGGGGCGGCGTTAGCGGCACATTACCGTCGGTATTCGCGTGCTAGCGGGGCGGTTTTACCCCCACTAGCGGCCAAGAAAGGGTTAAAAACCACCGCAAAGTGCCTCTGCAGAGGCGCTTTGCCGGCGGTATAGCCATGCTGTCCCATTGATTTCAATGGGCAAGAGTGGTGTATACACCGCTCCTTTACCGATCTGAAGATGCTGCTAGCAGGACTTTTTTTCCCGTCCTGCTAGCGCACCACTCCAGTGTGAAAGCCCTCAGGGTTTTCACACTGGCGAGACAGCAGCGGCTGTTTCAGGTCGGTTTGCAGACGCTATTTTTAGCGCAATAGCGCCTGCAAACCTCCCCAGTGCGAAAGAGGCCAAAGCAACGCAGTGCCGAATCGCAAAAAATGGCCTGGTCATTCAGCAGCCAAATCTTCCGGGGCTAAGCGGTTAAACAAGTGCAAAAAAAAAAAAAGGCTTTTTTGGTGAAAAATGTTAGGAGTATGACTTAGAGCCCTTTCACACTGGGGCGGTTTGCAGGCGCTATTGCGCTAATAATAGCGCCTGCAAACCGACCTGAAAGTGCCGCTGCTTTCATTCCAGTGTGAAAGCCGCCGAGGGCTTGCACACTGGAGCGATGCGCTGGCAGGACGGTAAAAAAAGTCCTGCTAGCAGCATCTTCGGAGCGGTGTGTATACCGCTCCTGCCCATTGAAATCAATGGGACAGCGTGGCTATACCGCCGGCAAACAGAGGCACTTTGCGGTGGTATTTAACCCTTTCTCGGCCGCTAGCGGGGGGGTAAAACCAACCCCGCTAGCGGCCGCATACCGACGGTAAAACGCCGCTAATAATAGCGGAGTTTTACCGCCGACGCCGCCCCCCGCCCCAGTGTGAAAGGGCTCTAAAGGCTTTTTTTTTTTTGGATAGAGAGGAGGGTATAGAACACCTCTCATATTTTTATCACGGTCTGTGTCCCTGTTAGGGAGATTCACCTTCTCTATTTTTTTTTTTCCTGGTTATCGTTTTCATCAAAAGTAAAAGTAATAGAAAAATCGCAAATTTGGGGGTGTTACCAGAACAGGAATAGAGGGGAAAGTTTCTGAAGGGGACACCAATTGTGGTGATAACCAGGGATTTCCCTCACTTCCTGTTTGCCTATGGGACAGGAAGTGAAATCTCCCCAATAGTACACAGATGGCAATAAAAAAAAAAACTTCCCTTGCTTCATCCAAAATGAAAAGGTGGAGATGGACACACACCATATGCTATGATATGACACCCTTGTGTACAGTGCTGGGTACAAAGATTACACTGAAGATCGAATAGTAAAGGACACCAGCTGTATACATTCCTCTGTTAGTCCACCACACCCCACTCTTGCAGTATGGAGAGGCCATCCTGGGACTTGTAGTCCTCACACAGACAGAGGCCATGCTGGGACTTGTAGTCCACCACACCCCACTCTTGCAGTATGAAGAGTCCTCAGAGGCCATGCTGGGACTTGTGCTCCTCCCTTTACTCATACAATGCCAGCACATGGAGGAGCACACAGCTCAGGCTTGCGCCCTCTGCCCCACTCCCACACCAGGCTCACCAACTCACCCCCACACGCCGGTTCCCTCTGCTCCGCACCACTTCCTCCCGACACCGGAAATCACCACAGAGACTGACTTGGACGGTCACAGAGAAGCAGGCGACGTTCCGCACACTGACACCTGCCGGCCAGGAGTGGGAATGACTACTAAAGCTGAAAAGCTCGAACAGCTTGTGAGCGCTAGATGTTCTTTGCGTGTGTGGGAGGCGGGCGCCACCTGCCGGCCACGAGGGAAATGACAACTTCAGGGAAAAGCTCAAACAACTGTGAGGAGAGAGAGAGTTGTGTGTTCTGTGCGAGAGCGCCACCTTGCCAGCCATGAGTGGAATGACACTTCGGGGGGAAAAGCCCAAGCAAGCGGGAAGCGACGTGGTCTGTGCGACACCGCCACCTGCCGGCCAGCAGTTGAAGGACACCTCAAGGAAAAGTCCGCTAGCAGCTTTTTGAGATGGGAATGAGGGACACCTATTTGCAAAAGTATGCAGGCATAGGACACACCCCTGCCACGCCCCCTTAAAGGAGAATTGTACAAAAAAAAAAAACCAAGATTGGTTAAACCCACAATTGCTTTTCTACCACTACAATTCCTTTATATAGGCTTTTGGAATTTACAAATACAGTAATTTAGAAATCAGATGAAAGGTTTAGCGCTGGAAAACACTTTTTGATAGATAAAAAGTGCATTTTATATACAACTATATAGATCAGATCAAAATGAGGGACAAATGAGAAGGAATGAGGGACATTGCTCCAAATCAGCGACAGTTCCTCGAAATCAGGGACAGTTGGGAGCTATGCAAATGTTCAGAGCCACCTGTGGGCAAGGACTGAAATGCCAATCTCAAGGGACAGCCAGACATTAAAACAGCTGTGCACGTAGGGTGTGCTTGTGAAGAAACGCCACCTGCCGGCCAGGAATGGAATGGCTGCTCCTTGAGGTTGTCATTCCTCTCCTGACCGACAGGTGGCGCCTGCGCACAGAACGCCCAGGGCTGGGACAGCAGCCACCACAGCTGTGAGCGCTAAGTGTTCTGCGAAGGGGCGCCACGTGCCAGCCAGGAACAGAATGGCAACTCAGGAAAAAGTAAAAACAGCAGTGAGTGCTGAGTGTTGGGTGCAGGGGGGCGGCAGGAGTGGAATTACACCTCAGGAAACGCGCTCACAGCTGTTCGAACATTTTTTAATGAGATGCCATTCTATTATTGGCCGGCAGGCGGCGCCCCTCCCAGTATACTCAGCACTTACAGTTGTTCAGACTATTCTTTGAAGTGTCATTTCATTTCTGGCTGGCAGATGGCGCACCTGCACAGAACACTCAGAGCTTATAACTGTTCTGACTTCCCTGGGGTGCAATTCCACTCCAGACCAGCAGGTAGCGCACTCTCACAGTTCAGATTATTTGCTTAAGTGTCATTCCATGCCAGACCGGCAGGTGGCGCACCTATACAGAATACTCAAAGCTGCTATGACTTTTCCCTGAGCTGCAATTCCTTTTCTGTTTGGCAGGTGGCGCCCCTGTACGGAACACCCAGAGCTCACAGCTGTTAGGTACGTTTCCCTGAGCTGCCATCCCACTGCTGGCCGGCAGGTGGTGCCCCCCCTCGCAACATACCCACCACAGTTGTTCATACTTTTTTCCTGAAGTGTAATTCCATTCCTGGCCCGGCAGGTGGCGTACCTGTACAGAACACTCAACTTCAAAGCTGTTATGACTTTTCCCTGAGCTGCAATTCCATTCCTGCCCAGCAGTTGGCACCTCCCTCACAGCACACTCACCACTCACAGGTGTTCTGGCTCCAGGCACCTGGAAATAACTCATCCCTTCCGGGGTCATTAGTCACAGGAGGGATCGGGGAATGGATGTTACCTGAGTTCCCCCTGCTTTCACCAGGGATGTCACTTCCCACAGTCCTGGACTCCCCACTGGATTGGAGACCCCAGGAACCACCATGGGCGTCACTGGCACTGCTTGTGGGGGGGCCCTCTAGAGCCCTCCAATCACTTCTACCGGAAAGCTCTTTGCCAGCTCTTAAAGCCACAGCAACAGTAAGCTTGATTTAACCACTTATCTACCATGGCATTTATAAACAAGTGTACCTTGGTAAACAAGTGGTTAAGTAACACACACAGTTCAGGGGTCAGGATTAAGTGACGCACAGCGTTACCTGGGGATGTCCATTTCCCACTGGCGGACCCCTCACTACTGGGACTGTTCCTGGGAAACGGGGACCAATAGCAACCTTACATTAAAGCGGAGTTCCACTGTTTGTTTAGTTTATCAAAAGTCAGCAGCTTCAAAAAGTATAGCTACTGACTTTTAATAAACAGACACTCAACGGTCCAGCGATGTGGCCGCCCGAAGCTTCCGTTCTCTCCCCCTCCTCTCCGCCGGCACCGACATTGTGAGTGTGGGCGGCCGGCTGCGACAGTTTACGACTTCACAGCCGGGCGCGCACTGCGCATGCCTGAACCGTGCTCCCTCAATGGCCAGGCAATGTTCTGGGACAAGTGTCCCAGAACATTGCCGGGAGGGAGGGGCCGCCTAGGAATCGCCTAGGCGGTTAGAAGCCGAAGGAGGAAGTGGGACAGGAAGTCCCAAACAACAAAAAAGGAGAAAGACCATTGCGCAGCCAGTGTGATATGTAATCCCTATATACTAAGGAAAAAAATTCACTCACACTTTTCAACAGAAAAAATCGCATATGGTAAGGTCAGTTGCATACAGCTAACAGCTGGGATCTCCTCACACGCCAACAGTGTACACACAGCACTGCTCGTCACTGGCTCCTCCCGACCGGTTTCATCACTAGACAAGTGACTTTTTCAAAACCCAACCCAAAAATGGAACTTCCACTTTAAGGACTCCACACCTCCTGACATGCCACAATTGGCATGTCATTTATTTTTATTAGTTAGATTTAGTGCTGGCTCACTGTGTTCAGTGGAGTTGTATTTTTGTTTGCTAGGTAAATTAAGCATGTCTCACTGTAACCAGCGTGGCTGTAATTGTTGTGTTAGGTAAATTTAGTTGTGCTCACTGTAATAAGTGCAGCTGCATGCGATTAGTTAGGACTGCTCAGTGTTTCAGCTGCTGCTAGTTTTGACTGTTTACTCCGCTTTCCAGAGAACTGGAGAACTCTCTGGAACGTAGGTGTGAAGCAATGCAAATAGCAGCATGAATATCTATACAGCCCTGGCCAATCCCAGGGAGGGTAGCCCTGAAGGCTGCTGGGAATCTGTATAAATACTTTGCGACACAGAGCTGCTGGGTCTTTGCTTGCAGAGGGAAGGTCCAGTCTAGAGGGCTTTCTGCCCTCCAGGGCAATACTGCCATGTGCTTCCTGTTTTAGAGGCCTTGTGCTTCCTGACAACGCTGCCATGTGCTTCCTCTTCGTGAGGATCTTACAGACTTTTGGGCTGCTGCCACCCCTCTTGTGCTAAAGAGTCAGCTGTGTGTGTTTGACCAAAGAGGACATCGTCTGGTATCCTGAAGAGCTTAGTCTATCCAGTTCTTTGTGAAGGGACGCTGCTCTTGTTGCTCTAAAGAAAGTCAGCAGCTTTTCACTGCTTCTACTACAAGCCATATCCACACTTTTCTATTTCAAAGACTTCTGCTTCAGCTTTTCAGAAAGGAGTTTACTGTCCTCAAACTGTACATAGTCCTCTAGTTGGAGTATCCCACTCACTTCCCTCAACCCTATCCACTTACTCCAAAAATAAAAACACCAAAAAGAACACCCCTAGACTGTTTTTTTGAGTGACCGTGATTTGTGACTTGTGGGTACAAGAGAGGAGTGTGAGGGTGGGAACTTTGGTAGTGGGGGCTCTTGGATAGGCACAGTGAACCAGTCTTTTAGGCTGGGTGGTGGTTTAGATAAACAATATAACAGTATGCACATTCTCACTGCATTGTTCGTAACTTGTTTCCCCGGTAGGTATGAGTGGTGCAGCGGATATTGTGCTGGGTTAAACTCTGGGGTGTTACGGACAGTAGCTATAATGCAGTGAACCACCATCCGGTGGAGGGAGATAAAGGAGCAATGCCTCCATTTCTGCAACAAAGTGTGTACATCCAGCAGCAGTCAGCAGTAAAATCAATGATGTTTTGTACTATCTTGGCCATAAAACTTGTACCCATTTTCCTGGGTGGCTGCTTTTTGAGAACATTTGACAATTGACAATTGACAATGACATTGACAATGACAATTGCGTGGTCATACTACACTGTACCCATGCCCCTGATGACATCATGTATGATGAAACTAGTAGGGCAGAGTTTATGTCCAGCGATACCACGCTACTCTGATCTGCAGATTTTTATGTAAGAACCTTTTTTATCCACTTGTTACATTGTATTGCACCTGTGGTCACTTTTAATGGCATTTTTTTTCAATAAAACCACCCTGGTTTTACGCTATGTGGCAACTTTTTGCCTTTTTTACATAAACCCCTATGAGAAAGACTGATTGTCCAGCACCAACATCTGTGACGCTACCAGTCTCTACCTCCAGTGGATGGATCCTTTATGATGTGTGATTAGACTCCTATAATATGGAGTCTAGCTATCTGGTAAGGGCACATCTTGTATCTATACAGTGGAAGGCGTACTTGGGTATACAGTCAATCACAATCATTTGGACATGCAACCAGGGGCGTTGCTAGGTCTACAAAAGATCTGGGGCTAGAGCCCATAGCAGCGTAGTAAAGAAAGTCATACGATTGGGCGGGCATACACATGTATACACAGTAATATACATGTGTGTGTGTGTGTGTATATATCCCCAAGAGCCCTCCCTTACATCAGGATCCCCAGAGAGCCTCCTCCTTACATCAGGGTCCCCAGAGAGCCCCCCCTTACATCAGGGTCCCCAGAGAGCCTCCTCCTTACATCAGGGTCCCCAGAGAGCCTCCCCTTACATCAGGGTCCCCAGAGAGCCTCCCCCTTACATCAGGGTCCCCAGAGAGCCTCCTCCTTACATCAGACTCCCCAGAGAGCCTCCCCTTGCATCAGGGTACCCAGAGAGCCCCACTCACTTACATCAGGATTCCCAGAGAGCCTCCCCTTAAATCAGGGGGCCCCAGAGAGCCTCTCCCTTAAAATCAGGGTCCCCAGAGAGCCCCCCACTTACATCAGGGTCCCCAGAGAGCCTCCCCTCCCCTTGGGGACCCCTGCAGAGACTCTGGGCTATGGGTCCCAGATTCGGGGCTATAGCCCCAAAGCCACCCCCTAGCGACGCCACTGCATGCAACAATATATCACTTTATTTCTGTATGGACATATTTGGAAATTTTATGGACTGATTACTGTCACTTCATTTCATTTCACATGTTATATTATTACTTTTGTATTTAGCGCAGCAACTATTGTTTATATACACTGTAACCAAACAAAAATTTTATTATTTTATTCCCACAAATAAAGCTTTCTTTTGGTAGTATTTGATCACATCTGGGGTTTTTATTTTTTGCTAAACAAATAAAAAAAGACTGAAAATTTTGAAAAAAAAACCCTTTTTCTTTGTTTCTGTTATAAAATTTTGTAAATAAGTACGTTTTCTCCTTCACTGATGGGCACAGGTGAGGCTGCACTGATGGGCACTGATAAGGCAGTACAGATGGGCACTGATGATGGCCACTGATATGCGACACTGATGGGCACTGATAGGTGGCACTGATGGGCACTGATAGGTGGCACTGATATGCAGCACTGATGGGCACTCATAGGCGGCACTGATGGGTACTTATGGGTGGCACTGATGGGCACTGATAGGCTGCACTGATGGGCACTGATAGGTGGGCACTAATGGGCATGGATGGGCACTAATAGGTGGCACTGATGGACACTGATGAGTTGCACTGATGGACACTGAAAGATGGCACTGATGAGCATCACTGCTATGGAGGCACTGGCAGGTATTGCTAATTGGCACGATTGGCATCATATGTGGGCACACATTGGCATCATATGTGGGCACGCATTGGCATCATATGTGGGCACACATTGGCATCCCTGGTGGCCATGGGTGGCATACCTGGTGTTCATCAGTGGTGGCCATCCCTGGTGGTCCTGGTGGCAACCCTGGTGGTCCTGGGTGGGCATTCTGATAATCAATCAGCGCAGACCCCCCTGTCAGGAGAGCAGCCGATCGGCTCTCCTCTACTCGCGTCTGTCAGACGCGAGTGAGGAAAATCCGATACACGGCTCTTTCTGTTTACATCGTGATCAGCTGTGATTGGACACAGCTGATCACATTTTTTTTTACTTTCACTTTTGATGATCAAGGTAAACATAACAAATAGAGAGGGTGAATCTCTTTAACCACTTATAACCATAGTAATATGACGTCAACAAAGTGATTCTGTTATCCTGACCGGGCGTCATATGACGTGATGGGGATAAGAAGTTGCCGCATGGCGATCGCTGTTGTGGTGTGTCAGTCTCACACACTGCAACTCCGTTCTAGGTCTCTGACGGAGACTTTTCAGATGAACTTCTTAACGTGCTATAAACAATCACAAGATACATAAAAGAGTACCCAAATACCAGCAGAATAGAAGTAATAATCGGGTAGATGACCTTTCTGGATATGATGGCCTTCAGAAGGAGACGTGAAAGGTGGAGATGCTGGACCAGAAGAAGAAAGAATGTGTGGTTGCTTAGCAGAAGATAGAGAAGTCAGAGGTTTGCCAATAAATACAGAAAATATTTTACGAAACTTTGTAGTGTGCAGATTTGAAAACATGTCCAATAGGCAAGAATTGAAGATCGTTGATATCCCTGTAGAGGTGATAATTTGGTTATTAGTGTTTATCGACCTTCCCTTTAGCCAGTCAATGACATTCACAGTCACAGTAAGTGATTGTACCAATAGTCCTGCCAAGATGAATATTCCAGAAGTAACAACTGAAAGCCAAATTTTATCTTATTCTCCCTCCCTAGAATTGGACATCTCTATTGCCATATACAAGACAATCTTTTCAAAAGGAAATGTATTTACGCTATTATTGGAATATGACATCCTTTAATGTATGGTGCAAATTGCAATGCAAACAATAATCAGTTGAGTGTCTGTTATACAAATTATACAAATAATAGCGTCAATATCACTATTTAACATGGTTATTGTTATCAGTTGTCCTAAATTCTCACTTTGGATGTAAAATTTCTTCTTTTTGCTAGCACTAAAATCCATGAATGCACTAAAATCCATGAATGCAGTTCTGAAGCCAAAAGGGGGTGCAAACCGGTACTAGCAAGGTGTACCTAATAAAGTGGGCGATGGGTGTATATAGCCACGTGGACCCAACCCAAGAGCGTCATTACTTTTTAATTATGATAAATGTACAGTTACAAATAAAATGTATTAAGATATGAATCTGATTACTCTGAAATATGTTTCTGACCTCAATATTTTATTGGAAATTAGAAATATCTGACATATACAAAAACAAATTTCACTTACGTAAATTAATGGTTGACCATATTGGAGACTCATTAAAATATTATTGGTGAGCTAGTTAATAGTTAGTAAAATTTATTTCCAGACAAAACATTTTTAGCCTTGCATAGAATGAGTAAGAATTAGAACCCTGTCTGATTTATACTAGTATCTAGGGCTCTGTTAGATAGATTTCGTCTTACTTTCTATCTTGGTGATGATGGTTTTACCAAACAGGATGTGAGAGAAAATCTCCAACAGGGACAAAGATGTAAATAAAAATCTGACAGGGGTTAGACATACTGTAAAAATATAAATATGACACAGGTTTTTGCTATCCCCTACTCTACTAAAAACAGAATGTTGATGTTGGAGATACATCTTTACCTCGTCTCGGTTAAAATGATTGTCAATAGTATGATAATTGAGGGGAAATCTCAGAGTCCTGAATGACAAAAAAAATCTGACGGAAGCTTTAAACCTTCCCCACTCTATCCAAAACTAAAAAAAAAAAGTTGCCTTGATATACACTTGAAGGGATCCTTCAGAGTTCTATTGTTTTTCCCGAAATCACAAAGGAATGTTTTCAACCGGTTCTCCAGACTGGGGATCGGAAGCTTTTCTCTTGAGCAACCAGGAAGTTCCGCAACAGATGACCATATAAAATCGATTCCTTAGTTTGGTTGTTAAGTAAATCAAGCAGACAGAATATATAACTGGAAAAATGTTCCATATTAAATACATCCAGAAAACACCAAATAAATCCATACCATGCCGTTCGGTGATATTTACTGTAATACACGAAGCACACGTTAAAAAAGAGACCACTGTAAACTTTATTGTCTTATAGTAGATGTCTGTACTGCTTTTGACATTTCTACGGATTTTCAGTCTGCTCATGTGAAAACCAAGAAAAATGACCAGAAGGACCGAAGATGCAAAATACACAAGGAGTGGAATCAAGCTACACAAAAAATAGAAGGCAGATATTATCTGTGCAGGTTTCTCGTGTTCTGTTGAATTCCTAAACGAATTAATATTAAGAACCAGATACATAAAAGAGTACACAAATCCCAGCAGCACAGAGGCAAAAATCAGGTAGACAACCCTCCTTGATATGATGGCCTTCACATATAAGAAAAAGACATTTTGAAAAGTGGAGATCTTGAAGCTGAAGAAGATGGAGAGCAGGGTTGATAACCAGATGCTAGAAAAATCTGAGGTTTGCCAAGTGCATAAAATAAATAAACAAAATATTTTGTCAAACTTTGTAGAGTACAACTCTGAAAACATGTGCAATAGGGAAGAAATTAGACAGAAGAACCTTGATATGCCAATAGAGGTGATAATTTGATCAGTTGCCTTCATCAACCTTCCCTTCAGCCAGTCAACGAAATTC
The DNA here is from genome assembly GCA_037952925.1 of Lithobates clamitans. Classification (NCBI taxonomy): domain Eukaryota; kingdom Metazoa; phylum Chordata; class Amphibia; order Anura; family Ranidae; genus Lithobates; species Lithobates clamitans. The sequence goes on from JBBGZY010001007.1 coordinate 460,962, forward strand.
ACAGCCACAATAAAGGATTGTACTAATAGTCCTGCCAAGGTGAATATTCCAGAAGTGGCAACTGGAAGCCAAATGTTATCATATTCTCCCTCTGTAGAATTGGACATCTCTACAGTCACACACAAGGTGGTCTTTTCAAAATGAAATGTATTTAGCTTATTATTGGAAAATGACATTCTTTAACATATAATGCAAATGGAAATGCAAACAATGTTCAACCGGGTCACTCATTATTCAAATTGATAAGATGAGAGTAAAATTTGACTATGTAACACACTCACAGTTGTTACCAGGTCCCCTAAGTTTTTACTTGGTTTTAAAACTTAGTTATCTTCTTTGGTGCAAGCATTATTGTTTCACTTTAAGCATCAGTAAGTCACTGCTCATTTAAAAATGATTTTTTACAAACTTTTTTTCCATTGATACATGTCTGCCGGTGCAGTACCCAGACCTCCATACCCCTTTTGTATGCCTAATAATTTGCATCTAAGCCCTCAAAATGGTCACTTTTGATTTTTCGAGTTCGGGTCCCATAGACTTCAAATGGGTTCGTTATTTGGCTCCAAACTTTCGCGATATTCAAAAGTTTTGGCGGCAACTGAACCGGGGGAGTTCGGCCCATCTCCACTTGTTAATAAATTTCATATTTCAAAGATATCAGGGCAGGTTTTCAGTATATTGGAATCCCTCTGCTACCAATCTTTTGCAATATAGTGTTTTCTTGCATTTTTTCTGTGTTGCACTGGAAATATTTCCCTTCACTTTCTGTGCTGGAGACACAACAATAAGTGAAAAAAAAGCTTTCCAGGGGTAACTCTCAATGCCGCGTACACACGATCGGAATTTCGGCCCACAAAAGACTGATGAGCGTTTTTAGTTGGAAAATGCGACCGTGTGTATGCTCCATCAGACTTTTGCTGACTGCCAGCAAACGATTGAGAGCATGTTCTCAATTTTTCGGTCGGGAAAAGTTCCTATCCGAAAATGCGATCGTCTGTGGCAATTCTGACGCGCAAAATTCCTACGCATGCTCGTAAACAATTCGACGCATGCTCGGAAGCATTGAACTTCATTTTCTTGGCTCGTTGTAGTGTTATACGTTACCGCGTTCTTGACGATCGTAAGTTCAGCGAACTTTTACATGACCATGTGTATGCAAGGCAAACTTGAGTGGAATCTCGCCGGGAAAGCCGTCATATCTTTTTCCAACGAGAAGTCCGATCGTGTGTACGGGGCATTACTGGTGCAGGTGTTTTTGGAAGATTTCTCCTCACTTCTTGTTCTGGCACCAACTGTCACATTTTGGATTTCCTATAATTTTATGTCCCAGCAACAATGGGGACAGATAGAGAGGGTGAGGGTGAGATATCAATAAAAACAGGACAGGGGGTTTGACCTACCCTATGCTATCCCAAATCTATACATACACTTTTATTTTCATAACTGTGTTACGAAGTTACATTTTTGGAACCAGGATCTTAAATCATGCTAAGCAATTGCATATTAGTTAACAGGATGCAAAGGTGTTCATCTAGAAACTAGGTAAAAACCCCTTCTATTGAGACAGAAAGACCTATTAATACCTAGGTGACAATTCCTTTCCATGGAGACAGAAGGATCTGCTAATCGTCACATGCTGTGATTGCATCATCATCATATTCCCTTTGATAACATTGGGGATGAGCAAATATGCCTGGGTTTTGTTTGAGCTGGGTTAGGAAAACCCAGCAAGAAGCCCGTGAACCCCAAACTTAGTGTTGAACCCTACTGAAGTCTATGGGAGGTGAAACTAGCTATTTTTTTCTTGCAGTTTTCAAGGCTAATAGTCAAGCTAGTATTAAAAAATGCTATTAGGAGCTGGGAACTGCCATTATGGACATTTACCAATGCAATATTTTTTTTTTAAATACCATTTGGTGGGGAGAGGGTCTTTTCATGTGACTTAAAGGATAACAATGAAAATACACAAATCCTTTAAATACCATGCTAGCCTTAAAGCTGCATGTGGTGTTACAGAAAAGTACAAAGTAGTCCTTTTGACAGTACAAAAAAGAAAAGTATAAAAAATAAATAAATGACGAAACAATGGCATGAGGTCCCCCCTAAAACTCCACCCCATCCTGAACTAGACCATGCCACATGTCTTTCAAAAATGGAAGGGTACCTTGCAAGGGAGGGTGGCAAAGATCCCCCTTACCTTGCAAGGCACCTTGTCTCACTGTTGAAGGATAAGCCTCTTCCATACAGTTGGGCCCCCAAAAAGGATGCTGGGGGTTTTGGGGGCTCATTGTGTAATCTGGAAGCTGCCTTTATGATTGTATGTCATGTAAACAAGATCAAGGGTGACATCATTGGGTAAATCTGGTGAATGATGTACCTGGGATGTCATTTGTCATTTTGCACGTGGCGTGTAAAGATCATCAAGAGTTGGGTCATCATGACTGACGTGGATTTACATCACTGGACTCCATGCATGACATGGATTACATCGCTTGATGTGCATGGCACTGATTTTTACATCGGGAGACATTATTCGAAAAAAAGTATGCTTGTGTTTTTATTTAAATTAAAGAATGTATGTGTGTGTTTATTTGCTTTTAACTCTTTGTTAACAGTGTGATTTCATTTATTAGAAAGTTGTTCAAGCATCTGCAGTAACCCCCCCCCCCCCCCATATTACTGCCACCTTCTTTTTTGGGCATCAGAGGTGGGGAAGGGACCATTTTCCCACAGCAATGGGACAAAATGCTTTTCCCTCCCATCCTTGCAGGATACCACTCGAATCTTAAAGGCATGTGGCATTGTCTGGTACAGGAAAAATGGGCCTGATTGCCAGGGGCAGCCAGTCCATTAAGGGCGAACTGGCGCCGCCCCCCCATCCATCACAGCCTCCCCTATCCATGCACCTGGCTCCTTTCAGGACACCAGTGCATGGATTCCAATGCGGGGAGGCTGTTTTTTTTGAAGCACCAATTAGAGCCAGGGGTTTCCTAGCTAACAAGGTGTTTGGCTTGTCTCTCAAGGTGTAGAATCGGTGTTTGGACCAGTGAAGATGCTTCTCTGCCTTGGTAGTGAGGCTAAGATTTAATGCCGTGCGTGCTGCGTTGATTTTGTGTCTTAAGTCTAGCTAGGGGGTTTTCTTTTGCTCTCGCATAAGGGCCTGTAGATCAGTCTCCTGTTGTATTGTTTGTGCATGTATGCGTTTGGTCCTAGAAGCTAGTTGGATCAACTGGCCACGACTAGTGGCTTTGTGCGTTGCCCAGTTGATGCTTGGGGTCGTATCAGTTGCCCGGTTTTCAGTAAAGTATTGGCCTATGGCCTTTTCAATTTCAGTGAATATAATAGGATCATTAAGTAAGGAGGCGTTAAGGTGCCATGTCGTAGGTTTCGGTTTCGTCCCCAGGTCTGATAAACAGATTTGCACCGGGGAATAATCAGACCATGCCGTGGTCATTATTTTGGCTGATTTGATTGACGGGAGCAGGTATGATAAGGTGGACACATGATCGATTCGGGAGTGGGTTTTATGTACTTGAGAAAAGTGTGTATAATCCCTAGTGGCTGCTGGGTGAAGATCTCTCCAGATATCTTGTAGGTTGTAAGAGTGTAACAGCCTAGCCAGTTTACAGCCCTGTTTTGGAGTGTGTTTCAAAAATGGTTTACACGGATTAGACCTATCTAAGGTTTGGTCCAGGTGTACATTACTGTCTCCACCTATTATAGTCTGACCTTTTGCATGTGGGATTAGTGTCGCTAGCATGGTTTCAGAGAACTTTACCTGTCTCCTGTTCGGGGCATAATAGGAGACTAAAGTAATGACATGTTCATTAATTCTCCCAACCACCATAACCTACCTCCCTTCTTTATCTTTTATGACCATGTCAGGGGTAAAGGATACGTGTTTAGTAATGCATATAGCAACTCCTCCTTTTTTCTCTGGGCCATTGTAAAAGTAACTCGTGGAGTATCGGTCATTAACCCCTTCCTGACCGCTGCACGCCGATATACATCGGCAGAATGGCACGGGTGGGCAAAAGGGCGTACAGGTATGTCCCCTTTAAGATGCGGCATTGTGGGCGCGTGACCGCGGGTCCCGCAGACTCGATGTCCGCCAGGTGCTCGCGATCGTGTCATGGAGCAGAAGAATGGGGAGATGCCTTTGTAAACAAGGCATTTCCCCGTTCTGCCTAGTGATATGACAGAGATCACTGCTCCCTGTCATCGGGAGCAGTGTTCGCTGTCATGTAAGTAGTAGCCCATCCCCCCCACAGTTAGAATCACTCCCTAGGACACACTTAACCCCTTGATCGCCCCCTAGTGGTTAACCCCTTCCCTGCCAGTGTCATTTACACAGTAATCAGTGCATTTTTATAGCACTGATTACTCTGTCAGCCCACTGAGCTTGGTCATAACATGTCCGCTCCTGGCGCCATGCTCATGCGCATTCACATTGTCCAGTGATGTAATCTACATCCCGGTACCCAGTAATGTAAATCCATGTCAGTCATGAAGACCTGTCACGTGATGGCCTTTGCATGCCATATTGCCATATTATCTAAAGGACAGATCCCAGGCACTCAACAAACACACCACTGGGGATCCTGGGTGACATTAGTCAGGGTCCCTAATTGTCTATTTTCATTACCACACGAGGATCTGTCATTTCGCTTAAGTAAGGTGGGTAAGCATGCCGGGAATTGGGTCATCGTAATCGACAATAGATTTACATCTGTATATAGTGTTTTTAAAAAAAGTGCAAAACAAATGTGATTAAATGAAAAAACACAGTGGCGCTAAAATGCAAAAATAAACAATATATCTAAACTTTCCTTAAAGGAGATACTGTGAAGCAAAATATATATATATATATATATAATTGTTCAGACTCAATATGTGACCACCAAGCGACAAGTGATAAGAACATATATCAAACATAAAACATATCAAATAAACTCCTGAAGTAAAAAAGTCCTTAAATGGTGATTTCTTCTTAAACTTCCACCACACCCAAGTGTTAGGTGATCCCACTCCCTATGGAAATCCACTCACCGACTTCTAGTGCCCACACTCTCATGTAAGGCTCAAAAGCTGTTTGACCGCATCACAAGGGTCACACCGGCAATCCAAAATACCAGACTCGTGTGCAAGGATCGTTCCACATGTGAAATACTCCAATAGTGCAAAAACGTATAACCAGTTTATTAAAAACACTCAAAATCTTCGGTATTAAACTCACATTTTTCAAATGTCAAAATAGCAGAGAAACGTTTACACAGCAAACAGATCTTCACAGCACAGCAAGAATATGAATCAGCCATGGGATTCCCATGATTAAGTCGGTGTATGACGAAACATGTCGGGGCGCGGCTGTATGACGTACTTCACCAATGACAAGTGACGCTGCCGTACCGTACGAGGAAGTGGCACATCGATAGAGCGGGGAGGCATCGGGGAGTAGGTCAGAGAAGCAGTCTGATGCCTGCACACCTCGGGTCCGCCGTGACCGCAACTCTATAGTGGCTGATCCATATTCACATAAATACCAAATAATAACAAAATAAAGTGCGGCGCTCCTAAATACACAATCCCTACATCAAAAATTCACAAATGAATTAGGACAACCCACTACATAACATAAAGTGATAAAAATATGAACAAACCATAAAATATTATCAATATTGACCACACACATACACACATAATGCTTTTGAAATATTTAGGTATATGTATGAACAATACTGATAATATTATATTGTCTGTTCACAATTTCATCACTTCAGGCTAATTGCAAAAGAAAAAAAAATTCCAATCACTATGCGTTGCCAGTGTATTGTGTCTGTGAAAATCATTCTGTTCTGTATGTGTATCTTTAATGACTCCTGCAAGCATGTTTTTTAAAAGATCTGCACTTTTTAAATGTGTCTCCCGGCTGTATGTTGTTTTTAAAATGGATTTTCATATTTGTATTGGGTTATGCCCTCTATGGCAGTGCCCAGTTCCCAATGCCCATATTTCAACAATAGCATGTCTATTAGCCTTGAAAATGTACAATAAAATAATAACTAGTTTCAACTTATTTTGGGCTTCAATGTTAACTTTGGGGCTCATGGACTTCATGTCTAATTATCAATTTTCTACTCAAAAAAAAAAAAAAAAGGTTTTGGCTTTATATTCCATAAGGCTAACGTAACAACAATAAATGTGTGATCACCAAAATAGATTTTCAGTTTCTCTTTTTTTCTTGATGCTGGTGATAAACAAAACCATAGACAAGCATCCCCAGCCGGTGTTATAGTATTACATAAGCATCCATGATATAGATACCTAGTCAAATTTTCTCATTATTTTCTCATCTTTATTTGAATGAAGTTTGATCGGGTCAATGTTTTACCATTTACATCATTTGTTTAGTAAAGTGAAGTTCCCTCAGTAAATACACAACATTTCTGGTACTTTTCTAAGAACAGGTGAAGTACAAGACTGGAAAATGGCCAATTCTACAGAGGGAGAATGTGGTTTTCCTTCTGAAGTACAATTTTGGATCTCCATGTCCATGACTGGAATGTTCATTTTGGCTGCACTATCGATTCAATCGTTTATTGTGGCTGTGAATGCCATTGACTGGCTTAAGGGAAGGTCAGTGACGCCTATTGACCAAATTATCACCTCTCTCGGGATATCAAGGATCTTCGGTCTTATGTGTTACTATTTACAAATCCTTTCATATAGTTGTTCTGAAGAATTACATGTAGTATATTTTGTATTGACTTGTAGTATATTTTGTATTGACTTTATTCACTGGGTTAACATCGGGTTTTTCCAGCATCTTGTTATCCGCCCTGCTTTCCATCTTCTTCTGCTTAAGGATCTCCAATGTCAACAACGTCTTCTTCTTACGTCTAAAGACCATTATATCTCAGAGAGTCCTTTCCCTTATTATTACTACTGTGCTGTTTTCATTTGGTTATGCCCTTACATATTTTTTTGTTACTTTTCATATAGATTTCAAACATCTATCTTATTTCGACCTTCTCAAAGATGACCAACATTTTCAGCTAAAATTGTATTTCAATTCTGTTTGGAATATTGTTCTTCTTTTCATATTCTTTGCATCTTCAGTCCTTCTTGTTATTTCGCTGGGTTTCCACATTAGCCAGATGAAAACTCATAGGAATATAATGAGCAGTACATACACCTATCAAAAGATGATAATATATACAGCTGTGTCTTTCCTCATATGTGTTTTGTCTAGTATGGTCAATCTAACTTAACAGTATGGTAAGAATGAATTTGGCCTGCTGTGGATGCTTGTTATTTGGAACGTTTTTCCAGTACTGCACTCTGTTTCCTTAATTTATGTAACCATCAAACTGCGGAATCAATTTTTTGTGATTGTCGATTATGGAATGGACTGCTTGTACAGGAGAAAAGCGTCTAATGCCCCGTACACACGGTCGGACTTTGTTCGGACATTCCGACAACAAAATCCTAGGAATTTTTCCGTCGGATGTTGGCTCAAACTTGTCTTGCATACACACAGTCACACAAAGTTGTCGGAAAAACCGATCGTTCTGAACGCGGTGACGTAAAACACGTACGTCGGGACTATAAACGGGGCAGTGGCCAATAGCTTTCATCTCTTTATTTATTCTGAGCATGCGTGGCACTTTGTCCGTCGGATTTGTGTACACACGATCGGAATTTCCGACAACGGATTTTGTTGTCGGAAAATTTTATATCCTGCTCTTAAACTTTGTGTGTCGGAAAATCCGATGGAAAATCTGTGATGGAGCCTACACACAGTCGGAATTTCCGACAACAAGGTCCTATCACACATTTTCCGTCGGAAAATCCGACGGGGCATTAGGCTGAAACCAGGGAGTCAGTGGAGATTACCCATCTGTAGGTCAAAAAAAGACAATAAACGTATGACTAATTATTTAAAGCATAACCCTCTATTTTTAATGTTTAGGCATGTTAATTTATAAAAAAATAAGATGAGAAAAAAATGTCTTACGGAAGCAGGGGAGAAACGAAGATCCTTGGCCTGAGGAGCAAACACAACCAACTGACACTTTCAGGCTAGGGAACGGTCTGTATTGGGTTACATGACATCTCAAAGCCTGGAAGTTAGTTGGTGCTGTAAGACGTTCCCCTCGCAAATGTTGAAATTGCATATCTGTATGTGGGGATTGTTATTATGTAAAACCCAGTATGTGGCAATGACTGTGGATTTCATTGTATCAGATTAGTGAAGTATCTCCACTCAGGACCTTAAGTCCAATATTCACTATATTACCAGAAGTATTGGGACACCTGCCTTTACACGCACATGAACTTTAATGGCATTCCAGTCTTAGTCCGTAGGGTTCAATATTGAGTTGGCCCACCCTTTGCAGCTATAATAACTTTAAAGCCGTGTACACACAAGCGGAATTTCCGACAGAAAAAGTCAGACGGAAGCTTTATATCGTCTATTCCAATCGTGTGTATGCCTCATCGGACTTTTTTTTTAGAAGATTCTGACGGACCAAGAAATGGAACATGTTCTAAATATTTCCGACGGAACCAATTCCTATCGGGAAACCCGCTCGTCTGTATGCTGTTCCGACGGACCAAAAACGACGCATGCTCTGAAGCAAGTACGAGACGGAAACTATTGGCTACTGGCTGTTGCACTTCCTTTTTCTAGTTTCGTCGTACGTGTTGTACGTCACCGCATTCTGGACGGTCGGACTTTGGCCGGACTTTGGTTTGACAGTGTGTAGGCAAGACCGCTTGAATGGAATTCCGTCGGAGTTCCATCTGAGAAACCTTCGGAGTTTATTTAGGCGGCAAAACCGGTCGTGTTTAAAGGGCATAACTCTTCTGGGAAGGCTGTCCACAAGATTTAGGAGTGTGTTAATGAGAATGTTTGACCATTCTTCCAGAAGTGCATTTGTGAGGTCAGGCACTGATGTTGGACTAAAAGGCCTGGCTCGCAGTCTCCACTCTAGTTCATCCCAAAGGTGTTCTATTGGGTTGAGGTCAGGACTCTGTGCAGGCCAGTCAAGTTCCTCCACCCCAAACTCTCTCATCCATGTCTTTATGGACCTTGCTTTAACAAATTGAAGATGTTATAGCTGCAAAGGGTGGGCCAACTCAATATTGAACCTTACGGACTAGGACTGGAATGGCATTAAAGTTCATGTGCGTGTAAAGGTAGGTGTCCCACAACTTTTGGTAATATAGTGAATCATATCAGTACTGCCCCCCCCCCCCATTGGAAATTTGGAAAAGTGGCTGAAAATGCACAATTTTTTTTTTTTTTTTTAAGTCCTTTAAAAATTGGCCACATAGTTTGGCAACTACCTGCATTACTAAACCCACACTAGAATCTACAGTTCTATAAATGGAATTTCATCTATAACTTTTTATATACCGCTTACCTTCTTTGTGTGCTTGTCATTTACTTTTTCTACATGTGTGATTTATAACATAAATGTTTGTACAATGTTGTCTGCTGTTTTTTTTTTCTTTTGCCCGGTAAAAAAAACGTAATAAAAACAACATTAAAAGGAAAGTGCATTTTCATTGAGCACAAACTTTATTTTACTTTCAATATGTTTTTATTTAATTGGTACATACAGGTTATGTAGAAACATATGTGTAAGCTCAGGAGGGAATGCCTCCTAGGGAAATCACTTAACAGATACAAACTTAAATGAGTTACAGAAGTCTGCTCGGCCTCGGAAACTCGTAGGGAGGCTCATTGATGAGTATCCAGGATCTAAAAACAATCTTAACAAGATCTTGGCTCCAGAGGCGGCTCTCTAATTAGGCAAATTAGGCGGTCGCCTAAGGCCCCGCACTCCCAGGGGCCTCGCGGCCGCCTAATTTGCCTGTTCTCACTCACTGAAGTTGAGGCCAGTGGCTCCGCCTACCCCCACTGGGACTCTGTGGCTTAGGAGCTGATGGACAAATCAGATACTGCCTGAGGAATAGCGGCCTCATCACGGAGCGTCCAAGTCCATGGGGCCTCGTGTGTAAGTTTTGCCTAAGGCCTCACAAAGCCTAGAGCCGCCTCTGCTTGGCTCTACCCTTAAAACTATAGGGATCTCTTCCCTACCCCCGGCACCCCTGATGGGAACTAACTGTGCCGGGCGAGGGAATTCCCCCTTACTATACTGCCCATATGAGCCGAGTAAACTGGTTTAATAGGACAGTTGCATATCCCCCTGAGCAATGGGGAATACCCAACTGTAGCTTTAAATAAATTCATCAACATTTAGCCCTCTGGCGTGAGTTAACAGATAAAGATGATAGAAAGAAGAAGGAGAAGAAAGAGTGAGAAGGGGAGAGGTGGGGAAGGGGGTCCTCATGTTTGATGAGGAGATATGAATCTAGCTTCTGGGTGCCGCTATCATAAATATTGAATAGTCGTGCCTAAAGAATGTTTAGGAATGATGTGGTACTTGAACACCTGGAATGAGGGAAGTACCCATATATTGGGCCCAAGGCTCCCATATTGTTTGGAATTTCAAGGAGGTGTCCATCAGGATGCTGGTGAGTTTTTCTTGGGTCATGATCCAAGAGATCTTTCTTTTGACTGTGTGGATTGCAGGTTTTGAATGTTTCCAGGCTTTGGCAATTGTGATTTTTGTACCAAGCAGTATAAAGTAAATCAGCGTTTGTGATGCCTTGGTTATGCCTGGAATGTGTACGTTTAGTAGAGCTACCTCTGGGGTCCTGGGAACCTGGCAAGCCGTCACCTTGAAGATCATGGAGAAAACTTTTCTCCAGAAAGTGCGGATTTTGGGGCATTCCCACCAAATGTGGGCCATGGAGCCTAGGTGTTGGCATCCTCTGAAACACAGAGGGCTTGTTGAGGGGTATATGGTTGCTAGCCTGGTTGGGGTCAGATACCATCTGGTTAGCAATTTGACACTTGCCTCCATGAGTGAGATATTTTGGATCCCTTTGAAGGATCTGAATAGTGCTGCTTGCCAAGTCTCCAGGTCCCTGCTGAGTTGGAAGTCAGTCTCCCAAGCCTTCATGTATGGGGTTTTGTCCATGGGACAGGTGAGGGCTGAATATATCACCGAAATTCCCCCCCTCTGCTCCATGGCTTGGCCGCACCACAATTCGTAAGCTGTAAATTTGGGGGGAAGGGGTTTTTCCTTCCAGATGGTGTGTAAGAAATTGGTGATTTGGTAGAAACGGAAGCGTTCCGATTCCGGGAGTTCCAAGTGTTTGATGCAAAATTTGAGATCGATTGGTCCAGAGGGGGTGAAAAAATGTCCTATCCGGTATAGCCCTTTGTTAAGCCACCATTTGAAAGCTGAGATGTCTAGTCTGGGTGGGAAATCTGGGTTGTGGAAGAGATGTGCTAGAGGGCGACCCTTGGAGACCAGAGTCGGGACCATACGGAGGGAATCCCATAAGGCGCAGGAGTGGGATAGTGTGGGTGAGAGGATGGGTGGCCTAGATTTGGTCGGGCACCAGAGTATGTGATCTAGCGTGTGTTTGGGGATGGCCTGTCTTTCAATATTGACCCAATCAGGTTTTTCATATTTGGAGTAAATCATGGACAATTGTGCGAGTCTGGCTGCTAAGTAATATTTATGCAAGTTTGGAAGTCCTAGACCTCCTTTGCGTCTGTGGATGAATAAAGTGTTCTGAGGGATGCGATATCCTTTTTTACCCCAAATATATTTAATTATGTGACATTGTAAAGATCGTAAGTGGACTTTCCTGATTGGTATAGGAAGAGAGCGAAAAAAGTAGAGAAGTTTGGGCAGGAGGGTCATTTTGATGGAGTTGATTCGGCCTAGCCATGATAGCTCATGTTTCGACCAGTTGACTAGGTCGGCCTCCAGTTCTTTAAAGAGAGGGGGGTAATTGTGTGTGTAAAGAGTTTCTGTTTTGGCAGTCAATGTGATACCTAAGTAGTGAATGGATGTATCGTTCCATTTGAATTTGAAGGAATGTTTGAGAGAGGAGACTGTTTGGGGAGGTAAAGAGACGTTGAGAGCTTGGGATTTGGAGAAGTTAACTTCGAGTCCTGAGATTTTGGCAAATTTCTCTAACAATAAGCAGAGATTGGGTAATGTAGCTAGGGGGGAGGTAAGGAAGAGGAGGATGTCGTCGGCGAAAAGGCCGCATTTGTGCGTTTGGTCGCACCGCGATCGCCAGTGTTTCTATAGCTATTGCGAATATGAGAGGAGACAAAGGGCACCCTTGCCTGGTGCCTCTCATAATTTCTATAGGATTGGAATAGTGTCCTTGCATACGTATCTGGGCCCTCGGTCGAGAGTAGAGGGCATGCAGAAGGCCAAGGAAGCGATCACCGAAGCCCCACCTCTCCAATAGTGAGAAAATGTAGGGCCAGGAGACCGTGTCAAAGGCCTTCTGCAGGTCCAGGGACAACAGGAAGCCTGCTTGGGTCGATCCCCCTTCCCAGTTAGTTTGTAAGATCGAGGTAATGTCTATTGCCCGCCGTATTTGGTCAGGTCCCTGTCTTCCAGGTATGAATCCCACCTGATCCTTATGTATGTACTGACTAATGAAGGAAGATAATCTGTTAGCCATTATTTTTGTGAGTACTTTCAGGTCGTTATTTATGAGGGAGATCGGCCTGTAGTTGCTAACGTCCTCAGGGTTCTTGTCAGGTTTGGGTATGACTGTAATCAAGGCTGTGTTAAGGTGAGTGTCTAGGGGTTCTCCACTGGTCTTGTAGTTAAAGAAGGAGGTCAGGTGAGGTGTTAGGATATGCGCAAAGGATTTATAATAGGGTATGGAGAGACCTTAAGGACCTGGGGCAGACCCCTTTCTGAGGTCCTTGATGACCCCCAATACTTCCTCTTCTGTTATGGATGATTCCATTCGTTGTTTGTGAGTGTCTTTTAAGGAGGGGATAGGAAGGTCCTTCAGGAAGCTAGGGATTAAGTCAGCGGGGGGTGAAGACGGTCTTCTATATAAGTTAGAGTAAAATTCTTGGAAAGCTTCTAGTATCTTGGACGGATTGGTCGTGGGGGGTTGACCCTTTATCCTGATCTTGGGTAAGGCATGAGTTCTGATGGGGGAAGAAAGTTTTGTTGCTAGTAGTGGGCCTATTTTGTCAGCCTGTGTATAGAATTTATGTTTGTTCCAGTGAATGGCCTTTTCAGCTTTGACTGTGAGCGCTAGGTTAAGATCTAATCTGGCTTTGTCGATAAGGGAGGAGGGGGTCCTGGATGGATCTTTTTTGTGTGAAGCTTTGAGTTTATTGTATTCTGTGTCTAACCGATGTATTTCGGCTCTTTGTTCTCTTTTTATCTGCGTTGAGATCTGAATGAGTTTGCCCCTTATGAAAGCCTTGTGCGCTGCCCAGAGCATTTCCGGGGACGTGTCTTCTGTTTTATTCAATGTAAAGTACTCCTGCAGTGCCGTTTCAAGTTCCTTGACTCTTATGGGGTCAGATAGTAGCGACTCATTGAGCCTCCAAAGTCCCCTAGTTCCTCCCAGGGCCCCTGTTTTCAGTGTTATGGAGACAATAGAGTGATCTGATAGGGTCGATTCTCTAATTTGGGCTTTGTGTATTGATGGGAGTATAGAGGATGGGGTCAGGATGTGGTCGATCCGTGCGTAAGTGTTATGCGGGGAAGAATAGTGAGTGAAATCCCGCTTGTTGGGATTAAGTTCCCTCCAAGTGTCAGATAGGCCATGTGCATGTATCGTCTTAGCGATTCTGAGACTTTCTTTGGTGGGACGTATGAGTTGAGACCGCGGGGGTTTAGACTTGTCCATCCCCTGATCGAACGCTGCGTTCGAATCACCGCCAAGAATGATCGTCCCTTCCAATTTTGGAGTTAGTGTGCGTAAGAGTGAGTCGAAAAATTTAGCTTGTCCTCTATTCGGAGCATAATAGGAGACCAGTGAGTACAGACGGTCTCCCACCGTGCCCTTTACCAAGAGGAACCTTCCTTCTGGGTCAGCATGTTCAGAAATTTTCACAAATGTATGGTTTTTGGAGATTAAGATGACGACTCCCTTGGTTTTGTTGTTTGCGCTCGCTAGAAAGAACTGTGGGAAGTGTGGGTGAAGAAACTTAGGGCTATACCTGGACGGGAAATGTGTTTCTTGCAGCATAATTACGTCTAGCTTGAGATGTTTATAATAGTCAAGGACCTTTCTCCTTTTAACCGGGGAGTTGAGTCCCTGAACATTGTGTGATGCTATGTGTAAGTGAGCTATGGTGCTATCAGCCATGGAGCAGAGGGATAGAGATGCAACGTAAACAGCCCCCACTTACCCTGAGATGTGTTGATACTTGGGCAAAGGTGTGAGGATCCTTGTTCCTTGTCGGCGGGTTATGGGTAGGCACTTCCTCAAGGATGTGAATGATATCTGAAAAACAGAATGCAGTTATATGCAATGTTGTGATTGAGAGGGAGGGAGGGAAGAACAGAAAAGGATAGTAAAGGTCTCCTGGAAGAGAAAGAAAGGACACGGGGGAGGAGAAACCCCACGTGTCCTTCTGAAGAGATTTCGAATATGTCTGGCCCATCCGGGCTCAGACAACCTAACCCTCACAAACCGATGGGTATCTAGGGATTAGATAGGTACGCAAGTGGTCCGTCATGAAATCGGACGCCCTTTAAATAACATGAACTTATATTGAAAATAATATCCTCATGTAAGCATATCTTAGTATCTAGCAGCTTAACTGGCTATAGGCCCCTCTCCTCCCCTGTTGGCACATGTCCCTCCCCCCACACTCCCCCGTCCCCCCCCAGCACAGCAGAGCGTCCATTGGGAAAACTATTGTTGTTTTCCCTAAATGAGTGTCTAAAGTACTTTAAGGGGCAGTGTGGGGGGTTAAAACTTCCTTCCTTGTGAGACGTATTTGCTTTGTGGACAGCGTGCACTGCGATAAACGAGGTCAGTGGAAAAAAGAAATAAAAATCAAAAACTGAAAAAGAAGTGAACCGAAGAGTCAGTAACCGGTGCCCGGGTGACCAGCGTGCCCTAGGATTTAGGCACGAGGGACCCCCATAGAGGGGGAAATCATTCCTCTGGTCCCTGCTTCACACCCGGGATGTGTTAGGTAAAAGCAAAGTCATCACCGGCTTCAAGATGGGTTGTTGTCTTTGGCCTTCTTAACTTTTCCTGTTGACCACAAAGGAGATTGTGGGCTGGGAGGGGTCGGTCTTTTGTTGGAGATGGCTCCGGCATTGGTTGTGTCCATATCAGCTTCCTGGGAGATGATTTTCAAGTGTAAAAGGAGCTTTTCTCCTTCAGGGAGTGATGAGAAAGCAAACTGTTTTCCCTTAACGGAAAATTTAACTGCGAATGGGAAGGCCCACCTGTACTTTATGTCTCTTTGGGTGAGAGCGAGAAGTAGAGGTTTCAATGATCTCCGCCTCTGGATCGTGTAGGGTGAGAGATCCGCAAAAATCTGCACTTGGTGACCCATGCACATGACTGTGTGAGCAGACCTGGCCTGTCTCATCACTTCTTCTTTCACTGTGTAGTGATGAGGTTTGGCAATAACATCTCTTGGGGTACCATCTTTTCTGGGGGGCCCCAGGGCTCTGTGGGCCCTGTCCAGCTCTAGGCGGTGAGATGGGATGGAGGGGATCAGCTGTTTAATTAGATCATGTACTGCTTCGGGTATATTTTGAATCGTTTCAGGTAAGCCACGGATTCTGATATTGTATCGTCTTGACCTATTCTCGAGTTCGTCAATACGTGCCATAGCTATGTCGAGTTGGTCTTGCACAGTACCTATGTGCTGGGAGTTTTGGTTAGTGATAGCTATTGTTTCTTCAACTTTGTGTTCAATCGTGTCGATCCGGGCTCCTAGATTGATAAAATCATTCTTGAGATCTCCTGTGATTTTAGCTGCTGTTTGTGCTAGCCCCTTATCCAGTAGTTCAGAGAATCTGAGGAAGAGGGCGTCCATTTGCAGGGCCTGGTCACTGGCCTGGAAGTCCTGAGGAGAATAGCCTGTGTGCCCTGTGTGAGAATCCCTGGGAGACATAGAGTATTCCTGCAGAGGGCGGTCTATGGGGGATTCAGTAGAGGTTGGTGAGGGGGTAAGGATAGGTGGGTATCCCGTTTGCTTTCCTGGGGTGAGGTGTAGAGGGTAGTGGGTCTGCTCTGACCTGTAGTCCGCCTGACTGGAGAAGCTGTGTTCCTGTGTCTGTGGCTTTGCCTGTGTTGCGGCGGCCATCTTGGATTTCTCGGCCGTTTCTGTTCCCGTCAATTGTGGCCACAGGCTGCGTTTTACCGGAGCCCCAGTCATATGGGGGTGTAGCCGGGGCCTTGCAGTGTGTCTTCCTGTGTTTAGGTGGCCGTTAGTGCGCTGAGGAAGACGCGACGGGCGCCGTAGTTTTCGTGAGGGAGCGGAGCTCTAGGCAATCGCGGCCATTTTGGGAGCTCCGCGCATGCGCACTCACAAACTTTATTTTAATATGGTAGTGTAACCACTTGAGATTTACCCCCCCCCCCCTCTTCCTGACCAGTCCATTTTTTTCGATGCGGCACTGCGTTACTTTAACTGACAATTGCACGGTCATGCGGAGCTGTACCCAAATAAAATGTAAGTTCTTTTTTTCCCACAAATAGAGCTTTCTTTTGGTGGTATTTGATGACCTCTGCGGTTTTTATTCTTTACACTATAAACAAAATAAGACAAGACAATTTTGAAAATATTTTCCCCAGGCAGCGATAGTTCGCCAGCCCTCAAAATCCACTCGCAAAATGTGAGCAGGTGAGTGGAATTTTTGAGGGCTGCTATAACTTTTGCGCAAACCAATCAATATACGCTTATTGCGATTTTTTTTTATTACCAAAAACATGTAGTAGCAGTGCCTTGAAAAACTATTCATGCCCCTTGATATTTTCCACATTTTGTCACGTTACAACCAAAAACATAAATGTATTTTATTGGGATTTTATGTGATAGAACAACACAAAGTGGCACATAATTGTGAAATGGAAGGAAAATGATAAATGGTTTTCAATTTTTTTTTTACAAATAAATATGTGAAAAGTGTGGCGTGCATTTGTATTCAGCCCCCCTGAGTCAACACTTTGTAGAACCACCTTTCACTGCAATTACAGCTGCAAGTCTTTTTGGGAATCTCTCTAGCAGCTTTTCACATCCAGAGAGTGACATTTTTGCCAATTCTTCTTTGCAAAATAGCTCTGTCGGATTGGATGGAGAGCATCTGTAAACAACAATTTTCAAGTCTTGCCACAGATTCTCAATTGGATTTAGGTCTGGACTTTGATTGGGCCATTCTAACACATGAATACGCCTTTATCTAAACCATTCCATTGTAGCTCTGGCTGCATGTTTAGGGTTGTTGTCCTGCTGGAAGGTGAACCTCCACCCCAGTCTCAAGTCTTTTGCAGACTCTAACAGGTTTTCTTCTAAGATTGCCCTGTATTTGGTTCCATCCATCTTCCAATCAACTCTGACCAGCTTCACTGTCCCTGCTGAAAAAAAGCATCCCAACAACATGATGTTGCCACCACCATGTTTCACAGTGGGGGTGGTGTGTTCAGAGTGATGTGCAGTGTTAGTTTTCGCTACACATAGCACCCTCTACCTTAGATAGGTAGGTGCTAGTGTAGTGTTTTTGTGTAAGCTGCCAGCGCGGTTATATTTAAGCAGGCCTATACTGTGAGCTAGGCCTGTTTGTTTTGATCTGGAGGCAGGGGAGTGGTTTAGTGTAGCAGTAGGTGACTGACATGTGCCTCAGCTCTTGGGTGCCTCCTCTGTTTCCAGGGAGAAAGTTCTGGAAAAGGGGCAGGGCAGAGAGCTGGAGTGACATAGGGTGTTTGTGGAATGTCACGGTACTACTTACAGTGAGCCCACAGGCGAGCAGATGACACAGGATCCCCCAGGGCGTAGAGTCTAAGGGGCAGCCAGTATTCTGCCAGGGACCCCCTCACGAGGGTTTGGGCTTAGCTGTGTGCTGACCCCAGGTCATGACCCCCGGGTTTACCCCACTCGCTAGGGAAGTACCAGAAGACACTGTCAGACAAGGATGGATGGATGAAGCAAAGGAGAGCCGGATAGCGAGCCAAGGTCAGGGTGGGCTGCAGACAACGTAATCAGAACAAGCCGAGTTGGTACACAAGAGATCAGTTCACGAGAGGTCATGTTAAGGCAGGTTACACAAAGGGAGCTCAGAAACAAATGTTGCTCAAGCAACCAGAACTAGTTAGAGAGGGATTTAAATAGAGAAGCACATGAGGGGCTGGACAGGAAGTAGCAGGAAGGAATCATATATTAAGCAACAGGTGAGGGCGACGACACCCATAACTACAAAGTGCAGCAGAGCTGAACACAAGCTAGTGGAACAACAGGTGCCAGCCGGCCTACAGCAGTAAAGGTGAGACACAGATCAGCTCTGCAGCTGATCAGTGACAGTACTTCCCCTCTTACGACGTCCCCCTACTGGTTTGGCTGGCTTGGAGGGAAATTTCCGATGGAATCTGATCACCAAACGTGGGGCTGAGACATCGGTGGCAGAAACCCAAGACCTCTCCTCCGGACCATAGCCCTTCCAATCAATCAGATAGAGTAGCCTCCCTCGGGAGTACTTGGAGTCCAATATTTCTTTATTCCCATACTGATCCGTGGTATCAGCCACAGGAGCAGGGTGAAAAGAAGGGCGAGAGCTTGAAAGCAACTGGATTGATCTGACGGAGAATAGGAAATGGACCAATGAAGCGAGGGGCAAATTTCATTGAGGACACCCGGAGTCGGATGTAGTTGGTAGAGAGCCAAACTCTATTGCCAGGCAGGAACTTAGGAGCCGGACGGCGATGACGATTTGCTGCCGTTTTATGCCTGGAAGTAGCTAGATGAAGATTCTCAGAGACTTCTTTCCAGATTGTGTTGAAGGACCTTTGAGTTTCAGCTGCTGCTGGTACAAGAGGAGAAATGGGAACAGGAAAGGGAACAGATGGATGCTGCCGTAAACAGTGAAGAAGGAAGATTTTCCAGAACTGGCATTGGAGTGATGGTTTAAGGCAAACTCTGCCCAGGGCAAAAGGTCCACCCAGTCATCTTGGTGGCCTGAGATGAAGGCACGGAGAAAATGTTCTACATTTTGATTGACACGTTTCGTTTTCCCATTGGACTGGGAATGAAAGGCGGAATAAAAATCCAATTTAATCCCAAAGGAGCTGGCCAAGGCTCTCCAAAACCGAGCAGTAAATTGAACTCCTCTGTCAGAGGCGATATGTGAAGGCCTCCCATGAAGACGAAAAATCTCCTTAATGAAAGTTGTGGCAAGACTGGGAGCAGAAGGTAGGCCTGGGAGAGGAATCAAGTGACACATTTTGGAGAACCGATCCACCATTACCCAGATGACTGTAGAACCTGTTGAGGGGGCAGATCTGAGATAAAATCCATGGAAATACAACGCCAAGTTATATTGGGAACTGGTAAGGGCAAAAGCAACCCAGCAGGGGTGGACATGGAAGATTTGGATAGTACACAAACCGTACAAGCTTGAACGTATTCCTTGACATCCTTACGAAGAGAAGGCCACCAGTAATGACGCTGAAGAAGGTCACAAGTATGAGGTATGCCAGGATGTCCAGAGAACTTGGAGTCATGTGCCCAAGCAAGGAGTTTGGGACGAAGTTCGGGAACTACAAAAGTTTTCCCTGGAGGAGGCTGCATAGACTGGAGCTGAGTAGTGGCTAGAATACGATGCGGAGGGATGATGGGACCAGGATTTAGGTGATTCTCAGAATCGTTGACATCAAACGACCTGGATAAGGCATCGGCTCAAAGGTTTTTGGCACCTGGACGAAAAGTAATGTTGAAGTTGAAGTGGGCGAAAAAGAGGGCCCAGAAATAACACAGACATACAGAAGGTTACGGAAGATCTTATTAACCAAATTTTGGAAGACCGCTTGGGCATTGCATAAGCCAAAGGGCATCACAAGATATTCATAATGTCCGTCCCTGGTGTTAAAGGCGGTCATCCATTCGTCTCCTTCCCGGATTCTTATTAAATTGTAGGTCCCTCTAAGATCCAGTTTGGTAGAAACATGAGAACCTTGCAGTCTGTCGAAGAGTTCCGAAATTAAAGAAAGAGGGTATCGGTTCTTCACAGTGATGGCGTTAAGGCCCCTGTAGTCAATGCATGGACGGAGTGAACCATCTTTTTTCGCTACAAAGAAGAACCCAGCTCCGGCAGGTGAGTTTGAGTTCCTGATTAAATCCTTTTGCAGGTTTTCCTGAATGTATTCAGACATGGCTTGTGTCTCGGGGATAGATACAGGGTAGACTCAGCCTCGGGGAGGAGAGGTCCCTGGTAACAGATCAATGGAGCAGTCATAGTCTCTGTGAGGAGAAAGGCGATCAGCAGACTTTTTGCAGAAAACATCTCGGAAAGACTGATACTGAGAAGGCAACAGTTGTGGGGGTCTCAGCCAGATGAATGGAAGGAGGAGGTAGCACCTTGGAAATACATTGTTGCTGACAGGGAGGACCCTAAGCCAATACTTGTCCAGAATTCCAGTCAAGATGCAGGGAGTGTTTCTGCAACCATGGAAGTCCCAGGATGATGGGACTGGAGGATTTAGGCAGAATTAGGAAAGAGATCTCCTCAGCATGCAAAACCCCAATGCGTAAGACAATAGGAGGGGTTTTAATCTGGATGGGGCTCATAGGCAAGAAGGAGCCATATACTACAGTCACGGAAAGGGGTATAGCCAAGGCAAAAAACTTCTTGGAAAAGAATCCGCAAGGCTGAGACTTGCCCTTCTGAGCTTGGAGTAGGATGGCATGGACTCCTACTGAAGAGGCATCAACCTCCAAAGAAAAGGGTTTTGTAATGTCCGGACGTAGGATAATTGGGGCGGAGAGGAAGGCTGCCTTGAGTTTGAGGAAAGCATCAATGGCTTCAGGGGACCAGAGCTGGGCATTGACACCCTTGGGAGTGAGAGATGTAATAGGGGCCACCAAGGTGGAGAAGTTACGAATGAATTGGCGATAGTAATTGGTGAAGCCCAAAAAGCGTTGGGTGGCTTTAAGACCAGAGGGCTGGGGCCACTCAGAGATGGCCCGAAGTTTGGCTGGGTTCATGAGGAGGCCCTGTGACGAGATTATGTAGCCTAGAAATAGAACTTGTGTTTGTTCAAATAGACATTTCTCCAATTTTGCATATAGACAATTGTCCCGTAGACGCTGTAGCACAGCTTTCACATGAAGACGATGGGTAAGTAAGTCTGGTGAGAAAATAAGAATATCATCTAGATATACAATAACACAGACATACAGAAGGTTACGGAAGATCTCATTAACCAAATTTTGGAAGACCGCTGGGGCATTGCATAAGCCAAAGGGCATCACAACATATTCATAATGTCCGTCCCTGGTGTTAAAGGCGGTCATCCATTCATCTCCTTCCCGGATTCTTATTAAATTGTAGGTCCCTCTAAGATCCAGTTTGGTAAAAACATGAGAACGTCGCAGTCTGTCGAAGAGTTAAAAGGAAGTGCCGAAATTAAAGGAAGAGGGTATCGGTTATTCACGGTGATGGCGTTAAGGCCCCTGTAGTCGATGCATGGACGGAGTGAACCACCTTTTTTCGTTACAAAGAAGAACCCAGCTCCGGCAGGTGAGTTTGAGTTCCTGATGAAAGCCTTTTGCAGGTTTTCCCAAATGTATTCAGACATGGCTTGTGTCTCAGGGATAGATACAGGGTAGACTCGGCCTCGGGGAGGAGAGGTCCCAGGTCAAGATGCGGGGAGTGTTTCTGCAACCATGGAAGTCCCAGGATGATGGGACTGGAGGATTTAGGCAGAATTAGGAAAGAGATCTCCTCAGCATGCAAAACCCCAATGCGTAAGACAATAGGAGGGGTTTTAAACCGGATGGGGCTCATAGGCAAGAAGGAGCCATATACTGCAGTCACGGAAAGGGGTATAGCCAAGGCAACAAAGGCAATGCCCAACTCGGAAGGTAAAGATTGTTCAATTAAATTCCCGGCAGCACTAGAGTCCACGTATGCAGAAACTTGAGCCCAGTGCATAGCCACGGGAAGGGTGAAACGAGGGGAAATGGACAAAATTAAAGGATCGGTCTAGATCACCTCCCTCCGAGTGACCTAGACCCTGGAGTTTCCCGGACAGACTGAACAGGAGTTCAAAAGATGTCTTTTATCACCACAATAAAGGCACAAGCCCAATCTCATGCGTCGGGCACGTTCCTCGGGAGTGAGGCGAGTTCGCCCAAGCTGCATAGGTTCTTCCATCATGTGAGAGGTTGAAGACGGAGAGGATTCCACAGGTCTTTTGACTACCTGCGCTGGACAGCAAGCAGGGTGATGACTGGTTCTGGATTTCTCCAAGGCCCGCTCCTGGATGTGAATGTCTATTTGAATGCTCAATGTGAATAAATTATCCAATGTGGTAGGAATGGTGTGTCCAGCGAGTTCATCCCATCCTATTGGCCGACTGCCATGCCTTGCTGACGAAGACGAAGGTGGGCCCCAGCAGCGGAAGACACTCTGCCGGGCTCATCAAAAGTTTTCCGGAATGCATCCAAAAAGAGCTCGGAGGTGATAGAACCGTGTGATTCCCAGAGTGGGGAGGCCCAAGCTAGAGCATCACCGGAGAGGAGAGAGATGATAAATGCGACTTTGGTGCGATCAGTTGGAAAATGGTGGCTGGAAAGTTCAAAGTGGATGGAACACGGGAGCAGCTGAAGCAGAAGCAGGAACGGGAGGAGCTGAAGTTGCAGCAAGTTGCAGACGATCCAGACGAGAGGCAAGATCCTGAAGGACCAGCATTATTTGTTCTTGATTTGCTTGCTGGAGTTAAGTCTCTGAACTAGATGTTGCATTTGATCCTCAGTCAGTGGCCAATTCTCAGAGGTGCTCATGGCTTGCTCAAACTGTCACGATACTATTTACAGTGAGCCCACAGGTGAGCAGGTGACTCGGGATCCCCTAGGGTGTGGAGTCTAAGGGGCAGCCGGTATTCTGCCAGGGACCCCCTCACGAGGGTTTGGGCTTAGCTGCGTGCTGACCCCAGGTCACGACCCCCGGGTTCACCCCGCTCTCTAGGGAAGTACCAGAAGACACTGTCAGACATGGATGAAGCAAAGGAGAGCCGGATAGCGAGCCAAGGTCAGGGCGGGCTGCAGACAACGTAATCAGAGCAAGCCGAGACGGTACACAAGAGATCAGTTTACGAGAAGTCAGGTTAAGGCAGGTTACACGAAGGGAGCTCAGAAACAAATGTTGCTCAAGCAACCAGAACTAGTCAGAGAGGGATTTAAATAGAGAAGCACATAAGGGACTGGACAGGAAGTAGCAGGAAGGAATCATATATTAGGCAACAGGTGAGGGCAGCGACACCCATAGCTGCAAAGTGCAGCAGAGCTGAACACAAGCTAGTGGAACAAACAGGTGCCAGCCGGCCTACAGCAGTAAAGGTGAGACACAGATCAGCGCCACAGCTGATCTGTGACATGGAATCCTTGATCAATCCCCAACTAGGATTGGCAGGGGGCAGGCCTCCTATATATACCCATGGTCAGCCTGCTGGGGGAGGAGTTGTTGGCTGGGTGAGCTGGATGATGGCGTGTTAGACTGTCATGTCTGAGGGAACCCCCTTTCTGGGAGGGGGTGTACCTCAGGCGGGGAGCTTGGGAGCTGGGAGGGAGCCTCTCCTTACACGGTCATGAAGAGGTGTCTTGGAACAGGAGCTGGAGGAGACAGTTGATCAGCATGTACGGAGTAAAGTCATTCAGGAAGGATCCAGGACAGATGCCAGTGAGTGGAAAGCACAGTGGAAAGCTCTGAAAGAGACATGCCAGGGGAGCTGGATGTAGAACCAGAGGGAGAGACTGTGGGAGTTTTGTATCAAGTCACTGCAGCCAGGAGGGCGGGCAGTATTTGCAAGTCGGACTTGCTGGGATCAGTAGTCCATCTACATTTATTCTTCTCAAGTGAATCGTTTGCTACCACAAAGGGGTACTGCAGACCCCGGCCTACAAAGAGCTATCAATTAAAGACACTTGGACTTATTCAGAGTGAGGCCTAGTCATGTGCTATTGGCGTGACAGGAGTACTAAAGTTGGAAAGTGAAGAAGTGTGCTGGAGGAAGTGTGCTGAAAGAAGTGTTCTGAGGTAAAAGTCTGTCAAGTTTAGGGCTAGCCATCTTGTTCTGCTGAGAAGTGTGACGCAGTTACCGTACTTTTATTCTACAAAGTACAATTTATCCTATGGGCATCCCATGTCCCCTTTCCCCAACCAAGTTCAATCCCCTAATAAAAAAAAACAAGCAAGAGACTGTTCATTGACTGAGAAGTGTGTCTAATGGATGTCTGGCAGCAGGGTGAAATGTGTGGATGCTGTAACACGTAGCAACCCCGGGGGGCCATCGCTACATAGCTTTTTGCTTTTAGGCAAAAAAGTTAAATTTTGGTCTCACCTGACCAGAGCACCTTCTACCACATGTTTGTTTGCTGTTTCCCCCACATGACTTCTCGCAAACTGCAAATGGGACTTGTTATGGCTTTCTTTCATCAATGGCTTTCTTCTTGACACTCTTCCATAAAGGCCAGATTTGTGGAGTGCACGACTAATAGTTGTCCTGTGGACAGATTCTCTCACCTGAGCTGTGGATCTCTGTAACTCTTCCAGAGTTACCATGGGCCTCTTGGCTGCTTCTCTCCTTAATGTTCTCCTTGCCCGGCCTGTCAGTTTAGGTGGACGGCCATGTCTTGTTAGGTTGCAGTTGTGCCATACTCTTTCCATTTTCGGATGATGGATTGAACAGTGCTCCGTGAGATGTTCAAAGCTTGGGACATCAATTTTATTTGGGTGCAGTGTTGCATGACTGCACAATTGTCAGTTAAAATAACGCAGTGCCGTGTCACAAAAAATGGGTTGGTCATGAAGGGGGGGTAAACCTTCCGGAGCTGAAGAGGTTATATACAAATCCCTGTTTTTCATTTATGTAGTATTCTCTATATGACAATTGTCTCACAGGAAATCATCATATACAGGGCTTTCATTTTAATCCAAATGTTATGTTTTCATTGGATGTAAGGAATAAAATTTACTTTTGTATACATTCTGTTTGCAATTAATTGAAAGTCTCAAGAGGTAATGGTATTTAACCACCTCAATACTGGGCATTTTCGCCCCCTTCCTGCCCAAGCCATTTTTCAGCTTTCAGCGCTGTTGCACTTTGAATGACAATTGCGCGGTCATACAACACTGTACCCAGATGAAATTGTTATCATTTTTTCCCCACAAATAGAGCTTTCTTTTGGTGGTATTTGATCACCTCTGCGGTTTTTATTTTTTGCGCTATAAACAAAAGAAGAGTGACAAGTTTTTAAAAAAACACAATAATTTTTACCTTTTGCGATAATAAATATCCAATTTTTTTTTCTTTAAAACAAATTTTTTCTCAGTTTAGGCCGATATGTATTCTTGTACATATTTTTGGTTAAAAAAAATCGCAATAAGCGTATATAGATTGGTTTGCGCAAAAGTTATAGCGTCTACAAAATAGGGGATAGTTTTATAACATATTTTTATTTTTTTAAATTTTTTTACTAGTAATGGCGGCGATCGGCAAATTTTTATCGTGACTGCGATATTGCGGCGGACACATCGGACACTTTTGACACATATTTGGGACCATTCACATTTACACAGCGATCGGTGCTATAAAAATGCATTGATTACTGTATAAATGTGATAGGCAGTGAAGGGGTTAACACTAGGTGGTGATCGAGGGGTTAACTGTGTTGCTAGGGAGTGATTCTAACTGTAGGGGGCGGGGACTCACTAGGGGAGGAAACCGATCAGTGTTCCGCTGTACTGGGAACATACCATCGGTCTCCTCTCCTCTGACAGGACCGTGGATCTGTGTGTTTACACACACAGATCCACGGTCCTGCTGTGTTACTGGTAATCGCAGGTGCCAGGTGGACATCGCGGCCGCCGGGCACGCGCACTGGGTGCCTAGTGACATGGCGGGCGCGCGCGATCACCGTCGCCGGCGCGCGCGCGCCCCCTGGTGGCCTAGGAAAGCGAGGACGTCATATGAGAGCTGCGCCGCCTGGCCGTCAATTGACGGCCGGTGGTCGGCTAGCGGTTATTGAAACAGGGATGCCTGTGCATCAATAATAATTGACTGAGCATCACTCTATTGCTGTGGTATAATTAGGACTGCTCAGCAGGGGCGTTGCTAGGTCTACAAAAGATCTGGGGCTAAAGCCCATAGCAACAAAGTAAAGAAAGTCATATGCTTGGGCTGTATATAATATACATGTGTGTGTATGTATCTGTGTATATATATATATATAAAATATAGTTACATATCTGAGTGTGGATCCCCACTCAAATCACAGCCCCCTCAATACATCAGGGTCCCCAGAAAGCCCCCCATTACATCGGGGGGGAGGGCTGTGTTTCCCGACAATTACATTGCCCGGCAGATTTGTACAGATGTGGATATCAGGACAATGATTCAATTGTCGGAACTGTTGAATATAGATAAGAACTTGTGCCTGATAACATTACCTAGTCATGTTCCTCCCCCAGCCACCAGCTGACCAGATGGAGCCCGGAGCCAACCCTAGGTAAGAGACTCTGGGCTATGGGTCCCAGGTTCAGGGCTATAGCCCCAGTAGCCACCC
The DNA here is from genome assembly GCA_037952925.1 of Lithobates clamitans. NCBI lineage: Eukaryota > Metazoa > Chordata > Amphibia > Anura > Ranidae > Lithobates > Lithobates clamitans. The sequence continues at coordinate 487,624 of JBBGZY010001007.1, forward strand.
CCTAGCGACGCCACTGCTGCTCAGTACTGTGTATTTCTGTGTTCGATTCTGGACAGTGAGGGGATCAGTTAAAACACAAGATATGTTCAAAGAAAAAAACTGCCCTAGTGTACCTAAAATAAGAAAAAAGCTGCAACTCAAAAGTGAAATGCACAAAAAAAATAGAAATAAAGAAAAAAGGAGCTGCGCTATTAATGAAAAAAATTTCCGCTCAGTATAGTGAACAGATAATAATCAGTCAAATTTACATAGTATGGTGATTGCACCTTAACCTGCAAACAAAACAATACAAATAGATGTGATCCGATGAAAAAACACATACATGTGACTTACTAAATAAACATAGAACATATAATCCAAATGGTGAATGAATGAGTGATAAAAAATTACTCAATACAAAATCATTAAATGCATATGTCTCTTCCATGAAATCTCCCAACGGGGAATAAGTGTTAAAAACTTCTTGTGAGGGATCTTCTATATATAGGGACACTGTGAATCCACCACCACATAGACTGAAGGCTTACCAGCTAGACAAACTGTAGAATCTTGTGGCCCATACCAGGCCAGGGCCTTTAGGTCCTCCGGACACCTCCGGTGGCTAGTCAGGCCAGGCGTCCTGCAGGCTAAGTGGAAGTCAACACTCCGACGGGCAGCCACAAATGTAACGTCAATGGGTGAGTTATAGCCCATAGAGAAAAAACAAACGGTGGTTTTTATTGGTAAAAAATTCTGTTAAAACAGACAAGCTAAAAACGATTTTCATAAAGGTAGATTTTGCTGGCTGGCAAAAGGTACGAACACGCCCGTGCAAACGGAGCGCGAGAACAGAGCGGTGACGTCAGCACGATGCTCCTCCCTACGCATTTCGTCACTAGGCGGGCGTCGTCTCAGGGCATGGGCGGCGTACTGACGCACCGCTATGAAAAGTAATATTTAAGCCTCGATCTGAACTTCGGATGGCTGAGGCCAATGACGCCATATTGGTAAAGGAAAAAACAAAGGGCAACTAACGGCAAGCCGCTAGTGGCGCCAAAATGGCTTGAAGCCCGTAGTGGCAAATTGATTAAGGGGAAAAAAATTAAAACAATGCGGAGCAAGACCAGCCATACCAACGGGCCAGCAGCACAGTGTTTTAAAATAAATAGGCACACAATAAGTGACCCACAGTGTAATTAAGTTGAAGTATCCATGCCGCTAACCCACAACTGAGCAACCAGCATGGGCACCCGACTCAATGGATAAAAGTAAATATAAACTCTCTGATATGTTCTGCTGTCAGACCCACATCAGAACCACAGACAGTGTCTAATAATAAGACAACACTAAAACGGGGGGAAGGTGCCAAAATATGAGATTGGCAACTCAATAAATCCGGTAAATACCGATAGAGGGTATACCCTAAATTATACTTAAACACCAAAATGTAGATAATGGGCACCAATAATTAAGTGCCAGATTGACCCAATAACTGCCATGCAACAAGTCAGATCGAGTTCACATAGTACAAACATAATAAAAAAACACAAAAAATTAAAAAAATAAAAATTAGGTCCATATAGGCAAATTATTTTTATATACAAATCCTTATGAGTTATCTATAAAGGAATTGATATCTACATCAATTTTAAGACCTAAAGGAGTATAGCATTTAATCCTATGCACCCCCAACATCTCGGATTTAGAGATGCTCCTAACGAGGGAACTACCCCTCCAATGAGAATAATACTTATCAATCCCCCAAAAAATAGTATTACTCGGATCTCTTTTATGAGCCGTAAGATGTGTTTAGACACAGAATGTTTGGTGAATCCTCTCCGGATATTACCAATGTGTTTATTCAAACGCACTTGGAGTGGGCGTTTTGTCCTGCCCACATACTGCACTCCACAAGGGCACTGCAGCATGTAGACGACCCCTAAAGTGGAGCAAGTGATGAAAGGTTTAATCTTAAAGGGGTTGTAAAGGTAAATTTTTTTTTTTTAAATAACAAACATGTCATACTTACCTTCACTGTGCAGCTCGTTCTGCACAGAGTGGCCCCGAACATGCTCTTCTGGGGTCCCTCGGCAGCTGTTTCAGCTCCTCCCCGCAAGAACTAACCACCTTAATGTGAGCTCCCTCGCATGGTGGTTAGTTATTGCAGGCGCGCTCCCGTGATACAGCTGGCGGCTATAGCCGCTCACTGTATCACTCGGCCCCGCCCCCCGGCGCGCCGCGTCATTGGATGTGATTGACAGCCGTGCGAGCCAATGGCTGCGCTGCTTTCAATCCATTCACTGTAGCCAATCAGCGACCAGGCTGAGCTGCAATAGAGATGACGGGAGCGAGCGGCTGAGTTTCGAGGTGTCAGGTAAGTAAAACGGGGGGGCTGGGGGTGGCGGTATTGTCAAAAGTTTTTTCACCTTAATGCATATAATGCATTAAGGTGAAAAAATGTTTACCTTTACAACCCCTTTAAATGTTTTAGAAGTACAACTGGAGACAAAACTGGTGGTTATTTTGGCTTTACACCCATTTAAAGAACAAGCTCCACATTTCCTACACTGATAGTAGCCCGTGAGGTCAGAAAAAAACTTGGTTTATTAGTCGGAGGATTTAAGACATTGGGAGCCAATTTATCCCTTAAAGAGGGAGCACCCCTAAACACAACCTGAGGTCTAGCTGGAAAAGGGTTGTTTAATATCCTACCATTTTTCAAGATATGCCAGTGTTTATTAACTATGTGCTTTATATTTTGATGCTGTGTAGAAAAATTTGTGATAAAGGGTTTTTGAACGCATTAGTTCCCTCGTGGCGGGGGGCCTCTCTATTAAAAGGTCTGCCCTATCTACCTGCTTGACACAGTTCAAGGTGTCAGTTAGGATTTTTGGAGAATACCCTTTTTCTATAAATCTCTGAATATCTGCCTGAGCCAGAAAAACTTTATGTTCATTGCAGTTGCGGTTTAACCTTAAATATTGGCTCTTAGGTACAGACCCCAGCCTAGAGGCATGATGGCAACTATCAGTGGGGATATAAGAATTTCTGTCAGTGGATTTAAAATAAGTTGATGTGACAAAACTGTCTCCACTGATAGAAATGGTGAGATCTAAAAAGTTTATTTTCTCTCGACTGGCCTCATAATTAAGATGGATGCCTCTACTGTTCTCACTGAGTGTGCACATAAAGTCACAGAGGGCAGACTCCTCACCATCCCATAGGAGGAGGATGTCATCTATGCAACGAGCCCACAAGACCACTTCTGGTCTTGGCTGGGCATACATGACATCCTCCTCCCATTGCGCCATAAATAGGTTTGCCAAATTTGGGGCGTATTTAGCCCCCATGGCGACGCCCCTATCCTGGTGAAAAAAGTTGTCCATCAAACCAAAAGAAATTGTGGGTAGCAGTATACTCCAACAATTCCATGATGAAAGCAATTTGTATTTCAGGTAAATTAGAGTCACGTTCCAAAGATAATCTAACAGCATTTAAGCCAAGGTCATGAGGTATTACTGTATACAGTCAGGTGACATCAGCAGTCACCAACCACATCCCATCTCGGGGTTTTAATTCCGACAGAATGCTAATAACCTGTCGGGTGTCCTTGATATATGAGGGCATGGTACGTACTAAAGGCTGCAAAAAAAAGTCTATATACTTGCCCACCCGGGAAGTGACCGAATCAATGCCACTGACTATTGGACATCCCGGGGGGCAAGTCAAACTCTTATGTACCTTCGGCAAATAATAAAGAGTGGGAATTCTTGGTGCCTTAGGCACCAAAAATGCCATCTCCTTTTTATTTAAAATGTTACAATCAGAACCCTTCATCACAATTTTCTCCAAAATTCCCTTATATCTATCATTAGGATTAGAGGATAGGGGGGGGTATATGTGTCAACCTCCCCAACCATCCTATACATTTCTTGCATGTAGTCCTTTCTATCTTAAATAACAATCCCCCCACCCTTATCCTCTGGGAGAATAACAAGATTTTTATTTGTACATAAGGTGTCATTACTTATTTCTAGGTCATTTTTAGTTCCAAAAAACTTAATTTTCATATTATCTAAATCTTTCAAGGCCAAATTCCTAAAGACCTTCAAAGAAGGGGGGGGGGGGGGAGTACCAGGGGGTTAAACAAAGTGGCATTAGAAAGGCCAGAATGAGTGAATTCGGCAGTAGAAGACCTAATGGGATGGAATTGGATGCCAGATACCTCTACACATTCAATTTGCGAACATATCTATGGATATCCATGTATGTCTTAAACTTGTTCAGATTTTACTGGTTACAACGAATATAGGGGTACGACCCATTCAGAAAATTATGATCAACAGGCTTGGGGTTTTCCCAGGCCCAGGCATTTTTAATTTGAGCTCTCATACGCTTACTGATTCAGAAATGAGAGTATTAGATAAAGGCCTCAAGTTTGCTCCACCCCAAAATCTGAACAAATTTCAGACATACATGGATATCCATAGATATGTTTGCAAATTGAATGTGCAGAGGTATCTGGCATCAAATTCCATATATCCCATTTGATCTTCTACTGCTGAATTCACTCATTCTGGCTTTCCAACACCTCTTTGTTTAACCCCCCTGGTACTCTTCCCCTTCTTTGAAGGTCTTTAGGGATTTGGTCTTGAAAGATTTAGATAATTTGAAAATTAAGTTTTTTAGAACTAAAAAGGACCTAGAAATAGGTATTGACACCTTATGTACAAATAAAAATCTTGTTATTCGCCCAATAAGGATAAGGGTGGGGGGATTGTTATTTTAGGTAGAAAGGACTACATGCAAGAAATGTATAGGATAGTCGGGGATGTTGACACATATACCCCCTATCCTCTAATCCTAATGATAGATATAAGGGAATTTTGGAGAAAATTGTGATGAAGGGTTCTGATTGTAACATTTTAAATAAAAAGGCGAAGGCATTTTTGGTGCCTAAGGCACCAAGAATTCCCATTCCTTATTATTTGCCGAAGGTACATAAGAGTTTGATTTTCCCCCCGGGACGTCCAATAGTCAGTGGCATCGATTCGGTCACTTCCCGGGTGGGCAAGTATATAGACTTTTTTTGCAGCCTTTAGTATGTACCATGCCCTCATATATCAAGGACACCCGACAGGTTATTAACATTCTGTCGGAATTAAAACCCTGTGATGATATGTGGTTGGTGACTGCTGATGTCACCTCACTGTTTACAGTAATACCTCATGACCTTGGCTTAAATGCTGTTAGATTATCTTTGGATTGTGACTCAAATTTTACGTGAAATACAAATTGCTTTCATCGTGGAATTGTTGGAGTATGCTGCTACCTACAATTTAATTTGGTTTGATGGCCAATTTTTTCGCCAGGATAGGGGTGTTGCCATGGGGGATAAATACGCCCCAAGTTTGGCAAACTAATTCATGGCGCAATGGGAGGAGGATGTCATCTATGCCCAGCCAAGACCAGAAGTGGTCTTGTGGGCTCATTACATAGATGACATCCTCCTCCTATGTGATGGTGAGGAGTCTGCCCTCTGTGACTTTATGTGCACACTCAATGAGAACAATAGAGGCATCCATCTTAATTATGAGGCCAGTCGTGAGAAAATATACTTTTTAGATCTCACCATTTCTGTCAGTGGAGACAGTTTTGTCACATCAACTTATTTTAAATCCACTGACAAGAAATTCTTATATCCCCACTGATAGTTGCCATCATGCCTCTTGGCTGGGGTCTGTAACTAAGAGCCAACATTTAAGGTTGAAATGCAACTGCACTGAACATAAAGTTTTTCTGGCTCAGGCAGATATTATTACTCAGAGATTTATAGAAAAAGGGTATTCTCCAGAAATCCTAACTGACTCCTTGAACTGTGTCAAGCAGGTAGATAGGGCAGACCTTTTAAAAGAGAGGCCCCCTGCCATGAGGGACCTAATGCGTTCAAGAACCCTTTTATCACAAATTTTTCTACACAGCATCAAAATATAAAGCACATAGTTAAGAAACACTGGCATATCTTGAAAAATTATAGGATATTAAACAACCTTTTTCCAACTAGACCTAGGGTTGTGTTTAGGGGTGCTCCTTCTTTAAGGGATAAATGGCTCCCAATGTCTTAAATCCTCAGACTAATAAACCAAGTTTTTTTTCCGACCTCACGGGCTACTATCAGTTTAGGAAGTGTCAAGCTTGTTCTTTAAATGGGTGTAAAGCCAAAAGAACCACCAGTTTTGTCTCCAATTGTACTTCTAAAACATTTAAGTTTTGTCAGACCCCCTAAAAGACGAAATAGCCAGAGTTTGGGTGCCGTGCCCAAAACTCTGGATGCACTCATTATTCTGGCTATACAGATCAACCGACGCCTGCGAGAACACAGATCAGAAAGGGTCACTGGACAATCTCGTCCCACCTGGATGTTACCAAGAATTCCCAGCTTCTCCAATCCAGCCCCACCCGTACAGCCAACCACCGCTCTTGGCACGTCCGAGCCTATGCAGCTGGGCTTGCTAAGCCCCTCACTTACGGATGAAGAACGCCAACATCGTCGGAACAATCTGTGTTTGTACTGTGGAGAACCTGGACATTATGTAAGATCCTGCCCGGTAAAGCTCCATAAGTGCTTATCCATTTCTTCTGACCTTACTTCTGCTGTAACCAACACTTTGTCTCACTTTGATCTCCCCATTCTGTTACAGCTCCCCGGAAGGAACATCCAGGTATCCGCTATTATTGACCATATCTACCCGCCACCATTGCCAATCTCCACCAAGAACTGTTATGTCTGGATATTATCACTTCAACCTTGTTTCCAGTCATCCTTGGCATGCCCTGGCTAAAGGCCCACAACCCACACATCAATTGGGCCACCAAGGAAGTCACGTTCCCTTCATCTTATTGTCATCAGCACTGTCTTCAAAAGGTTGCCAGTGAATCTTCCTCCTTGCTGTGTCTGGACTCTGAAGTACGCCAAGCAGTCCCAGTAGCATACCATGATTTCCTGGACGTTTTCAGTAAAATGGGTGCTGAGACTCTCCCTCCCCACAAAGTCTATGACTGTCCAATTGAGCTCCTCCCAGGTGCCTTTTGGGAGCATTTTCCCTTTAATGTCATGTACACACTGGCGGACTTTCCGACCAGACCGAATCCAGCGGACAATCCGACCGTGTGTGGTCAGACTTCCGACGGACCTCTTCGGTCGGAAATCCAACGTACTTTAGATTTGAAGCATGCTTCAAATCTTTACGTCGTAACTTCGCCGGATTCAGTTCCTGACGGAAAGCCCGTTCGTCTGTATGATGATCCGACGGACCAGATACAATGCAAGGGCAGGGTACTACATCTCGCGCTCGCTGCAATAGGAAAAACAAATTTTCCTATTGCGGCGAGCGCAAGGCAATGATGTCCCTTAGGTCTGGTATGGATTTTCAGGGGAACCCCCTACGCCAAAAAACCGGCGTGGGGTCCCCCCAAAATCCATACCAGACCCTTATCCGAGCACGCAGCCTGGCCGGTCAGGAAAGGGGGTGGGGACGAGCGAGCGCCCCCCCCCCCTCTTGAACCATACCAGGCCGCATGCCCTCAACATGGGGGGACGGTGCTTTGTGGGAGGGGGGCCCTGCGGCCCCCCCAAAGCACCTTGTCCCCTTGTTGATGAGGACAAGGGCCTCTTCCTGACAACCCTGGCCATTGGTTGTCGGGGTCTGCGGGCGGGGGGCTTATCGGAATCCGGGAGCCCCCTTTAATAAGGGTACCCCCAGATCCCGGCCCCCCACCCTATGTGAATGTGTATGGGGTACATGGTACCCCTACCTATTCACCTTGGGAAAAAAGTGTCAATAAAAAACACACTGCACAGTTGTTTAAAGTAATTTATTAGACAGCTCTGGGGGTCTTCTTCTGACTTCGGGGGGTCTTCTTCCGACTTTGCTGCTCTCTCCGGCCTCTTCTCCCGGTGTCCGGTTCTTCTGCCGCTCTCTGGCCTCTTCTCCCGGTGTTCGACCTCTTCTCCCAGTATCAGGTTCTTCTGCCAGCTCCTCCGCTATCTTCTGCTGCTCTTTTGCTAGCGGTGGCCCGGACTTCTGCATTGTCTTCTTCCCTCTTCTCTTCTTCCGATGTTGACACGACGCTCTCTCCCGCTGCAATGCTCTCTGAGCGATCCGCACTGACTTATATAGGCGGTGACTCCGCCCCCTTATAACGTCACAGTCCCTGGGCATGCTGGGACTGTCACGTTTTAAGGGGGCATGGTCACCGGGTGATGTTGACCACGCCCCCTTAAAACGTCACAGTCCCAGCATGCCCAAGGACTGTGACGTCTTAAGGGGGCGGGGTCACCACCTATATAAGTCATAGCGGAGCGCTCAGACAGCATTACAGTCGGAGAGAGCGTCGTGTCAACATCGGAAGAAGAGAAGAGGGAAGGCGACGCAGAAGTCTGGACCACCGCTAGCAAAAGAGCGGCAGAAGATAGCGGAGGAGCCGGCAGAAGAACCGGACACCGGGAGAAGAGGTCGAACACCGGAAGAAGAAGCCGGAGAGAGCGGATTATAACCGGACGCCGGGAGAAGAGGCCGGAGAGACCCCCGAAGTCGGAAGAAGACCCCCGAAGTCGGAAGAAGACCCCCGGAGCTGTCTATTAAATTACTTTAAAAACCTGTGTACCGTATTTTTTTATTTATACTTTTTCCCCCAGGTGAATGGGTAGGGGTACGATGTACCCCATACTCATTCACATAGGGTAGAGGGCCAGGATCTGGGGGCCTCCTTATTCCGGATTCCGATACCCCCCCGCCCGCAGACCCCGACAACCAACGGACAGGGTTGTCGGGAAGAGGCCCTTGTCCTCATCAACATGGGGACAAGGTGCTTTGGGGTGGGGGGGCCGCAGGGCGCTCCCCTCCCCCAAAGCACCCACCCCCATGTTGAGGGCATGCAGCCTGGTACGGTTCAGGGGGGGCGCTCGCTTGTCCCCACCCCCTTTCCTGACCGGCCAGGCTGCGTGCTCGGATAGGGGTCTGGTATGGATTTTGGGGGGACCCCACGCCATTTTTTCGGCGTAAGGGGTTCCCCTTAAAATCCATACCAGACCTAAAGGCCTGGTATGCCCCGCAACGGGGCTCGCAAGGTGTCAATCTTGCCGATAAAAGCAGCGAGATTGACTTCCTTTTCTAGTTCCATCGTACCCAAGTCACGTTCAAAATGAATGGACTTGTCCGTGTGTGGGCAAGTCCGTTCATTCGGAATGTCCACCGTAACTTCGTCGAACGTCCGTCGGGAAGACCGGCGGACCTAGTCTGCCGGAAAGTCCGGTCATGTGTAGGCAAGTCCGTCCGTTCAGAAAGTCCATCAGAAGTCCGCCGGAAGTCCCTTGGGAAGACCGTCAGACCTAGTTTCCTAGAAAGTCTGGTCGTGTGTACGCTGCATTACAGAACTGGAGCTGGGTACACTAAAGGAGTTTATTGATGACAATCTGAAAAAGGGTTTAATTCATCCCTCCACATCTCTGGCAGGGGCAGGCATCTTCTTTGTGGAAAAGAAGGATCACACCCTACGGCCTTGTGTTGATTACCACAAACTTAACAAAATTACTGTTAAGAATCGCTACCTGCTCCCTCTAGTGCCCAAATCATTGCAAAGACTCAGAGCTGCAATTATCTTCACCAAACTAGACCTTTGGGGGGCCTACAACCTGGTCCACATCAGGGAAGGTGACGAATGTAAGACGGCTTTTCGCACCCGTTTCGGGCACTTTGAGTACCTGGTAATGCCATTCAGGTTATGCAATGCCCCCGCTACTGTCCAACACTTTGTCAATGACATTTTCCGAGGTTGCCTGGACCTGTTCTTCATTGTATACTTAGACGATTTTATGATGTTCTCATCCTCCATAGATCGCACAGATCGCAAACATGTCAGGTGTGTGCTGGGCAGCAAGGCTTATATGCCAAACCCGAGAAATGCGAGTTCGAACAGCAAAGTGTCCAATTCCTGGGGCTGATTATCTCGATTGAAGGCATTAAGATGGATCCCCAAAAGATTACTGCTATCCTGGAATGGCCAGTCCCTGTAGACAAGAAAGGGATTCAATGTTTTGTAGGATTTGCTAACTTTTACCGGAAGTTCATTAAAGGGTTCTCAGCCATCATCTCTCCTATTACGCAGTTAACCAAGCAGGGAGTCCAGTTCCACTGGACTCCTGAAGCTCTAGTTGCCTTTTAGGCCCTCAAGAGACTGTTTACCCCTGTTTCTGTTCTAAAACATCCCGACTCTGCCTTACCATTTGTCCTGGAAGACCCAGAATTATTGGCAATAAAAGCTGCACTAGAGGAGTGGCAATATCTTTTAGAAGGGGCAGCAAATTCGATTCTGATTTATACGGACCGCAAGAATCTGGAATATCTGAGAACTGCGAAGAGATTGAGGCCACGTAGAGCCAGGTGGGCATTATTATTTTCCAGATTTTCTTTCCATGTCACCTTTCCACCCGGCTTGAAAAACATGAAACCTGACGCCTTGTCTCTCATGTTCAATGACTCTAAAGAATCTGCGTCCTCGGACACGATCTTGTCCTCTGAAAATTTTCTTCTAATACAGGAAGATCTACTGTCACGGGTCAAAACAGACTTCCGCAGACTTTGCTCCTCCCTCTAAAACAAATTTGCTGGCAAAAGATGGCCTGTTTTGGTACAAAGACAAGATCTTCATACCTGAGACTTTTCGGGTCACCATACTAGAACTCTGTCGTGATTATATGTTAGCTGGACATTTTGGCAAGTCTAAAACTTCTGATCTGGTGCAACACACATTCTGGTGGCCCCAAATAGCAAAAGAGTGCAAGAAATATGTGGAATCCTGTACCACCTGTATCCGAAGTAAGAGTAATAAAACCAAGGCCTGGGGCTTGTTAAAACCTCTGCCTTTTCTAGCTGGGCCTTGGAAAATGATATCTATAGACTTTAGTGTAAAGCTTCCTCCCGCAGAGGACCATACAACCATCTTTGGATCGGCTGTCCAAAATAGTGCATTTCATGAATGGAACACCTTCAGCCCCCGAAACAGTGCAAGTCTTCATCAGGAAGATTATTAAGCTTGACGGAGTGCCAGCCAACATTGTCTCAGATACACAGGTACAATTCACCTCCAGGTTCTAGAAAGCGTTATGTAAGTCCCTTGGATTTGAATTATCATTCTCCTCAGCCTACCATCCACAGACAGATGGGCAGACAGAGAGGATCAGTCAGACCCTCGAGCAGTATCTACAGTGTTTCTCCTCAATTTCCCAGGATGACTGGATCTCCCTGCTGCCATTAGCTGAGTTTGCGTACAGCAATTCTACCGACTCCGCCACAAGACAAACTCCGTTCTTTGCCAACTATGGATACCAGCCATCATTTTTGCCCAATTCCCTTCCAGAATGTTCAGTGCCAGCTCTTCTCAAGACAGTAAACTTCTTCCAGTGTCTGCCATCCTGACACGAGCCTGCTCCAGTCTCCAGTAAAGTCTGCTGTATCCAGCCTGCTGATCTCCTTCCACAGTGTCAGCCGGAACTCCAGACCTACTTCTCAGCTGTTGATCCTGCCAGGTACTCGTGCTACTCTGCACTCCCACGCATCCTCTCTACTCTACCAGGGGCCATGAGTCAGAGGCGTAAGAGAGGTCGTCCTTTGCATATCGCGCTCATCTACTAGATACGTGACAGTAACATGACAAAGTGTGGAAAATGTCAAGGGGTATGAATACTTTTTCAAGGCACTGTATGCAGCCAATGACATCATCAGTGCATGTGCTCTGAAGGAACAGCCACCCATGCCATTTCTTCAGAGCACTATGCCGTGACCGGTACAGTTATCAGTGCTAATACTGTACACTGTCACTGTACTAATGACACTGGCTGGGAAGGGGTTAACATCTTGGAGCAATCAAGGGGTTAACTATGCACCTAACAATGTGTAATGTGTGCTGCTTTTACTTAACTACTGTATCTGTCTGTTTTTTCTCCCTGCAAGATTGCTGTTCACAATACACAGAGTTCTGTGTTTTTGGAAACACAGGACTCTTGTGTGTGATTGGCCACAGCCGATCAGCTGACTTCGGCCAAAATCATTGTCTGAAATCAGTTGCCACACTCATGCCGTGTCCAATCACAAAAGAAAGGCCACAACGTACAAGTATGTCGCCAGGCCTTCAGCTACCGTCCACTTGCTGTACAACTGCTGTGGGTGGGTGGTAAGTGGTTAGGGGGAACCCCATGCAAAAGTCAAGAAAAAAGCTTAAGGCCCCCCAAACATCCATACCAGACACTTATCTGAGCATGCAGCCATACCAGTTCACATGCCCTCATCATGGAAAGTACCTCCCTGGCAAAACACCCTGCCCCCTGTTGATGAGGACAAGGGCCTCTTCCCTGAAAACCTGGCTCCATGATTGTGGGGATCTATGGCAGAGGGCTTATTAGAATCTGTAAGCCCTTTTAACAAGAAGTGGGCACCCAGAAACTGCCACCTATGTGATTGAGTAAGGAGCACATAGTACCCCTACTCATTCACAAAAAAAAGTAAAATAACATTTTAAAGTTTGATTTAGATTTTAGTGCTTGAGTTTACTATAGTTTTAACTGTATAATCACTTAAATAAATTACAGTTTCTCTTTAACCACCTCCCGCCCATCGTATTGACAAATGACGGGCGGGCAGCGGCTCCATTGCGTGGAAATCGGTGGTGCGCTCTTTCCCTGGGACACAGCGCATCAATGCTATTGGTAAAGAGCAGATAATTCACAGCTGATCACATGTAAACTAGGAAATGCCGGTTATTCCTTTCCTCACACTGATAGCGCGTGAGGAGAGGAGAGCCAATCATTTCCTCACAGGGGAGATCTGCACAGATAATCAGGGCACTGATTATCAGTGCCCTGATTATCTGTGCAGCCCCAACAGTGCCCATCAGTGATGCCAGTCAGTGCCCATCAGTGATATAATCAGTGCCCATCAGTGATGACAATCAATGCTCTACAGTGATGCCAGTCAGTCAGTGCCTGCTCATCAGTGCCACCCACCAGTGCCCATCAGTGCCCATCAGTACCACCCATCCATGCTGCCTATCAGAGGCCATTGGTGCTACCTACCAGTGCCCAACAGTGCCACATATCTGTGCTCATCAGTGCCATCTATCAGTGCCTATCAGTGCTTATCAGTCCATCATATCAGTGCCGCCTATCAGTATCCATCAGTGCTGCATATTAGTGCCTCCTCATCAATGCCACCTCATCAGGGCCCTTCAGTGCCTTCTAATTAGTGACCATCAGTGCTGCCTATCAGTGCCCATCAGTGCAGCCGCATCAGCGCACATCAGTGAAGGAGGAAAATTACTTATTTACCAAATTTTATAACAGAAACTAAGAAAAACTTTTTTCTTTCTAAATTTTTAGTCTTTTTTCCTTTTTTTTAACAAAAATTAAAAAACCCCAGTTGTGATTAAATACCACCAAAAGAAAGCTCTCAAAAACGAAACATTTTGTTTGGGTGCAGAGTTGCATGACTGCGCAATTGTCATTCAAAGTGCGACAGTGCTGAAAGCTAAAAATTGGTCTGGGCAGGAAGGGGGGTAAAAGTGCCAAGTAGGCAAGTGGTTAATCTTGGTGCTTTCAGTCACCAGTATGACAGACTGTACATCTGGTACCTTGTAACAACAGCCATGATATAGATACCTAGTCAAATCTGCCCACATCGTTTTTATTTAAATGTAGATCCATCTGGGCGATGGTTCCATTACCATTTGCATCATCCATTTAGTTTAGCAATGATCACTCATGCAATGCTCATAAAAATGAGATTTTTCTGTCATTTTTTTAAAAGACCGATTAGAAAAGTGACTGAAGAGAGATGGCTAATTACACTGTAGGAGAATGTGATTTTCCTTCCACAGTACAATCTTGGATTTCAGTTGCCATAATTGTAGTGTTCATTTTGGCCGGACTATCACTACAATCATTTATTGTGGCCGTGAATGTCATTCATAGGCTGAAAGGAGGCTCAATGACAGATGTAGACAAAATTATCACCGCTATTGGGGTAACAAGAATCATCTCTTTTTTTGCTGTCCCATTACACTTCCTTTCAAATAGGTGCTCTGCAGGGTTAGGTGCAAGACTTTTGTTACTGAATTCTTTTATTGGGATATCAGCAAGTTTTTCCAGCATCTGGTTATCGGCCTTGCTCTCCACCCACTTCTGTTTTATGATCCCCACTTTTAACAATGTCTTCCTCCTCCATCTGAAGACCATCATATCTCAGAGGGTCGTTTGTCTTATTATCACTTCTGTGCTGTTAGGATTTGGGTATGCTTTGACTTTTTTTTTGTGGATTTCTTTTGCAATGAACAGGATCTTATCTCACTCTGAAATCAAACATGATCATTATAAATTCCAAATCGTATTTACTTTTAATTGCTTGTGGAATATATTTCCAGTTCTGGTGTTCTTTGTGTCTTCCGTCCTTCTTGTTATTTGCCTGGGTTTCCACATTAGACAAATGAAGAACCATGGGAATGTACTGAGCAGTACGGACATCTATCATAAGATGATCATGTTTACGGCTGTGTCTTTCCTGACCTGTGTTTTGTGTAGTATAGTAAATATGACTGAACGATATACTATGGAATTGTTTGGCCTTGTATGGATGTATGTTTTTTGGAACATTTTTCCGGTGTTGCATTCCATTTCCTTAATTTACGCAACTACCAAATTAAGGAATGAATTTTTCAGGATTGTTCATTGGGGAACGGACTTATTGTTCTGGAGAAAAGCATCTGAACCTGACTCAAGAGAGAAGATAGAGGTGACCCGTTTGTGATAAAAAAATAAGAAGATATTAACACTATAATTTGTCCTTAATTCCTAAAGAAGGACTTTTTGTATTTTATTCAAAACTATTTACAATTTTTACAAATATTTACAATTATTTACAACTTTTATTGGTCATAGCTATGTTTAACCACTTGCCGACCAGCCGCCGCAGTTGTACGGCTGTGCGAAACAACGTTATGTTGTGTCGCTTCACCCTGTGGCCACTAGGGGAGCGCCCAGAGCCGATGCGAGTGCCCGGCGGTCATGATCACCGCCGGGCTCCCGTGATCGCAACTGACACACAGAGAACCGGGATCTGTGTGTGTAAACACATAGTTTCCGTTTTTCTGAGGCAGCGTTTCTCAACTCCAGTCCTCAAGGCACCCCAACAGGTCATGTTTTCAGGCTGTCTATTATTTTGCACAGGTGATTTGATCAGTCTCACGGCCTTAGTAATTGCCACAGCCATTTCATCTGAGGGAAATCCTGAAAACATGACCTATTGGGGCGCCTTGAGGACTGGAGTTGAGAAACACTGCTCTGAGGGGAGAAGAGACAGATCGTCTGTTCATACAGAGTATGAACAGCGAGCTGTCATCTCCCCTAGACAGTCCCATTCCCCCACAGTTAGAAACACACACTAGGAAACACAATTAGCCCCTTGATTGCCCCTAGTGTTTAACCCCTTCCCTGCCAGTGACATTTTTACAGTAATCAGGGCATTTTTATAGCACTGATTGCTGTATAAATGTCAATGGTCCCAAAAATTTGTCAAGTTTGTCTGATGTGTCCGCCATAATGTTGCAGTCCCGAAAAAAAAACGCAGATCGCAGACATTACTAGTGAAAAAAATAAAAAATAAAAATGCCATAAAACTATCCCCTATTTTGTCGATGCTATAACTTTTGCGCAAATCAATCAATATACGCTTATTGTGATTTTTTTTTACCAAATATATATAGAAGAATGCATATCGGCCTAAACTTAGGAAACAAATTGTTTTTTTATATATTTTTGAGGCATATTTATTATAGCAAAAAGTAAAAAATACTGGGGTTTTTTCAAAATTGTCGCTCTAATTTTGTTTATAGTGCAAAAAATAAAAAACGCAGAGGTGATAAAATACCACCAAAAGAAAGCTCTATTTGTGGGAAAAAAAGGACGTCAATTTTGTTTGGGTGCAACGTCACACGCCCGCGCAATCGTCAGTTAAAGCAACGCAGTGCCGAATCGCAAAAAGTGCTCTGGTCAGGAAGGGGGTAAAATCTTCTGGGGCTGAAGCGGGTAAAATGTAGGTTGACTTGTGAGACAACTACATTCACAGCTTTATGTGTATGAATCACATAAAGGTACCTGGAGATGAATATTGAGTACTCATCCCTTTAGGGCTCATGCACACTGCAGCTCAAAGAAGCTCAACGAAGCTGCTCCTACAGGCTTTTGAGCTTTTTTGAGCCCTCATTTTTTTCTGCCTGGAAACTCCCCCCCATGTTAGCCAATGTGTCCATGCACACTTTGGCTTTTTCAGGAGTTTACAGGCAGAAAAAATAACTCACATTCTTAAGAGGAGCTTTCAAGCAGAAAAGACGCCTAAGTGCCCAATAAAGCACAATAAAAAGATCAAAGAAGCTCGAAAACACACAAAAAAAATTAGGAAAAATGAGCTAAGGGGAGAGTTTGTGAAAAAAAAACCCTTATGCCGCGTACACTCGAGCGGAATTTCCATCAGAAAAAGTCAGATGGGTGCTTTTCATCATATATTCCGACAGTGTGTATGCCCCATCGGACTTTTTCCATCAAAAATTCAGACAGACTTAGCTAGAGAACATGTTCTATATTTTTCCGTCGGGACTAATTACTATCGGAAAAAACGCTCGTCTGTATGCTGTTCCGACGAGATTAGCAGAAGGAGCCCAAAGGGTGGCGCACTGGCTTTTGCACTTCCTTTTTCTAGTCCCGTCGTACGTGTTGTACGTCACCGCGTTCTTGATGGTCGGACTTTGGTGTGACCGTGTGTATGCAAGACAGCTTGAGCGGAATTCTGTCGAAAACCTTTAGAGTTTATTCCGACGGCAAAACCGCTCGTGTGTACGCGGCATAATGCCCAAAAAAGCTCAAAGAAGCTCAATAAAAACGTGCAAAAGAGCCCAAAAAACAAGCTTCTTCAAGCTGAAATAAAAGCTCAAATGACTGTAAAATCAGATTTGTTTTTTTGAGCTATAGTGTGCATGAGCCCTTAGAGCCTAACCTGCCTTTACCTAACAACTGAAAATTTTTTTTCGCTATCAGTTCTTCTTCCACAGTTATTACCTTTTGTATCACTTGACCCTCCCTAGATTGCAAGCTCTAATGAGCAGGGCCCTCTGGTTCCTCTAGTGTTTTATTTTAACTGTAATGTCAGCTCTCATTTTGTAAAGCACTGCACAAACTGTTGGTGCTATATAAATCTTATATAATAATAATATTAATGATAATAATAATTAGGTTAGGTGTGACTGGTATGGGATTACAGTGCAGTTTCTCTCACTCTGTTTATCTTTCTGTAAATTGAATATTAAAATAGAAATGCTAAATGCTTTTGGGGAACTGTTACTAAATGGTAACAGTTCCCCAAAAGAAAGGTGATAAGATAATGGACTGTTGAAAATTAGAGACATTTTTAATACAACAAACAAGGTACCCATGTGAGGTAGCTACATTAGAAAAATACTTGGGATGCAGTTGTCAACATTTATTTATTTCCACAATGTATTTCAATTATTTCAGTTATTTCTAGCCTACTAATATTCTAAATGGTATCTAAAGTAAAGCTAAAAACAAAACTTTTTTTTTTTTTTTTTTCATTTTGGATAGGGAGGATTATATCACCTGTCAGTTTATTTTTAATTTTTTTTTTGCCTGTGTCTGTGTCCCATTGGGGAAATTTCCATTCACTTCCTGCCCCATAGCCAAAACAGGAAGTGAGGAATTCCCTCCAAAATGAGGAAATTCCTAGTTGTCACCAGGGTCAATAGAACTAATGTCCCCATTAGAAGATTTCCCCTCTATTACTGTTCTGGGGACGACCCAAAATTTGGGACTTCTTATTCTTTCTCTTTTCATAATAACAAATGTATGACAAATAAAAAGGGTGAATCTCCATAACGGGGACACAAAAAACTAAAACTAAAAAAAAAAAGAAGTTTTGCCTTTAGTTGTACTTTAACTTTTTAAACTTGCTTTGTGAAGATGTAAATGTACAATATAAATGTAAAGCACTGCATAGGTTGAAGGTGCTGTATACTGTAAGTACCTGTAGTAAATAGATAAAAATAAAAAATCCCCACAGATTTACTCTCTGGAATTCTGTGATACATATAAGAGTGAAACCTTGGATTACAAGCATAATCCGTTCCAGGAGAATGCTTGTAATCCAAAGCACTTGCAAATCAAAGTGCGTTTCCCCATAGAAGTCAAAGGAAACAAAAATAATTTGTTCCGCGTTGACTTCTATTACATGCAATACCACATGTGGCCAGAGTTGGGGGGGGGCGCCGGAGAGCCTCGGAAATACTTGGGGACAGCTTGGAAAGCCTTGGAAAGGCTCGGAAACACTTGGGAACTGAGTATTTCCGAGTGTTTCCGAGTATTTCCAAGTCATTCTTAGTATTTCCGAACAGCTCCGGAACGTTCCGAGTGTCCCAGACGCCCCCGCACTTCTGGCGAAGTGCGGTACTGCACTGCCCATTAGCTTGAATTCTGCTCGTTTTGCGAGACAACACTCGCAAACCGAGTCAGAACTTGAAAAAAACTTTGCTCGTCTTTCAAAACACTCGTTTACCGCGTTACTCGTAAACCAAGGTTCCACTGTGGTCACTATGCCCTGTGAGTAGGCACTGCTTTGTCACACATCACAGAGCCCGCCTTCTGAACTACAGAGGAGGAGTTTCAGGAGGTGGAGTCAGTACATTAATCACAGCTTGCAGGCAACAAGATATCATGGGATGTGTAGTTCTTAGAAATTTTAGGTAAACAGCAGAGGAGCAAAGTATGCAGGGAACCTGGGAAGTTGCGTAAAGAGACCGGCTAGCAGACAGGCAGAGCTTACATGAAATTAGGTTTTTCAAGTAAGTCTATATTGGTTTGTCAAATATAACTATTGTTTGTGTTGTTATATAAACATAGAAAAGTTAAAAAAAAAAAGACTAATGCAGCGTATACACGGGCGGACTTTTCGACCAGACTGGTCCGACGGTCTATCTTTCCCAACGAACGGACTTGCCTACACACGATCACACCAAAGTCTGATGGATTCGTACTTGATGACGTACGACCGGACTAAAATAAGGAAGTTTATAGCCAGTAGCCAATAGCTGCCCTAGCATCAGTTTTTGTCCGTCGGACTAGCATACAGACAAGCGGACTTTTCTACTGGACTCGAGTCCGTCGGAAAGATTTGAAACATGTTCCAAATCTAAAGTCTGTCAGATTTTCGACCGAAAAAGTCTGCTGCAGGTCCGATGAAGCCCACACACAGTTGAATTGTCCTCTGCACTCGGTCCGTTGGACCAGTCCGGTCGAAAAGTCCAATATTGAAATTTCCACCTGCTAGTTTATCCCCATGTTCTTGGTCTTGGTTGCATATTAAAAATACTGTATAGTGTGAACGAATACCGCGCTAAGTTTAAATTCAACTAAAAAAACAAGCTGCAACATACCATGTGATATATAAACATAGCATAGAAAATACAATAAAAATGTTGCACTAGTATCACTATATAAACAAAAAAAATTACTACCTATCACATAAGAAAAATCTGAGAAATTGTTGAAAAATGAAAGCTATAAAGAGAAAAAGTCCACAAAAGTGATCCAATCTAAAAATGCGATCAGTGATAAATCAAAAGTGCAGCACAACTTTCGTTGATATAGTGTGCTATATCCAGACCTCCAACATACTTCTCACTGTCATACACTTCTCTCCTGTACATATTGCCCACTGTCATACCCCCCACAATCCTCTCCTGTACATACCGCTCACTGTCATACACTTCTCTCCTGTACATAGTGCCATAGTACTGTCATACCCTCCACATTCCTATCCTGTGCATACTGCCCACTGTCATGCCCTCCACACTCCTCTCCTATACATACTGTTCAATGTCATACCGTCCTCACTCCTCTCCTGTATATACTGCTCACTGTCATACCTTTCTCTCCTTTACATACTGCCCACTGTCATACCCTCCACACTCCTCTCCTGTACATATTTTTCACTGTCATACACTTCTCTCCTGTACATAGTGCCTGCTTTCATACTCTCCATAATCTTATCCTTTACATACTGCCCACTGTCATACACTTCTCTCCTGTACATAGGGCCCACTGTCATACCCTCCACACTCCTCTCCTATACATACTGCTCACTGTCATACCCTCCACACTCCTCTTCTGTACATACTGCTCACTGTCATACCTTTCTCTTCTGTATATACTGCCCGCTGTCATACCCTCCACAGTCCTCTCCTGTACATACTGCCCACTGTCATACACTTCTCTCCTGTACATAGTGCCCACTGTCATACTCTCCACATTCCTCTCCTGTGCATACTGCCCGCTGTCATAACCTCATGCTCCTCTCATGTACATACTTCTCACTGTCATACACTTCTCTCCTGTACATATTGCCCGCTGTCATACCCCCCACAATCCTCTCCTGTACATACCGCCCACTGTCATACACTTCTTTGCTGTACATAGTGCCCACTGTCATACCCTCCACATTCCTCTCCTGTGTATACTGCCCACTGTCATACCCTCCACACTCCTCTCCTATACATACTGCTCACTGTCATACCGTTCTCTCCTGTACATACTGCTCACTGTCATACCTTTCTCTCCTGTACATATTGCCCGCTGTCATGCCCTCCACACTCCTCTCCTGTACATACTTCTCACTGTCATACACTTCTCTCCTGTACATAGTGCCCACTTTCATACTCTCCACAATCTTCTCCTGTACATACTGCCCACTGTCATACACATCTCTCCTGTACACACTGCCCACTGTCATACACATCTCTCCTGTACATAATGCCCACTGTCATACCCTCCACATTCCTCTCCTGTGCATACTGCCAACTGTCATATGCTCCACACTCCTCTCCTATACATACTGCTCACAGTCATACCCTCCACACTCCTCTTCTGTACATACTGCTTGCTGTCATACATTTCTATCCTGTACATAGTATATATATATATATATATATATATATATATATATATATATATATATATATATATATATATATATATATATACATACAGCGGGTAAAATAAGTATTGAACATTACCAGTGAGGTTAGAAATAAATGTTGAAACTGATTTCCAGAAACTACTACTCCATAAAATATGCTAAAGGGAACCAGTTTGTTCATTGCATCGCCAGCAAATTGGGGAGGTTGATGGGTAGATTTTGGAAAGTTTATATGGTGTAAGGTACCATCTGTTAAATTACTTTTGGGCATTATCTCAATGTTCAATGCAGGATGATGCCTTAGTGCTCAGAAGTATGGCATTATTCCATTGTTGTGAAGACATAGATAGGGAAAGATCCTTTTCCTATTTCAGCATATTATTGGTTTTAACAGATTTAGGGAATTTTGAGAAAAGTTTATAAAATAAGGATATTCCTTTCTTATCACAAGCGTATTTATTCAGTAGGTACCTCAAGAGTATTGATGGGATATTCATACTCGATTCTGGGTTAAATTCCCTTAATCTTTCAAAATGTCTTTTTATCACCAACTCTTTATAGGCTAGGGGTAGGTTGACATAGTAAGTAAATCCCTGTGAAATCCAACTATTCACTGAGATACGGGCTCTAGAGTAGTCCAGCACTCTTAAGGGCACAAGAATTTTAATTAGTTTACCTAGTTCTTTTGATTTAGATAATATGTGAAAGCTATCAACGTGGATTTAACAGTGATGAGTTTTGGTATTACGACTTTAGGAAGCAAAGCATACGCTACAGCTAACGCACACATGTCATTGCCCTTGGTGACTTCTTTTTCAATATTTACCCAAAGTTTCTCGTCTGAATTAGAAAACCAAAATGTCATTTGAAGGAGTGACGCATAGCAATAGTGTCGAATATCTGGGAGACCCATTCCACCTTTCTTCTTAGAAGTGGTAAGAATTGAGAAGGCTACTCTAGGTTTTTTATCATCCCAAATACATTTTTTAAGCTTTAGATTCACCTGGTTGAAAAATGTATTGTTAACCTGGATGGGGAGTGAGCAGAAATAATAAAGAATTTTAGGGAGGGTCTGCATTTTAAAAGCCGCTATTTTCCCTACCCAGGAAAGTTGTGCTTTATGGCAAGATTGGAAATCCTTATTTATCATTTCTAGTAGTTTAGGGAAATTTACTTCATATACTTTAGTTGTTGGATAGGTAAGTTGGATCCCCAAATAAGGAATGGAGTGCTCGCCCCAATTGTAAGTCGTTTTATTTTTAAGGGTCATGTATTTTTTTGTGATATATTTATAGGCAAGACATGAGATTTATTATTATAAATTTTGTAGTATGAGATTTTCCCAAAGGATTCTAATATATTTTTGCACATTGGTGAGAGAGGTTCCAGGATTGGATAAGGAAAGTACTATATCATCGGCGAAAAATCGTAGTTTGTTTTCAATATTGCCCACTTTAATACCTGTAATTGATTCATTACAACAGATTAGTTGTGCCAAAGGTTCTATTAGCAATAAAAATATTATAGGCAAAAGAGGGCAGCCCTGTCTTGTGCCATTAGAAAGGTCAAAGCTTTTGGACAAATTTCCTGAAGTGAATACTTTAGCAGAGAGCTTCGTATAGAGGGACATTATGGCTGAATGAATGAAACTTGTAAATCCGAATTTCATAAGTGTTGCCGATAGATAGCCCCAATGAACTCTATTGAATGCCTTCTCTGCATCTAAAGCAAGAAGCAAAGAGGGCACTCCACTATTCTCCACCTGCTGAATCAAATTAATCACACGCCTTGTTCCATTGGGGGCCTGCCAACCTTTAACAAAGCCCATGTCACCTTTTTTCTAAGTAAATATATTTCTAAAGTTTTCTATTGACATGCAATTTTCACCACACTTCAGTAACAACCCATGGCATCAATACATACATAGAAGCCAACAAAAAAAAATAGGTTCAGAAATTAGTTAATGTGTAATAAAATGTGTAGGACCCCCTAGCTTTATTGCTAGTGTGCTAGAGTTTTAATGTTAGTGTAGGTACATTTTCAGGCTTGGCTGGCAGCCAAGCTTCTGTGTTTTTTTCTGGGTCAGGGTTTGAAAGACTCAGGTAGGCTGGATGACTCATCAGCAGCTTATCTGGTGACTCCCCCTGCTATCTGGAAACTGTGAGAAGATTCCAGAAGCAGTTGGAAGGGGTCTAGGAGGAGCTAGCTTGAGTGTTCTGAGGGACCTGACCCATCCCCAACAGAAAGGTTGGCAGGGGGCAGGCCCCCTCAAATACAGAGGGATCCTGACCAGGAGCCAAGGGAGCAAGGAGAGGACAGCAGGAAAACACTGCCGGGCAAATTTCCAGGCAGGAGGACAGCCATGTGGGCTGGTGATTGTTGCAGTCAGAGGACTGAGAGGCGTGCTTGGGTGCAAGCAGTCTGGACTGGGTGCAAGGACTTGGTGCAATCAATCTGGGATGGATGCAGAGTCAGTAGGGAGGACTGTGGAGAAGTGGTCAGGCGGGCTGGTGTGAGGGGCAGCTGCGGCCAGGTGGGCGGGCAGTGCCTAAAGAGGTGGTACTGGGAACAGTAGCCACAGGAAAAGGACAGCTAGCACAAAGACCTCTCTATTTTTACTACACTAAAAAGGGTCCAGCGGTCCCTGCCTGCAAAGGATCAAGGATCTGACTGATCAACGATCTGACTGAGTCAGTGTTGGATCAAAACCAAAGTGCAAGCTGGTCCTGGGAATTGTAGTTCTGCAAGCAAGTGTGCGCTGGAGGTAGCAGAAAGGAGTGTGTATATACCGGATGTATATAGGTTGAGTCTCTGAAGAGCTCTACTGATCAAGTGGGCATCCCATATTAACCCTTCCCCATCCAATTTCAAATCCCCCTAATAAAAAAACAAACAAAGCTGCAAGGACTGCTTCTTGACTCCAGAGTTTATGGAAAATTCACGTGCCTGGCTGTGCAGGGTGAGACTGGGAGATAACCAACATTCACCAGCGGCTCCTACGGTGGTAGCTCTACAAATTGAATGACACAGGAATAAAGTATTGAACACACTAACTGAAATGTATTTAATACTTCCTACAAAATGCTTTGCTGGTAATGACAGCTTCCAGATGTGTCCTGTATGGAGAAACTAGTTGCATGCATTGCTCAGGTGTGATTTTGGCCCATTCTTCCACACAAACAGTCTTCAAATCTTGAAGTTTTCCATGGGCCTTTTCTATGAATTCTGATCTTTAGTTCTTTCCATAGATTTTCTATTAGATTTAAGTCAGATGAACCACCACTTGCTTTCTTTGAAACTAATTCCTTAGCTTGTGTCTGGGATCTATGTCTTATTGAAATGTCCACCCTCGTTTCACCTTCATCATCCTGGTAGATGGCAGAAGGTTTTTATCAAGATTGTCTTGGTACATTTTTCCATTCATCCTTCCTTCGATATGAAATTTGCCAGTACCGTAAGCCCAGTGGCGTAACTAGAACCTTCAGGGCCCCGGTGCAAGAAATCATGAAGGGCCCCCCTAACCCCCAGCTGGGGCCCTTCCCTCCGAGCCGATGGTGTAAATGCCAAGGCCCGGTCGCAAGTGTGATGTTTGTGACTCTGGTAGTTCTGCCACTGGCGTCTGTTTTTTTTATTGTTATTGTATTTTTCTACCATTTATTTATTGTTTTACAATATTATTTTATAAAAAATATTAAATTTTTTTTTTTTAAGAGTTGGGGGGCTTTGGTGAGATATCGGGGGTCTAAGCAGACCTCTGATGTTTCACCTTTGAGAACGAGAATGGAGATTGAGAGCACAGCCTCAGCTGCACAGAATTAATGGACAGGAATAGCTCTGTATAGAGCTGCCCCTTTATTCGCAAACTGAAGCATAGTAAATACAGTTTACTATGTTTCAGTTATGAATGGATTGAGTCCGTGATCGGTATGGATCACTGATACTCCATGCAGATACCCTACAGCAGCTGGCAGGAGAGGGGAGTGGGGAACTCTGCTGAGCTGTGGGGACAAGGGGAGGGGCCAGGAGAGAGCGGGGGGCAGGAAAAAGTACAGGGGGGCTGGAGAGCACACGGGGCAGCAGAAAGAAGCTGCATAGGAGGCCTGGTGGGTGCGGCTGCATATAGAGGAACTGATCTTTCCATTTCCCCCACTTCTCATCTCCTTTCAGCAGCTGCAGGAGAAGAATGGAGAGATCAGTTTCTCTGTATCAGTGTTTCTCAACATTTCTTCAACATTTTAGTCAAGATGCAACATATTGCCTCTTCACTGTCAAATGCCTCTGAAAAGCGATCTGCATCGCTTTTCAGAGGAATGGTATTTTCTTGTTGGTATTATGAACCCACCCTAAAAAAATCTGTTCTGATCATAAGAGCCCTTTCACACTGGGGCGGGGGCGGCATCGGCCTCAGCGGTAAAACGCTGCTATTATTAGCGGCGTTTTACCGTCGGTATGCGGCCGCTAGCGGGGCGGTTTTACCCCCGCTAGCGGCCGAGAAAGGGTTAAATACCACCGCAAAGTGCCTCTGCAGAGGCGCTTTGCCGGCGGTATAGCCGCGCCGTCCCATTGATTTCAATGGGCAGGAGCGGTAAAGGAGCGGTATACACTCCGCTCCTTCACCGCTCCGAAGATGCTGCTGGCAGGACTTTTTTTCCCATCCTGCCAGCGCATCGCTCTGGAATGAAAGAAGCGGCACTTTCGGGTCGGTTTGCAGGCGCTATTATTAGCGCAATAGCGCCTGCAAACCGCCCCAGTGTGAAAGGGCTCTAAAGAAAAAGGGGGTCAGAATTACAAGTAATGTGTATACATACATGCATGTAAACACACATGTACGCAAATACACACATATAAATACATGCGCACATACATAAACACACACTCATAAACACACACATAAACGCACACACACACACACACACACATATAACTCTATACACATGCACACACAAGCGCACACACATATAACTCTATACACATGCACACACATGCGCACACACATGCACACAAATAAACGCACACACACATATAAAACACACACATGCAGACACACACATATAAAACACACACATGCAGACACACACATGCACACACACAAACATGCAGAGACACACAGATAAGCACACACATGCATACAAACATATATAGATCGCCTTTTTAAAAATCTGCAGCTGCAGCACTATACCTTCACTCTCCATGCCAGGTACTGCACTGTAGGGGGAGGCAGAGAGCACAGCACACTGTGCTAGACACGTCTCACTTACTTTCACTTTGTGACCGAGCTCCTGCACTGCCGAATGATTTACCCATCGGCTGAGGATGAGGGAGCTCGGTCCAATATGCAGCCACCGCTCGGGGAGAGGGGGGCACACGGGCCCCCACGGGCCCCCTGCAGCATGGGGCCCAGTCGCAATGGCGACTTTTGCGACCCCTATACTTCCGCCCCTGCGTAAGCCGATAAACAACCCCACACCATGATGTTCCCACCTCCAAACTTCACTGTTGGTATGGGGATGTTTTTGGGGTGATGTGCAGTGCCGTTTGAACTCCAAACATGGTGTGTATTATGGCATCTAAATAGTTCAATTTTGGTCTCATCTGACCAGACTATATTCTCCCAGTATTTCACAGGCTTGTCTAAATGATGTGCAGCAAACTTTAAACAAGCTTTAACATGCTTTTTCCTCAGCAATGGAGTCTTGCATGGTGAGCATGCATACAGGCCTATGGTGGTTGAGTGCATTACTTATTGTTTTCTTTGAAACAATTGTACCTACGCACTTTCTCACACCGAATTTTGACGAATCTCTCATGCTCCTATGAGTTTTATCACATCTGGTATATTTATTGTCTGGTCTAATTGATGCTATCCAGTAACACCTGGGGTTCCCCCCTTCTCCCCTTCTTTCCCTTTTTTCCTGTTTTCCTCTCTTCTATTACTCCCCTCCTCTCCCCCCCCCCCCCCCCCTGTTATTTCCCTTCATTTCTTCTTCGTCTTCCTTCTCCTTCTGTATGACCTATCTTCCTTTTTTAGGTAGCCAACATTCTCTTAATCACTTCTACCCCCAGATTTGATGCCAGATCAGGTATTCACTATTGCTAAGTCTTGCGCATCTCGTCGACTTATTATACTGTTCCATTGTAGTTTGGAAATGTATCACACATGTTAGCTTATTGGAACTCTGTATTTACATCCCCAGACCGTATAAGTGTTTTGTATCTTCCTATATACATCATTGACTCTGGCTATTGTAATGTTTCTGATTCATGTTTAGTCCATGCATGGACCATTGATTACCTATGCTTTACCTTATACCTTCTAATAAAAATGTTTGAACAATAAACCAAAGCTAACATAAATACTTTGCCTTTATATTTTAAACTTTACCAAATTAAAGGGGTTTTAAACCCAGAAAACAAAAATGTATTAATTTGCAGTTCACCAATTCTTAGATGTGATGGCTATATAATGTTTTAAGGATTTTAATTTCACCTGGTGATCCTACCAGTAAGTCTGTTATTTTTCAAATTACTTTAACAGACCAAGCTGTCCAGACAAAGTAGTTACAGGGTTGACACAAACCATTTACCACTGACAGGGGTGCTTAAAATGATCAGGTTTTATTTGTTTATGTAAAACCTTTATCCCAAAAGAAAAAAGTGTTTGCTGTAACTGCTTATAAAGTGTTAGCTGGAGTCTGGCTTCAATTAATGAAGTCCATCTAAATCTGCTAGCTCATCTAACATTACTGTCTCCCCAGATCGACAATGCTGCTGTCCAAAGGTATCTGCTTTACTACTTCATCCAGAATACAGGCACCCTAAGATGAAGTTTGTTACGATCTGGATTGCCAGATACAAATAAAGAGGAAAAAAAAGGATAAATAAGGAAAACTAAAGCAGTCACCACATGTAGGGATTGGTAAGCTGTAACTATATTACATTTTTTTGGGGGGGGGCAAATACCACTTTAACTTATTATGTATATGGGGGTGTGGCGACCGAGCTCCAAGATGGACGCTTAACACAGGAGCTCCGCTCATCCACCAGAGACAATCCACCACCATCCGAACCCACCGGCACCATCCACACCCCTGCACATCGCCATTGCATCGACATTGACCCACTGTACAGCACAAGGATACCAAGGCACAGAAAAAACCCACAGCAGCCGCAAAAACTGTTCAGCTTTTTCACCACAGCCCTGCATGGGCTACGAAAAAATGGCGGCTGTGCTCGGGACCAACGGCCTGGTTACAGGGCCGGAGTACACAACGGAAGCTGCGGGATGCCCTCTACATCATCCCACACAGCCAAGCCACATAGCGAGTCATCCTCCCCTCTACAGGAAGCCCAGCTAAATCCAAGCCACGGAGGGACTCTCCAGCCAGGCCGCAGGCTGACCCCAATATGGAGGTAAGCGGGCCACAACATACTACCACAGCCCAGAACGCACATGAGGGAGATCCTATAGCTGACTTCCTCACATCAGACAGACCCATCTCTGACACTATGCTGAAAGAAATGCTGCTGTCTTTACTGTTCTCACTACAAGATGACATGGTCAGAGGGATCAACAAGTGCCAAAGCGAGGTCCACGCCATAGGCAACAGGGTGAATCATGTTGAAAGCAAGATGAAGGAATATACATCCTCATACAACATGATGGTAGAGGCCCACACAGGACAGGGAGAAGACATAACATGGATGAAATACAAAATCACAGGCCTCGAGGAAAGATCCAAAAGGAACAACCTCAAACTGAGGGGCATCCCAGAGTCTGTTCCCCCTAACCAACTCCTGCAATATGCCCACACCCTGTTCTCTACACTAGTGCCAGAGCTGACAGCACAAGACCTTATTGTGGACAGCATCCATAGGGTCCCCAAACCATCCTTTCTCCCTGAAGAAATCCCAAGGGATGTATTACTGAGAGTTCATTACTACCACGTAAAAGAACAAATACTGCAAGTGTCACGCAAACCAGAAAAAATCCCTCAGCAGTACGCCAATATATGGTTACTCCCTGACCTCTCCAGGCACACACTACAATGTTGTCACAACCTGGCGAAAATCACTAAGGCACTAAGGAATCATAAAATCCTCCATAAGTGGAAATATCCAGTGACACACTCTCTCACCCACAATGGGGTCACACTATCAGTCTCAACCTTGGAGGAAGGGACCACAGCCCTACGAAAATGGGATATACTCTTGGACCAGGCCTCACTAGATTCACCTCCAGCAGGACCACAATCAATACAAATGAATGGCAATTTATCTCATAAGCACTCAAAAAAGAAAAAAAAGGTGGAAGGTCTTAAAGAAAACACACGATCACTCACAAATATCTCCAGGGATAGGAGTTAACAGTTTCTTTTCTCCTCTAAAGCACTCTAAAGCACTAGAAGCAGCTACATCTGCATGCAGATCTGTTACAAGATCCATTTCTTATGTTCCCCATGTTGACTTTCTATGTTCTTTGTTCCTTTTGTTGTTTATTTGATGTACACAGCCATATCTGAAGCAACTTATACTCATCTACTGAAGAAAACAAGCCTCAGATACCGAACCTTACCAGAGCAATCCCTGTGGATGCAGTGAGTACCTACACCACACAATCAAGATGCACCTCTCCTGTAATGAAGATGACATGCCTCTCAATTAACGCCTGGAGTCTAAATCATCCCGCAAAAACATTTTCCCTGTGGAAAAAGACATGCAAGCAGAAGGCAGACATCCTCTGTGTACAGGAAACCAACTTCCAACTAAACAAAATTCCGAACTGTTCACACAAGGACTACCCGCATATACTTCTGGCCTGTACACCCAACCACAAGAAGGGAGGAGTCCTATTAGCCATAAAGAATTCCCTCTCCTTCCAGCCTAAGGAACATCTACTCCAAACCATACATGCTAGTTACACTATACTCCCCGAACTCCCACCAACTTTGATTATAACTCAGGTACTCAAAAAAGCCAACTCTATGAAATGGAAACCTCTGGATATGTGGGGACTTTAACTTGACTTCAGATCCATCACTGGACACCACCACAAGTAAACCCAATGGTACAGCATCCCTTCAGGCATTACTCCACTCTGAGGAACTATTGGACACATGGAGATGCCTTCATGCTAATGAAAAGGACCTTTTTTTTCACATAGACATTGCTCATATTAATGTATTGACATGTTCCTGATAGATAAGTGGCTCTTACAACAAGTAGTAACCACTAAAATACATGACATTACGTGGTCAGACCATGCTGCCATATCTATGTCTGTTAAAGAACAGGGAGTCTCCTCTTCATCCCCCATCTGATGCTGTAATGTTCGACTGCCACAAGAACCCCAAACCCACACAAAAATCTCTCAGCATCTCTAAGATTTCTTCCTAGACAACACTGTAAATGACCCATATATTCTATGGAACGCACATAAGGTCTTTATGAGGGGCATGCTTATCCAATTAGGGTCCAAAGAAAAAAAAACGTTACACGTCAAAACTTAATACATTGTTATCTGAAATTCATACCACAGAAACCCAAAACAAAAAGTCGCCTACAGCAACATTAGCAAACAAACTGACCGCACTCAGAGAGAATACTACGGTTCACTATATAACTTACACAAAGACCCCACCACGAAAAAATACAAACATTTCTACGGGGATTGAACCTTCCATCTCTATCCGAACATCAACTAGCTGTATTAAACGCCCCGAACACAACCCAAGAAATAGAACTAGTCATAAATACACTACCAAATGGTAAATCACCGGGGCCAGGTGGCTTCTCCAACGAATACGTCAAGACTTTAAAAAACATACGACCGCCACACATGCGAAAAGTCATTAATAAAGTTGCAGATTCTGCAACTTTTCCCCAAGAGATGCTGAGAGCACATAAAGTAACCCTACCCAAACCGGGAAAAGATCCCAATACACCAGCTAACTTTAGACCAATATCCCTTCTCAACTCAGACATCAAAGTATATGCAAAACTACTGGCCAAAAAACAAATATCATTCCCTCAATTAATCAATGTGACCAGATGGGCTTTGTGAAGGGGAGACAAACCTCAGATGCATAAATCCAGAAAAGCAAGCTGAGCAGAGAGGGGTCCCACCGCTCAGGTAGGCGCAGACCAGGGGAGATGAAAGCCAGTGTAGTATTATTATTCAAGAGGGAAGAGTCCCAGGTGCTGGCTGATGCAAGATGAGGCAGACAAATCGAGGAAAGCTGGAAGCCGCACACCGGTTCTCAGCTATGAATAAGCACTCATTGTAGTGTGAAACGCGTCAGCTGCTTTTGTACGCTTCTGCTGTTATGTTTCTTCATGATTCAGCTTTTTAAATAAAGCATTCATCATTATACCGGTGTGCGGCTTCCAGCTTTCCTCGATTTGTAAACCTCAGATGCAACTAGAAGAATCATAAATGTGATACACCATGCTGATAAAAATCGAACGCCTTCTCTGCTGCTGTCTATAGATAGAGAGAAGGCGTTCGACAGGATCCACTGGACCTACATGGAAATGGGATTTTCCAAGTTTGGTTTCAAAGGATCCATACTAACAGCTATTTTGGCTCTATGCTCATGCCCATCTGCATAGGTATACTCAGCTGGCTTCCTATACACAACCTTCAACATATCAAACAGGACCCGAAAGGGGTGCCCCCTGTCACCGACCATCTTTAATCTAATGATAGAACCACTAGCCGAAGCAGTTAGGACACACCCCTTGATCACAGGTTTCCAGTTTGGCTCTAACATGCACACTATAAACTTATTTGCGGACGATGTCATCCTGCTCTTGACCAACCCGCTCACATCCCTAAAACAGGCCCACAAAATCCGGATTTCGGCGATATCTCATATTACAAAGTTAATTTCACTAAATCTCTAATTTTAGATGTAGGAGTACCGCCTTCCATACGGAATATACTACAAAAACAATTACCATATACGTGAAGTAAGAGAGGTATTACCTACTTAGGAATTACACTAACTAATACAACTTCTGCACTAGTTAAAGCTAACATAATTCTGCTAATTACCAAACTGGAAACCCAATTAACAGAAATGTTGAAAAAGGAAATATCCTGGCTAGGCAAAATAACAGCCTTCAAAATGTTAATCTTACCACAAATTTTATATATATTCCGCACCCTGCCAATTCATATACCACACCATTACCTCAAAACCCTGTCAAATCTAAGCTGGAAGTACATTTGGGGTGGCAAAAAAGCTAGATGATCCTGCAATAACCTCACCCCTCACAGGAAAGTAGGAGGGGCAGGACTAGTGGACCTATACAACTACCTATGGGCAGTTAGACTAGACCAGGGTTTCTCAACTCCAGTCCTCAAGGCGCCCCAACAGGTCATGTTTTCAGGATTTTCCTCAGATGAAACGGGTGTGGTAATTACTAAGGCAGAGAAACTGATCAAATCACCTGTGCAGAATAGTGGAAAGCCTGAAAACATGACCTGTTGGGGTGCCTTGAGGACTGGAGTTGAGAAACACTGGACTAGACCATATCATATACTGGTTATACAAGAGTAATACACCACTATGGGTAGACATAGAAAAGATGAAATCCCCAACGAAAGACCTACCATCACTACTCATGGGCGACATCTGGATACCATGGGACACGAAAACTCTTTCACCTCCTATGCAGATTTCACTGATGGCATGGAGATTCCTCCTAAACCAAAATCACACTGATACACATGAAATGGGTTAAAAGCTACCATTAATCCTCCTAGAAACAAAAATTCCAATGCTATCGGTTAAGGACCTGGTAAACCATGGCATAACACACAGATCAGACCTCTATAATGGACCCCAGCATAAATCCACAGAACAAATAATGACACAGTACCAATTGCCGAACAATAAGCTGTTCTCATGTTTACGAATAACACATTTCCTCAAATCGCATACAAGTCCAAAGATAAAAATTCCGTCCAAAGTATGGCAATTTTACTTAACACCCAAACAAAACTTAAAAGGAATCTCATTATTTTACAACCTCATCCATAACAAACTAGTATTGAAGAAAACCATAGCAATGGGGAAATGGGAGACAGACTTGGGAACCACCTTCTCAGACAAACAATGGCAACGTACTTTCGGAGAAACATACAAAGCTTCACATTGTGTCAAGCATTGGGAACTGATGATCAAAATGGCAAACAGATGGCATTATACCCCATATAGAACAGCAAGCTATTTCCCAGAAACATCGCCACAGGACTGCGGGCGAATAGGAAACCTAGTACACATGTTCTGGCAGTGCCCAAATATAAAAAGCCTATGGGACCGAATATTCCAGCTAATCTCCTCCCTAACAGGAATCTTAACCCCTCCAGACCCAGCATTAGCAATCCTTCACTTGGGCAAAGAGAAATTCCCACCCAACTTCAGGCCAGTCATTACCCACATTCTACTGGAGACACGCATACTGATACGTTGTAACTGGAAAAACAACACCTCTATAAATCTATCAGATGTTACGAGAGCAGTCCACAGAAACTACACGTTCGAGCGTCTCATTGCAATCAACTCTATGCATTGTAACATATTTTACAAACATTGGTTTATATGGCCAAAAAGTAATAACAACAAGTAAGGCTTCCTTGACTTGTTGATTTTCACCTGCTTTAGCTCCATTCTATTGATTAGTTAATGATCTGTTATTATTATTAACCACTCAAACGTTCTTATGCGGATGTATACTGTGTATATCAATCTTTCTTGTCTTATTTGTAATCTGTTTATATCTGAAATACTCAATAAAACATATTAAAACAAAAATACTTATTATGTATACTATAGAGTATAGAAATTTCTGAGCTACCAGACAAAGGAAGTGAATATTATTATTATTATTATTATACAGGATTTATATAGCGCCAACAGTTTGAGCAGCACTTAACAAAATAAAGGCAGACATTACAGTTACATTACAATTTGGTACAAGGGGAATCAGAGGGCCCTGCTCATTAGAGCTTACAATCTAAAAAAGGAAGGGTCAATTGATACAAAAGGTAATAGCTGTGGGGGATGAGCTGATTGAGGAAGTAAAACAGTGTTAGTTAGAAGCAGGATAGGC
This sequence comes from Lithobates clamitans, assembly GCA_037952925.1. Taxonomy (NCBI): domain Eukaryota; kingdom Metazoa; phylum Chordata; class Amphibia; order Anura; family Ranidae; genus Lithobates; species Lithobates clamitans. The sequence continues at coordinate 521,805 of JBBGZY010001007.1, forward strand.
TTTTTTAAGGAGAACGGTTTTCAGGGATCGTCTAAAGATGGATAGATTAGGGGACAGTCGGACAGATTGGGGTAGGGAGTTCCAAAGAATGGGAGAAGCTCTGGAGAAATCCTGGAGGCGAGCATGGGAGGAGGTGACAATGAAGCTAGAGAGCATGAGGTCTAGGGAGGACTGAAGAGAGCGGCTTGGCTGGTATGTTGGGACTAGGTTAGTGATGTAGCTGGGGGAAGAGTTATGGATGGCTTTGTAAATTATTGTTAGCACTTTGAATTTTATTTGTTGGGTGAGTGGAAGCCAGTGGAGGGATTGGCAGAGAGGGGTGGAGGACACTGAATGGTTGGTAAGGTGGATGAGTCTTGCAGCGGCATTCATTATGGACTGAAGGCGAATAGTCTATGTAAAGGTAACCCAATGAGGAGTGAGTTGCAATAGTCTAGGTGAGAGATAATCAGGGAGTGAATTAGAAGCCTGGTGGTGTCATTAGTTAAAAAGGGGCGTATTCTGGAAGTGTTGTGGAGGCTAAGGCGGCATGATTTGGACAGGGATTGTATGTGGGCCTGAAAGGACAGTTCAGAGTCTTATGCAGCGTACACACGAGCAGACTTTTTGACCGGACTAGTCTGAGTCCGGCGGACAATCCGATAGTGTGTGGGCTTCATCGGACCTTCAGCGGACTTTTCCAGTCGAAAATCTGACGGACTTTAGATTTGAAACATGCTTCAAATCTTTCCGATGAACTCGAGTCTGGTCGAAATATCCACTCGTCTGCATGCTAGTCCGACGGACGAAAACCCACGCTAGGGCAGTTATTGGCTACTGGCTATCAGCTTCCTTATTTTAGTCCGGTCGTACGTCATCCCATACGAATCCGTCGGACTTTGGTGTAATCGTGTGTAGCCAAGTCCGTTCGTTCAAAAGTCCGCCGGAAGTCCGTCAAAAGTCCTTTTGACTTTTGTTGCCAAAAAGTCCGCTTGTGTGTACGCGGCCTAAGGTTACCTCTAGCACCCTGCCATGTGGGGATGGACTGAAAGATGTGCCATTGATCTTGACAGAGAAGTCAGGGGAAGGGGAAGTCAGGGGAATAGCTGCTAGCACTACAACGTGACAAGTTGTGAAGGGATATATGTAAAAAAAGTGCAGTGCTGAAGAATGTGCATGTAAGCAAAATACAAACACAATAGTGTCAAAAATGAGTAAATAAACACTAATGCAAAAATGTGCAAAGATTGACAAGTATGAATATACTCAATAAAGTGCATACAAATTATACATCAACATGGTAAAGTGCGTATGTGCTAGAGGATTGATTCCCTAAATTACTTGAGTAATCCAAAACAAAAGTATGGTATAAAGGAGAAGTCCACAAACATCCTTTTTGGGATAGGCTCACAACACACTATCAAGTGTGAGGGAGTGAGGAAAAGTCAATGTAGATAAGAATGATAGTGGGCAACCGTCTATAGAAGAAACACCCGGGACTGTGCATCCACCACCAAAGGAAAGGGGTAGGTACTTCTTACCAGAAGATGTGGACACACAAGCCAGCAGCGGTGAGTCGAACAAGCATGAAATTATGGAATGGAAACAGGATCAGGAACCAAGGCCTCCAGAAGTCCAAGCGACCCCCACGAATCTCTCATCCATCAACAGATAAAAAAGAAGGAGAAGGCTTCCATATGGTTTAGTTCAAAAAATGTATGCAGGTTTATTTAAAAAGTACTAACATCTGAACGATGTGTGCAATAAAAGCAATGTCATCACAAGGTAAAATGAACAAGCGCAATGTGCAGAGCTGACAAGCAATAATTTGATGCGTTTCGTCCTAAGGAACTTCAACTGGGGTGTAAGCCAGCTCCTCTACACTACACATATATATACAGATATATTGGTAATTAAATCCACAATCAATAATTTCCTGGTTCAAGTGTATGTCCATCATGGCGGGCGGCGTGTGGTCTACGCCTACTATTGCATGTTGGTAAGATAGACAATCACCAATCACAGGACGAATGCACAAAACCAGGCCTCACTGTGGCAGAGCGGGCGCCACCAATGTCACACCATCACAAAAGAGTGACTGCCAAGCCTCAGTTTCACACAACACAGGGTGATTAATGCAATCAACATTTCGCTATGCTGTAACAAAAATGTTAAAGTGGGATTCCACCCAAAAAAAAAACTACATGAAAAATCCTAAAAAAAAAAATACAAAAAAAATGTGGATATTTTTTTTTTTACTCACCTCTAAATGCTTGTTGCTAGGAGGTCCCTCGTAGTCTGCCTCTTCCAGTGCCTGGGCTGGTGACATCACTTCCCCCTCGGCACAGGAAGGGCTCAGCTCTGCTCCCTCCCTCCTGTCAATCATCTGGGACCCATTACAGGTCCCAGGTGACTGAGCGGCCAATCACGGCGCCACTCGCGCATGCGCAGTGGGTGCCAGGCTGTGAAGCCACAGCTCGGTGCCCACAGTTGCAATGCCGGTGCCGCTGAACAGAGCGGGAGACGAGCGGGGCTTCGATCCCCCGCATCGCTGGACCCAGGGACAGGTAAGTGTCCAATTAAAAGTCAGCAGCTGCAGTATTTGTAGCTGCTGACTTTTATTTTTTATTTTTTTTGACTGGAACTCCTCTTTAAGCTATGCAGACACACTATGTCTGCCAGAACAACATTCCTTCCTAGACATAGCCAGGGCAAAGGGCTCTCACCTATAGGGTCTCATAAGCGCACATAATATGGCAAACATATGCATGTAAATAAGAACCCTAAATGAATCATAGAAAGGAGAACACTATAAGTATATAAAAAGTTGACTCAAATGTTTCTGTTTTCCTCCTGCCGCATGCTTTGTGCAAACAAACATTACACCTGCACCAAGGGTAAAAACCCTTAAGGTCATGAAAAAATGATGCTCTATAGGGGAGCACCATCATTGGGAAGACAGATTGCTCTCAATGTTATTTATCCCCCCATGAGACCATCATTTTTTCATGACCTTAAGGTTTTTACACTTGTCGCAAGTATAATGTTTGTTTGCACAATACATGCGGCAGGAGAAAAACAGAAACATTTGACTCTACTGTTACCACCCATAGGTACCAGATGAAACATTTCACTACTTCTGCCACCCGATACATTGTGTATCAATAACTTGTCCCTATAAGAAACAATATGTAGGATGCACTCTACGATCCTTCTCAATGAGGGTTAATGAACACCTGGCTAACATTAATAAAGGTCGTACTAATCACAGCATATCCAGACATTATCTTCACCACTATAATAAGAATCCATCTGGCACCCATTTTCAAATTATTGATAAGTTTGTCCCCCATTGGAGAGGAGAATCCAGTCTCCGAGGGGTATCAAGCCTGGGTACGTTCTGGATATATGAATTAAAATCCTATTCGTCTTTTGGCATGAACGTTGACTGGGATATTAATGCCTTTGTTAATCAAGCTTAAATGCCTTTCAACATTACTTTGCCCATCTTATGCTTTTTTCATTTTACTGTTTCCCTCTTATTCTTATTTTTTCCGCATCATTATAACATATATGTACATTTATCCCATGTACATACTTGGAATTTTTAGTATACATAGTGTACACACATTTTCAACTTTTTATATACTTATAGTGTTTTCCTTTCTATGATTTATTTAGGGTTCTTATTTACATGTATATGTATATGTTTGCTATATTATGTGTGCTTATGGGACTCTATGGGTGAGAGCCATTTTCCCTGTTTGGATATATCTAGGAAGGAATGTTGTCATGTTGGCAGACACGGAATGTCTGCATAGCTTAACGTTTTTGTTACAGCATCGCAAGATGTTGATTACATTAATCACCCTCTGTTGTGTGAGACCGAGGCTTGGCAGTCACTCTTTTTTCCCGCGATAGCGAGGCTTGGATCTCACGCATAGGGTCCTGTAATTGACGCTCTTCTGACCCTCGTTGTAACGTGGTGGGTACATCCCCAGGGTGCAGGCGGCGTGACGTTGATGGTGCCCGCTCCGCCACAGTGAGGTTTGGTTTTGTGCATTCGTCCTGTGATTGGTGATTGTTTGTCTTACCAAAATGCAATAGGAGGCGCGGACCGCATGCCGCCCGCCATGACGGACATACACTTGAACCAGGAAATTATTGATTGTGGATTTAATTACCAATCTATCTATCTGTATATATATATATGCGCAGTGTAGGGAAGCTGGCTTACACCCCAGTTGAAGTCCCTAAGGACGAAATGCGTCAAATTATTGCTTGTCAGCTCTGCACATTGCGCTTGTTCATTTTACCTTGGGATCACATCGTTTTTATTGCACACCTCGTTCAGATGTTAGTACTTTTTAAATAAACCTGCATACATTCTTTGACCTAAACCATGTGGAAGCCTTCTTTTTTATGAGTCTATTTCCAATCTGTTGATGGATGAGAAATTCATGGGTGTCGCTTGAACTTCCGGAGACCGTGGTTCCTGATCCTGTTCCCATTCCATGCTTGTTCGACTGATCGCCGCTGGCGTGTCTGTCCACATCTTCCGGTATGAAGTACGTACCCCTTTCCTTGGGTGGTGGATGCACAGTCCCAGGTGTTTCTTCTATAGATGGTTGCCCACTATCATTCTTATCTACATTGACTTTTCCTCACTCCCTCACACGTGATGGTGTGTTGTGAGCCTATCCTAACACAGATGTTTGTGGACTTGTCTTTTGTACCATACTTTCGTTTTGGATTTCTTAAGCCATTTAGGGAATCAATTAGCACATATGCACTTTATCATGTTAAGGGGGACAAAAACTGCGCTTATGTATCAATTTAAAAATTAATCACTAAAATCAAATTTGATAAGCAGCAACTTAATGTGAGATATACACAAAAAAACATAAGAAAGAAGAAGCCGCGCTAATAAAGTCCAGTGTATAAATAATTGATTGTAGAAATGAAGGTCATCTCTCATATGGCAATACAATTGTGGAATAATAATCAGATTCTTCTAATAATAACACCACAGTGAGTTTGTTCAATAAGTGTGCCACCACTTTAAGAAAAACTCACTTACCAGATGGCAAGCAAAACCGGGCATGTGGCTTTAGCCCAGCCAAGGCCTTTGCTTGCACAGAAGATCGTGGAGGCTCTGGGTGGATGGTAGCATTAATATATCCAAACACCGATGACACCGCTCAATGCAGGACCATAAATTCAGCAACCCACTCAGCAGTAAACCCAGAAAGAAAGAACTACCATAGTGTAATATTGCCTAAATGGATATTTATTTATATAAAAACAACATTGCACTTACATTTTGGAAGTTTAAAAATCACTCATAAAATAACAGAGCCGGCCAGCTACAAACAAACTCCGTCCTCCTAACGAGACAGTGTGGTGACGTCAGCACGTATCCTCCTCCAGACGCATTTCGTCATATGTGATGTTGTCAATGGGGGATGTATTGAGGTATAATTTTTATGCACTTTTTTGAGTATATTCATTCTTGTCAATTTTTGCACATTTTTGCATTAGTGTTTTATTCACTAATTTTTGACACTATTGTGTTTGTATTTTGCTTACATGAACATCCTTCAGCACTGCACTTTTTTTTACATATATCCCTTATTATGTATACTCCCTAAAATAAATGTGTTTCCTTTTAACCCTGGTGCTTGCAGCAAACAGGAATAATACATATGCAACACAGGGAGATAATAACATCCTTGATGTAGATGCATAGTCAAATTTATTCACATCTTCTATATTTGAATAAAAATCGTTCTGGGAAATATTTTGCTTTACCATTTGCATCATACATTTAGTTAATTGATGTTCCCACAGAAAATACAGGGCATTTTTGTCATTTATTATGGGCAAATGTGGTACAACGAGACCAGAAAGATGGCAAATTCTACAGAGGGGGAATGTGATTTTCCTTCTACAAAACAATTTTGGTTCTCATTTGTCACAACTGGGATATTGATTTTGGTCGGTCTAACCCTACAATTATTCATTGTGGTCTCGAATGTCATTGACTGGCTGAAGGGAAGTTCTGTGACGGCTGCTGACCAAATTATCACCTCTATTGGAATAGCAAGGTTCTTCTTTCTTTTTAGTGGCTTAATACATTATTTTTCATTTACTTGCTATGCAGATACATATAAAATATGTTTTGTATTTACTTTATTCATTGGGATAACATCAGGATTTTCCAGTATCTGGTTATCCGCTCTGCTCTCCATCTTCTTCTGCTTCAAGATCTCCAACTTTCACAGCGCCTTCTTCTTACATCTCAAAACCATCATATTTCAGAAAGTTGTTCTCCTTATTATTGCTTCTGTGCTGTTAGGATTTGGCTACGCTTTAATGTATCTTTTGATTATACATACTTTGTTTATGAACTCACCTTACTCTGACTTTTTAAATTATATAAAAAATGATCAGATAATATTTTCTTTGAATTGTGTGTGGAACATTTTTCCACTTCTTTTATTCTTTGTGTCTTCATTTTTTCTCGTTATTTCCCTGGGTTTCCACATTACACAAATGAAGGGCCATAGAAATGCAATGAACAATGCAGACGCTTACCATAAGGTGATAATGTTTACAGCTGTGTCTTTCCTGACCTGTGCTTTGTGTAGTATCGTAAATCTAACTGAACAATATGTTATGGAACTATTAGGCTTTATGTGGATGTTTGTTTTTTATGACATTTTTCCGATTCTGCATTCTATTTTTTTAATTTATGTAACAACCAAACTAAGGAACCAATTTCTCAGGATTGTCTGTTGTGGAATGAACTGTTTGTTTAGAAGAAATGCATCTGAAGCTGAGACAAGAGAGCCGGAGGAGGTGACCAGCTTTTGATTCAAGAGAAGACACAAATGATCATTTAAAGCTTTATGCTGTCATATGTTTTGATTGTAGTCATAAAGTATTGTTATTATTGTAATTAAAATCATAAAATGATCTTCTAAGTACTAAGGAACCCCTTATACAGCCATCTTCAAGCAGGATTCCATGGAATCATAAGGTTCCGCCAAAGGTTTCTAGGGGTTCCTTGAACTGCCATTGATTGTTTTCTCATTTGACAGTTCCGGGGCCAGTGCTGATTGTAAAAAGCCAGCTTCAGTACTTCAACAAGTTTTTAACTATCTGTAAGGGTTGTATTCTGACAAGGGGGGCATTATTTTTACTGATTCCATATGAATTGGTTTTAGCAGGAGTTCCACAAGACCTGAACATTATTTGCAAGGGTTCCTCTAAGGTAGAAAGGTTGAGAAGGGCTGCTATAGTACATCAATTAAAGCCTACACTTATTTTAACTAATTCTGAAAATACATTAAAATAATCTTCTAAAACTAGGTCCCATTATCTACATGTCTGGTTTTGTATTTGAAAATTTATAGTCTACAGCAGCTTTCCTGAACCTTTCTAATATTTAGAACCCCTTGGAATAATGTTCCGGTCTCAGGGAAATGCTGCTAAAAATGACTGCATCCACAGCAAGGAGAAGATTGCTGCTTAAATTCATGGTCAGTAAAAATAATTTCCCTTTTACAGAGAGCTAAAAAGATCTTTGGTTTCAGTGGCAACTTACCTGAGTGGCAGAAATTGATCCATGCTCAAGGAATTCCTTGCAACCTCTGGAGGAACCCTGTTTAAGACAGGATGGCCTGGCCCTCGAGGGAGAAATCACTGCTGATATTTTAACTGATAACATGAGGTAGTTGCTTGACACTGGGATGAGAATTGCTCTGCAAAATACTCAGTAGGCATGATATATGGTTATGGATGGGTGAATTTCAATGAATTTGATATTTTTACACCTTTTGAGTAAAAAATTTTCCTTACAGGGATTATAGTGGCAGCCTTTAAGGTCCGCTTCTATTTTCTTTATCTTTTTCCACAATATTGGATGTGGTGCCCCACATTGCAATTGGTTTACATTTTTTCTACATCGACATAAGCAATTAATGCATACATCATATCCAATCAGTAAGTCAGTGTTGAAGAGACATACCCTTCAAGGACACATGACCAAGAATATTTCCAGTATGGATTTAGCTTTTCCAGACATAGTCTAAAAAACAAACCACACAAAGAGAGGTATGGACCTGCCCACTCCCTTTTTCTATTTTGTAGAGGAGCAAATGTGAAACAGAAAATACAAAAGCTAGGGATGAAAGAGAGAGAGAGAGAGAAAAAGGGGGGGAGAAGGGGAAGGGAAAGGAAGTCTTCATGTGATTTAATGACTCATCACAAAACTGGCATTTAGGGAAGCAGAATGTGTTTTGGGGTGTATTGCTATGTATACCTATGACGTGTGGGAGAAATATCTCAGTAAAGTAACAACTTTGTGTAAAAAAAAAAAATTAAATTTTTTTACATTTTCCAAAAACTTGTGGCAAAAGTAAAAAAATAATAAGAGAAATAAAAATAAGAAAAGAAAAAATAAGGTCTTTCAAAGACTCAACATGTCTCCCAGCTAATACCTTGGGGTGTCTACTTTCCAAAAAGGGGTAGGGTGAACTAAAAAAAAAAAAATCTAACAGATTCCTCCGTTCACATCAATTGACATGGATGAAGAAATCTCTGTCAGAAAAAGCATATGCCCAACATTAGAATCTTCTGCCACACATCCACCCCATGCTTCTAATGTTGAGTATACATATAATGTTCTTTTTCTTGTTTAGCCTGAAAGGAAAAAAGAACCTAAAAAAAATTCATCCATTCACATTGATCTTATTTATGTGGATGAAGAACTCAATGTGCCAGAAAAAAGTGAATAATGTATATCTGACCATCCTATGCTCTTAATGCTGAGCATACACATTCTTGTTTTTTAACTGTGAATGGATAAATCTCCCCTTGCAGCACTGCAGGAACTGACATACTTATTCTGAAAGCAGCACCCTCCTGCTGTGAGAATACATAGATCAGTGCTGCAGCTGATAAGTTGATTGGCGTTCCTACAAAGCAAATATAAACAGCTAACAATAACTCACAGTAACAATATAACATTACCTCCATAAAACAACTTTTTTTTTGCTTTACTTTTTTATGTAATTGAACTTTTTAGAACAATAACCTTTCCAGCCTTTGTATAAATGTAATCTTGCGAGCTGCTATGTGCCTATTATATGCACCGATAAATGTTAGTGTATTGCTGACACCCACCACACTCTCATATTTGTGCGTTATCCATCCCTATAACCTATTAGTGCTAAGCTACATACTTTATTGTGATAGTATCATATTAATAAAAAATAAAAACAAGAAATCAAAAACAATGCCAAAATATACACAATAGTCCATAAAAAGTCCCATCAATCCAACAATATTTGCTTGTGCTGTAAAGTGCTATTCAAAAGAAATTCAATCTTCAATGTTCAGCTTGCATATTTGTTTACCACTTCGTGCAGAAAATGGCATGCAATATGTGCTCCCTCCACCGAATAGACTCTCACGTTAGGTTTTTGATCTTACAAACAAGTAGGGTCACAACACGCTTGTGTCCCGCCCCTGGGGACTTGGATAGATCTTTTCCTGTTCATAGGATTAAACAATGCAACATCCAGTACTTGATGTCCTCGCATTGTAACATCATTCAGCCCCTCCCCTTTGCGTTACGCCACAGAGTCACGTGGTGTCATTAGGGGGATATCATCCCTGATGAAGCCATGTGACCCTGTGGTGTAACACATGGGGGAGTGGCTGAATGAGGTCAGGATGTGAGGACATCGTGGCACGGCGGTAAATATGATCTCAGAGGGATACAGTACTGGATGTTTGATTGTTTTATATGCGAGTAACAGTTTTGTTAAACATTTATGGTTTTAAAGCAGTAAAGCACCATGTGCAGGGGTTTTCTCTGTAAATATTTGCGGGTGAATGGAAGTATTATCTGAAGTAACATCATGAAGTGAAGTTGGCCAGTTACACCTTAATGATCCTAGGAACAGGAAAAGATCTACCCAAGTCCCCAGTGGTGTGTAGAATTGTAGTCCCCATGTAGTCTGGGCATCCAGGGGTTCCATTTGACTGTCTTTACCTTCATCATTTCTAACTTTTTGAGATGGGAACGAGGGACACCTATTAACAAATATATGTAGGCATAGGACACACACCCTGCCATGCCCCCTTAAAGGAGAATTATACAAAAAATTATTGCCACTAATGTTCCTTTCTATTGGCTTTGGAAATTTACAAATGCGGCAATCTAGAGATTGGATGAATGGTTTAGCACTGGGAAACACTTTTTGAAAGTTAAATAGTGCATTTATATACAACTATATAGATCAGACCAAAATGAGGGACAAATGAGGATGAATGAGGGACAGAGGTCCCTCGAAATCAGGGACAGTTTGGAGCTATGCCGTATGTATAGCCTGTGGCCCTCTCACAGAGCTTATACATTTTGTCTCCATATCTGGCACGCTTGCTGGGGGATATTGCTTGATTGCAAGTCTGTCAGTAAAATGTAGTCGTAAAAGGGACTATGCGGATGTTTTGTTGGTGTGTGTACACATCTGCAAATTTCTGGGACAGGTAATTTATGGGGGGGCCAAATTTTTTCAGAACTGAACATACTTACGCTCACCCCAGGGACGACAGAGGTTATTGTCACTGAAATGCATAAAATGCATTATTATCCCATATCTTTTCCCTGCCATTGCAGCAGAGAACACAGGCATATAATGAATCGGGTCTGCGAACCAATATGACTGCAATTCATTTTTTGTAATGCCCATGTTGCCCATGTTAGGCCCAAAAAAGTTTTAAAATTGGAAATTGTGATAGGTTTCCACTCGAATGGCCTGGCATGGTATGGTATGAATTTGGGTTGGCAGCGATATACTGAAGGGCATAAAAGTTACTTTGATCGACAATCAAATTGTAGAGGTCTATGGGTAAAAGCAAGGGGCATTGTTAGTTGACTGTTTCCACCTGAACCTTGGGCTGGGCTGTGAATGGAGGGAATAATGGGTGTTGCTAAATCTGGGGGTAGCCAATTAGGGTTGTCAAGCACCTCTGAAAGGCTTCTATGGCTTGTGTTCAAATTCTTGGTGGCTGCGGTTGCATTACGTTACTAGTGCTAGCCACCTCACCAGCTTGTACGTCACTGCTGGTGCTCAACACTTCGGCATGAAATACTGTAGTGCTGGTGTCTAAAATACCAGGATGTACTATGCTGCTGGTGCTTACCAGATCACCAAAAACTAGTGCGGTGCTGATATATGCTTCATCTGAGCATATCTACGTGTTTCTAGTACTCCAGCAACATGGGGTCAGGTTCGTCTGGTTTTAGCAGGTGTCGGGTCTGCCAGGAGATTCCAACCGTCACTCCAGTTTCCTGACCGGTAGTCATCTTATCCCAGTATCAGGTGGAGGGACAGTCGAGATCCTGCAGCCAGAAATAAGGGACCACAATAGAAAGTGCAAACAGACTATATGTCAGGAAGGGCAAGCTAGTAATCAAAATGTCAGAAGAACATCTGTGCAGGTTTCCAGTACGAAGAGCCACTCGGTGCATGCGCACATGTGCGAATGACGGTGTGCATGCCCGCACGGGAATGCGGGCGCACATGTGGTGACAGTTCTTGGCGCCTGATGCGCTATTTAAAGGACACTGATGCCTTTTTGATGCCCTGTGACCCCTGCTACCCGTTGTTTCTGAAAACCTGTTCCAGTAGACTTTTGGCTTGTTCCTGACTATTCCGGCCTTCCGCCTGCCTCTGATCCCCGCTTGTCCAGACTTCACTCCTGTCTCTCCTTTGGTCACCCTGCTGCCCCCCTGTTACAGACTCGGCCAGTACCTTGACGCTGCTACAGCTACCGCACTTGTTCCTGTTCTGTCCGCTAGTGTGTGACCCAACTTGCCTGTACCTGTCTGTGTTCCGATCTACAGAACACCTCCTCGCTGACTGCTGAGTCCCGCTTCCAGTCTGATCCTGTCTCTAGCCTGCCTGCCGTTCCAGCCATCTTCCTTGCTGAGAGTCTCTCCACAGCCTCATCAGAAGACCCGACCAGCCCCTACATCAGCGATCCTGCCAGGCACTTGTGCCACTCTGCACTCCCGAGCTCCCTGTCTGCTCTATCAGGGGTTCTCGAGTCAGAGGTGAAAGGGAGGCCTTTTCTTGCATACCAATCAGGTACATGACACTATATCAAGGAACAACCAGCAAGCAACTCACTGGCAGAAGAAAGGACAATCCAAAACGATCCAAGTCAGCAAACCAAGGCAGAAGTCCACGGGGGTAAACCAGAAGGCGGCATCCGGAATGGGCAGAGTCAGCAACAACGATCAGCGTAATCCAAAGGAGTAATCTAAGAAGCGAAACCGGGAACAAGCAGGAGTCAGCAACCAAAAATACAATATATCATACACCAATACACCAACAAGCAGGAAATGGAACCTATACTAGGGCAAAACAAAACCTGGTGCACAAGGCACGGTATGCAGTGGCGGAACTACCAGGGTCGCAGCAGTCGCACTTGCGACTGGGCCCTGGAATTCTGTCGCTGTGGGGGGGGGCTCACCCGCATGTTCTCCACTGTCTGGGAGCCCGCCCGCACGTTCTCCGCTGTCCAGGAGCCCGCCCGCACGTTCTCCGCTGTCCGGGAGCCTGCCCGCACGTTCTCCGTTGTCCAGGGGCCCGCCCACATGTTCTCTGCATGTTCCCCGCTCTCCGGGGGCCCGCCCGTACATTCTCCACTGTAAGGGTTGCCCGTCCGCCCATTCCACTGTCAGGGGCCGTCCCTTCGTTCCGCAGCGCGGGGGGGTTGTTCGCCTGCTAGTCGCTGAGGAAAGGCTGCTATCTCTGGAAAGGGAAGCCATGTAAGGAGACAGACGCTGGAAGGGAAAGTCAGCTGACCAGCTGACACCAGTGCAGTGAAGGGGGAGGAGCTCTCCCCTCTGCAGGAGATCCCATGACACAGGAGCATCCCTGGAGGCACGGGAGTAATGATGAAGGGGAAGGAATCGACTGACAGAGTAAGTGACAAAATAGTCAGTGCAACTGATCCCAACCTCTGCCTCTTACTGACCCCTCCCTCACCACCACAGATCTTATCCCTATCCCCCCATAGGATAGGGTTGAGATCTGTGGTGGTGGTGTTGGGGTGGGATCAGTAAGAGGCAGAGGTGGGGGTGGAGGAGGATGCACTGCCACTGCCCCCCCTCACCACCACCACTGCTCCCACCCCCCCTCACCACCATCACTGCCGCCGCCACTGATCCCCCCCACCACCGATCCCACCACCCCCGCCACTGATCCCATCCCCCATCACCACCACTGATCCCACCCCCCTCACCGTCACCACTGCCAGTGATCTAACCCCCCTCACAGCCACCACTGATCCCATCCCCCCACCACTGCTGCCACTCATCCCATCCAACCCACCACCCCTGCCGCCACTGATCCCATCCCATTCCCCCATCACTGCCACCACCGCTCACTGCCACTCATCCCAGCCCCATGCGTCAGGGGGCCCATGTCTCACCCCTGTACACCTGGATAGGAGGGGCATTGGGTGGCATATATAGGAACCAATACCCTCCATTTTCCTCCTGAAGTCATGGCTGCAGGAAGAAAATGGAAGAAAATGGAGGGGATCTGGTCCTCTATATGCCGCCCCCGCCGCTCTTCCTATCCAGGTGTACAGTGGTGACGCATGGGCCCCCTGAAGCATGGGGCTGGGTCGCCCCGGGGGTCAGGGGGGTCCTTCATGGTTTCTTGCACCGGGGCCCTGAAAGTTCTAGTTACGCCTCTGATGGTATGACCCCCGGGACTCTAATTGACATAGAAATATCAAAATGTATAAAGTTGAACAAGGTTAAAATGCATGATAAGCATAGGACTTAGCTGCCATGGGTACATATGGTGGATAGACAAATATATATATATGACGCCTGACATGTTTCAGACGGGATTGTCCTTCTTCAAAGGCTTTGTGACACATTCAAAGATATGTAGTTTTTCTATAATATAGACAAATCACATATTAGTACAAAAAATCAATAAAATAGCATGCATGATTATGCCTTGCTGTTATTGTTATATATAATTATTTACATTAAACCATCATGTGTAAATGCAGAAAAATGCACCGAATGTACGTACAAAAGTGGTTCAGCCAACGATAAGCACAATATGAAGAACAAAACGCATGTATAGCCAATAGGACCGGGTCAGGGGAGGGCCAAGATGGAATGGAGGCCACTAAATTACAATGCAGTAGGTGGGAAGGTGGTGGTGGCCGGTGATGGAGATTCTGTCTAAGGGATGAATTGGTGGCTGTATGGTTCACCCTTCTAATGCCCCGTACACACGGTCGGATTTTCCGATGGAAAATGTCCGATCGGAGCGTGTTGTCGGAAATTCCGACCGTGTGTGGGCTCCATCGGACATTTTCCATCGGATTTTCCGACACACAAAGATGGAGAGCAGGAGATAAAATTTTCCGACAACAAAATCCGTTGTCGGAAATTCCGATCGTGTGTACACAAATCCGACGGACAAAGTGCCACGCATGCTCAGAATAAATAAAGAGATGAAAGTTATTGGCCACTGCCCCATTTATAGTCCCGACGTACGTGTTTTACGTCACCGCGTTCAGAGCGATCAGATTTTCCGACAACTTTGTGTGACCGTGTATATGCAAGACAAGTTTGAGCCAACATCCGTCGGAAAAAATCCATGGATTTTGTTGTTGGAATGTCCGAACAAAGTCCGACCGTGTGTATGCCCTATAAGGCTCCATTCACATCTCTGCGTTTTGAATCGTGGGCAGATTTGTTGCAATAAATCGTGCTGCAATTGCGGCACTCTGAATCGTGTGAAGCTTGTCGCCCAAAAACAGTTCCGGAGCTACTTTTGGGTGACATGCTTCATGTGATGTGGGCTGTCACGATTGCGGCGTGATTTATTGTACGACAATCGTGGCAGGACCACACCGCGATTTTAGGTGCCATTCAAATGAATGGCATCTCAAATGTGCTTTCTGCGATTTTTCATTCACACCTCGGCACTTTGAAATCGTGGGCAGAAACGCAACAAATCTTCCCGTGATTCAAAGCGCTGAGATGTGAATGCAGCCTAAGAGGCAGGGACCCTGTGTTAGGATCTGCTGTATAGTGGAACTCTCCTAGGGACTGGGCCAGGACCAGGACCACTGATAAGGCAGTAAAGCCAGCCCTCATGTACTGGGCCCAGGCCTCATCAGTTCAAAAGGGGGGCCCGGGCACCTGCCAAGCAAGAAGGCCAGCAGTACTGCCTTATTGTTGAATCTTGTGACTCTTTTGCAGTGCTTCCAGCTTCTACTTTTCTTTTCTTCCTCCGGCTGCACTGTTGGAGGATCGGTTCTAGTATCTGAGCCCCCTTCCCCCTGCTGTCTGGAATCCCTGTGTGCCCCTTTCTGCTACAGTGCTGCAGTTTTCCCTTCTCTCCTGCTGGCAGCTGCTGAAGGCACACAGGTGGGTTATTTCAGGATGGTGAGGAATGCTCACTGTCCTGAATGAACACACCGCCCTGAATGAACACAGTGAAGATCGGTACCGATTGCTCACAGTGAGGGTGCAGATATTCCCTCCGTGTCGCTATTCACTTGAATAGGTCTTGTTTGACAGGGGTATAATTTCTGCAGTGGCTACAATGAATAACATTGGGGGCAATGCATTCTAGCAAAATTATCATTTTGATATTTTCGGAGGAGGGGGGGCCCTGTCAGGTAGGCTGTATAGGGCCCCATGATTTCTATCAGCAGCCCTGGCCAGGACCACAGATGTGTGAGGCCAAAGTACTGTATACAGCAGCTTCCCTCCATGCTTTTGGGTTGAAGCAAGTAAAGTGTAAAGTGTAACACATGTAATGAAGGCCTCTTGAGCCCCTTTAGGGAGAGAGAGCCTTGACTGATGGGGGCATGGCCAGGGATGGTACAAGGTGGCTGAGTGGTCACTAAGGATTGGTTGTTAGGGGGGATGGGGCTGGGCCTGAGCTCAAGAAAAGTTTTGCCCCAGAGAATTCTGGGTCTTTCAAGGAACGTTTTGGAAGAGCTGGTGAGCTGACCACTGACCCTGTCCCTCAGCCATGGACACCGAGCTCCTCCTGGCCAGGGTCCATGAACTGGCCCTGCAAGGTCAGGCTGATTGGCTCTTCTCCCTTCTCTCCCCCGAGGTGGCTTCCTCTCCCCCCTCTCCTCCACCTGCGGTACCTGCAGCGGGATCCTCGGCTCCCAGGGCCCGACGGAGGACCCGCCCCCATCCCGTTTGAGCCCCAGTCCTTCCAGGGCCTCTTACAGGCCTGCCTGTCCTCCCTCCTCTCCTGACGCCACTGCGGCCCCATGTGGCAGCTCTCCCCCTCCTAGCAGGCCTAAGAATCCCGTCCCCCGCCGCCAGGGTTCCTCCCGGCGGGGCCCCCCCGCCAGTATCTTCCGCGGCTCGGGCCCCCCCTCGCTTCCCCTGTTTACGGAGCCCCAGAGTCACGCTCCGCTCCTCCCGGGCTCCCACTGCTATCACTCCCCCTGGCTGCCTCCATATGCCCAGCCGGGCGGATGCTTCTTCCATACCTGGGCCCGCCCCCCGGTCCGTGGGGGAAGGGATACTGGAGGACTTCCGCGCCGTTCTTCCCGGGGGTCCGCTGCCAGGTCTGACCATCCCAGGGATCATCCTCCAGGAGCCTCCGGTGCATCCCCTCCGGCTGCTGGCTCTCTCCATCTGTCGGTGGACTCCGCGGCTCGCCCTGTGTCAGCGCTGCTGCCCCCAGTGGCCACTTCTCTCCCTGCGCCCAGCAGAGCGGGAGATTTAAGTGTGCCAGTGCAATCTACACATTTTAGGCTGTCTGCCCTTAATCTCCCTGCACCCGGCCGGGTGGGAGATCACGCTGCTCCGCATGTTGCTCCCCCAGCGTTCCTGTCTCCTGATTGCCCAGGTCTCCCTGCGCCCGGATGGGCGGGAGATGGCCGCGCTGCACCAGCCACTCACCTCACCCAGCTGACCCATGCACATACACATCTCCCTGCGCCCAGCAGGGCGGGATATGGTTCATCTGCCCCAGCCGCCCTCCCCGGTCCGTGGCCTTCAGTGTATCCGCACCCCCCTGCGCCCGGCTGGGCGGGAGGTTCCCGCGGGCTGCCCGCCGCCACAACCCAGCCTCGTCTCCCTGCGCCCGGCAGGACGGGAGACTACTACTCCAGTTCCGGAAGGTCTTCTGCTCCCGCTTCGGGTCCTGGAGTCCACGTTTGCTCCTGTTGCCGCTCAGCTACTTTCGTGGCCACGCAGGATCCTCAGGGTCGGTGGTCGGACACCTCCCCCTGGACCTCTCCTTCAGTCAGCACTCTCTTCCCTCGCCAGGTGCCACCGTTCCTCCAGGGGATGGACATCTCAGGCATCTGCCAGCTACCAGGGTTGATCCTGCTCCGGAAGTTCCGCCTGGACCGGCTGCTGGTCGTCCTTCGTCAGCTCTTCCTCCGCGCATCAGTGAGTATGACTGTGATTTAGTTTGGGGTAGGTCCAATGACGCTCCCGTATCAGGCCCACCAGACGAACGCATAGCGTCGGTTGTCCAATCGGTCCTTACTCAGATGGGGGTATCGGGCCCAGCGGCGGGTTCGGGTTCCACTTCCGGCGGCACGTTGTGGGCGGTTTCACCTACTGGCATGCACCTGACGGAGGAGGTTAAGGTCAAGATCTGGCGTCGCGAATTTATCGATTTTCTCTCGCTCGTCCCTCCTGATCGGGAGACGATCGACAAATCTCGTCGGGTTGATGTCTCTGCGCAGGGCGACAAATCAAAACAGCTTCCTCGGACGTTCGGGAATTGGCTTCAAGGGTTCTGCGCTTACGCGGGAGTGCTTTGTGAGCGGTTCCCGGAGTTGGCAGCATCGCTCTTTTGCTACTTAGACCTTATTTGGGGTGCCTATAAGGTGTACGGGGGCCAGTGTTGGTTTCATTACGACACCCAGTTTCGCCAAAAGATGGCGGCACATAAGGAGTTTCGTTTTGATTGCCAAGACGGTAGCCTCTGGTTGTTGCTTATGTGCCCCCACAGGCCTTCGTCCTTTCAGTCCGCAGCCGGCGTTCCCTCTGGAGCGTCGGCTGCCCCAAAAAAGGGTATTTGCTGGCTGTTCAATGAGAGCCACTGCAAATGGTACACCGCGTGCCGTTTTAAGCACGAGTGCTCCAGTTGCGGGGGTGCTCACCCCGCCAGCCGGTGCTTCAGGAGGGGTAAACAACCACTCGCCAGGCCGGGCGCCAAGCCCGACCTTTCTAAACCAGAGGACGCCAGTGAACGTCTTAGAGATGTTTCCCTGGTTAGACCAGTACCCCCTACATAGGGAGGCCTTGATCTTAAGGGACGGCCTGGACCGTGGTTTTTGGATTCCCTTCACTCCTTCAGATGTGCCTACCATGGCGCCTAATTTGAAATCCGCGGTTGAATTCGAGTCTGTCGTGGCCGAGAAGCTTCAGAAGGAACTAGAGATGGGGCGTATGGCAGGCCCATTTGATTTTCCCCCTTACCACAACCTGAGGGTGTCCCCCCTCGGCGTGGTCCCCAAAAAGGCAGAGGTAAAATTTCGCCTGATTCCCCACCTGTCCTACCCTTCTGGCTCCTCGGTCAATGACGGCATCGATAAGGAGGAGTCCAGGGTCCACTACGCCTCTTTCAACAAGGCGCTTCATTTGGTTAGGGCTGCCGGTCAGTCGGCTTTGTTGGCGAAGGCGGACATTGAGTCTGCCTTCCGCCTCCTCCCAGTCCACCCGGAGTGTTTCCACCTCCTGGGCTGCTTTTTTCAGGAAAGCTACTTTTTTGACATGTGCCTCCCCATGGGCTGCGCCATATCATGTTATTTCTTTGAGCTTTTCAGTAGCTTCCTGGAATGGGTAGTCGCCCAGGAGGCTGGTTTTCAGTCCATACTACACTATTTAGACGATTTCCTCTTTGTAGGCCCGGCAGAGAGTGATCGGTGTCAGCATCTCCTCACTGTTTTTCAGGACACCTGCGGACGGTTTGCCATTCCACTGTCCGTGGACAAGACTGAGGGCCCAGTGACAGTTTTGGCCTTTTTGGGCATAGAAATAGACATGGTGGCGATGGTTTTTCGGCTGCCCAGCGACAAGCTGGCCAGGCTCCTCTCCCTGGTCCGCTTGGCGAAAGGAGCTAGGAAATTGCAATTAAAACAACTGCAGTCATTGCTGGGTCACTTGGTCTTTGCTTGCAGAGTCATCCGCATGGGGAGAGCTTTCTGTAGACGCCTGGCTTGGGCCATGAAAGGGGTGGCTGCCCCCCACCACTATGTCCGTATAACCAAGCCTATGCGGGACGACTTGGGGATATGGTTGACTTTTCTCCAGTCCTACAATGGCCAGTCTTGTTGGCTGTGGGAGGAGGTACCAAACTCACAGCTGGAGCTGTATACTGATGGGGCAGGCTCCTGTGGTTTCGGCGCCTTCTTCCAAGGGGAGTGGTCTGCTGAGTGTTGGCCGGCCTCATGGGCCAACATGGATTAGTTGCGCAATCTCACCCTGCTGGAGCTTTTCCCGATCATCGTCGCTCTTGAGCTGTGGGGTGAACGGTTGCGCGACCACCAAGTATTTTTCTGGTCCGACAACATGAGTGTGGTGCAGGTGGTTAACAAATAGTCAGCTAGTTCCCCTCCCGTCGTATCGCTATTGCGTTTTTTGGTTTTAAAGTGTTTGCAGTTTAATATTTGTTTTAGAGCCAGGCATGTTCCCGGGACTGCTAACGATATCGCTGATGCTCTCTCCCGTCTACAGATCGATCGCTTTCGCTCCCTGGCTCCGTCGGCTTCCTGGGAGGGCCTCCCCTGCCTGTCCCATTTGTGGAACCTCGTTTCTGACGCCTGTTAGACCTCCTCCGGGCTTCACTGTCCCCGCAAACGTGGGCATCGAATCGTCGTGTGTGGGATGAATGGGTTCAAGTGTCGGGCGGTGAGTTTTCAATCTCTTCTCCATATGACAGATACATGGCTTTGTTCACCTACCTAGGCTATTTGCAGCAGAAAGGGGTTTCGGGTTCCACGGTTTCGTCTACCATGTCTGCATTGTCCTTTTGGTTCCAGCTCCTGGGGTGGGAAGATACCACAAAAGCATTTCCTGTCCGGTGGGTGTTACGGGGCTGGAGACGTGCTACCCACTTTCCTGATTCTCGGCGCCCGGTTTCCCTTCATATTCTATCCGGTATCCTTTCCCTGTTGCCGTCCGTGTGCTCTTCTCCGTTTGAGACCCTTCTTTTTCAAGTTGCCTTCTCCTGCGCGTTTTTCGGTGCCTTTCGCATTGGCGAACTGGTTTCTAAATCCACGACCTCGTCGGGCGGCATTCGGACGGAGGATGTCTCCTTCTCAGAGCGCTGCGTGACGGTGTTTTTGCGTACCTCGAAGACTGACAGCTTTGGCAAGGGCAGAAGAGTTGTTCTGTATCCTTGTGGTTGCCCCTTTTGCCCTCCCCCTTTCTGTCCGCGCGCCCCCCCTCCCCTGTCTTTTTTGTTCACGCTGATTCCTCTTCCCTTAGCAGGTTTCAATTTTTACGGGTTTTCCGTCGTTGCCTTGAGCTCATGGGCCTCCCTTCGCGCGATTTCGCTACCCACTCGTTTCGCATCGGCGCTGCCACCGGTGCGTCTGGCATGGGTTTCTCTGATACGGAACTTCAGCGTCTGGGTAGGTGGGAATCTTCTCTTTTTTCGCTGTACGTCCGCCCACATCTGCTGTTTTAATTTCAGGTTGTTACTCGGCGCAAATATGGATAATTGGAGATTCTTTCATCTACTGGGCCGCTCGTCGGTCGGATGTTCGGAGCTAGAATTTGGGTTTCGCCCGTGATCTCACAAGGATCCGCTGGCGTGGGTTCCGTGGGTTACGCTGGCCCCAGGTTCTACCGGAATGTTTGCACCTTCATGCTCATGTTTCCGGCCCTGTCATTTTAGTTCTCCATGCTGGAGGGAATGACGTTGGTTATACACTTTCCGTGGATTTAATTTCTGCTATCAAGCGAGACATCGCCCAGTGTTATGCTGTTTTTACCAACTTGATTCTCATTTGGTCTGAAATAGTGCCTCGTTTGCTTTGGGCTCGTGAGATACCTGGCCCATGCCTGGAACGCTTCCGTCGCAAAGTTAACTCCCAAGTGTCCAAGTTTGTTCGGCAGATCAGGGGTTTTGTTGTCCGGCATAAGGATTTGGAAGGTGCTAATGGTGATTTGCTGAGATCAGATGGCGTTCACCTTAACGACATCGGTTTGGATATCTTTAATCTTGGCCTTTCAGCATGGCGTGGAACAGGTGCTGGTTTCTTGACCTTGCCAGCATATAATGGATGTAATGGGCTATGCCCTGGATTAAAATTGGAATTAGGCGGCCTGTCCAGCACTTATGGTAAGGACAGGCCCCCCTTCCTCACTGGCGGAATTATGTGCTCACAGTACAACTGTGACTGGCACTAGTTGAATAAGTGTTCACATGTTATGTTTGGATTTAATAAAGCTGTGGCCTTGCCCTTTCCAACCTATTGGTTGTAAGTGTGTTTATTTAATGGATTGAGGGGGCAAGGGGGGAAGTAGAGGTTTTGTCTATACCTCTATGTTACAGTAATTGGACCTGGGCCCATTGCGCCTCAGCAGTCATGAAGGCCTCTTGAGCCCCTTTAGGGAGAGAGAGCCTTGACTGATGGGGGCATGGCCAGGGGTGGTACAAGGTGGCTGAGTGGTCACTAAGGATTGGTTGTTAGGGGGGATGGGGCTGGGCCTGAGCTCAAGAAAAGTTTTGCCCCAGAGAATTCTGGGTCTTTCAAGGAACGTTTTGGAAGAGCTGCCCACCCTCCCGCCCCAAGTTTGTTTGTTGGTATGTCACAGCTTGCTGCGGTTTCTTGACCTTGCCAGCATATAATGGATGTAATGGGCTATGCCCTGGATTAAAATGGGAATTAGGCGGCCTGTCCAGCACTTATGGTAAGGACAGGCTTCCCTTCCTCACTGGCGGAATTATGTGCTCACAGTACAACTGTGGCTGGCACTAGTTAAATAAGTGTTCACATGTTATGTTTGGATTTAATAAAGCTGTGGCCTTGCCCTTTCCAACCTATTGGTTGTAAGTGTGTTTATTTAATGGATTGAGGGGGCAAGGAGGGGAGTAGAGGTTTTGTCTATACCTCTATGTTACAGTAATTGAACCTGGGCCCATTGCGCCTCAGCAGTCAAGAACTGGTGGAGGAAAATCGGTATATTAAACACTATTTCCCTCAAAATGACTCTGTAGTCAGTGTCAGAACAGGTGTAATTGGCAGGTGAAAATGCATTATCCTTCCGATGTGTGGCCTGATGTAGTAGTTTGGCCTCCAGCCACAAAGGGTGCTAACTCACACATGAAAATAGAACCAGCAAGCTAACATTTTAAAGTATTCAAATTAAACCGACAACATGCGGTTCCCCCCTGCTGCCAGCAGGCACATTTTCTGTTAATTGAAGAGCCAGTGCCATGTAAGTGTTCAGTAAGTGAGTTGAAATCTCTATAAGAGCTTAAAGCGGTTGTAAAGATGTTTTTTTTTTTTTTTTTAAATAACAAACATGTTATACTTACCTTCACTGTGCAGCTCGTTCTGCACAGAGTGGCCCCGAACCTGGTCTTCTGGGGTCCCTCGGCGGCTGTTTCAGCTCCTCCCCGCAAGCATTTACCACCTTAATGCGAGGGCTCGCATGGTGGTGAGTGCTTGCGGGCGCGCTCCCGTGATACAGCCGGCGGCTATAGCCGCTCGCTGTATCACTCGGCCCCGCCCCCCGGCGCGCCGCGTCATCGGATGTGATTGACAGCAGCGCGAGCCAATGGCTGCGCTGCTTTCAATCCATCCACTGCAGCCAATCAGCGACCAGGCTGAGCTGCAATGAAGCTGATGAGGACGCGGACCGAAGATTCGAGGCGTCAGGTAAGTAAAACGGGGGGGCTGGGGGCGGCGGTATTGTCAAAAGTTTTTTCACCTTAATGCATAGAATGCAATAAGGTGAAAAAATTTTTACCTTTACAACCCCTTTAAGAGCTTGTTCATAATGGTGCTAGGCCTTGTTATTGTGGAAATTTCTATTAATGTATGTTGTCAGATGTCCCTCAGTGTGAGTTTTGCTGTAATACGTTCATGCGAGCGTATTTCCACATACAGATATTGGTGAAATACCATTGGCTGCGGAAACCTTCCTGTGGACATGGCAGATCTGCTCTTTTAGGGATGATCGTTTATGCCTCACCAAGAGACTGGCCACCTCATAGCGATTGCATTAACGCTCCTAGCAAACGGATCTGCGTACATGGGAACAATAGCATAACCATACAAAAATCATGGTCCACTGAGCCATGATAGAGTACGGCTCACATCATTGGTAGCAGTGGGAATGTGCACATGATCGTGTTCAGACCCATGTAAGTAGGGTTCAAATTATGAGACTCTTTGTGTCTCACAAGAAGCTGGCCATACGGCTCTGCACACGACCGTCTGCACACATCACTACTGGAATTCTATTTGAATATATACATGTGTGTGATTGGTTCTTTTGAAAGAATACAAGTGTCTGATTGGCTGATTCTGAAGCCACCACCTTCCTTTGTTATTCATGTTTACAATATAAATAAAAGCAGCAGATCATCCTAGGTAGGATTTTGCTAAGCTCAACGTGATACCAGCGCCTGTCTGTGTTACTTGGAGATAAACATGTGCGCTTTCCCGGCATTATACAAGAGAGCTATGATTGTGCTTATTAGCGCATGGTATTATTTGCTTAGAGGAGACGCTTTACTTAATCCACAACAGTGCTGCCAGCGGGTACATTTTCTGTTAAAGAGGAAGTAAACCCTGATGGGTTTTACTTCCTCATCGTTTCCCTGCAAAGGTAAAGCATAATGGGCTACTATGCATCTCATAGTAGCCCATTATGTGTCACTTACCTGACACAGGAGCCTGCGATGTCACCGCTGTTCCCTCTTCCACAAAGCGTCCATCTTCCTTCTGGGTATCGCGGTTCCAGCGCTGTGATTGGCCGGAGCCGCGATGATGTCACTCCTGCACATGCGTGCGGGCGCCGCCACTAACGGCACGATCACCGTTAGAAACGGCATGCTTAGTGCGCCTGTGCGCTGTTGTCTATGGGGCATGCGCCGTAGACATCGGTGCCTGTCTTTTGCAAATATCTCCTAAACCGTGTAGGTTTAGGAGATATTTCTTGCACCTACAGGTAAGCCTTAATCTAGGCTTACCTGTAGGTAAAAGTGGTCTGTAAGGGTTTACAACCACTTTAACTGAAGAACCAGTGCCATGTAAGTGTTCACCATTAGAGTAAGTGAGTCGAAATCTCTATAAGAGCTTAAGAGCTTGTTCATAATTGTGCCAGGCCTTGCCGACCCTCCTAAAAAGCGATCTGCAGTAGATCGCTTTTGATAGGGTGCATTTCAGGCGGCTGGGAGGTGATATGTTGTCTCCTCACTGCCTGTTTTAACCTTAAAAAACCCACAACACTGCTCTGCCACTGTGCGTATCAGGCCCCATTCACTTGCATAGTTAGCCATGCTGCCTCCTGAATATGGCAGGCAGCATCATTTTTGCCACAACAAGTGTATAACTCCCTCCGGCTGCTTTGTTGGGCTAATGGGGACAGCTCAACCACCTTTTTTTACCTTCCCCTAATCTCATGTCTCAACAGGCCCTAATAAAACCCCAGATAGCAGTAAAAAACTTTAAGTAGTCGATTGAGTGCTGAAGCCTCAAGGTGATGATGTTTATTTAACAATTTAATGTTTAAATTTTGTAAAGCAAAAGTCCACAAAAGTCCATAATAAGATTTATATTTTAATACTCCATAAAAAACTTTGTTTTGTTTTTTTTTGTTTTATTTATTTCTTTCCTTTTTTTCTTTGGTAGTTGATGGCATGGTACATTGTACACTTTGTAACTTCTTTAAATCATGCCCCATTGTTGTATATATGGCCGCTGTTAGTATTGGTGTAGTGGGCGGTCCCGTTTTCCATCGACCACTGCTTTGTATACCATGGAGGTGACAGCTGTGACTTCCTGCTCCTGAAGACGTTGCATTTGAATGACAAAACGCATTGGAAGGGAGTAAGGGACATCCGGTTACGGGCACTTCCGGGCTGGTGGAAAGCTGGAATGCAAGCAGCATTTCATGGTACACTATTGTTAATGCCTGGTACATTTTAACTTATTGTAAGTGCAATTTTTATCTTGTTTTATGCTCTGAATAAATGTTATTTCATTATGGCTTCTCTTTTCCTTTTCCTGGAGGCTCCTGGAGGATGTTTGAGACATGTAGAGTTGGCGGCCAGCAGATTCGTTGGCTATTTCCCTGATCGATTACATATGGTTCCTGCATAACAGTGGCAACTGTTCCCATCTTAGAGGTGTATACTACAACAGGCTTGCTTTGACTTTCTTGTGAAAACAAGAAGTCAATTTAATCTGGTGAGTGCAGTATATATCGGCATGCAGTGAAGTGGAGCATGTTTACTGCAAGTTTGTCATACGTGTGGGAGATATGGAGTGCTAAGATATACAGTCGGTATAGAAAAGAATCACCCCCCCCCCCTTAACAATAATCACATTGTGTTGCTTTGCAACCTGAAATGAAGACTGTTCCCATCTTAGAGGTGTATACTACAACAGGCTTGCTTTGACTTTCTTGTGAAAACAAGGAGTCAGTTTAATCTGGTGAGTGCAGTATATATCGGCATGCAGTGAAGTGGAGCATGTTTACTGCAAGTTTGTCATACGTGTGGGAGATATGGAGTGCTAAGATATACAGTCGGTATAGAAAAGAATCAGCCCCCCCCTTAACAATAATCACATTGTGTTGCTTTGCAACCTGAAATGAAGACAGACACAGTTTTGTCAGAAAAAAATAAAAAATATTCAACAGAGTTGGAAAAATGATCACCCCCCTCCTAAAAATGGCTTGCAAACTCAATCAGGTGTAGCTAATCACTTTCTCAATGGCACAAAAAGCCATTTTACTTTCAACTGTGATCAGCTGTTGTCATTTTGATTAGCTCAGCATGAAAAGGCTTTCCTGGAGCATTTCAGTTACTGGAAGTGCAACTGAAGTAATCAAGCAAACAATCAACTATGGGTGGCAAGGCACTGTCAGAAGATCTCCTGAATAAAGTTTTAAACTGCGCTAAAAAATTAAATTAATTGTTTTAAATAAATTAAAAGTCCAAATTATTTCTCAAGCAAAGGCACTCCGGATCACCAAAATGCCTAAATGTACACAAAACTTATAGCAGTCCAACTGAAGAACCCAACCACCGTTGCCCTTACCAAACAGCAAGCAGTGTAGGCGGATGGCTTAAACCCAGCCAGGGCCTTTAGGTGTAGAAAATACTTCCGCTTTGTCCAGGCTCAAGTCACCGTTCCCTCATTTCATATACACCGGAAAGGGAGAAAAACAAGAAAAACTGTCCATAGTGTAGTATATCTATATATCATATGTGGACCTTTAGTTGTAACCAACACCCTGATGTGCACGTAAAACAAAAGGTGATTTCCCCACCACCGTAGCTGTAGAGTGTGCTTACCAACTTGCAAGCTTTAAAACGCATTTGGCTCAAAACCCCATAGGAAGTAAAATTATTCGCCCACTGCAGCCAGGAGATCCGTTTCCTCAGTGTATGACCCAAAAAGGAGATAAACTGGCCATAGTGTAATACATCCAAGAACCACTTTAATAGATAAAGTAATGCACTTACAATTAAAAGGTGAATTCGCGTATCAGTATATAAAAGACGCCGGCCGGCATAACAAACATCAAGCGGAGCCCGTCCTCCTGCTCTGGTCATCGTCACTACGTGCGTACCCAGACGCGTTTCGTCATCAAACGGATGTTCTCAATGGGGACTTGAGAACGTCCGATTGATGACGAAACGCGTCTGGATACGCACGTAGTGACGCTACCACGTGACCAGAGGAGGAGGACGGGCCGTTTGTTATGCCGGCCGGCGTCTTTTATATACTAATACGCAAATTATCCTTTTAATTGTAAGTGCATTACTTTATCTATTAAAGTGGTTCTTGGATGTATTACACTATGGCCAGTTTATCTCCTTTTTGGGTCATACGCTGAGGAAACGGATCTCCTGGCTGGGTTATAGTCCCGACGTACGTGTTTTACCTCACCGCGTTCAGAATGATCGGATTTTCCGACAACTTTGTGTGACCGTGTGTATGCAAGACAAGTTTGAGCCAACATCCGTCGGAAAAAATCCTAGGATTTTGTTGTCGGAATGTCTAATCAATGTCCGACTGTGTGTACGGGGCATTAGTCCGTAGGGCTCAATATTGAGTCCCCCCCCTCCAGCTAGAACAGCTTCAACTCTTCTAGGAAGGCTGTCCACAAGGTTTAGGAGTGTGTCTATGGGAATATTTTGACCATTCTTCCAGAAGCGCATTTGTGAGATCAGACACTGATGTTGGACGAGAAGGTCTGGCTCACAGTCTTTGCGCTAATTAATCCCAAAAGTGTTCTATCGGGTTGAGGTCAGGACTCTGTGCAAGCCAGTCAAGTTCTTTCACCCCAATCTCGCTCATCCATGTCTTTATGGACCTTGCTTTGTGCACTGGTCCAAATCATTTGGTGGAGGGGGGATTATGGTGTGGGGTTGGTTTTCAGGGGTTGGGCTTGTCCCCTTAGTTCCAGTGAAGGGGACTCCTAAGGCATCAGTATACCAAGACATTTTGGACAATTTCATGCTCCAAACTTTGTGGGAACAGTTTAGGGACCTCAACCCGATAGAACACCTTTGGGATGAATTAGAGCGAGACCGCGAGCCAGGCCTTCTCATCCACATGTGCTTCTGGAAGAATGGTCAAACATTCCCATAGACACACTCCTAAACCTTGTGGATAGCCTTCCCAGAAGAGAAGCTTTTATAGCTGCCAAGGGTGGGCCAAATCAATATTGAACCCTACGGACTAAGACTGTAATGCCATTAAAGTTCATGTACGTGTAAAGGCGTCCCAATACTTTTGGTAATATAGTGTACATTGTATTTTACCTTTCAAGCTGAACTCCAGCTTTCCCTTCAGTCTTGCACAGTAGTACTCTCCTGTACTGAAATAGCTTACTCCAATTTCACTGCACACTGTGAGCTTCTCACAATGTGCATTAAAAGCTGTAGCAAGCCGGATGAAGCCCGCCTCATTTCCTGGCTAGGGGATGTCCAGTATCGTCCAGCATTTTCCTTCCTTGCCTTAGGGCTGATTGAAAAAAAGAAAAAAAGAAATGAAATAACTAACAAATTCCCCCATCCACACAAGCGAGGTGGATAGAGGTATCCTCTGTGCTGTGCTATTGTATTCTGACAATAAGGACTTCGCTGTCAGAATACACTGATCAGTGCTGCAGCTGCCGATTTAATGAAAATTTTCCAACATCCCCGTTCAACAAAAGACGATCGTTAACCAGCCAAATTTCAATCCATCTATTGCCAGCTATACTGTCTCTGCCCCTCCCCTTTTCATTTATTAGATTTCAGAACTTTCAATCATAGAAGCTCAGTATGACATGGAATTAAAAGCCTTTCAGGAAGCTGTGTACAGCACCCTGTCTGCCCCTCCCATTATCCATGATCTGCTTGAATTGCTTAGAGAAGCAAGGAGACCCAGTGATAACACCACTGGATCTAAAATAAGGTATATAACGAAAATTTAAAGGTTTCGTTTAAAAATTTAATTAGCATGTTGATGGGGGAGGGGGGAGCAGGGAAGGCAAACTATATACATATTATTAACTTAACGAGGAGTTCCACCCAGGGGGTCCATTAAAAAAAAAAAAATTAAAAGTCAGCAGCTACAAATACTGCAGCTGCTGACTTTTAATTGGACACTTACCTGTCCCTGGGTCCAGCGATGCGGGGGATCAAAGCCCCGCTCGCCCCCCCCTCCGCTCGTCGGTGCCGGCATTTCAACTGTGGGCGCCGGGCTGTGGCTTCACAGCCTGGCACCCACTGCGCATGCGCGAGCGGCGCCGCGCACCGTGATTGGCCGCTCAATCACCTGGGACCTGTAATGGGTCCCAGATGATTGACAGGAGGGAGGGAGCAGAGCCGAGCCCTTCCTGTGCCGAGGGGGAAGTGATGTCACCAGCCCAGGCAAA
Source organism: Lithobates clamitans (assembly GCA_037952925.1). Taxonomy (NCBI): domain Eukaryota; kingdom Metazoa; phylum Chordata; class Amphibia; order Anura; family Ranidae; genus Lithobates; species Lithobates clamitans. The sequence goes on from JBBGZY010001007.1 coordinate 550,951, forward strand.
GGAAGAGGCAGACTACGAGGGACCACCTAGCAACAGGCATTTAGAGGTAAGTAAAAAAAATTAAAATATATCCAAATGTTTTTTTGTTTTTTTTTAGAATTTTTCAGTTATTTTTGTTTTTTTGGGTGGAACCCCACTTTAAGGTTTATGCTTGGTTCAGAAGAGAAGAAATGTGTATCAGCAGACAGGAATCATCAGGCAATATGCACATAGCTGGGTTTGCAAATGATCTTCATGACTTTTGTGGTCAGATTCTGTCTGGGGACATTTTGTGCTCTTAGAAATGTACACTGAAGTGTTTCAGCTCTATATTTGCATCCGTAGCGAAAAGCAGGATTTACATTGTAAACATTGAGTCCCTATTTTTAGAGATGCATGGGTCAGAATCAGCAAAGTCAGGGGTGCTCCCTGTTGCCTCTCACTTTTGTTTTGGCGTTGGAATCGTTTTTGCGGCATGTATGAGCAAATCTAAATATTAATGGAACTACAGTTGGATACCAACACCGTAACATTTCTGCATATGTTGATAACCTCTTATTTTTCATCAGCCAATTGGATGTCTCTGTTCTCAATCTGATGGCTGAATTTCAACGATATGGATGTGACGGGAGTCACTTAAGGCTATGTTTGGGACAATTTATCCAATAATCAAATTCCCAATTGTGTAGATAATAATTGGTCACTAGGGATAAGCCCACGGTTTGAGTCGAACATAAGTTCAACCCGAACATCAGGTGTTCGTTTGTTCTAAAACGAACCGAACATATGGGGCGTTTGTGGAAAATTTGAGCGCCGCGGAATGCCCACATAATGCACTGCGAGATCGCAGTGCATTGCTGTATGATAAAAGGCCAAAGCATGCACCTGACCCCCACGCCATTGAAAAAAAAAATGGGTGCGGAGTTCCCCTTAATATCCATACCAGACCTGAAAGGTCTGGTATGGATTTTGGGGGGACATCCACGCCATTTTTTTTTTTTGCTATTTTTATCTATATTGCCGGGAGCAGTTTCCCTTTAGAAATTTAATTTTGCTGTGGCACTGTTATAAACATGGGAAAGATGCGCTACTTTACAGGTATACTAAGGACACCCCCAGGCACGATATTTAAAGGAATATTTAGTTTTTATTGTTTCACTTTAAGGATTATTAAAATCACTGCTCCCGAAAAAATGGATGTTTTTATAACTTTTTTTTGCATTGATACATGTCCCCTTATGCAGGACCCAGGTCCCCAAACAATTTATTGGCAAAAACTTGCATACAGTGGGGACGGAAAGTATTCAGACCCCCTTAAATTTTTCACTCTTTGTTATATTGCAGCCATTTGCTAAAATCATTTAAGTTCATTTTTTTCCTCATTAATGTACACACAGCACCCCATATCGACAGAAAAACACAGAATTGTTGACATTTTTGCAGATTAATTAAAAAAGAAAAACTGAAATATCACATGGTCCTAAGTATTCAGACCCTTTGCTCAGTATTTAGTAGAAGCACCCTTTTGATCTAATACAGCCATGAGTCTTTTTGGGAAAGATGCAACAAGTTTTTCACACCTGGATTTGGGGATCCTCTGCCTTTCCTCCTTGCAGATCCTCTCCAGTTCTGTCAGGTTGGATGGTAAACGTTGGTGGACAGCCATTTTTAGGTCTCTCCAGAGATGCTCAATTGGGTTTAAGTCAGGGCTCTGGCTGGGCCATTTAAGAACAGTCATGGAGTTGTTGTGAAGCCACTCCTTCCTTATTTTAGCTGTGTGCTTAGGGTCATTGTCTTGTTGGAAGGTAAACCTTTGGCCCAGTCTGAGGTCCTGAGCACTCTGGAGAAGGTTTTCGTTCCAGGATATCCCTGTACTTGGCCGCATTCATCTTTCCCTCGATTGCAACCGGTCGTCCTGTCCCTGCAGCTGAAAAACACCCTCACAGCACGATGCTGCCACCACCATGCTTCGCTGTTGGGACTGTATTGGACAGGTGATGAGCAGTGCCTGGTTTTCTCCACACATACCGCTTAGAATTAAGGCCGAAAAGTTCTATCTTGGCCTCATCAGACCAGAGAATCTTATTTCTCACCATCTTGGAGTCCTTCTGGTGTTTTTAGCAAACTCCATGCGGGCTTTCACGTGTCTTGCACTGAGGAGAGGCTTCAGTAGGGCCACTCTGCCATAAAGCCCCGACTGGTGGAGGGCTGCAGTGATGGTTGACTTTCTACAACTTTCTCCCATCTCCCGACTGCATCTCTGGAGCTCAGCCACAGTGATCTTTGGGTTCTTCTTTACCTCTCTCACCAAGGCTTTTCTCCCCTGATAGCTCAGTTTGGCCAGACAGCCAGCTTTTGGAAGGGTTCTGGTCATCCCAAACGTCTTCCATTTAAGGCTTATGGAGGCCACTGTGCTCTTAGGAACCTTAAGTGCAACAGAAATGTTTTGGTAACCTTGGCCAGATCTGTGCCTTGCCACAATTCTGTCTCTGAGCTCTTCAGGCAGTTCCTTTGACCTCATGATTCTCGTTTGCTCTGACATGCACTGTGAGCTGTAAGGTCTTATATAGACAGGTGTGTGGCTTTCCTAATCTAGTCCAATCAGTATAATCAAACACACCTGGACTCAAATGAAGGTGTAGAACCATCTCAAGGATGATCAGAAGAAATGGACAGCACCTGAGTGAAATATATGAGTGTCACAGCAAAGGGTCTGAATACTTAGGACCATGTGATATTTTAGTTTTTCTTTTTTAATAAATCTGCAAAAATGACAACAATTCTGTGTTTTTCTGTCAATATGGCGTGCTGTGTGTACATTAATGAGGAAAAAAATTTATAGCACCCACCCCTGACACAAATTTCAGGTTGCTTTTATCTCCCGTCTTGGAGAACTTGTCAGAAGTTATTATGCTGACAACATAGGAACAGAACAGCAGAAAGACACAGGACCCAGGGCTTTGGAGAGAGATAAGTAAACACTACAGGGACCATACTAGGGCACACTTGGATTTTGAAAAAGTGTTTGACACAGTTCCCCACACGCGGCTCATGTGTAAGGTAAAGTCTACAGGCTTGGAAAGATCAGTTTGTAAATGGATAGAAAACTGGCTAAAAGACAGAATTCAGAGAGTAGTGGTTAATGATTCTTACTCTGAATGATCTAAGGTTATCAGTGGTGTACCCCAAGGTTCAGTGCTGGGACCCTTACTTTTTAATATCTTTATAAATGATGTAGGGTCTGGGATTAAAAGTACCATTTCTGTCTTTGCAGATGACACTAAGCTATGCAGTGGAATAACGTCCTTACAGCATGATTCCAATTTACAATTCAACCTCAATGCACTGTGTAATTGGGCAACTAAGTGGCAAATGAGGTTTAATGCTGATAAATGTAAAGTTATACACTTGGGGGCTAAGAATATGAATGCATCATACATACTAGGGGGAGTATAATTGGGGGGATCCGTAGTGAAGAAGGATTTGGGGGTTTTGGTAGATCATAAACTCAATAATAACATGCAATGCCAAGCTGCGGTTTCCAAAGTGAGCAAAGTCCTTTCTTGTATTAAGAGAGAGAGAGAGAGATATTATTTTGCCCCCCCTGTACAAATCATTAGTAAGACCTCATCTGGAATATGCAGTTCAGTTTTGGGCACCAGTTCTCAAAAAGGATATCAGGGAACTGGAGAAAATGCAGAGAAGAGCAACCAAACTGATAAGAGGCATGGAGGAGCTCAGCTATGAGGAAAGATTAGAGGAACTGAATTTATTCTCTCTTGAAAAGAGGAGATTAGGGGGGGATATGATCAACATGTTCAAATATATATGTGGTCCATATAGTGAACTTGGTGTTTAGTTATTCACTTTAAGGTCATCACAGAGGACACGGGGGCACTCTTTACATCTAGAGGAAAAAAATATTTTATCTCCAGTTACCGAAAAGTTTCTTCACAGTAAGAGCTGTGAAAATGTGGAATAGACTCCCTCCAGAGGTGGTTCTGGCCAGCTCAGTAGATTGCTTTAAAAAAGGCCTGGATTCTTTCCTAAATATACATAATATAACTGGGTACTGACATTTATAGGGAAAGTTGATCCAGGGAAAATCCGATTGCCTCTTCGGGGATCAGGAAATATTTTTTTTCCCTGCTATAGCAAATTGGAGCATGCTCTGCTGGGGTTTTTCGCCTTCCTCTGGATCAACTGTGGGTGAAGGATTGTGTATAGGGATGGGCTGAACACCCCCCGGTTCAGTTTGCACCAGAACATGCAAACAGGCAGAAATTTCTAGCAAACATGCAAACCCTATTAAAGTCTATGGGACATGAACTTGAAAAATCAAAAGTGCTCATTTTAACCCCAAAAAGGACCGGAAGGATTTGCCCGTTAATGACCAGGCCATTACAAATCACAATTTACTTTAACTGACAATTACGCGGTCGTGCGATGCTGTACCCAAACAAAATTGATGTCCTTTTTTTTTCCCCATAAATAGAGCTTTTATTTTTTTATTTTTTGCGCTATCAACAAAAAAAGAGTGACAATTTTGAAAAAAAAAAACAATATTTTTTACTTTTTGCTATAATAATAATCCCCCCAGAAAATATAAAAAAACACATTTCTTCCTCAGTTTAGGCCGAAATGTATTCTTCTGCATATTTTTGGTAAAAAAAAATTGCAATAAGCGTATATTGATTGGTTTATGCAAATGTTATAGCGTCTACAAAATAGGGAATAGATTTGTGAATTTTTTTTTTTTTTTTTTACTAGTAATGGCAGTGATCTGCAAATTTTAGCGGGACTGCAACATTGCGGCGGACAGATCGGACACTTTTGGGACCAGTGACATTTATACAGCGATCAGAGCTAAAAATAGCCACTGATTACTGTGTGAATGTCACTGGCAGGGAAGAGGTTAACACTAGGGGGCAATTAAGGGGTTAAATGTGTTACCTATGGAGTGTTTCTAATTGTGGGGGGATGGGACTGCCTGGAGGAGCTGTATCGCCAAAAAAATGCCTGGTTATGAAGGGGAGTCTAATGGTTAAAAAGTGTGAGGTGGATTTTGACTTCAGTTTGTTAGTCTATTTAATTCTGCAAGCACATCTAACATGCCCCTCCCCCAGACTGACAATGCTGCTGCCTAAATGTGCCCCCCATGCTCCTTCATCCAGAGAGGGGGCACTCTAATACGGGAGGCATGTTTCTGCCCGGATCACCAGGTGAAAACAGAGGGAAAAAAAAAACGTATGCAGACACCACATCTAATGATGGTAAACTGCAATATATTACATTTTTGGTTTGGGTTTATTATTGCTTTAAGACCATTTTTTGGAACCTTGACTGTGAGTGAGATCATCCATATTTACAGTACTCTGCAGCTTGGGTCATGGAAGCCTTTCCCAGTACCAGTACTCTCCCTCGGGAAACAGATAACAACTGAGATGGAACAGATATACAACCCCTGGCAAAAATTATGGAATCACCAGTCCCTGAGGATGTTCCTTCAGTTGTTTATTGTTGTAGAAAAAAGCAGATCACAGACATGGCCAAAAACTAAAGGCATTTCAAATGGCAACTTTCTGGCTTTAAGAAACACTAAAAGAAATCAAGAAAACATTTCTAGGGTCTCTGCTAAAAAATATATATAATGTTTGGGGGTTCTTTTAAATTTTCTAGCACAAAATACAGATTTTAACTTGTAAGCAACAAATGTCAGAAATAGGCTTAGGCATGAAAGGGATTTATTATGCTGAGAAATTTCTTTGAAATACACCTGCTAGAATTTCTAGTCGTGGACATCTTGAGTAAAGGCAGATTGGTCATTTAAATAAAAAAAAAATCCCACAATTTTATTCTGTGAAACAAACAATGCAGAAAATGTGAACAAAATTTCTAGAATGAACAAAGTGAAAAAAGGTATAGGCAGAGAGTTCTCCACCCCCCCATGTACAGTATTGGTGGATGGTTGCGTCACATGTTCATGCGCCTGCGTTTGATGCCGCAGCAAGACCACAGTAGGTAGCAGCGCACGGCCCCGACAAAAATATATGCACCATATATATAAATGCAAGTGCATTATAATGCCGCAGTGCGTGTGTGGAGGTCAAGTGGTTCAGTTAAATTTTATCTGTCATTTTTAATTGTTCCCACATGTGTTAAAATAAAGCTTTAATATCTGATCAGATATCAAAGCATTTTTTAACATGTGTGAGAACAATTCAAAAATACAGTTAAAAATCAACTTAAAGTGTATGGCTGAGGTCATTTTTTTGGGGGCCAAACTGTTTTGTTTGCATTGGTATGCCTGCCTTTACAAGTATCCGTAGGGTTCAATATTGAGTTGGCCCACCCTTTGCAGCTATAACAGCTTCAACTCTTCTGGGAAGGCTGCCCACAAGGTTTAGGAGTGTGTCTATGGGAATGTTTGACCACTCTTACAGAAGCGCACTTGTGAGGTCAGGCACTGATGTGGATGAGAACGCCTGGCTCGCAGTCTCCGCTCTAATTCATCCCAAAGGTGTTCTATCGGGTTGAGGTCAGAACTCTGTACAGGCCAGTCAAATTCCTCCACCTCAAACTCGCCTATCCATGTGCAAGCTTACAAATTCTTAGATGTGATGGTAGGGTTGTCACCTGTCCGGGATTCACCTGGACAGGTCGGGTTTGGAATCATGTGTCCAGGTTTCAAACTGCCTGAAACCCGGACACATGATTCAGACTGGACTATGGCCCCCCAGCAGAGTTGCTGGCTGCAGTCTAAACTAAGAGTATCTATCACACTCTCTTTCACACTGCCCAAAGCCAGCACTAACAATCCCCCCACATCCAGATGGGAGAGGAGAGAGGGCTGGATCTGCTCCTCTTCCTACCACCCCAACTCCTCTGTGTCGGCCCACACTCCAATCCCCAGAGCTGTGCCTCGGAAAAGGGAAGTGGGGGTGGGAAATGTGAAGTCCAGTAGCCTCAGATACATCTGGATGAGAGGTGCTGACTGCCAAGTGGTGAGTGAGCTCACCATCCATCCCTGTCTGTGACTGAAGTCCCCCCTTCTCTCTCCTGCTTCTGAGTGGGTACACTAAGGTAAATCAGGGTTCTCAGAGCACCCCTCACATCAGAGTTCCCCTTTACACCAGAGGCCACAGTGTTCCCCCTTACATCAGAGTCCTCTCCATACATCCGAGTACTCAGTGTTCCCCCATAAATCAGGGTTCCCAGAGCATCCCTTATGTTATAGTCCCCATAGTTCTCCCTTACATCAGAGTCTGCAGAGTCCCCCCTTACAGTGTAAGGAAACTCTGCGGATTCAGATTTAAAAAGGGAACTCTGTGGATTTATATGTAAAGGGGGAACTCTGTGGCCTCTGATGTAAAGGGGGACTCTTGTGGTTAATGTCATATGATTAGAAATGTTATTTAATTGCAAAATATATGTATAGTTTATACTATAAAAAAATTGCTGTGCGCCGTATAGGCAACCCTATGTGATGGCTTCGTTCGTTTTCTTTATTAGGCTTAATTTCTTATTTTTTTTCAAATCCAAACTCTTTATTAGTAGTAAGGTGAAAAAGAAAATACATATCAAAATGCGTACATCAAAGGCAAATATCAGCTCGTACTATGGAGTACAATGCATAGTTCTTGCACATCAATATTTCATTAAAAAAAAAAATTCTAAACAAACCAAACCTAAGGCGGACTCGTAGATGTTTAACCACTTCAGCCCCAGAAGGTTTTACCATCTTCATGATCAGGCCATTTTTTGCGATATGACACTGCGTTGTACCCAAATAAAATTGATGTCCTTTTTTTCCCCACAAATAGAGCTTTTTTGTTGGTAGTATTTGATCACCTCTGCATTTTTTATTTTTTGCGCTATCAACACAAAAAGACCTTCAATTTTGAAAATAAAATGTAAAAAAGCTAATTTATTCATCATTTTAGGCCAATATGTATTCTGCTACATGTTTTTGTTAAAAAAATCCCAGTGAGCACATATTGATTGGTTTGCATAAACGTTATAGCGTCTACAAACTATGGGATATTTTTATGGCATTTTTATTTTTACTAGTAATGGCAGCAATCAGCGATTTTTAGCAGGACTGCGACATTGCGGCGAACAAATTGGACACTAAGTGACACTTTTTGGGGAACCAGTGACACTAATACAGTGATCAGTGCTAAAAAATGCACTATCACTGTATAAATGACACTGGCAGGGAAGGGGTTACATATTTTCTACCCATAGCTTCCTAGTGGGGGAATTAGGGGATCCAGTATCTAGCCACCAGCTTTCTTGCCATGTATAGGAGTCACAGAATCATAACATAAACCTCAGGGGGGTAAAACTCTGCATCTATTGAGCCCAGAAGGCATATTAGCGGAGCCAGGGATATATGGTATTGGGCCACTAATGCTATAGTTTGAGTAACTTTCTTCCAATACCTAGTAAGCTTCAGGCAGCACCACAACATGTGAATAAAATCTCCCCTGTGTATATCACATTTGGAACAGATGCATACTTGCCAACAGTCCCGATTTTCCCGGGACAATCCCGATTTTCGGAACCTTGTCTCGATCTGAGCCCATCCTGATCAAAATCCCAGGATTTTGCTTTTGTCCCAGGAATCGGGAATGTTTTTGGCACTGAAAACAGCTTCTGGCTCAGAAAATATGTCTGCTGTTGCCACAAGATCTCTTTCCCTGTGTGTTCAGTGCAGAGGGGAGGGGCCTCTGATCCGTGCAGCCAATCAGCTTCTCTCTTAAGTGTACTAGTAGACATTTGGCTTGTACACTGAAGCTGGTTTGCTGCACGGACCGGAGGCACCTCCCCACTCCACTGAACACACAGGGAAAGAGACCTGCAAATGGAGTTGCCGCCAACCCCCCCGCCCTGTGGCCTGCTGCCGACAAGAGGCAGAGCAAAGGGACTCCACTGGGGACACTTGATGTAAGGAGGGACTCCACTGCCTGGGGACACCTGATGTAAGGAGGGACTCCGCTGACTAGGGACACCTGATGTATGGAGGGACTCCGCTGCCTGGGGACACCTGATGTAAGGAGAGACACCTCTGCCTGGGGACACCTGATGTAAGGAGGGTCTCCTCTGCCTGGGGGCACCTGATGTAAGGAGGGACTCTGCTGGGAATGCCTGGTGTAAGGAGGGACTCTGCTGGGGACACCTGATGGCAACTAATGGCAGGCGATGTGGCAAGTGACACACTCAGGGCTCCCACTGATTCTGCATTATGGTGAGTTGAACAATTTCATTTTATATTACAATGTAATAATAGAAATAATGCGCTTCAATCATCCTGACACCATAACAACCATGGTGCCGGGATGATTGAAGTGCTAACACTAGGTGTATGGAGTATCTTTATCTGCTGATTGTTAAATTTTCTGGAATACTCATATTGCTATTGTGGTGTAGGATCTGGGACTACTGTCCCTGCATCCCTCTTTCTACTTTCCTTCCTTCTCTCTCCTTCCCTCCCTATTTCTTTCTTTTTCCCTCCATCCCTTGTTCATCTCAGACTCGAACCACACCCCATTGGAGCCATACCCCCTTTAAGCCACACCCACTATTTAGGTTAAGTAACACCCATTTTTCGCCACATTTTCCTTTCCCCACTACACCATGCCTAAAAAACGAATTCCCCGCCCCTAATTATAATAAGACTCCACCTACAGACAGTGTCCCTATAATTTTTTTTACAATGTTGGCAACAATGCAGACGGGTGTATCCCTTTTTCCCCATTGAAATAATTGAACAGGTATCCTATAGGCTTTCTTCTATTTTCACATGGGGATCTAGCCAGTAAATACAGTATGTTGTTTTTCAAAAGAACAAGCTCTCTTCCTGATGTATCTGTTTACAGGAATGAGACAAACCATCTACCACTGACAGGGGTGCTTACAATGATCTTTTTTTATTATGTTTCTGTAAAACCTTTATCCCAAAAGGGAAAAAAATGTTGCTGTAACTGATTAGAAAGTGTGAGCTGGAGTTTGGCTTCAATGTGTTAATGTATTTAAATCTGCTAGTCCATCTAACACTCCCTTCACCCCAGGCTGTATATATACAATATACTTGTTGCTTGCAAAAAAATATTTTTTCATGTCCTGGCATCTTATAAAAACATCCACAAGGTTCAGATTTGCTCTCATCGTTTTTATTTGTATAAAGACCGGCACAGCCAATGTGATTGCATTACTATTTGCATCATAAATTCAAATACATTATTTTCTACTATAAACAAAAGAGTATTTCTATCGCTTTTATATACACAGCTCTTGAATGTGATTGCAAACATGGCAAATTCCACAGAAGAAGACAATTATGAAAGCATTCTAGGACAGAATTTGTTTCTATCTGCCTTGCTTGTAATTTTAGTATTGGCAGGTCTGGTGGTGCAATTATTTATTGTGGCTGTTAATGTCATTGACTGGCGAAAGGGAAGCTCAATGACAGGTGCTGACAAAATGATCACCTCTATTGGGATATCAAGGATCTTCTTTCACACTTTACAGCTGCTGGAATTTTTTTACTTTTTTACTTTGTAGAGTCTTTATATTACTTTCCAGAGATTTTTTTATTTATTACAATGATTTCATTTCTTGGGCAATCCTCAGCCTTTTCCAACATCTTGTTATCAACTCTGCTGTCTATCTTCTTCTACATCAAGATCTCCACCTTTCACAATGTATTTTTCTTAAGTCTGAAGGCCATCATGTCAAGAAGAGTCATCTACCTGATTATTGCCTGTGTGACTTTGTCATTAGGATACACATCCATGAGTGTTTTGATTCCTTTTATGTCTTTCACTAATTTAACACAAAATAGCATTTCAGATATTAAGCAAAATCAAATACTGATATATTATAGATTTTCAATGAGCATTTTACCTCTCTTCGTGTTTTTCATAACTTCAAGTTTTCTTATTATTTTGCTTTGTCTACACACAAGTAGATTGAACAACTGTGGAAATGTAGACACCTACCATAGGACTATAATATTCACTGCTTTATCTTTCCTGGTCGGTAGTTTTTTTTTATTACAGTAGATTTATTGCAAATGTATCCATCGTTATTGGAAATATCAGATTGGTATTTTATAAGGAACATTTTTCCAGCTCTACACTCTATTTTATTAATTTATGTAGCAACAAAATTAAGAAATCAGTTCTTCAGAATTGTCCATTTTGCAACTCACTGCTTGTTCAACAGGAGAGCTCCTGGACCTCACACTAGAGAGCCGGTGGAGGTGACCCCACTCTAAGTAAAGGAACAGTGATGAACAATGCTGTCATTTTAAACAGGCTCTAAGAATATTGTAATTTTTATTTTATTTTTTATTTGTGCATTTATTAGTCAAGTGGAGTGATTTTAATGACAGAAAATCATATATAATGCATAGATAGGGAAAGCAGTAAACAATACTACTCATTTATAATTGTATTTACTTTTGATTCCTAATTTCTAATTTTGTAAAGCTTTATTTTTTGTGCATATTAATTAGTAATTTTGATTTACATATTACAGTTGATTTGCTAAAGTAGTACAGTAGTTCAATAAATTGTGTAAATATTCATTTGGATTATCCAGTCATATAAAAAAGCAAGAATTGGATTTTTGCCCTGATACTGCACAAAGGACTTCACATCTCAGGACATTGTATTGTGCTGCCCTAACCTGCGGTTGCCGCCTTGGACCCGCCCATGGGGTCAGACAAGCTTATAGCAAACACCAGGCTGTTATACGTATGTGCAGGTGCAAGCCTGTCCAATGTGGACATTCCAGCCTCAGTGTCGTCCCCTCCACTCCCGAGTTCTGCTTGATGCAGCCTCCTCAATTGGTCTCACGGAGGCACAGCCTTGTCAGGCATAAGCCCCCTGACATCGCGGATACGTGCTGCGTCTGCGGTCAGGGGGATCCAAGTGGGGGTGGTGGAGGAGAAGATATCCTTATATGCAGACGACTTGATCCTTTTTGTAAGTGATGTCTCCTCTTCCTTCCCAGCAGCTCTGCAAATAATAGACACATTTGGCTCCTATTCTGGAGTTAAGATAAATTGGGACAAATCTTTAAGGTACACTTTACACCCCTCCCATCCTCGCCCTCTTCTGCCCACCCCTCTTGCTTGGGTTTATGGTTTTAAATATTTAGGGATAGATTATGGATTAGATTTCAATGTAGATATTTCGGTTCTGGTACTGACGTTCTGTTACTAGGCTGTCGGACGTTTACGTCTTTTCCTAAGTTTGCTACTTGCCCAAGAGCGAAATCTCGCGATACGTAACCATAGTGACAGAAGACGATGAGAGTGGTGTTGGTGAGGCAGAAGGGAAGGAGGCCCAGGGCTGTGTGATCGGGCGGCAGAGGGCAGAGCCAATCATCTCTCAAGTAACTGTCCTGGAAGATTCATGGAAATACCGTTGCCGGCTATTCTCCTGAGACGAGCTACCACTCAGAAGAGTTTCTTTAAAGTTCTGGATGTGTTTGGGATTCCACCGCCATCTGGTCAAAAGATCTTCCTTTATTGCCGGTTGGTAATACAAGCCTTGTTGACTCATTGAGCGTATGTTCATATGAGTCCAACTCTTTCGGTAAGCCTGCACTGCTTCTATGTGGAGGGCCCATCACATTCACGTTTCTTTATATTAGCTACTCACATGGTGAACAGAATCATTTATTCAAAATATTGGACTATGAACACTTCTCTGCACTTAACTGACATTTGAAGACCATCAGAGATTATATTATGTACTATGCGAAGTGTTAGAGATATCTGTCCATTTTGTTCCTTTCTGTTTTTGGTGTATGCAATATTACAACTATTTGCTCATTTGATATAATCAGCGCTACACTTCATATGCACCTTTAAATATGTAGGGATACGAATCGACGAGGGCTGATAACTACCTATTTTGACTTGAATTTGCTCCCCCTCCTGAATTCATTTTCTCAAAGGTGTATGGCTTGGGGTTCACTTCCTCTCACCCCAGTAGGGAGAGTTAATTTAATCAAAATAATTTTTCTCCTATTTGAAAATTGCCCTGTTCTTCTCCTGATGTCATTTTTTTAGTAAACTCAAGGCCATTGTTGCCTCCTTCATATGGTCGGGTAGGGTGCCTCATCTGGCACTGACTACTCTACAAGTACCAGCTACCCGGGGTGGCCTGTCACTCCCAAATTACCTGATTTACTATTGGGCAGTTATTCTTGTAACAGCACGGTGGTGGTTTTCTGAGCCCACAGATAACCCTGCAGTGATCTTGGAGGCGGCTATAATGGGGTTGTACGCTACCTTAAGTAATCTGGTGTTCCGGGGGTGAAATCCCATCCTGGGGTTACAGGCTTAATGTGCATGGCTATATCAGTTTGGCACCAAGCTAGAGCGGCGTATCGCTCCCCTACGACATTGTCCCCTCTTATCCCTTTGTGGTGTAATCCGTCCCTACCACACATGTGTAGTATACCGGACCCTCAGTTGTGAGTATCTAGGGGAGTCTTGGGGTTGAAGCATCTGGTGACGGATGGTAGGTTACGTACCTTTTCAGATCTTAAGGATGCCTTTCATCTTTCCAACTGGATGCTCTTTAGGTATTTGCAGGTGAGGCACGCCTATCAATAACAGTTCCCCAATCATAGTACCCTAGAATCTGACCCAGTGGAGCGTTTATTAACGGGAAAGGTGCTGATAGCACCTTTGTCTTCATTGTATTTTTGCCTTACACTGGCCTTTTCCACTAAATTTACCTTTTACTAAATTTATTTGAAATGGCAAGAAGACATACCTTCCCTCTCTGAAGAAGATTGGGAGACCTGTGTGTCCTCCTATGTGACAAATATGATTTTTGCTAGAGACCGTTTCCTACAGTTGAAATTTCTACATTGGGCTTATTATACACCACAAAGATTAGCGGCCATTTATCCTGACACTCCCTCATCACGTCCATGTTGTGGGATGTTGGAGGCGTCCTTTATTTATATGGTCTGGTCCTGTTCATCTCTACAGTGATTTTGGGAGCAGGTCCTGGATGATCCTAATCAAGTGGTGGAATCAACCCTCGAGTTAGACCCCAGAGCTTTACTTTAAATATTTTTGATGACCCCACGCTGAGAAGGCATACAAAGTTGTTTCTAATATATACCATGTATTATGCACGCAGAGAGTTTCTACTTAAATGGAAGGCCACATTACCACCCACTGTTTCTCTATGGCGGAGCAACTCTGTTTTACCTTTGTACAAAATGACGTATGTTAACAGGAACTGTCGAGTAAATTTGACAAAATCTGGTCCTCCTGGATAGACTCCTGGGGATCTATAAATATGGAGATTTTCCCACCTAGTCCAGAAGCGGATCCCCCAACTTTACTGCATTCCACCTCCAGTCTATGTATATTCTTCTTTCTTTGTCATCCCTCTTCTCCTCCCGTCCCTCTGCCCCTCGCTTCCCCCTACCCCCCTCTCCCTTTCATTTTACCTCTTCTTTTTGCCCCCCCCCCCCCCCCCCGTTATTTTCAACATCCTTTTTCTCCAACATCCTTTTTTCTTCTTCACTGCGTCCTGCCCTCCCTCCCCTTCCCTACTAGGGAATGCCTTGTCTGTTTATATGTGAATCCAATGTTCTGGTTTAGTCCTTTCTCCTAAAATCTTCAATGCATTTGACTATAGTTAAGTGCCCTGTTGGGTACGTTTTGACTGCTCTCCTATATTGTAATGTCTACATTTGTCTTATATGCATGTACACCTTTGCTTTCTTGTTATGCTGACTGTTATTACTGCTGACAGATGAATAATAAAGTTATTTTAATTTGTAAAAAAAAAAAAGTGTATGTATAAGTACATTTTTTTGGGGGGGGGGGGGTAGTGTAGTTAAAAGCCATGGCAGGTTTTTTTTGTTTTTTGTTTTTTTTTTTATCAGATTGTGACCTGTTGGGGAGATTTTCCTTCACTTCCTGTTGTAAGGACATGACAGGATAAGAGAGGAAATCTTAACAGTGAGACAAATTAATATGGACTTTACATCACTTTGGGGAGGACTGACTAAAACTGGAGCACACAGAATCTGGTGCAGCTGTGCATATCAACCGGTCAGCTTCCAGGTTTTATTGCCTAAGCTTAATTGAACAAACTGATGTTAGAAACTGTTTTGTTATTTTGCACAACAGCACCAGATTCTGTGTGCTCCAGTTTTAGTAAATCTCCCCCTTTCTTTCTTTCTGCGAGTAGTCACTAGGGCAAATAGACAAATAGCTATCTAGCCATGACACAGACAAAAATAAAAATCAGAGGTTCTAATCCGCCCCTACTCTATATAGTAGAAAGCTGAAAATAAGGAAAACTAGTACTAGTTGTACATACACTTTAACCTTTTAATGCATTTACATATACATTGATGACTCTTTTCTAGAGATGGGCCAAACACCCCCCGGTTCGGTTTGCGCCAGAACCTGTTCATCGCAAAAGTTCAGAGCCAAACAATGAACCTCATTGAAGTCTATGGAACCCGAACTTAAAAAAATATAAAGTGCCCATTTTGAAGGCTTATATGCAAATTAGAGGGCATAAAATGGTATGGGGTCCGGGTACTGCCCTGAGAGAAATGCATCAATGAAAAAAAAAATTTGTAAAAAAGATCATTTTTAAATGAGCAGTGATTTACTGATGCTTAAAGTGAAATTAAGTAAATATATATTGCCTGGGGAGTCCTCTTAGTCTGCCTGTAGAGTGGCACATATGTACCATGTACAGAACCTGCTGCAGCAAAAATGACATTTATAAAGCCAAAAAAAATGACATTTTCCCTGCAAGCTTTCTTTATTTTATAAACAACAGCTTGGGGAGCCAGTCTGTTTGATGAGCCCACATTTAGAGAACTCGGAAAAAAATTAGAAATTTTTCGGATAAATTCTAGTGTCTGTTTCGCAGACTTTCGCAGCTTTGTAGTCTGGGGGTCAAACACGCTGTGATCTGGTGCTAGCAGATGAAACTCTGGGACTCCTCAGTAAGATCTCCAAATATGAAGGATCTTGGGGGTGACCAAAATGACCACCAGGCTCCATAGAAACAAATTAAATCTCATAGTTAAGTTAAAAAGCAATTTTGTTGTGTAATCATAAACGCCACTTACGAGATTGCTGAGACAAACAGGCATGAGACAGAGAATGAACTCATCCGGGTTTGCTGTGGGCCGGTGTGCACTCCACGGAGGGCGGAAGTGGTTGTAAAACCGTACATGCATCAACGCGTTTCACCCTTCCTCCAGGCCGTCATCAAGGACATTAATTGTTGTTGTCTATCATAATATATCCCAACTGCATGCGCTGTTTATATATAGATATATATCTATAGATATAGACATATATCTATATCTATATATATAAACATATTTATCGGCGTATAACACGCACTTTTTCCCCTTAAAATCAGGGGAAAATCGTGGGTGAGTGTTATACGCCAATCACCATTGTCTGGAGGAGCAAGCATCGCCGATATATACATAGCCGAGTTTACTGTGTACTCGGCTAGGGTCAGCTCCGCTCGCAGTCACGCCCAGTCCCGCCATTGGACCTGTGTTATGTCCATCATAGGAGCTGGGCCAAGGGGCGGGACTGGGCGGGACTGCGAGAGGAGCCGAGAGCAGCCGAGTACACAGGACATCCGGCTCTGTGTATCTCAGTGG
Organism: Lithobates clamitans; assembly: GCA_037952925.1. NCBI lineage: Eukaryota > Metazoa > Chordata > Amphibia > Anura > Ranidae > Lithobates > Lithobates clamitans. The sequence continues at coordinate 567,622 of JBBGZY010001007.1, forward strand.
TGCTAATTTTAAACGATAAGGCTGCGATGACACTGGGCAAGACTGCAATGACACTGGGCAAGGCTGCAAATGACACTGGGCAAGGCTGCAAATGACACTGGGCAAGGTTGCAGATGGATACTGATCATTCTGCAATGATGGACACTGATCATTCTGCAATGATGGACATTTAAAAATAATTTTTTTTCCCTTATACACACATACATGTATATTTTACATGTGTGTATATATATATATATATATATATACACACACAGAATATATATTTTCTTGCTTGGTGTCCTCACACTGTAACCCTATAGAGGTACTTTTGATGAAAGCAAGAATTGGTTCTTGCTGTAAAACATTTTTATTATATGCACCAGTCAAACAGGTCTGGAAAAAAATGGTTCTTGGGTGTTAATTGTGCCCATGAAACCTATACCAAGATTTTTCTACTGACGGTTTTACCGCTGGTCCCGATTCAACCCAAGTGCACTCTGCTAGAGCGCTCCTTGGTTAAATCAGACACAGGGAGATGAAAATCTATAAAACACACATCCTAGAATAAAATTTCCACAACAATGGGCACATTACAGTCCTTATCAAAATGTTCAGTAGAAGCACAACACCTGAAACATAACCCAAATGTCTTTAAAAGCTCCTTACGCTCTTCAAGAGGCCTTTTCCTAAAGCCGATACATTTTTTGAGGGGGTGTGGCTTCTTGTGAATGGGACACTCTCGGTTAGGGTTTTCAATCTTGCTACTCTGTGGCCACAGCTGTGGTAGGTGTGGGAAGGATGTCAGTCTTTTTCACGGATACCGGGCCTCTACGGTTTCTATAGTTGCCCTGAAGACTGGTACTCTTAGGAAAGGGTGAAAAGAGACTGCATTCATCGTAGGAAAAACCTGGATCGTTCTTGGTCTCTGCAATTTTACTGATGAATTTTGCAGAAGAAAGAGAATGGAGGAGGGATACCTTGTATCATGTCCTTCTTGGGCACTGACTTGAAACCTCAAATAATGTCTGCTAGGGTGACAACATTAAACCTCCATAGATACAAATTACCTCTATGTGTAGTTACTTTAGACCAGAGGCGGCTCTAGGCTTTGTGAGGCCTTAGGCAAAACTTAAACATGAGGCACCACTCACGCCCATCAGGTACACAGCAGGCCCTCCCAGCATGAGATCCTCGTGTGGTGGATGGGAGGGGTGACGTGCGTGGACGCAACATCACTCCTCATTGGCTGACGGGTGGAGCTCCAGAAGTCTTAGGTTACGCGATAGGTGAGTGTGACAGGGCTCCTAATGCTGCCTGCCCACAGTAGCGTTAAGGTGTCCTGTCACCTCTAAAATAAAGTCACACTGCAAATAAGCTGTTTGGTCGCCATGAGGCCTGCTTAAATGAGACAAGGCTTTTAACGCTGCCTGAGCACAGCAGTTTTAAGGTCCCCTGTCCCTCAAAACTGGGGTAATGTGTGTAGCACTACTCCCAAAGGAGCTGCTTGGTAATTTTGGGTTCCCTGTTCTGCACCGTTTTCCCCGCTCCTACTTTTTAATTGCGCGGGGTTATACCATTTTCCTGGGCCCCATCAGGTCAAAAGAGGGGCCCAGGTACGCGCAGAGGGACAATTTCTTCATTTTCAGGGCACATGTATATCTTGCCACCCGGCTTCTCAATTAGCCCCGGCCGGCAGAGTGATACTATGATTCTTCGCCTGGTGCCCGCCTTCAGTTCTGAGGTGCTGAGATGCAAGGAGGCTAAGAGGAACAGGAGGGAGAGCTTGGCTGCAATGGACACAGTGAGAGGGATGGATGTCATTCTTTCCACTGTGTGACATGAGGAACGTCTATGTAAACAAGCCATTACCAGCTTGAACAAGCGTCTGATCAAAACGATCTCGCTTTGTTCAGATGTTTTGGAGGCCAGAGGACAGATATGGGGTCTAAAAGACTCTCCATAAAGAGGGCCTGTATTCATCCCTTGTGAATATGTTGATGAATATATGTTATTCATCCCTTGTTAAAGCAAACGAAGAAGGAAAAAAAATTAAAGATACAATGTAAATTTTTTAAATAAAATAAAATTAAAAAGAAATGTAAATTGCCCCAGCTTCTTTGTGCTTATGCACAATTGCGAACGCACACGATGGCCCCACACGCATGTGTAAACAGCAACAAACCTGCATTTTATTTTGAGCTGGGGTTAGGGGTGAGGACAGGGGTAGGATCAAGGGTTTGGTTGAAGGGGGCCCCATGAGTTAGGCTGTACGGGGCCCCATAATTTGTAACAACGGCCCTGCTTGTAAGTGCAATACCTAATAAATGTTCCTTTTTGCTTCCCATACTGCACTTAGATTGGCGCTTCTTCTCTCCCATCCTCTTTACCCACAGAACCACTCTGATAGCTGGCTGCCTATTCACTAAACACATTAGATTTTAGTTGACTAAAGTTATTTTATTAGACTAAAATGTACTGGAGATTTTAGTTGACTAAAATACAACTAAAACAATTGCAAATGACTAAAGTGGCATTTTAGTCAAAAGACTATAACTAAAATGAAATTAAAATTCAATGCCAAAATTAACACTAGCGGTAAAAATGTGGAACTCCCTTCCACAGTTAGTTGTGTCAGTGGAGAGTGTAGGTAAATTCAAATAACTTTTAGCTGTGTTTTCTCAGTGAATGCAATGTATCTTGGATATAGGAAATAGTAGTGAAATTGGTAGTGACATAAACACCAGGCACCACATATAGTAAATGACTGGTACGATTCAATATATTACATTTTTGTGGTTTAGATATGCTTTGAAGAGACACTGTCACCTTGTTCATTTAACACAGGGCGACAGTGGGGTTGGTTAACTAAAACTGTAGAGTGCAAAATCTGGTGCAGCTCTGCATAGAAACCAATCAGCTTCCAGGTTTTTTGTCAAAGCTTAAAGTGATTGTAAAGTCTTGTTTTTTTTCCTATAAAATAACAAACTTGTTATACTTACCTGCTCTGTGCAATGGATTTGCACAAAGCAGCCCGGATCACCCTCTTCTTAGGTCCCTCATCTGTGATCCTGGCCCCTCCCTCCTGTTCAGTGCCCCCACATCAAACAGATTGCTATGGGAGCACCCAAGCTGAGTCACAGTTCCCTGTGTCCATTCAGACACAGAGCCCTGACTTGGCCCCCACCTCTCTCCCCTAATTGGCTAGCTGACTTTGATTGACAGCAGTGAGAGCCAATGGCGTTGCTGCTGTGTTTCAGACAATCAGGAAGGAGAATCTCGGATTTCTGAGACACTTGTAGACATCGCTGGACAGAGAGGGACCTCAGGTAAGTATTAGACGGGCTGTGGGCAGCTGCTGGGCTTTTTTATCTTAATGCATAGAATATATTAAGTTAAAAAAACCTTCTGCCTTTAACTCCTTTAATTGAACAAGCTGAAGTTAGAAGCTGATTGGCTACCATGCACAGCTGCACCAGATTTTGCACTCTCTGGTTTTAGTAAATCAACCCCCATGTGTTTATAACCTGCTCATGACTTCAGTTATGCTCACCTTACCTGCACTCCCTCATTACTCCTGCTTCTGTTGCAACTGGCAGAAATACCCTGTAGTAGCCAATCTCTAGGTCTGAGCACTGTCACATGACATCTGACACCAGTAGACATCTTGGATTTCAGTGTCGGTGTCCTGTCAAAAGAGCCAACTCATCAAAATATCCAACTATGTCACTTCCGGTGACTCGCCAGCACCGGTGATTGCAGATGTCGACAACTTGGCTATTTTCAAAGAACACTGGCAGCATATACACTACAGTGCATGACGAGTTGGCTGCTTTGACAGAATGCTAAGGAGTAAAAAAAGTTGTCCCCGCCTTGGAGACAGTCAGGTTGTTGGTTACTAGCAGGCAGACTAACAATGTCCACCCATTATATCGTGTACCATAGCGTATACACTGCCGGTGTTCTCTCAAAACAGCCAAGTAGTTGAAATCTGCAATTACCACTGCTGGAGAGTCACCGGAAGTGACGTGACTGGAGATTTTGACAAGCTAGCTCTTTTGACAGAACACCGGCTGCAGCAAAGGCAGGGTTGGGGGGGGTTTGGCAAGGTAAGTATACCTGCTGAGGGGGAGAAGGGACTTTACGAACACTCTGAGATGTGGGAAAGGTGTCAGTGTCTATTTAAGACAGTAATAAGATTTTAGAAATTGCATATTTTAATATTAACTGCTTGCCGACCAGCCGCCGTCATCATACTGCAGCAGGTCGGCATGATCCCATGAGCCGTCATAGGGATGACTGCCGACCACACGCGATCGCGGGCACGAGAGCCATAACAGGGACGTGTGTGTGTAAACTCAGCCCTTCCTTCTCTGAGCCGGCCACTCAGCTGTCGGCTAATTGCCAGCTCCTATCTCTTCACAGTGACTCACCTGTTGATGATATCCTGCTTGTCAGTCCTGCTTACTTAATCCGTCCAGCCCAGATGATCTCTGCCTTCGACTTGGTCAACATCACAGTGACTTTCTCCTGCGCTCTTGTTAAAGACTTGGTTGGCTGACATTCCTTCTGGCTCCAGATCCTGCTTGCTGTTCCACTACACTGATTCATGGATTCCTGACTTTCTGGCTTCTCTGACTATCCGTTCTGGTTACTGAACTTTGGCTATGTTTTGACTACATTTGTTCTATTTACTTTTATTATTAAACAAGTGTGATTTAACTGTACTTCTGTCTCGGTCTGATTCATGGTTTCTGACAGTAGGCGAAGGCCATGAATTCAGAAGATGCAGACAATCCACTTGTTGGTAATATTTTTTCCAGATTGGATGAGCAGGATCACCGCATGGATCAGTTTGCCATGGCGTTACAAACGCTCTTGAGTTGCGCGGCTCACTTGGAATGAGTGTGATTTAACTGTACTTCTGTCTCGGTCTGATTCAAGGCTTCTGACAGAGGAGAGGCGGATTGTTAATTCCTACTAGCTAGGAGCAGCGATCTGTCATCTCCTCTAGTCAGTCCCATCCCGCTACAGTTAGAACACACACTAGGGAACACAAGGTTAACCCCTTGATCGCCCCCTATTATTAACCCCTTCCCTGCCAGTGAAATTTACACAGTAATCATTGCATTTTTATAGCACTGATCGCTGTTTACTTGTCAATGGTCCCAAAAATGTGTCAAAAGTGTCCGATCTGTCCGCCATAATGTCGCAGTCCCGATAAAAATCGCAGATCACCGCCATTACTAGTAAAAAAAATAATAATGATGCCATAAATCTTTCCACTATTTTGTAGACACTATAACTTTTGCGCAAATCAATCAATATACACTTATTGCGATTTTTATTACCAAAAATATGTAGAAGAATACATATCAGCCTAAACTGAGGAAAAAATTAGGAATATTCATTATAGCAAAAAGTACAAAATATTGTGTTTTTTTCAAAATTGTCGCTCTTTTTTTGTTTATAGTGCAAAAAATAAAAACCGCAGAGATGATCAAATTCACATCGTGTCAATATAACCAGTAACCTATGTACTTTTCCTTTTCTTTTTCCTACTTTCTCTTTATCATTCCCCCCCCCCCCCCTTATTTTTATTTTCTCCTCTCCTGTAACAATTTGAAGGATGCTCACATGATATGGTTTATTGTAAACTGTGTCTTCTGATTTGCCTTTTTGTATAATATTGTTACACTTTATCCCCCTCCCTTTCTTTTCTTCTGTACCCGCATATGTTTTGATTTTCAAATAAAGAAAACTAAACATGTGCAATTCCTTTGGTTCCGAATTCGTTTTTTAACGAATTTCGACAAATTAGTTTATTCGGAAATGTCCAAAATAACGAAGACCTGTTTAATGAATTTTTCTAAATATTCCTAAATTTGAATATTCAAAAATTTGTAAATTCGAAAATTCGTAAGTTTGGAAATCTGGAAATTCAAAATTTGAAAATTCGAAAGCCTGAAAATTATAAAATCTGAAATAACTAACTAATAATGACTTAACTATTACTAACTTTTATTTATTATTATAGGTATTTTAACCACTTCAATACCAGGCACTTAGACACCTTCCCGCCCAGCCCAATTTTCACCTTTCAGCGCTGTTGCAATTTGAATGACAATTGCGCGGTCATGCTACACTGTACCCAAACAATTTTTTTATCATTTTGTTCCCACAAATAGAGCTTTCTTTTGGTGGTATTTGATCACCTCTGCGGTTTTTATTTTTTGTGCAACAAATAAAAAAAGATCGAAAATTTCAAAAAAAAACAAGTTTTTCTTTGTTTCTGTTAAATTTTTTTGTAAATAAGTACGCTTTCTCCTTCAATAATGGGCACTGATATAGCTGCACTGATGGGCACTGATACGGCGGCACTGATGGGCACCGATGAGGTGGCACCAATGAGGTGGCACTGATGAGGTGGCACTAACGGGCACTGATGATGGGCACTGATAGGTGGCACTGATGGGCACTGATAGGTGGCACTGATGGGCACTGATAGGTGGCACTGGTATGCGGCACTGATGGGCACTCATAGGTGGCACCGATGGGCACACATAGGCGGCACTGATGGGCACTCGTAGGTGGCATTAATTGGTATATATGGGTGGCACTGATGGGTACTTATGTGTGGCACTGATGTGTGGCACTGATGGGCACTGATAGGTGGGCACTGATGGGCACAGATGGGCACAGATGGGCACTGACAGGTGGCACCGATGGGCAGTGACAGGTGGCACAGATAGGCAATGACAGGTGGCACTGATAGAGCATTGCTGGGCATTGCTGGGCATTGCTGGCAATATCATTGGCATAATAGTGCCAATCAGTGCCCATTTGTGGGCACTGATTGGCACAGATTGGGCACATGTGGATGGCCATGGGGTACATACCTGGCCATCCACGTTGCCCCTTCCCTGGTGGTCCTAGTGGCATCCCTGGTAGTCCAGTGGGGTGATCTGCGGGGGGGCTGCGCTGATAAACAATCAGCGCAGACCCCCCCTGCCAGGAGAGCCGCCGATCGGCTCTCCTCTACTTGCGTCTGTCAGACGCGAGTGAGGAAGAGCCGATCAACGGCTCTTCCTATTGACAGCGTGATCAGCCGTGATTGGACACGGCTGATCACGTGGTAAAGAGCCTCCGCCGGAGGCTTTTTACCAAGATCAGTGTAGCGGTGTGTCAGACTGACACACCGCTCCACCGATCGCCGCGATGCGCGCCCCCGGGGGCGCGCTGCGGCATGTTATCCTGAAGGACGTCATATGACGCCCAGTCAGGATAACACAACCACTTCCCGGACGTCAATCCGCCATAGGGCGGGCGGGAAGTGGTTAATTTCCTTTCAAATTTGGCTGTTAGTGAATGTAACGAATACGAATTTATCTGAAGTTACGAATTATCGAATGGAACGTAACAAATTTATAATAATAAATAACACTAATAATAAAAACTATAATTATTATTTATTATTAATTTGTTCCATTCTATTTGTTTAGATGCGGTATTAGTTATTTCTGATAATTTGTAACTTTGGATAAATTCGTATTCGTTAAGTTCACTAACAGCCAAATTTGAAAGGAAATTCCAATACCTATAATTTAATAGTTAGTTATTATTATTTAATTAGTTAGTTATTCTTTCGAATTTTCGGATTTTTTTTTCTTATTTTCGGATTTTTAAAATTTGGAATTTTCGAATTTTCTAATTTATGAATTGCGAACATAACGAATGACCCGAAAAAAGAAAAACGAAAACGAACTAATTTTTCAGTAGTGTACATGTCTAAAGACAATAATAATAAAAATATTTAACCTAAAATTGCTGTTTATTTTAGCTGGTACTGGTGAGGACTTTCTGGGATGCTAGTTCTTCTGAAGATTGGTTTTGTTGACCCACCTAGTGGTTGAAAATAGAAATGCTTCGTAGGTGTATTAAAGTAAAGAGGTTTATCCGCCAAATGCTGTCTGATTTTTCTCTAGTTAATACAAGTTTGATGCAGACATTTATAGTATGGGAGAAGAAAGAAATTCCCCAGACTTCTTCCTTTGAAAAGCATGAAAGATGTTTGTGGCAAAGTATTTTCAGTGGCTTCAGACTGGAGAAAGATCTCAGAGGGGCCTGAAACATCCCTGTTATGAAGCTTCTGTCTTTGTGTTGCCAGTGTTAAGCCTAAATTGGAATTTTTGTTTAATAAAATACTGCGCTATTACTTGCTGTAAGATGAACAGCTGTAGGCACTACAATTTCACAGAATATTGTGTAACACTTAAAAAAGAATTATTCTGCGCTAGAATAATTCAACACATAATAAATACCCCAAGGTGACTGTACAGAATACATACAACAAATCTCAATACATAACTGAATACATATATTCACAGAAAAGATGCCAAGTGCATATAAAGTGCAAATGTACAAAAAAAGAAGTCCATGAAAATAGAAGCCACTGGTGTTCAACTTAATTGTTGGTAAGGGAAACCAAATAAGCCCATTCAAGAGATCACCGCAGTGTGTATATCCACCACCCAAGGAAGGGTTAAATACACTTACCAAAATTCATGAACTCAAACAGTCAAAACAGGCAGCAGAAGAAATGTATCTCCAAAGCGGTGGTCTGTGAGATGAATCCAGCTATCTAGCCCCATGTCTCTTGGGGGGGAAGGACTTCTCTCTCAAGCATGCAATCCAGCCACCATAAACGATAAAAACATCTCCGCATAGTGTAAACCATTGATACAAAGTTTATCAAAAAGTGTAATACACTCACATTTAGGCATACAGAAAACTGTTTCGTCAAATTCTCTCCCAAACTCGATCATAGAAGCAAAGTGGAGCACAATGACATGGATGAGACTTGACCCTTCGCGTTTTGTCTATTAAGACATAATCTGGGGTGTGGGTCCACATTGCGTATATATAGAAAGTTTGTCCAATGTAAGCTAGTAAATTGATTATCAAAAATAAGTTTAAATTATTATGGTTTATGGTTTATTTTTAAGTCCTGAGTGAGGGTGACAAAACTTTCAACACTTACTGAATGTTCTTTAGGATTGCCAGAGGAGGAGCTATCCTAGCACAATTCATTTCTTAAGATGTGCACGTCTATTCTAAAGTGGGTTACATTAAAAAATCACTTTTTCCATCATTTTTAGGTATCATACTGTATATACGATATATATAATTTTTTTTTGTTTCAGAAAGTTTTTATATATTTTTATGTTGCTCACGTTGTCAGCACTCTTCCCACAGGGAAGCATATGACCTTCTACCAATGACAGTGAGTGGGCCCAAGCACTGTCATGTCTCCAATAAAGTGATACCACAACTCCCTATGGTTCCTGGCACTGGCAATCTCAGTGCTGGCTGTGATGTAGGAAGGAAGGTGAAATGTAGGAAGACACAGCGAGTAAAGAAGGGCAAGGTAACAGAGCCATTTTAAATGGAGTTCAGTGCTCTTTGAAATGAAGCCTAAAATTTCACCTCCTAAATATACCAAATGTCATAATGATTACTGTAGATGAAAACAAGGTGGATCCACTTTTTGTTTAGCTCATATGGTCTTTAATGGCTCATGTGATCCTAAATGTACAGATAAAATTTGAAGTCACAAGCAAGTTTCTGGGCTGTAGCAAACTGAAAGCTGATTTAGATCATTGTCTTTTCTGTAAAACATCCAAATAATAGTCAGACACAAGTAAACACTTGATCTAAGATTTACATATTAGCAATTTAACATTTTGATGGACATAAATGTAACATTGAGACATTTGGGAAGTCTAGATGTTGGGCAGAAAAATGGTGAATGACTGACAAATAAATCTGCTTTGTCTGCAGGTGCACAGCTCTGCTGTACAATCACTGGCCACGTGACTGCTGAGTAGCTTATGCCGCCTACACACGGTCGGACATTCCGACAGAAAAAGTCCGATGGGAGCTTTTCATCGTATATTCCGACCGTGTGTATGCCCCATCTGACTTTTTCCGACAGAAATTCAGACGTACTTAGATAGAGAACATGTTCTATATTTTTCTGATGGAACAAATTACTATCAGAAAAACCGCTCGTCTGTATGCTGTTCCGACGAGTTTAGCAGAAGGAGCCCAAAGGGTGGCGCACTGGCTATTGAACTTCCTTTTTCTAGTACCGTCGTACGTGTTGTACGTCACCGCGTTCTTGACGGTGGGAATTTGGTGTGACCGTGTGTATGCAAGACAGCTTGAGCGGAATTCCGTCGGATTCCGTCGGAAAAACCTTCAGAGTTTATTCCGATGGCAAAACCGGTCGTGTGTACAGGGCATTAGGCTTATCTTAACTCCACATATTTAAACCACAACCAACATTGCCCCCCCAAAAATACACATAGACCACTTTTATGCAGCGTACACAGGGTCGGACTTTGCGACCGGACTTGTCCGACGGACACAGACGGACCAAATATGGCGGACAATCTGATTGTATGTGGGCTTCACCGGACCTTCAGCGGACTTTTCCAGTCACAAATCTGACGGACTTTAGATTTGGAACATGCTTCAAATCTTTACGACGTAACTCCGCCGGACCCAGAAATCCACTCGTCTGTATGCTAGTCCAACAGACAAAAACCAACGCTAGGGCAGCTATTGGCTACAGGCTATCAACTTCCTTATTTTAGTCCGGTGTACGTCATCACGTACGAATCCGTCGGACTTTGGTGTGGTCATGTGTAGGCAAGTCCGTTCGTTAAAAAGTCAGTCGGAAGTCCGCTGGAAAGTCTGTCGGACAAGTCCGGTCGAAAAGTCTGCCCGTGTGTACCTGGCCTTAGTTGGAAGTAGGGCAAGTCCACAGCTTTATTGAACATAACAGTATAACAACCTTCAAAATACCAATAACCATTCAGGTCACGGTTAAACCGTGAGCATCTATAAACAAACCGTATAGTCTAAGAGGCCTGTCTCCACCATCAGTGCGAGACAGGCATCAAACTGACCCCGTAATTAAACTTGAGGGCTTAGTCCATAAAGTAATGCCAATTGCTGGCAAGGTAAAACTGCCAAGGAAGCTGTGATGAAACACACAATGGGTGGGTGGGTGGTCAACTCTTGTGACCTCAAATTCTCTGGAAAGCAGTGGGACGAGCCTCTGCGTAGCCTTTTCTAGAGTTCCGGCTCTACCCAGTCACCTTGTGCCATTGTAGCCAATCCCAATGGAGCCACTCTGACTCCCTGATTAGGTTGGCAGTCAAGGCTCCCTTTCCTTAGGGTGGGGCGGGTCAAGGGGCCTTCATTATTAGGTACATCTTGCTAGTACCAGGTTGGACCCCCTTTTGCCTTCAGAACTGCATTATTTCCTCATGGCATAGATTCAACAAGGTGTTGGAAACATTCCTCAGAGATTTTGGTCCATATTGACGTGATAGCATTGCGCAGTTGCTGCAGATTTGTCAGCTGCGCATCCATGATGCGAATCTCCTGTTCCACCACATCTGGTGACTGTGGAGACCATTTGAGTACAGTGATCTTATTGTCATGTTCAAGAAACCAGTGGTCAGATGATTTTAGCTTTGTGACATGGTGTATTATCCTGGTGGAAGTAGCCATCAGAAGATGGGTACACTGTAGTCATAAAGGGATGGGCATGGTCAGCAACAATACTCAGGTAGGCAGTGGCATTTAAACAGTGCTCAATTGGTACTAAGGGGCCCAAAGTGTGCCAAAAAAATCTCCCCCACACCATTACATCACCACCACCAGCCTGAACCATTGATACAAGGCAGGATGGATCCATGCTTTCATGTTGTTTACACCAAATTCTGACCCTACCATCTGAATGTCACAGCTGAAATCGAGACTCATCAGATCAGGCAACGTTTTTCCAATCTTCTATTGTCCAATTTTGTAGTCTCAGTTTCCTGTTCTTAGCTGACAGGAATGGCACCCAGTGTGGTCTTCTGCTGCTTCAAGGTTCGATGCATTGTACGTATGGCATCCTGTATACCTTGGTATAACGAGTGGTTCTTTGAGTTACTGTTGCTTTTCTCTCATCTCAAACCAGTCTGCCCATTCTCCTCTGACATCAACAAGGCATTTTCCTTCACACAACTGCTGCTCACTGGATATTTTCTCTTTTCCGGAACATTCTCTGTAAACCCTAGAGATGGTTGTGTGTGACAATCCCAGTAGATCAGCAGTTTTTGAAATACTCAGACCAGCCCTTCTGGCACCAACAGCCATGCCATGTTCAAAGTTACTTAAAGCGGAGTTCCACTCTTTTTTTGTTTATTAAAAGTCAGCAGCTACAAAAAGTGTAGCTGCTGACTTTTAATAAACACACATTCACCTGTCCCTTGGTCCAGCAATGCAGCCTCAGAAAGCCTCGCTTCTCTCCCCCTCCTGTCCGCGGTGCCGGCATTGCAAATGTGGGCACCTGCCTGTGACAGCTTGCGGCTTCACAGCTGGGTAAGCATTTGCATTGTGCGAGTCGCGCTGCGCGTCTAGGATGGCCAGGCAATCTTCTGGGACCTGTGACGTGTCCCAGAAAATTGCAGTGAGGGATGGGGGAGAGATGGAGTCGCCTAGGCGGCCAAGCAAAAGTGGGAGCTGGGTACCTATCAAAACTAGGTACCCACACCCCGCCCCCCCCCAAAAAAATGGCATGCCAAATGTGGCATAGACGGGGGTCAGGGGTCTTTTTAAGTGGAAGTTCAACTTTTGGGTGGAACTCCGCTTTTCCGCTTTAAATCCCCTTTCTTCCTCATTCTGATGCTCAGTTTGAACTTCAGCAAGCCATCTTCAATACATCTAGATGCCTAAATGCATTGAGTTTCTGCCATGGGATTGGCTGATGTATCTATTAAAGTGTTCCGTGAGTATATTCAGCATTTATTTTAATAAATGTTTCAGTTGAGAAAGTAACCACTAGATGGTGCCTTACGCACAAGTTTACTTACATATGACTTGAAAGTGCATCTAAACCCAAGAAAAACAAATTTAACCACTTCGTTTTTCAGCTTTGAGCACTGTTGCAATTTATATGAAAATTGCAAGCTCATGCAACACTATACCCAAACTAAATTGTTATCATTTTGTTCCCACAAAAAGAGCCTTCTTTTGGTGATATTTAGTCATCACTGGGTTTTTTATTTTTGCTAAAGAGACAAAAAAAGGCCGACTTTTTTTTAACTACTTTAAGACTGGCCTATTTTTCAAACTTGTCGTTTACAAGTTAAAATAATTTTTTTTTTGCTAGAAAATTACTTAGTACCCCCAAACATTATGTATTTTTTCTAACACCTTAGAGAATAAAATGGCAGTCATTGCAATACTTTCTGTCACACTATATTTGCGTAGCGGTCTTACAAGCGCACTTTTTTTTTTTTAAATACACTTTTTGGAATTAAAAAATAAGACAACAATAAAGTTAGTCCATTTTTTTTTATATTGTGAAAGATGATGTTACTCCGAGTAAATTGATACCCAACATGTCACGCTTCAAAGTTGCGCTCGCTCGTGGAATGGCGACAAACTTTTACCCTTAAAAATCTTTATATGCAATGTTTAAAAAATTCTACAGGTTGCATGTTTTAAGTTACAGAGGAGGTCTAGGGATAGAATTATTGCTTTCGCTCTACCGATCGTGGTGATACCTCACATGTGTGGTTTGAACACTGTTTTGACATGCGGGCGCTAGTCATGTATGCGTTTACATCTGCATGCGAGCTCGGCGGGACGGGGCGCGTTTATTTTGCCTTTTATTTTTTATTTTAACACTGTTCTTTTAAAATAAAATTGTGTCACTTTTATTCCCATTACAAGGAATGTAAAGATCCCTTGTAATAGAAAAAAGGCATGACAGGACCTCTTAAATATGAGATTTGGGTTCAAAAAGACCTCAGATCTCATATTTACACTAAAATGCAATAAAAAATAAAAAAAGTCATTTAAAAAAAAATGTTGCTTTAGGAGCTATGGGTGGAAGTGACATCTTGTAAAAAATGATAAAGCATCATCCATGGAGATTTTTAAGTACCGTAAACAGGCAGTCCCCTAGTTACAAACATCCAACTTACAAATGACTCCTACTTACAAACAGAGGAAGACAACAGGAAGTGAGAGGAAATCTACCCCTAGGAAGGGAAATTCACACCTGTAATGCCCCGTACACATGGTCGGATTTTCTGATGGAAAATGTTCGATGGGAGCTTTTTGTCGGAAATTCCAACCGTGTGTAGGCTCTATCAGACAATTCCATCCGATTTTCCGTCACACAAAATTTGAGATCTGGATCTCAAATTTTCCGACAACAAAATCCGTTGTCGATCGTGTGTAGACAATTCCGACGCAGAAAGTTCCACGCATGCTCGGAATCAAGCAGAAGAGCCGCAACTTCTTTTTTCTCGGCTCGTCGTTCGTGTTGTACGTCACCGCGTTCTTGACGTTCGCAATTTCCGACCAACTTTGTGTGACCGTGTGTATGCAAGACAAGTTTGAGCCAACATCCATCGGAAAAAAATCCATGGATTTTGAAGTAGGAATGTCCGATCAATGTCCTATGGTGTGTACGAGGCATAAGACTAGCCACAAACAGACAAATGTTTCCTTTAGAATGCAGAGGAAGGGATCATTATCGCTAATCCAGGGACTGTTGCTATTTATCATGGGACTTCTCTGATCACAAGAAGAGGAAAAGATCATTCAGATCACCAGGAAAATTTTCAGTACAATGAAAACTGTCTATAAGCAGTAACTAGTACTCATTATCACTTCCTAGGGTATACCTAAATGGACCTACCTGTCAGATCAGGTCATTCCTACCTAGATTTACGAGAGAGAATTGGGAGATGAAGAAAATAGAAATGGTGAAAGGAAAAGATTGCTGCTTAACCAAGGAGAGAGTAAAATGGGGAGCCAGAGGGGAATGGAGTGGGTGAGGGAATAAGACAGACATGGATTGATTTCTGAAGCTACCGTCTCTATGACTTTGCTTCTATAATCACTTGATCCTGCACCTTTTATAGTGCTAAGGGTTCTGGTTACTGTTTTCCAACTCTTAATGGTTCTTTTTATTATTTTGTAAAGTTGAAGCTGTTAATAATTTACCGAGTACGCCATGGAACTCGTACAGATCCGGCTATATTTAGCTGACTTAAACTTTCACATTAGTCCCATAGGGAGAGCCAAATAGCTTTTCTGACAAAACGAAATGTTAATCAGCACTTCCCTCCTAGATGGTATCTTCAGCCTCTGAACTCCGCTATTAGAGGACAACCAACTCTGAAACAACAGAAGACTCTAAATGTAACTGAATCTTGTGATTTGCAAAAATCCCTCCAGCTACTTAGCCAAGAAAGGGGACAACAAAGACGAATATTCTTTATCATTGTATAGATTTTAGCATTCATATTAACTTGTATAGTCATGGAGTAGTTGGGGGATTATGGGCCTGCTCCTGTTGCACTCATTTAAAACAAAAGTATAGGATGATATAAAATCTATATGTTTAAAAAGTCCCTAAAGCACAACTACAGCCAATTCAGCCATTTTTGTTTTTTGGACAGAGTGGAGAAGGGGTAGAAACTCTGCCAGATTGTATAAGAAAACACACCTTTGTGTCCTACATCCTTTCTCTCTGGGATCTTCTAACTTTGATAGCAGCCCATCTGGTGAGAGGTTTGGGCGACATCTGTCATACAGTCAAATTATAATGATATGTAAGCAGGGCCGTTTTTAAGGCAGGGCAAAAAGGGGCAGCTGCCCTGGGCCCTGTCATTGTTGTGGGGCCCAAAGCAGCTGCCTCATACTTGCCAACTATCCTGGTTTAAATTCCCTCGTCCCTTGAGGTTTTAGTCCCATGCTGTGTCCCAATATCTCAGTGTGAAGTGCTGCTACTAATGCTGCCCAGCTCTGCCCTATTGTTGTGTACAGATGACTCACCTGCAGACCCTGTGTTTACATGTAAATTACTGGCATTCATATGTAAATAGAAGCGGCATTGATATGTACATCATGCCCCCCTGAGGTCATATCCACAGTAATCTCTAGCAACCAATCAACAAGCAGAAATCATGTGCTGTAACCTCTAGCAACTAATCAGTAAGCCGTAATGTGTGCTGTAACCTCTAGCAACCAGTCAGTGAGCGGTAATGATACACTGTAACCTCTGGCAACCAATCTGAATAGCTGTCTGATCTGATATAGTAAACTGCTTTTTTTTGTATGTCTCAGAGCAGGTGGAGAGCAAAACTTTATGGGGGGGCCCCCATAAAAGTTTTGCCCAGGGTCCAATCAATATTAAAGACGGCCCTGTATGTAAGTAGAATAGTGGATCCGAAAACATTTTGTTCGCTCTTTTGCTATTGTGCTTAACAATGTTTAGTATTACAAACTTGATTTGTAAATTCATCTTTGTATTTGACAGAGTGGTAATACATCCCCGAAGAAGAAATTACTTTAAAATAACTTGAAACACGTTGGATGCTCTGTGGCTGAACAAACCTTACAGTCAGAGTGTTATGTGCAGTTTGGTAACGGACAAATGGGAATACCACTATGTTCAAAAGAATACTGATGAACATGTAACTATGGAAATCTGCCCATTTATGCTGACTTTGGAAAAATTGATATATTTTATGGAAAAATATTTCATGATTTTAAATATAAAAAAATACAAATTGTTTAATTTAATTTTATGAGTAGTTGTATGTGTAGCGGTACCCCATAGGGGCTGCTGAGTTTGTTTATTATCTTTTGCCAGACTGCTCCGCTTCCGATCCCCCATGCAATTAATATTAAAATAGTGTGTGTTTTTTTCAAAATTGTTGCTCTTTTTTTGTTTATAGCGCAAAAAATAAAAATCGCAGAGGCAATCAAATACCACCAAAAGAAAGCTCTATTTGTGGGGAAAAAAAGGACGTCAATTTTGTTTGGGTGCAGCGTCGCACGACTTTTAACTTGTCAGTTAAAGGGACGCAGTGCCGAATCGCAAAAAATGGCCTCGGTCATTCAGCAGCCAAATCTTCCGGGGCTGAAGTGGTTAAAAAAAAATGTGATAAATTTAATGATTATACAAGGTTTTTTTTTTTTTATAACTAAGAATTCCACTTTAAGACTGATCTTACAAATTGCAGTAACACACAGACTTGGGAAACCCACGAGGGCCCCTGGCTGTGTTTTGAGGCAATCGGGCTTGACAAGTAGGTGAGCAGAAACCTCAGGAAGGCTAAAGGTCCAGTCAGAAGAAAAGACGGGACAAATTACATGGCGACTGCAGGATAAAAGAGGACCATTCCTTCAATCTAAGATGATAAAATGAAAAGTGAAAACATGAACGGTGCACTCACAGCTTGATGCCTCCTATTCACACCAGTGTCAGTATAAACAAAGATTGGTGCCCCTGCCTGCCCCTATAAACACATAGTCTACTGAACACTACTCAGCATAACATGGGAAGTCTTAAAGGAAACCTAATGTTATAACACGCATTCTGGGGGCAGGTTATTAGATGCACCTACACTATACTGTCAAAAGTATTGGGACACCTGCCTTTACACACACATGAACTTTAATGGCATCCCAGTCCATAGGGTTCAATATTTGCGAGAAAACTGTCACCCTCAGCAGTTTAAAAGGGGTCTAGCACATATCAAATGTGGTATATGGGTGATAGCTATACAGCAGAGGCACAGCCTTCTCTAGGTAGTGGTCATGTTACTGCAGAGCTGGAATTTATCCAGCCGGAAGCTCCCCAAATGGCTCTTATATGCTTTTTTTCCCCATGGATAAAACTTCTGTGCCTCCTGCTTATTACTCCTAATACCTGATACAACTTGCCATAGACAGGTACATCTGCACTCCACCAGTGCCTTTGCCATGTGAAGAGAAGATCACATATCTCTCTCTTTTTCTCTGAGCTTCCCTGAGGGAAAACTCGGATTCCCAAACGGGGGCCACCATATCCCATTGACCTCACCCACATTTTCTGGATCTTGCTGCTTCTCCAGTGGTCCAGACCAACTCTGCACTCTCTACCTCTCTATAGCCTTTGAAGTATTAAGATTATCTTCAGACCATGTTTTTCTTAGGCTAAGGCTCTTCCTCTTCCTCTTTCTAAGGCTCTTCCTCTTCTTCTTCCTCTGGCAGTGTGAGGGTCCAGAATGATGCAGAGAGAAGCCCAACATAATGCTCTCTGCTGCATTCTCCTGTGAATCCAAGTGGGTGGCTAGTCCTTGACAAACTGGGGTCACACGAAGTGGGTTGAATGATGACGGGTGTCATTCAACCCCCAAAAAAAGCACTATCTAGTGGTGGAGGGGACTTACTGCAGGAAAAGGGAGGTTAGTATCGCAGCTCCTTTTTTCATTTCAATTTTTCCTTGGGAGCAATTTTTTTTTTCTGAAACTAAAACTGGGCTTTAAGTCAAAGGCATCAAACATAAAGAGTCTTTGCAATTTCTGCTGTGTACTCTACCACTCTGTCATCTTGCCGCATTTATTACAATAACATTTTAATGACTTTTAATTATTATTTGCAAAGCTTAATATAATTAAGTGGGTGTTACAGACCAAAATGACATATGAATTGTAATATAACATGTTAGAGCAGTAGTAGCTTGCAGTATATAAGTCTCTTTTACTGTAATTAGACAGCGTTATAGACGCCCTTTACACATGTATCCATGTGGTGTTTACAATGTAATGAGATGACTGATGTAACCCTTATTAGTTAGGTGCTTTACCCCAAAGCGAACGAACCATAGATTTGAAATATTTAAAGTGTATATAAAGCCAAAAATTTTTAAAGGTTTTGGATAGAATGTGAAAGTATTACCTCTTTGGTTTATATTGCTAAAGTCACCCAGAATCAGATTCAGAATGTCACTGTATAAAATGCACGGCCAATGGTGAAACCGTATTATAGCACAAAGATTAAAAATAGCTTGTACTTCGAGCCAAGAAACAAAATTTGAATGATTTTACCATCTCAGAAGTAAAGATGAAAGTTAAAAAACTATATTGCACCAATGTTTCGGGGCGTCACAGGACCCCTTATTATAGTGATAGACTAGTCTGTTTTACTGATAAATGGGTCCTGCAAGGCCCTACAACGTCATTGGGATATGGTTCTACTTTTGAGATGATAACCTCAATAAATTATTGATGTTCGGCTCGCAGTGCTGGCTAATTTTGTTCTTTGAGCTTTCTATTGCTGTCTGTGTGTCTGTGTTAGAGTTGGATGAACAGTTCGAAACGAGATGAGCAAAAGTTTGGTCCTAACATCGCATGTTGGCCTGTTTGGCGAACACCTAAATTTGCACTACAGTGCGATCAAAGCCCTGATTAAGCAAAGCTTTGCCCAATCAGGGCACAGTAAATAGCTGGTTGTTAAAGAGCGGACCGGGAAGCCGGCTGCGGCGTTCTTAACAACGGTTGAGTCATCGGCTGTCAATGGGCTTCCGCGCTGACAGCTAAATGGAGAAAAAAAACATTGCCGGCAATAGAAGAATGTTAAAAAAAAAAAATGTGTGGGGGTCCCCCCCATCTATACTTGGCCCTTAGGTCTGGTGTGGATTTTGAGGGGAACCCCCATGCCACAAAAAAAAAGGTGTGGGGTCCCCCCAAAATCTACACCAGACCCTTATCTGAGCATGCCGCCTGGAAGGCCACAAAGTGGGGGGGACAAGCGAGCATCCCCCCTCCTGAATCATACCGGGCCACATGGCCATGTTGATGGGGACTAGGGCCTCTTCTCCACAATCCTGGCTGTGGTTGTGGGGGTCTGCGGGCAGGGGGCTTATCGGAAATTGGAAGTCCCCTTTAACAAGGGGGCCTCAGATCCAACCCCCCCTGTGAATAAGCATTGTACCCCTGCCCATTCACCAAGAAATTGTGTCAAAAAGAAATAAAAAACCCAGACATTGTTTTTGACAATTCCTTTATTAGAAATAAAAAACAATGTCCCCGATGTAGATCCATTGTTGATCATAATGCCCTTACCTATATCTGACAAATGGCGGAGCCTGCAGTTGGCGGTTTAGCCTTCTTCGCGGGCGGAGCTTTTTTTTTTCTTCTTTTTTTGGGTCCGGCAGTGGTGGCAGGCACCGTGATTGATCTACATCGGGGAACATTGCTCTTTTATGTTTAATAAAGGAATTGTCAAAAACTGTGTGTGTGCTTATTTATTTATTTTTGACACTTTTTTGGTGAATGTGTAGGGGTACCAGGTACCCCTACTCATTCACATGGGGGGCAAGGACTGGGGGCCCCCTTGTTATAGGGGGCTTCCAGATTCTAATAAGCCCCTTGCCCGCGGACCCCCACAACCACAGCCCAGGGTTGTCGGAAAGGGGTCCTTGTCCCCATCAACATGGAGACAAGGTGTTTTGGGATGGGGGGCAGAGGCATGAACTAAGTCTAAAGGGGAGTACCTGTACCTATTCTCTATTCTCTGAGAAGAAAAAAGCCCTGCACAAAGGTAATACTAAGACCCCTTTCACACTGTTGCCACACCCGCATTAGCGCTTACGTGCTACTCATTTTAGCAGCGCATTAGGGCTGTTTAAGTGGCGCTTTTCAGCCGCTAGCAGGGCGCTTTTAACCCCAAAGGAGGGGTTAAAAACTCCCATGTTGCGAATCGCTTTTCAGGTGCTTCAGAAGCGCTGCCCATACATTGCAATGGGCAGAGGCGTTTTGGGAGTGCTGTATACACTGCTCCCAAACTGCCCCAAAGATGTTGCTTGCAGGACTTTTCCGAACTTCCCGCAATCGCACCGCCCGGTTGTGAAAGCACCCATTGCAATGAATTGGTGGCAGTTTTCAGGCGCTTTACAGGTGCCTGAAAACTGCCTCAGTGTGAAAGGGGTCTCAGGGATACCACAAAACTGTGGGGATCACCGGGGAAACCCTGATGAAGTCATGTAATTGATGGCACAACACGTTGGGTGGAGCTGGGTGACGTCATCGTGCAGACCATAAGTGGAGCCCTGACTAGGTAAGGCGCATTTGACATATATTTTTATCGGTCCATGATCCAAGGTTAGGGCATATCTTGCACAGTGGTGGAGCACTTTTCTTGGATGGATGTTTTCTATGCAGTACTCGAGTTGTGATGTCACTTGGGGAGCATTATAGAGACTATATTGTGAAATCACGAAGGGATAACTATTTTGAAATGCTGTGATTTGTTCACTTATATTTTATTTAATTGATTTACATATGCACATCATGTTTTTTATTGTGATAATTTGTTCTATATCCAGATCATCCAGTTCTCAGAGTCTGTATATTTCGGGAAACATGGACTTGAATCTGAAGTAAAACTACTTCAGAAGTCCCCCAGGCACACACCTCCCAAAGAATAGATCCCCCCTCAAAAGCCAGGGCCCATAGTCAGTAGGCAAGAGGCCACCCTTCTGTCCCCTCTAAAAGCTCCTGTCCTGGTTGGGTCTGTCATAGATATCTATTTTGAATTGTTGTGATTTGTTCACTTATATTTGATTATATTGACTCACGAATGCACACCTCCCAAGTTTTTAAGATGGGAATGAGGGACTCCAATTAGCAAAAGTATGTAGGCATAGGACACACCCCAGGCCACACCCCCTTAAAGGAGAATTATACAAAAAATGATTTTTTTTTATCACTACTATTTCTTTTTTACTGGCTTTTGAAATTTACAAATGCAGCAATTTAGAAATTGGATGAAAGATTTAGCTCTGTGAAACACCTTTTGAAAGATAAATAGTGTATTTTATATACAACTATATAGATCATAGCAAAATGGGGGACAAATGAGGGACAAAGAGGGACAGAGGGACTTTGTTCCAAATCAGGGACAGTCCCTCGAAATCAGGGACAGTTGGGAGCTACAGTGCATCTGGAAAGTATTTAGAGCGCTTCACTTTTTCCACATTTTGTTATGTTACAACCTTATTCCAAAATGGATTAAATTATTACTTTCCTCAAAATTCTACAAATAATACCCCATAATGACAACGTGAAAGAAGTTTGCTGGAAATCTTTGCAAATTTATTTTTTAAAAAACCCGAAAAAAATCCCATGTACATAAGTATTCACGGCCTTTGCCATAACACTCAAATATGAGCTTTGGTGCATCCTGTTTCCACTGATCATCCTTGAGATGTTTCTACAACTTGATTGGAGTCAATCTGTGGTAAATTTAGTTGATTGGACATGATTTGGAGTGGCACACACCTGTCTATATAAGGTCCCACAGTTAACAGTGCATGTCAGAGAACAAACCAAGCCATGAAGTCCAAGAAATTGTCTGTAGACCTCCGAGACAGGATTGTATCGAGACACAGATCTGGGGAAGGGTACAGAAAAATTTCTGCAGCATTGAATGTCCCAATGAGCACAGTGGCCGCCATCATCCGTAAATGCAAGAAGTTTGGAACCACCAGGACTCTTCCTAGAGCGGGCCGCCAAGGCAAACTGAGTGATCGGAGGATAAGGGCCTTAGTCAGGGAGGTGACGAAGAACCTGATGGTCACTCTGACAGAGCTCCAGCATTTCTCTGTGGAGAGAGGAGAACCTTCCAGAAGAACAACCATCTATGCAGCACTCCACCAATCAGGCCTGCATGGTAGAGTGGGTGGCCAGTCAGAAGCTACTCCTCAGTAAAAAGGCACATGGCAGCCCGCCTGGAGTTTGCCAAAAGGCATCTAAAGGACTCTCACACCATGAGAAACAAAATTCTCTGGTCTGATGAAACAAAGATTGAACTCTTTGGCCTGAATGGCAAGCGCCATGTCTGGAGGAAACCAGGCACCACTCATCACCTGGCCAATACCATCCCTACAGTAAGCATGGTGGTGGCAGCATCATGCTGTGGGGAGGTTTTTCAGCAGCAAGGACTGAGGGACTGGTCAGAATCGATGGAAAGATAAATGCAGCAATTTACAGAGACAGCCTTGATGAAAACCTGCTCCAGAACGCTCTGGACCTCAGACTGGGGGGAAGGTTCATCCAGTGGCGGCTGGTGAAGTTTTAGGATGGGGGGCACCAGACCCCGCCCTTCCTTTTGACCCCTCCCACTTGGTAAAAATGGGCGTGGTTTCAGCGAAATAGTGGGCGTGGCTCTAAGGTGGTGTGGTTAGCGTCTGAGATGAACGAGGAATGGAGGGAGAGGGAGAGAGGGACAGCAGGCCTAGATTCTACACAACAATAGAAATGTATATTCTAGAAAGTTTAACAATCAGCAGATAAAGATACTCCAAACACCTGGTGTTAGCGCTTTAATCATCCCGGCACCATGGTTGTTATGGTGTCAGGATGTTTGAAGTCATTGTTTCCATTGTTACATTGTAATATAAAATGAAATCATTCAACTCACCATAATGCAGAATCAGTGGGATCCCTGAGTGTGTCACTAGCCACGTCGCCTACAACCAGATGCCATCAGGTGTCCCCAGCAGTCCGTCCTTACATGCAGCCTGTGTCACATGAAATGCAGCCTCTGTCCCCCCAAATGCAGCCTCTGTCTCCCCAAATGCAGCCTCTGCCCCCCCAAATGCAGCCTCTGCCCCCCCCCAAATACAGCCTCTGTCACATGAAATGCAGCCTCTGTCCCCCCCCAAATACAGCCTCTGCCCCCCCAAATACTGTCCCCTTACATCAAAGTTGCCATCAGTGTCCCCCCACAGCATGTGTCCCCCACAGCAGGTGTCCCCCATCAGAGCCCCCCACAGCAGGTGTCCCCCATCAGAGCCCCCACAGCAGGTGTCCCCCATCAGAGCCCCCCACAGCAGGTGTCCCTTATCAGAGCCCCCACAGCAGGTGTCCCCCATCAGAGCCCCCAACAGGAGGTGTCCCCTTTAGAGCCCCCCACAGCAGGTGTCCCCCACAGCAGGGTGTCTCCATCAGAGTCCCCCACAGCAGGTGTCCCCCATCAGAGCCCCCAACAGCAGGTGTCCCCTTTAGAGCCCCCCACAGCAGGTGTCCCCCATCAGAGCCCCCAACAGCAGGTGTCCCATTTAGAGCCCCCCACAGCAGGTGTCCCCCACAGCAGGGTGTCCCCATCAGAGTCCCCCCACAGCAGGTGTCCCCATCAAAGTCCCCCCACAGCAGGTATCCCCCATCAAATTCCCCCCACAGCAGGTGTCCCCCATCAAAGTCCCCCCACAGCAGGTGTCCCCCATCAGAGCCCCCCACCAGAGCCCCCCACAGCAGGTGTCCCCTATCAAAGCCCCCCACAGCAGGTGTTCCCCATCAGAGCCCCCCACAGCAGGTGTCCCCCATCAGAGTCCCCCCACAGCAGGTGTCCCCCATCAGAGTCCCCCCACAGCAGGTGTCCCCCATCAGAGTCCCCCCACAGCAGGTGTCCCCCATCAGCAGGTGTCCCCCATCAGACTCCCCCCACAGCAGGTGTCCCCCATCAAAGCCCCCCACAGCAGGTGTCCCCATCAGAGTCCCCCAAAAACAGGAGTCCCCCATCAGAGCCCCCCCACAGCAGGTGTCCCCATCAGAGTCCCCCCACAGCAGGTGTCCCCATCAGAGTCCCCCCACAGCAGGTGTCCCCATCAGAGTCCCCCCACAGCAGGTGTCCCCCATCAGAATATCCCACAGCAGGTGTCCCCTACAGCAGTTGTCCCCATAAAAGTCCCCCCACAGCAGGTGTCCCCCATCAGAATCTCCCACAGCAGGTGTCCCCTACAGCAGTTGTCCCCATAAAAGTCCCCCCACAGCAGGTGTCCCCCATCAGAGTCCCCTATCAAAGCCCCCCACAGCAGGTGTCCCCCATCAGAGTCCCCCCACAGCAGGTGTCCCCCATCAGAGCCCCCCACAGCAGGTGTCCCCCATCAGAGTCCCCCCACAGCAGGTGTCCCCCATCAGAGTCCCCCCACAGCAGGTGTTCCCCATCAGAGTCCCCCCACAGCAGGTGTTCC
Organism: Lithobates clamitans; assembly: GCA_037952925.1. Taxonomy (NCBI): domain Eukaryota; kingdom Metazoa; phylum Chordata; class Amphibia; order Anura; family Ranidae; genus Lithobates; species Lithobates clamitans. Next base: position 592,484 of record JBBGZY010001007.1, read on the forward strand.
CCATCAGAGCCCCCCAAGAGCAGGTGTCCCCCAAAGCAGGTGTCTCAATCAGAGTCCCCACACAGCAGGTGTCCCCATCAGAGTCCCCCCAAAACAGGAGTCCCCCATCAGAGCCCCCCACAGCAGGTGTCCCCATCAGAGCCCCCCACAGCATGTGTTCCCCATCAGAGCCCCCCACAGCAGGTGTCCCCCCCATTCTCCACACAGCGGTACTTACCTTCAGTCTCCTGCGGTGTCCTCCTCCTCACACTGGCAGCAGCATTCTTCCTGTTTCCTCTCTCGGGCGCAATGAAAGAGAGAGGCAGGAAGTGACATCTGACTCAGGGCAGATGTCAATCAAATCTGAAGTGCCAAGTAGCTTCCGCCCGGCGCCTGTAGTATGTATTACTATGGCCGGGCGGAAGCTACTCGGCGCTTCAGAAAACGCCCCAAGGCGGGCTAAACGCCCGCAAATGCAGCGCCACGTCTGCAATCTCGTGATTGCATAGACGTGGCGCTTCCTATAAGTGCACTGTGTCCGGCGTCGCACTGTATCCGGCGTCCGAACACAGTGCACTTAAGGACCTTTTTTTTTCTTTTTTTTTTTTTAAGGGCCAGTAGTAAAAGAAATGTTGTTTTTATTTTGACTTTTTTTTTTTTTGCTGCCTGGAGGGGGGGGGGGGGGGGGAGGGCGGCGCCAGGCGCCCCCTATGGACGGGCCGCCACTGGGTTCATCTTACAACAACCCTAAGCACACAGCCAAGATAACAAAGGAGTGTCTAGGGGACAACCCTGTGATGTGAATGTCCTTGAGTGGCCAAGCCAGAGCCTTGAGTTGAACCCGATTGAACATCTCTGTAGAGATCTGAAAATGGCTGTGCACCGACGCTCCCCATCCAACCTGATGGAGCTTGAGAGGTCCTGCAAAGAAGAATGGGAGAAACTACCCAAAAATAGGTGTGCCAAGCTTGTAGCATCATACTCAAAAAGACTTGAGGCTGTAATTGGTGCCAAAGGTGCTTCAACAAAGTATTGAGCAAAGGCTATAAAAATTGTTTTATTTTTTATTTTTAATAGATTTCAAAGATTTCAAACAAACTTCTTTCACATTGTCATTATGGGGTATTGTTTGTAGAATTTTGAGGAAAATAATGAATTGAATCCATTTTGGAATAAGGCTGTAACATAATAAAATGTGGAAAAAGTGAAGCACTGTGAACACTTTCCGGATGCACTGTATGTGAATACACAGTATGTTTTTACTGTGATGATTTGTTTTATATTTTTTACCTGATTGCAAGTATTTAGTGTTGTTTTTATTACCATATACTGTAATAACATATTAGTGTATGACATATTTTTTGGTAACAGTGCACTATTTTTATTTTTATTTAGGTATCTAAACCCAAGAACAAAAATGTATGCAGCTTACAAGTCCTTAGATGTAGTGACTGCCTTTTGTCACCTGTTGATCCTGCCTGTCCTAGGTTGTTACAATAATTCACAATCATAAGCAGTTTTGTCACCCGAGACCACAAAGTGTGTCAGAACACCTCCACCCCTCCTCTATAACATGGAAAGGGGGGGGGGGGGTGTTTTGTAGTTCATAGTGGTAATCTGGATAGGCATGTAACCCTGATTTCACTTAATTTCTGGCAGGATCCAAAGATATTTGTACTTATTTTTGCTTGCACTTGTCAAACAGACACAGCAAAACACTTTCAATGGTACATATAACAGACCAAACTAGAGCAAATGTGAGAATGTTGCAGATTACATACACTTAAGGGGGCACTATGAGCACCAAGAGCCACACAGACTTTGTTGTTTTTTAGAGCCTCTTGTCGCTTCTGTGACCTGCTGGGGGTAAATAAGGACAGGCTAAATGAGAGCTGAGCTTATAAACCCTTCACCTAATATATAAATGCTGAGATTATATCATGTTAAGACTGCAATACAGATGTCACCTGTATTATTCCTTCTATGGGAAGTTCATAAGCGTATGCAATTCATATTTGAAAGAACACTATTATCTACAGTATGTAGAACAAATAACTTAAAGGAGAACTACATTTTCAGAAAAGAATACTTTGTTTGCAGATCACTATAAATAAAGTATTTTTTTCTTATAAAAATTAACATTTTCTTCTTACTTTGTTCATATTTTCTTTTTTTTCTGTGCACATTCTGTAGACTCTTTGGGGTGGATTTGTGCAAAATCTGGTGCAGCTCTGCATAGAAACCCAGAGCAGCCATCAGCAATTGTGGGGCTCCTTACACGCTTTAGACCTGCCCCCCCAGCCTGACCACCAACATTCCCCAGGGTCCTCCCACTGGACGCCCCACGGAATCTGCCCACTAGCCATCCCACCAAGTCCTTCAGTGCTTCAGTCCCCCTCACACCTGTACGCTCTCAGCCCCCCTCACACATGAACGCTCTCAGCCCCCCTCACACCTGTACGCTCTCAGCACCCCTCACACCTGTACGCTCTCAGCCCACCTCACACCTGTATGCTCTCAGCCCCCCTCACACCTGTACGCTGTCAGCCCACCTCACACCTGTATGCTCTCAGCCCACCTCACACCTGTATGCTCTCAGCCCCCTCACATCTGTACGCTCTCAGCCCCACTCACACCTGTACACTCTCAGCCCCCCTCACACCTGTATGCTCTCAACCCCCTCACACCTGTATGCTCTCAGCTCCCCTCACAGCAGTACGCTCTCAGCCCCCTCACACCTGTACGCTCTCAGCCCCCCTCACACCTGTACACTCTCAGCCCCCTCACACCTGTACGCTCTCAGCCCCCCTCACATCTGTACGCTCTCAGCCCCCTCACACCTGTATGCTCTCACCCCCCTCACACCTGTACGCTCTTAGCCCCCTCACACCTGTATGTTCTCAGCCCCCCTCACACCCGTGCGTGCTCAGCCCCCCTCACACCTGTACGTTCTCAGCCCCCTCACACCTGTGCACTCTCAGCCCCCCTCACACCTGTACACTCTCATCCCCCCTCACACCTGTGCATTCTCAGCCCCCCTCACACCTGTGCGCTCTCAGTTCCACTCACACCTGTACACTCACATCCCACCCACACCTATACCCTCTCATCCCCCCAAACACCTATACCCTCTCATTCCCCCCACATCCGGAATGCTCTAAGCCCCACTCACACCTGTGCGCTCTCAGCCCCCTCACACCTGTACGCTCTCAGCCCCCCTCACACCTGTATGCTCTTAGCCCCCCCTCACACCTGTACGCTCTCAGCCCCCCCTCACACCCGTACGCTCTCAGCCCCCCCTCACACCTGTACGCTCTCAGCCCCCCTCACACCTGTACGCTCTCAGCCCCCTCACACCTGTATGCTCTCAGCCCCCCTCACACCTGTACGCTCTCAGCCCCCCTCACACCTGTACGCTCTCAGCCCCCTCACACATGAACGCTCTCAGCCCCCCCACACCTGTATGCTCTCAGCCCCCCTCACACCTGTACACTCTCAGCCAGTTTCCACATGCAGAGGGGTGCACATTCAGGAAATGGCCAGAGGTGGCAGCAAAGAGCCCGATGTCAGCTCAATGACAGAGCAGGAGCCTGCCGACTCACACACATACAGGAGCATTCACGGAGCAGTTCTGCACCCGCTCCTGCCTTCTCACATCCCTACCAGTCGGCCAAGCCTGTCCAGATGCTGGGCCCCTTACAAGTGTATGGGCCATACCCCCCTGATGGTGGCCCTGTAGAAACCAAACAGCTTTCAGTTTGTTTTTTGTTTTGTTTTTTTGTCAAAGCTTAAATTGATTGTAAAGGCAGAAGGTTTTGTATCTTAATGCATTTAATGCATGAATCCTGAGCCCCATCTTTATCCAGTGATGTACACAAGTACAACTACCTTTTCCCGCAGATCCTTTGACAATTCTTTTGCTTTCCCCATGACTCAGAATCCAGAAACGTCAGTGCAGCACTGGATGAATGATGCAAGGGTCTGTCAGGAATCCAGAAACTCATTGACCTTTTATACAAACACACACTAATTACAAGCAAACAGATCACAGGTGAGAACAGTTACCTTTAATAGCCATTCATACCCCTTTGTGTGAACTTGTGTGCATGTTATCAGGCCAAAATCACCAAGGTATGTAAACTTTTGATCAGGGTCATTTGGGTAGTTTCTGTTGTCATTATGATTTAAAAGGAATAAACACAGTTGATTGATAACAAATGGCTTCAGCCAAACACTATCCATGAGTGAAAGAAAAGTTTTTGTGCTATCATTCATATTCTCTGAAAAATGGCCAAGAAATCATAAATTCTGCCAGGGTATGTAAACTTATGAGCACAGCTGTAAGTATAAATATAATTCACTTTAAATGTAAAACAGCATAATGTTTTCTTCACTCAGTGTGCGCTAAACACAATACTTAGCTTCTGTTGGGGGTTTTTACTCCTTTGTCCCTTCTATAATAGAGCATAAAACAATAAGATGATGTTGACTAAATGGATACATATTTAAAGCAGAACTCTGGGATTCTTCTTTCAATCTAAGTGTGCTTTGCAGTGGCGGCAACAGATGTAAGGAGGGACTCAGCTGATGGGGACACAGATATAAGGAGGGACTCCGCTGATGGGGACACAGATATAAGGAGGGACTCCACTGATGGGAACACAGATGTAAGGAGGGGCTCCGCTGATGGGAACACAGATGTAAGGAGGGGCTCCGCTGATGTGGACACAGATTTAAGGAGGGACTCCGCTGATGGGGACACTGATGTACGGAGGGACTCCTCTGATGGGGACACAGATATAAGGAGGGACTCTGCTGATGGGAACACAGATGTAAGGAGGGGCCCCGCTGATGGGGACACAGATTTAAGGAGGGACTCCGCTGCTGGGGACACAGATGTGAGGAGGGCTCCACTGCTGGGGGTACCTTATGTAAGGAGGGACTCTGCTGAGGGCACCTGATGTAAGGAGGGACTCTGCTGGGGGCACCTGATATAAGGAGTGACTCTACTGGGGGCACCTGTAGTAAGGAGGAACTCTGCTGGGGGCACCTGATGTAAGGAGGGACTCCGCTGGAGGCACCTGATGGCATCTTAAAGACTCCGCTGATGGGGACACAGATGTAAGGAGGGACTCTGCTGATGGGGACACACATGTAAGGAAGAGCTCCGCTGATGGGGACACTGATGTAAGGAGGGACTCCGCTGATGGGGACACAGATGTAAGGAGGACTCTGCTGATGGGGACACAGATGTAAGGAGGACTCCGCTGATGGAGACACAGATGTGAGTAGGACTCCGCTGCTGGGGGCTCCTTATGTAAGGAGGGACTCTGCTGGGGGCACCTGATGTAAGGAGAGACTCTGCTGGGGCACCTGATGTAAGGAGGGACTCCGCTGGGGGCACCTGATGTAAGGACGGACTCTTCTGGGGGCACCTGATGTAAGGACGGACTCTTCTGGGGGCACCTGATGTAAGGACGGACTCTTCTGGGGGCACCTGATGTAAGGAGGGACTTCGCTGGAGGCACCTGATGGCATCTGGTGGCAGGCGACGTGGCAGGTGACACGCTCAGGGCTTCCACTGATTCTGCATTATGGTGAGTTGAATGAGTTCATTTTACATTACAATGTAATAATAGAAAGCTTCATTCATCCTGACAGCATAACAATCATGGTGCCGGGATGATTGAAGCGCTAACACCAGGTGTTTGGAGTATCTTTATCTGCTAATTGTTAAACTTTCTGGAATACACATATTTCTATTGCTGTGTAGGATCTGGGCCTTCTGTTCCTCCATCTCTCTCTCTCCCTCTCTCTCTCCCTCTCCCTCCATCCCTCGTTCATCTCAGATGCTAACCACACCCCTTAGAGCCACACCCTTTTAAGTCACGCCCACTGTTCCACTGAAACCACGCCCATTTTTGCCAAGTGGGAGGGGTCAAAAAGGAAGTGCTGGGTCTGGCGCCCCCCCATCCTAAAACTTCACCAGCCGCCACTGGTGCTTTGTGTATTTCTCCCAGATCTATGCAGTAATCCAGTGTGAGATTTGACCTCTGTACAAGGTCTTCCTGTAATAAAGACCGCTCACTGCTGCTCTCTCTCCTTGTGCAGGGTGACTGGTCTTGTCTCCGCCCCCTCCTGAAGTTTTCTACAGGCAGCCTGTAGTTGAAGGAGACTACTAAGCCCCTCCCACAGCTCTGCTCTCTACATAGGCACAACCCAGTGGTAATGTCAGTTACTTTTACAAGGTAGTATGTGGGCGGAGATTAATGCACCCAAAAACTCTAGATTCTGCACTCACTAATGCCCAACTATGCAGGTGGAGGCCACGGTCATGAAAAATATGCATTAAGGAAAGGCGACATCTCCAACTTAGAAGTGGGCACACTTTGTGACACAATTAACTCTTTGCGTCTCATTCACTTTACAGTGACCTTACACTAGACCAGTGTTTCTCAACTCCAGTCCTCGAGGCGCACCAACAGGTCATGTTTTCAGGATTTCCCTCAGATGAAACGGCTGTGGTAATTACCAAGGCAGTGAAACTGATCAAATCACCTGTGCAAAATAGTGGAAATCCTGAAAACATGACCTGTTGGTGCGCCTTGAGGACTGGAGTTGAGAAACACTGCACTAGACCAACTGTGCTTTGTCTTCCTTACATGGTGTAGCAATTTGAGAGGATGCTGCAGATCTTGTATCCCGTTCTCCAGCCAGGTTTTGATGTCACCTCACTCTCCCAGTGACATGTTATTGAGGATCCTCTTGCACATTCTCCATGTGACATACGACTAGATCCAACGGGGCTCCGTGACGTGAGTCCAGTCCTGGATACATAGGGGCACCGGCTGCTAAGGAGGTGGTCACATCAGGCACCCCTCACTACCAGAGCACTCTCTCTTCCATGCCAGTCACACTGAACACATGCTGGCTGGCAGCTTAAGCACCAACACACAAGTTCCTAATGGTAACGGCACTTAGATCTTCTCTTGTAGCATTCTACACTTGTAGACCTTGGTAGCACACATCCCCTGATGTAAGCCCTTGTTCTTTTGATACACTTGCCATACATGCACCCCTTTGAAAGACTTCAGAGCAGGCACGTAGCATAGCTCCCAACTATCCCTGATTTCGAGGGACTGTCCCTGATTTGGAGCAATGTCCCTCTGTCCCTCATTCCTCCTCATCTGTCCCTCATTTTGGTCTGATCTCTATAGTTGTATATAAAATGCACTATTTATCTTTCAAAAAGTGTTTCCCAGTGCTAAACCTTTCATCCAAATTCTAAATTGCTGCATTTGTCAATTTTAAAAGCCAATATAAAGGAATATTAGTGGTAAAAAAAGCACTTGTGGATTTCATTAACAGTTTTTTTTGGGTTAAGTCCCCTTTAAGGGGTGTGGCAGGGGGCGTGTCTTATGGCTACATACGTTTGCTAGTAGGTGGCCCTCATTCCCATCTCAAAATGTTTGGAGGCATGACGTAGTAACTTAGGGACTTTTACTGAAGGTTCTTGCAAATACAGGGCTAACAGATTA